>HG996486.1:2500000-3750000 GCA_905340225.1 Abrostola tripartita
TAAAATTATTTTACTAAAAACATTACCCTCCTTTTTTAGGCAGTCGTGTGAAATATCATTAGTAGGTATACCAGCCGCATTATTCCAATAGACTAAAATTATTCAAAACTATCTATTTCAATAGAGTTTTTTAGCAATGGCAGTCGCGAATTTATATAAAAATGTATAACCTAACCTAGCTATATTTATCATCACAATAATACACACAGCCGTAAATCTTAATAAGTAATAACTATTGGATATGACGAGATAATTGTTTAAAGCTTCGTACCCACGATAGGCCTTTACCAGGACAAAATCAGGTTGGCTGCACTGTCTATTCGTAGCAATGCCTCGACTGTGTTGCTTTGCATAATATATGATTTGCATAGAGATTTACTCACATGCATAGCGAAGTATCTCCTAAGTACTTGCCGTGTCCATTGCAATATATTCATTGATGTTAATGCTCTCAGAGCTCCGTCAGTTAGTGTATCGCATTGCAAGAATATTGTCATTTTATCTCATCTAGCATATATCTCGCATCTGACAACTCGGCTTTAATCATACAGAAAATGTTTTAATATACGTCTGTTAGATATGATTTCTTAATTACTAATTAACTTGAAGAAGATTAATTCTAGTTAAACATATAAATTGAAACTCAGTCTCGCTAATAGTTTAATTTCACGCGTTTTAGGTAGCTATTAGGTGCTGAAACGTTAAGTTTAATAACATTTGAAGGCGAGTGCGAACTTAACACAAGTAGTCGTTTTCAATCTGTATTTTATTTGTTATTGCTTGGGTTATTAACAGTTACTAAGACATTAACAGTCGTGGTGGCCCATTATTTAATGGACGGGGCTTTTAAGCCCAAGGCTGCAGGTTCAAAACTGAATAAATAAAAGGTGTCTTTTTCAAATTCTTTGTTTTTTTTTCTTGTTTCTTTGTCTTTTTCAAACAATATCAAAAGGCATCGCGGCAGGCCCAGAAGAAGGTGGCGGAACGAGCTTGACTCCTATAAGGCCACTTGGACTACAGCAGCTCACAACCGGGAGGAATGAAGGAAGGAAAGAGAGGCCTTCGCCCTGCAGTGGGACGACCATGGCTGATATAATAATTTTTTTTTTAATTATTATTGTACAATTTCTTATTATGTCGAGATTAAGTACATCATACCGTGATATGGAAATCTGTCAGTTTGTATAAAACGAAGGTACCTGCTTAGGGCATTTAATCAAACAATATCAACTGCCTCGTCTGTCTAGTGTTCGGAAAGCACGTGTCAGGTCCTGGGTTAGTTTACCCAGTTAGGCATGTACTTAGGATTTTCTTAAGGTAACCCTCTCATTAAGCAAAGTCTGGATTCGTGCAAGGATGTTGAAGGCAGTGGCAGTAGGCTTGCGCCCAGGCTCGCGCTAATTACTGAATGGAAAAACCTAATATCGCGAATATTGTAAATGTACACAAGTAGTATTATACCTAGTGCGTATCTATATTTATAGTCTTTCATTAACGTCAGGAAGGGGAGGTAACAGTAACTAGAGATAAACCTTCAAACGTAGTCACCGTTGTCGGTTCAATTTGTTCGTCAAAGACCTCGCAAAGGATTAAAAGCCGCATTGTGTGATGGCTCACTATGTTCACATTTTTGATTCAGAAATAGGTACCTATATTTGCGCCATTTCTAAATATATATTTATACATTAGGATAGTTTTTTCTTTACACAGTCCAATATTATTCTGAAGATTAACATGAATTAAAATGTATATTGAAACATTTCAGCCTACGATTTGAAGTGCCGAAATATTAAAATTTTATTGACGGCCATTGATTGATGTAACCTAGCATTGAATGTTTTTCTTGGAATTG
This sequence comes from Abrostola tripartita, assembly GCA_905340225.1. Taxonomy (NCBI): domain Eukaryota; kingdom Metazoa; phylum Arthropoda; class Insecta; order Lepidoptera; family Noctuidae; genus Abrostola; species Abrostola tripartita. The sequence continues at coordinate 2,501,853 of HG996486.1, forward strand.
AAATCGTGACGGCTGCGTTGTCTATCCAATCACGCTTAGCGAAACTGATTACACTTTATTAAAGCTGTCGTGTAACTTTCCCTACTTAATATGAAATGGTGCTATTTTTACCATATACAAGTCTTGATATCTCTATAGTTTCTTCCCAAACAAATAGATAGGTACCACCTTGCAGTACCTACATTAAAAATTTCAAACTAATCAACAATTGAAGTGCTATTTTCAAATAAAGACTGCGTGTTTCACTCCAGTAATTACTGAGGGGGTGTTGGGGGCTTGGTGGGGTGTCGGGGAGCGGGGGGTGTATTGCGAAGTGAAAGCGAAGCAATAGTGGTAGGTGGCGCCCTCAGCGATTTATAGTTTTTAATAATAACGTGAACCCGTAACAAAGAGAATAAAAGTCGGCGGTGCGCCGCGCGCGGCTACAACGAGTGGTGGCGATCTTTTGCACCGTAGATGCGGTATTTAGATGACGTCATTGTGGTAATATTTTAATAAGCATTCGGTTTCAGCCGTTACATGGAAAGCGGAGAAAGGAGTGAACGTGAAACGAAGGGAAGAAGAAGAAAACTTTATACGTATATGTTACCTACATCTCTTTGTTGATCTGATAATTCTCTTCAGTTTGACTAGTTAACTAATTGTATACAGCTTTCTTTAACAACTAACAAAGTAACTAATGAACTTAATTCTACAATACAAATGTTGTATACCATTTTCAAATGTTCACCAAGATTTACTCTCCAAAATTCTGGTCGTGAACGAAATTGAACGCGAGAAAAAGAAGTTTAAACAAAAACTATATTTTTTAAACAGCTTCATAACCTTATAATTCATATAAAATGTCATTTCATACATTCGTAAGATGATAATCCATGTGTGACTAATATGCCGCATGACTTAGGCTGGTTTCACAGCTGTCCGCGAGCCCAGTACTGATCAGTCGTACGGGCGGCCGGGACGGAGACACACATGAGGCGCTAGAACATAGTTTCACAAGCGACGCGGATTGGTCCGTACGCAACCCGCTCCGGGTAGAACCCGCACAACACTAGCCGCGTCCTAGCAACCGTATCGTACGCTTCAGAGTACTGCGGGCGCTAACCGTACGGGTCTTCCGTGTACAAACGGCCCGTACGGGTCTCTCAGACAGCTCCTAAACCAGCCTTTGCGGCGTCTCGCTTCCACAACGTAAACTGTCCTGCTTTATGACTTCATGGTAAGAGAGCAGTAGTCAATTTACAAATGCTCCTATGCATCGAGACGACTTATAACAAGCGAACTTATTACATGATCAAGTTACTCCAGGATTTCTCTTTTTATCAAGTTTCAAGAAAAAATACAAACAAAGTCTGACTGCAAGAATGGATGAAACATTTTGCTTAGTAAACTGATGTTTAATTTTAAATAATTTTATTTTAAAAATCTCGTTAAATTGCCCTGATTTTTGAAAAACTTTTTAGATATTGTCTCTTAGGTAAATCCGGACTTAGCGTGACTATGATGAATCTTGTCATTGTCTTTGGCATTATCGACATAATGCTGCTTAAACGGGGAGGCCTATGTTCAACAGTGGACATCTTTTGGCTGATGATTATCGACACATTACCGTTTACGGAACCGATTTACGTTTAGGAACCACAGATTAGAATTTAGATGATAGTTAACAAAGTACCAGTCAGTACTTTCAAATATTTGGATGGCAAACTAAACAGCGCCTCTAGTGGCTTCGTAGGGAACAGATATATTACTTGGTCGCTAGCAACTTTACGTGAGAAAACTAGTGATTTGGGTGCAGGTTGTAAGTTCAAATCCGGAGTATTCATAGTCATTTGTACTTTCTTAATTATGCCAAGATTAGTTACTGTGCCTGTTACCAAGATGTGTACCTAGGTACAGGTTCGTCCTCTACTATGTAAGACTTACAATTGTGTCTCAGGTGCATTCCCTTACTCTCATTGTCCGATGGGACCAGGGCAGGGCCTACGGCTTAACGTGCCTTTCCAAAGCACGGAGATCTCTCGACATGTGAAGAAGTCGGTTAAAAAGATCACCTATCTCAAGACTAATCGTGTTACGTGTTAACTTCGCAGATCGATTGATCTAAGCGGTAGCCACGTAATTACAAGCCCCTAATATGTATACACAAACACGTCACATATCTACCAGCTAAAGACCTTCAAAGGCCTTAAGTCTACTGCAAACAATATATTTACCAAGTCCACGCCATGTTGTTTTATTATATCGCAGTGGCGGCTCTATTCGGAGTCACACTGGGGCGGTTCGCGGTCGCAATATTAACATTCGTACGTTTTCATCCGACTGCGCTTTTTGCGATTATTTCCTAACTTTTGAACGTTTGTCCAACTATTCAAATGGGACAGTTTACTGCCCATGCGACCTTTACTGACCTGTTAGCGGTACATCGATTACAACGAAGACTTTTAGTGCTAGTTTTACTAATGCTTTTAAGGCTAACGTAACGGCGAAAAAAATAACGCGGAATTTTTGCAGATTTCAGCTTCTCCGTGACGGCTGGACCGATTTTGACGGTTCTTGCTCTGGCAGATAACTATGGTTTTAAGGTCTGATATGATCTACTTTTAATTTCAAAAATATTTAAGGGTTCCGTAGGAAAAAATAAAACCCCATGAAATTGTTAACTCTATTAGATTCAAATAGTTAAATGTGCTTACTACTGCTACGTACAGGTTTTTAATAACAATCCACGGGGACGAAGTTGCGGGCATAAGCTAATTTGATAAGAAGAATAATTATGTCTGGTATTCAGGTTAGACAGAGGTCGGAAAAGGTCAGCTAAATGCGTGAAACACAAGGCAAAGATGAATACACGTTTAGTCTATTCAGACCTCTGCCAAACCTTTTAATGCTGAATTTTAAATTGCTTGCATCGCATTAAAAGTTAACTAGTAACGTAGCGTTTATTCCTGATGGTCTAAAGATAAATAATCAATAGTAATCGCATAGTACGAGTAGGTATTGGATTCCCGATAATTGTTAATAAAACTTTGCAGTTTAAATTTTAATACTGAGGAAAGATAAACTTATGGATGAGTTGTGATGTAGGTGACACATACATTAGGTACGTTTCACATTAAACACGAATAGGCCCATACATCCAACCCGGTTATGTTGGTCCAAGTCCAATGTAATAGAAGTCAAGCCTATTGCCATCATCATCATCCGCAAGATGTCCACTGTTAGACAAATGCCTTCCCACAGAACCCCACAATAAACGACAACTTGCCATTGCCATCAACCGGGCACAAATCCTGACTCCGTGGTGCTACTAAAAAAACACCAAGACACTTTGCCCATTTTGAGGTCTGTACCCAGGACCTCATGCTCAGCAGTCGCGCTTGGCAACCACTCGGCCAACGAGGCAGTCAGTCTTTATTATGGTGCATTAAAACTTTAAAAGAGGGTCGACGAGTAACGATACTCGCTTGATTGTTCGGCACACCCTGTATAGCTGCTACCAATGTGCTAGCTAGGTAATATTTTTCTATTTTTATGTTTCTTTCCAAAACGTCGGCCCACACTAGGAATTTCTCCTGTGTCGTGGGTGCGTTTCACAAACATGAAATACCACATACACAAACACTCATACTTTGGCAATTGCGTGAACTATTCCTATTATACTCAGTGGTTAAGCGATTGGACTGTAGCGCTAAGGGTTAGGCGTACGATTCCCGCACGGGACAAATATGATTGTGATCCGCAGATGTTTGTTCCGAGTCTGGGTGTTTATGTGATATTTCATGTTTGTAAAAAAACTCTTAATTGAAAATTCTTAGAGTGGAGTTTTTTTAAATAAAAAATATATAGGTACCTAGGTAGTACTTAAAGCTGGCGCGATAGAAGAATGAGATCAGACTCTTTTATTCAAAGGACCTGTTTCAGATTGCGTAATGTCGTAAATAACTAATCTTATTAATTACCTTTACTTACTACTTTTGCAGAGAAGACGATGTACGGCCGATTAATCGCCCGTCTGCATCCAAACTAATTTTGCTCAAAGAAAATATGGACGCAGATTCCTTTTTATTCGTATTATAATGGGTCGGACAAACAAATCACATCTTCAGTTGCAAAGTCGCTAACGCTTAACCCATTTAGCAAATGACTCGTCGAAATCTGATTATAGTCTGTTTTCACCTTTTTTTCCTCTTTTCCATTCCACAATGCGACATTGTTTTGTTTTGGAGAGAAAAAACTCCAGAAAAGAAGTTGATTTGTGGCGTGGCCGTGCCATCCAGTAATTGAATTATATCATCGATTTTCCATTAAAATGGTTTATGGTATGAAATGTAAAAGTCTAGGAGGGGCGGCTACTTTCTCGGGCTTAAGTTTGGATTACAACTGGCGCTGGTATCAAGATTGTGCACTGTTGTGGATAATGGTGGCATCTCTTACATATTGTTTCCGATGGATAAGATGTATGCATGAAGAGCATATGGTAGTGTTTTTTCATTAATTTTAATTTATCGTATTGTAGAGCAAAAGTGCATAATTTAAATAACTAATGATGAATTTAATTTAAAAAACTATGTTAAATGTTACCACTACTCACTATGTCACACAATTCTGTGTGACACACACAGACTCTGCGGTGTTACTGAGAGTTAAGTACCTAATGGAAAAATCCCAATAACACATTGCCCAACCCGGTATTCGAACCCTTCTTCTTCGTATCGTATGGTTGATGAACAACCTGGTGTCAGAGTTTAAACCGCCTGTAGGCCTCTGACATGGCTTTACACACCGCACCGTTGAAAATCCCTCAGGTGTGCCGGTTTCCTCACGATGTTTTCCTTCACCGTTTTTAGCAACTGATAACTAATGTATAGTACGCACATGAATTCGAAAAGACATTGGTGTGTGCCGGGGTTTGAACTTGCGAACTATGACTTGGCAGTTTGCGGTAATATCACTCGGCTATCCTTGCTCTAAAAAATAAAAATAAATTGTTTTATTAAATAATCTCGTAACCCAATTTACATGTTGGTCTAAGGTAGCTAGTTAGACTATGTAGGTTATACGGGTAGCATTATATTGGAAACAATGCACAGTGTGTACCCAGCCTATTCCAAAGACCGTTACGAGCTGCCTTTATAATTAATTGTTGAAAACTGCCTGCACACAGCTATCAGAACTCTTTAGCTTCTACTTCTTCGTATTGTTCGAAGATTGAAATTGTATTCTTTGTTTTTAAGTTATTTTTCATTTATTTTGCGATGAGTTATCGGTTTATCTAATTTGTGACCTATTTAAAAAGGTATGTTGCCAGTGATAGTATGCTAAGAGAATGTACTCTTATTTAACTTTGTCCGATGTAGGTATAGTGATGATGTATGACTAAACCTTTCATGTTTTGAATATAGGTACGCTATAAACAAATCACAAGCGACTCTTTTTCTATTACAAAGTGTCTCTTCGCAGAACAGCTTTGCAATATTACATTACAATTCATGCTGTTAGTTAAACTTTTGAGCTCAATTATTGACGCACATCATCATCATTAGCCTGAAGATGTCCTCTGTTGAACAATGCCCCCCCTTTACAAGGGTGGGGGGTGGGGGGGTTGCCCTAATCCCCACGCTTAGCAAGCAGCTTGGGGATCGCAGTGTTAGTAGTCAAGTTACAGAAGACGCTACTGCCCATCTTCTGGATGTTCCCTTAGTCGCCTCTTACGATACCCACGGGAGGAAAGGGGGTGGTCAATTCTAGGCCGGATACCACACGGCACTTGACGTTTTGACGCATAGATCGTTCAAATACGCAACAATTGACACAATCCACTGACATTCTCTACAGCCGAACCGTTTACCCCAGCAATTTACACTTCGTCCAAAAAACATATCACCGTTATTCATAGATATGACAGGACGCGATTTCAATTAATGTCTTGCAAAAATAGTCGTGAAAGCGCAAAAAACGTTTCGTCCAAACTCTTGTTCACACATATCGACGCGTGGCGACATCTGTCGGCCGGACAATCCGCCCTTTTCCAATTAACCGCACGTCACTACGACACTCTCAAATCCGAAGTATGAACGAATAAAAAATATTTCTTTACGCTGCGCCCGCGTGTGCCTACGCTACGCTTCGATGCGTTTTTAATGACGTTTCGACTGTTAGCTTACTTGCAGCTAGGCTCGCCAACATTTCTTCTGCGAAATATAGGTAGTATTTTTCAAACTCAGCTAGAAAAAAATATATAAAGTACCTACACTACAGTTAAAAAAAAATCTATTCTATGGAAAATCTCCTCTCTATCGAGTAGTGGGGAAGATAGGTTGGTGTGGTATATCAATGTGATGGGATGACAACTTTTTCTTTGGTTCGACTATACTAGTTAACGCATTAGACAAAGTTAATGTAAAGGTACATTCATACGAATTTTAAATGAAAGATTGGTTTCTAAATTTAATATTGATAAAGGAAATTTGATAAATGATGGACACGAGCAGGACTTGAACCTGCGACCTTCGCCGTACCGTGGGGCTGCTCTTACCAATTGAACCATCGTGTCACTGCTCGCACCCATTGAATTTCAAGTTCCCTTTTAGTACTTGCAAAGGTCGCAGATTCAAGTCCTGCTCGTGTCCATTATTTTTCCTTTATCAATTTAGATTTAAGCTTTGCATGGGCAACATGCAAAAATGACACAAAATGTCATATATGAAAGATTGGTTTGTTAAAGTTTGGTGTTGAAAATATAGTATTTTAACTATAATTGAGTACATACTATAATTGTATTTATTCAACAGTACCAATAAATAGTTCGCAAACCCGAAATACAGTACAAAACTATATAATTAATAAGGTATGGTTGGCAACCCTACATGCAGTGTTGCTGTATTCTAAATCATCTGTCATTTGTGATAGACACTAGGCAGGAACCTGACTATATCTATCTTAAAAAAATCGGAAGGGTCATCGTCGATTCGCCGGATATAAAATAGTATCTCATCATCATCATCAGCCGGAAGACGTCCACTGCTGGACAAAGGCCTCCCCCTTAGAAAGAGGGGGGGGGGGGCATAATAATAGTATCTATCTTGGTACCTACTATACTGCCGAATTACCTATAAAATATTTTTTTTATAATAATAAATTTGGGTCAAGGGCTTGATGCAGAAAGCAGTAGGTACTCCTCGACACGGCACGCATAGTGAGTAGGTTCCTCCCTGGAGCCCTAACCACCGGTGGCTGGACCCTGATCCCGCTGCTCGTTGGGCCCTATTTTTAAATATTGTATTTCTTATATATATATATTTATAAATGTAATTTATAAGTAGAAGATTTACATAAAGGAGATAATAATATAATTTATTCGACAAGAATATGGTACAAAAGATGTTACAGTTTTTACAGATGTGTTCATGATTACTTCTGTAAACGTTGTAAGGTTTAGTATTTACTTAGATAATTTAGGATAGGTAATATAAAGCCGAGTTAGCATTTAGTACCTTTGTAAAATTAGATATTATACATGGTGGTTTCAGCTTCACTTAAAAGTTAAAAGTGGCACTACCAATATTGTTTTTGCTAGCAGCTCTAATAACGTAGACAACCGGTTTTTTATGCCATGTAACAACGCTACATGTTTTACGTACGTTAAAAATCTTCTGTAATCATTATGTTTTGACATTTAGGGACTATGTTTGCCGAAGACTTAACTAACTTATCAGGTACTTATAATATATAAGGTAACTTATCTATTTTAGTGCACAAAAACGAAACTTACTGCCCCTTTCTATGAACTCTTAAAAGCTGGACATTTTCCAATGTGGAAGCGCGACGCCGCTACTTGCTGTGTAACGCGGCGTCTCGCTTCCACTACGTAAATTTTCCTGCTTTAAGAGTTCATGATATGGGGGCAAAATGCACATATATTGTGTTGTGCAACAGACACCTATGTCTACCCTTAAAATACATGCATGATATATACACTATGTACAGATATACCGCTCTTTAAAAACCCATCGCTGTAGTACCTAATTTGTACCGCACCCCCCACCCGCTATTGCGATATAAAAACTATTTTAATTAACAACCACAGGTACGAAATATCATAACGTGAGTCATTTGTACACAATAAAACATTATCTATGATGTGTATCTTTTAATTTATTATATGTGTACTAGGTTCTCGTTTTATGTAGTATTTTACACGCGTTTATTGTTTGATGCCCCTTAGAATACAACTACTATACGTTCCACACTTTCAACTTATAGTATGCGTCAGAAGTAGACGGTAAAATAAACTTTCGTAAAACCTTTTTATATCTTGCAGTAATATGGTTTCATCATCATCATCGTCAGCCGAAAGGCGTCCACTGCTGGATAAGGGCCTCTCCCTTAGAACGCCACAATTAACGACAACTTGCCATTTGCATCCACCGGTTGCCCACAACTCTGACGATATCGTCGGTCCACCTGGTGGGAGGCCTCCCAACGCTGCGTCTTCCGGTTCGTGGCCGCCACTCGAGAACCTTTATTAGTTATTTATTCTCATCCCACCTTTGAAACTACTCCTTTATCGTGGGAGTTTTGTAGATCACATAAATAGTTGTCTCATTCTTAAATCGAACCCGGCATCTAACAGTCAAACGGATCGTAGAAAAGAATTCAGGAGTTAGTGTTAGCGGAAATTAAATGTTCCGTTCGGTACTTAAATAAACCTTCAAATGAAGCTTAACGAACCTTATTTTCTTATTATTATTAGTCTAAAGTTATCCCACTGCTGGGCAAAGGCCTCTCAACTCTGTTTCCACATCTCCCTGTCACCAGCTGCCAACGAGTCTAATCTTGCTTAAACAAGTCAAGTTCGTCCCGCTGTCTCGGTCTGGGTCTTCCTCGCTGTCATCACCCTTGTTGAGGGGTCCATTTTGTTGTATGTTTGGCCCATTGTTCGTCTGTCCGATTTACATAAGTTATTAACCTAATTTATTTAAGTGAGCGCCCACTGCACTGCGACCAGCGCTGACTAGCTATGGTCACAATCATTTGCACCTCAAAAAGTCAATTTTCGAAATTCTCGTTCTCAAAAAGGTAATTCGAAATATATCTACTGAACCTGAACGACACAAGTAGTGAAGAACAAAACTACTGAAGTTAATTTGTCCGTTTGTAATTGAAATACAGTTAAATGTCAGGCAATAAGGGGAGCTATAGTACTCCTCAACCAGATTAACGGTCACAGTGATTGCATGTCAACCCGTTTCCCTAATAACACATCCAGAACGCCCACATTTACAGGTGACACCTAGTACACTCGTTTCGGACATTTAATCAGGTTTCCATTACGCAGCGCTACGTTTATATAATCACAATAGTTACAAACCATCTCTTTATAATTAACCTTATTTCGTAGGCTTTGAGTAACATGGAGTGTTACATCCTCATGGATCGATCGATCTAGGTCAGGAAGGGCTTGACAGGTCGGTCTGTGGATGGGAAACCAAATCTCCTCTGTACCAATATTAAGAAAAAGACGATCTGAAGATTATCTTTAATAAATATCTCTTTATGTGGTAACTTTTTTTCGGACAGCACGTTATCCCGACTGGCATTCGTATAGAATAGTCATATCAAATCGAAGTTTGAAATAAGTTCTATTAGACTAGTCCGGAGCTTGAAAAGTCGGACAGTTCCGTTACGTTAGCATTAAAAACGCCTTAACCTCGGAACCCAATCATAATAGGTATTAATATAAAACATTTTCTAAGTTTTATTGGTTAAATAATAAAAAGTTTACCCATTCTTATGGTAGCTTTTGTTTTTTTTTACTTTTTTCGATATTCTACTATCTTAAAGGGAGAGATCAATCATCGCACACCCTTAATCGCTAGAGCTAGAACTTTGTAATTTTGCCAGTAGATGCGTCTTATATCGTAGATTAAAATGTGTATATTCAATTGGGTTCTGAGGTCAAAGCTAACGGGACTTGACTAATACTAAAGGCGTTAATTATTCAAAGTTAGGTGTCACTGCATTTTTTGTGAACTAAATAGCCAAATATTATTTCATTCATACCAAAATAGGCTGAGATTTCCTTCATTGAGGATACACCTACATATCGATACTTTTGGCTCCAAAGCTCCCATGTTAGATGGCGTGCCTATTACGTGCAAATTATCTGGCTCACGGCAAACGTTGCCTATTTCGACTCGATTTCCTTCCGACAAATGTGTTGTATTCCTAATTCTTCCCCATACGGTTATTTTAATACTAAGTAGTTAATACACTTTGCTCAAAATGTAAAGGATATTTATTTCCGTACACTTTTAATTTGATGTATGTTTTTACAGCGGCGTTCGTCTGTGAGCTCGTTCTCGGAAATTTAAATTCTAAACACTTGTACGAAGTGTAATTAGACTCGACTTTATAAATACTGTGGGCAAATAGTGTCTCGTACCGACATGTTTTAGTGAATAAACTGCTTGTGAAGAACGTTTAAGAATTTTAAAGGTTACAGTTTGACATAGGTTCTCATATATTTTGGACCCGACTCCAATGGCTTGAGGGTCTTTCTCTATAATGAACAACGAGAGCTCATATGAGAAGGCTAATCAATATGGGCTACCTAGTATACAATAACTCAAACACAATGTTATCAAATCATCTGTTTAGTATTGTCACTTGTCAGCCTTTGATTGTACCTGAAGCCTTATCATTTGACACGGCGCGTCGCTGACTCGCGGCACATTGTGTATTTCTAGTGAAATGCTAGTTCCAACATATTAAACTATGCCTTCTTAGAATACAGGCGTTTTGATAAAGAAGAACACGCGACATTACAACGAGTCTCAAATACAAGATCAGCCTGATCAGACTGCATCATCAGCTACAGGATACAGGCTGAAGGCTGATGGTAGACGTGCAAGCATAGTTATTGTTTGCTGTTATCATGTTGCTGCGTAGGTGAATAAAGGCCTATTCACACGATATCAAGTAAACTCCGCACACCGTTGCGAGTTGAATTTTCGGGTCACGCCAACGTTCCCACAGGACTGCGTCCGGAGTCGGCCCGGTGTTCACGGTTCGAGTGTGACTGCGAGACAAGCGTACAGCTCCACAGGGTAACTAACTATACTCATGAGGTACAGCTAAACAATAATTGTACGACTTATAATTTGTTTTACATTGAAGCGTTCTGACTCGCTTTACGAGAACATAACGTTAACCGTTGGGTCGTCAAAGTTTCCGTGGATAGTCATCCATTTTAATACTGTTATCTTTCCGTGACGGGCACGTTAAGCCTTAGGCCCCAACCGACATCATAGGTCTTTGATAGTCGGGTAGGTTAACGTAACGACTGTCAAAGAGAATATTTGTCAGACTTTCCCGGTTCTACCTAGAAACGTTATTCAACTATTCTGTATTGTACCTGCCTAGGAACTCGTGCAGCCTCAGGCTTAACATGTATTTCGAAGCAAAGTAAGAAAATCGATCACCTATAATTATACCCAATATAATCCTCTTTAGATGCACAACGTTCATTCAATTTAGTGTCAGTAAGGTGTGCAACTGCCCTAACTTTGCTTCCTATAGTTTCTATTGTGAATCAAGCTTGGAAATGCATTAGCTCGTGTCTGTTCCACAAAATGAAGCCCATTGTATTAAATAAGGTCGGGCTGAAGAATTCCATGGCTCTCTGGAAAACATAACAGAAAGGGATTGACTTGCAACGGGTTGTTTTGACATTAGTAGGGTAATGGATTCAGGTGACGTACGAGGTGACGTGTTGGTCATAAAAGGCTAGGTGCAGGCATATTGCGCATCGCATACATCGCATATAATATATCAGTGGTAGGTATATTATAAGATGAAAGGAAAAATAATGTATAGGTACTTATAATGTCCTCCTGACCGAATTTCGGTCACGGCGGCCTGTCTCAGCTGAGACTAGCCATCTGCGCAGGAGATATTATAGTGCACAAATATGCGCGCAGACACAGGTGCACTCCCTATTCCCTCACTCTCATAATCCGATGGGACGGTAGACCGACACGACCAGAGAGAGATCAGGCGTAGGACCAACAGCTTTAAGTGCCTTCCGAAGCAAGGTGGGGTCTCGACATGTGAAAACGGTCAACCGTCACAAGACTGACCGCGGCGAGCACGGCTTAACCTCGCAGATCGACTGATATGCCGGGTAGCCGTTACTTAGTTAGCAAAAGAAAAGTGGCACAGGTGTAGGTGTCACTGTCAATCAAAAATATTCATTTTTGTAATTGCTCCGGTCGCCTGGTTTAAAAAAAACTACACAGGCCGTTGCTGCACACGCTGTGGTCGACGTGCGCAGGCACACATGCACATTGCACAGGCGTGTCAATCATTTTTCAAAAATGTCCTTTACCTATTTAGTTGAATCTAGCCTAGCTTTTTGGGTTTGTATTATCGTTTCAATGATTTATGAGACATAAATACTAAAAGGGAACTTTGATTTGATGGGTGCGAGCAGCGACACGATAGCTCAGTTGTCAGAGCTGCGCCACGGTACGGCGGGTTAAAGCCCCGCTCACGTCCATCATTTTTAAAATTTCCTTTATCAATTTAATCTCGCAAGTGCTTAATTTCGGCATAACCAGTCGTCATCGTCGTCTTCTATCGATGCCGTAGCGAAACGAACTGAAGATTTTTCACTGGTAAACCAGATTTCCCATACACACTACGACATTCGGTTCACCTTATCAGGTAAACCTGCACAGGCAGACCTCTTTGGTAAACCGTAGTGTGTGTGGCCGGCTTTAGACAAAACGCTAGACGAATAGAATAAAAAAAATATGGGATTGACATAAGTCACAGATTACATAGTCGTAATTTATCATCACTATACATTTATCATCTAATGCGTCTATCATTTTGCGATTTTTCTAGGGACTCATGCCTCACCATTACGTCGAGGCAACAACTAGTACACAACCAACGCGACAGATGGCGCTTTGTCACCGTAGCGAGTCGCCCCCTCTTTTATAGATCCATAAATATGCTAATACAGTCATGACTTTTTTATAACTTAATTAATAACGTGTTCGCCCGACGTGCGACGTCGTAGCCGAGATTATGATTTAGAACATTTTATGTGGTAGGTACTATTTAATTGATGTTGGGGTACCTCGCGTGCTCGGTACTGTCGTCACATACAGTTTACGACCGATGTAAAATAATGAAAAATACCGCGGAACCACACTTTTATATGCTGTTTGATTTAGTGTTGAATGTTTATGGATGTTGGTTATAAGTGAAATTGTAATCATATTGGATGTAGATGGGTAATTACTAATTTGTAGCTAGGGTTGTCTGGGCGTGGTGTGTTATCTGCTGGTAACCAATGTTGTTACGTATTTACTTAACGAAGAGTCGTTCGAGCTTCATAAAACTCGCATAAAGGGACCCGGTTGCAAAAAGGTTGGAATTTGATCGTAGGCTTAAATACAACAAAAAGGCTCCAAAACTTACTTAACAGCACTGATAGCCGAGTGGTATGACCGTTGGACTGCCAAGTCAAAGGTCGCAAGTTCAAACCCCGGCACGCACCAATGTCTTTTCGAATTCATGTGCGTATTATAAATTAATTATCAGTTGCTAAAAACGGTGAAGGAAAACATCGTGAGGAAACCGGCACACCTGAGAGATTTTTCAACGGTGTGTAAAGCCATGTCAGAGGCCTACAGGCGGTTTAAACTCTGACACCAGGTTGTTCATCAACCGCACGATAAGAAGAAGAACTTACTTGAACAAGCTGTTACGGGGCTAAGTCCCAGAGTTTTTGAAAAGGTTTCCAAAGGCCATCATCATCATCATCATCTTTTACGTGAACCATTGCTGGACATAAGCATCTTCCCTCAAACGCCATTGTTTCCTGTTTTGGGCCGAAAAGAAATTTATATATATCCTTAAAATGGATTATTTACGTGCGTAATTTATACCTTAGGTAGCTAATTTAACACAACGATCCAAATTATATTTCTCTACATCACAGCCCTATGGAAAATTGTAGACAATTTCCAACGCATTCAGTCTGCGTATATCCGCTTAGAATAATTTTCATGTACCTAGGTACCTACCTACCTATTTCCAAGATGTATCATTCACTACGTGCCGTGTGGTATCCGGCCTAGAATTGACCACCCCCTTTCCTCCCGTGGGTGTCGTAAGAGGCGACTAAGGGAAAATTCAGAAGATGGGCAGCAGCGTCTTCTGTAACTTCACCACCAATACTGCGATTCCCAAGCCGCTCGCCAAGCGTGGGGATTATGGCAAACCCCCCCCCCCGCTTAAACGGGGAGGCCTATGTTCAACAGTGGACGTATTTGGCTGATGATGATCATTCACTATAACACCTGATGCGTTCAAAAAAGTGTTAGTTGCGTGTCTTTGCTATTCCTTGATTTTCTTTTTTTTTATAAGGCGATAACGTCGCCTCACACTAAGAATTCTCCTGTTTCATAGATGTGTTTCACAAAGATAATCACATGTACAAACACTCACACTCGGACAAACCTTTGTGGATCGCAGAAATTTTTGTCTCGTGCGGGAATCTAACCCTCAACCCTTAGTCCTTTTGCTTAGCCAATGCGTCTATCAGGTCATCACATTGGCGCCAATGATTATAACATTTTTTTTTTCTCAGCCTCTATTGTCCCACTGCAGGGCAAAGGCCTCCCTTTCACTCTTCGACTTTACTCGTGTGCTAAAGTGGACCAGTCTCTCCTGTAGGCAAGCAGCTCGTCATGCCACCGTCGTCTCGGTCTGCCGCGATGACGACGTATATTTTGTGGGACCCAGTCGTTAGCCATTATTATAACATAACTTATAATAATGTGTTTTTTTAGAAATTATATCACCTTTATGGCAGAATTATAATTCAAACGTTTTAATCGTCTATTCATAAAATGGAGCATCACAAGGTAGCATAAACCTAGGTACACTAGGTACGTAACAATAATTGATCTAACAGTACCTAATGGAAATTTTCAATTTGGATTATCATAGTGCGGTGTACGAGTACCATGTTACAGGCTAGTCATCACAATACGGCGTGCAGTGCAGAATTAATAACTACTTTGACGATTCTCTCCATACAAATGTGAAATACGTAACCTAGCAATAAACGCCGCAAAATGTACTATATTTGCGATTGCGTAACCGTACCTATTAACCTAACAATTATAGTAAATATAGTAATGTTCTCTACCTAACGTATCTAAAGCCTGCATACGTTTTTTAGATAAATGTAGGTAGATACTATTTCGAAATATACCCACAAGTTTTTTACAGGAACTGTATTTTTCCGATTAAAGGGATTTCTTTTACGGATAAAAATATCCGTGCTTCCCGAAGTACAAAAATAAAGGATTTTCAATGTTTCCTCGCAGCCTGAAAGAAGTACAAACATACTAACGGATCCATCGGGTATAATATTTGTGGAAGGAACTATTTACTTTAAAGAAGCCTTTTGAGAAGAGAATTTGCCTTTCACTGGGACCGATACAGGCTCGCATTTTTACTAAAAAGTTTAAACTGGTGCGTATTTTTTATCGAAATGTAAAAAAACAAATGAATCGTTAGTGTGCAGTTTATATACGAATACCAAAGGCAAACGTATGTCATTGCACCCATTTATATTATCAAACCTATACGTAACGTGTCTAGATAGTCAAGATAATCAATATTCTATATTGACCACCTGATTGGTGCAGTGGCTAAGCGATTAGCCTGCTGCGCCGAGGGTTGCGGGTTCGATTCCCGCACGGGGCAAAAATTTGTGCGATCCACATTTGATTGTCCCGAGTCTGGGTGTTTGTGTATATGATATTTCATGTTTGTGTATCTACGATACAGAAGAAATTCCTAAGGTGGGGAGACGTTTTTAAATTGGACTTTTTATCCACCAAGCTGTCAAGGGTCCTACAAAATCTAGGACAATTTGTCAAACAAAAAGATGACATAATGTGTGTAGGTATGTACTGTAGGTATGGCAATAGGCTCGACCAGTTTTACATTGGGACCTATTGGGGGTATACCTACTATACAGTCACCTCTGCCTACCCGTTAGGGGAAAACAGACGCGGTGTTATATAATTAACCTACAAGAATCTGCCCCTGACTTCGTTCGCGTGGAATTTTCGTTTTCATTGTCCACCCTGAAAGAACATTCTAAATATCTATTGGTGATATTTTGGAAATCGGATGGATAGTTTCGAAGGTGACCCATTAATATACAATCATACTTTACGTCTTAATAATATTAGTAGGTATTAGGTATTATGTTTCATAAGTATGTAGGTTTTATTTATTACTAGGTAAGGTAATATAGTACAGACCGGCTGAACCTAAGGAAGAGACTAGAGGATGGTTGTACTCTCTGACCTAGTTGTCAGATTCGTTGTTACAGCGCCCTAGTTAATCAAACAAATAATAATAATAATAACAGCCTATAACTGTCCCACTGCAGGGCAAAGGCCTCTTCTCGTATAGAGAAGGATTGAGCACTGATCACCACGGTAGCTCACTGCGGGTTGGCGATTTCAGATAATTAAATCCAGGTTTCCTTAAGATGTTTTCCGTCACCGTCAGTCAGTGGTGTCTTAGAATATCTAAGAAAGTATTTATGACATTGAAAAAGTCACATTGATACTTGCCTGGGTTTGAACCTGCAACCTCGTGCATAGAAATCCGGTATGTCAACCACTAGGCCACCACGACCAATCAAACAAATACCAAACTAATATAAAAACCAGAACGCTTGTTAGTACCGTGTGAAACCTGAACTTTTAGATACCCAATAACGTCCGGTGTGTTGCGGGCAATATTGCCGCATCAAAGCAGGATCCGCCAGATCCGTATTCCGAAACTCCGTAAGCTGAAGTGAGCACGTAGGACGTACAAACAGACAAGCATCGTGGTCGGTGGTCCGTCAGTCCGGCTTCACACAATACTATTATTAACTATTTGTACAAAGCCATAACTATTAAAATATTTGTACTATATACTTAAACCACGAATTTTTTCCACCCTGTCCTTCATAGAGTTGTTAATGTTTTAGACCTGGCTCGTGGAATTTTTTTATACTTAAATCCTGCCATACTCTTTCTTATAGAAGCTTATACATACCAATATTATTTTTAAAAATCTTTCATATTTGATGGCGTGTGCCCCTTAAAGCTTTTCTTTTTTTTAAGTCCCCTACTAAGTATTTAAGTCTAGTAGAGACTTGACTGTTTAGCCAGACTTTTACGCGGTGACCGGTGGCGAGTGGTCACGTGGTCCTTTTTTAAGCGACAGGCAAATAAACAAAACAGTCTTGTGTTTGAGAATTTTTTTATATATTCCAAATCATAAAAAAATATGTTCTAAACAGATAAAAATTTCGTCCAGTAATATCCCGATCCAATCACTTAAAAAAAACTGGTCTAGTCCTCGTGTACCTAATCCCTTGAGTGTGACACGCAGCACGACGGGCTGAGCTCCTTTTAGCGCGCGATGTAAAACCAACACCCATTTCATAACAGCACGTCCGAAAAAAAACAGTTGCGACGAAAATGCTCTTCGTCTAGTCCAATGCATATTTTTCGGTGAGGCGCCTCTAAAAGTCCTGTGGGCTGCGACCGCATGCGTTACTCTATTTGTTTGCGGTCCGCGGAGGGCCCTTGTATATTTTATATTGCCCCTGTACAAACAACGACGACTGGTTTCCTAGAATTACTTTATGTTACCACGACTTGTGTTACAGTCTTTTGTCTTTCAAAGCTTGCATTTTGTTTGTTATCGCAGCGAAAGGGTTACTATAACTCCAAATAGGTACGGCGTAGGTACTAAACTAATTGACGTGTCTTAATTATTGAGTTTCAGACTAGGTTATACCTACGCCGTACGTAACATCTGTTTTGTAAAATACAGATGTTTTTCATTGTCCGTTGTCCATTGCTACTTTTGTACGTACAAGATTGGGATAAGCGGTGGAATACTTTTTATGGATGTTGAATTGTGTTTATAAATAACGCTGATATAAAACGAATGACAGGTACTGAGACTTTTACTAATTATTTTAACTTAATAGTTTAGTGCCACACTTATTGCAGATATATTTTATACATGGATTATGTGTTTATACACTTTAGATTAGGTTTCCCGACTGGATCGCCAGTTGCAACATAACATATTACATATAAGTATATTGATACGCCTTTAAAACGATACTGTAGGTATAAAACTGTGAATCAGTTTAGTTTAGGTCTCAAAATGAATTTTATTAACCAATAGTCCCCAGGTCACTGCCGATCAATCGAATATTTCTGTGTGATCCGCAGATAATTATTAAAAAGAGCCCCTAGGTACAGGCACGGATATCACAGATCATCAAACCCGCAAAATGTCAACGTAATAGGGAGCTGCGTATCCGCAAAAATGCCTTTGTCTCTGTGCATGTGACTTTTCATGACTGAAAATCGGATCTGCGATAGAAAAAAAATCAAAATCTGGGTTTGAAAGGATTTTTGACGAAAAAAAGCATTAGGTCTCACATTCTAACCAACGGTAACATGATGCAGCCTTGTATCTACCCTGAGGTACTACAGTAAATAACGCGAACTATTCCACCACGCGCGTCCGCATCAGTCCATCGCGTTTACTCCAGGGGCTTTGTGCTTGTTGCTATGGAAATAACAAACGTTATCGATACCTAGTAGCTCCTCTATAACCTATATTCGCAAGCGCATCAAAACTCAACAATATATGGTAAACTCAAAAATTAGTTTGACATTGTCAAAATACTAGTTTCCCTAAAAATGCTCTATAACATGTTGAATGAGCCGGAGTGGAAGGTGCATGCGATTTTGAACTTTGTTATTGTTGCAGTAGAGGTGTGATTGGGTTGAACGCAGTGTTTTTTGTTTTGTTGATCAACTTGACCACGCTATGGATTTCTCTTGTGATTTGAATAAGTTACACGAACATTATCCCATGCACAAGCATTCAATCGCGAATCAAATAATTGCTCGGTCCACCATAAAGCGACTTAGTCAAAGATATACCTAGGTACTTATTCATCATCATCATCATCAGCTGGAAGACGTCCACTGCTGGACAAAGGCCTCCCCCTTAGAACGCCATAATGAATGACAACTTGCAAGGTACTTATTATACCTACATAAATTGGAGATAGGAAGTATACATAGTAGTAGATAGTGTAGCCCTTCGTAGAATAATTTACAGCATAAATCTCACATGCATAAATTCGAAACAAACCTTTAAAATCAATTTTAAAGCAAACTGTGACGAAAACTGAAAAAATAACGAATAAAAATAGTCAACAAAGCTCATCGAAACTCTGACATCTTGTGATGTGAGTTTGTGTTGTTCATAATTCGGAAACCTGTTGTTATTCTAGTTCAAACTGGTCAAACAACTTCTGTTACTAAAACAAAAAAACGCCCTAGAGGGTAGGCAGGGGGTATAGTACCTACACTCCTATTTCGCTAGTGAGGTATAGGTCCCAATGTATGTGGCGAGTCTATCGCCAATTTGCGATCAACCAGGCACAAATTCAGACTCCATGCTGCGACTGAGATTTAAAGTGGACAACCAAATCACATTTTGTCTGACCCGGGATTCGGACACAGGAACTCATGCTCAGCAATCGCGTTTAGCGACGTTAACCAACAAAACCACATCACTACATTGAGGTATATAGGTAGGTATGTTACCAGAAAACTACGAACCGCGGTAAATTCTAAGATCTACCGGTAAAACCTAAGATTTACAAACTCTACCTATTGGTAAGAGTCCGAAATATTTTGCGATCATTATTAATTTCAACGACGACTTATCAGTCTTTTCTTACTCTCCTTATCGTATGGTTGATGAACAACCTGGTGTTCTGTCTAACATCAGATCGACCAATCAGCCAAACTCATATTTAGCTCATCTCTTGCTAGAAAAGTGTACAAATATTTTTTTTTGCAATAGGTATCAAAAATATTGGTTTGGTTTGGTTAGCACAGCGATTTCCAAAACGCATGAGCTGAGCGAGCGCTTAAGCATTCGGCGACAGCGGCTGGCGTGTGCCAGAAATAAATAATATTGACTCAATATACATATGATGTGTTTCAAAACTACCATTTACCGACCGTCTTTAGTAAAACCTAGCATTTACTAAATTCTTATGGTAAAACCCCGTAAAATCATCGATCATAAAACTTCTAACATTTACCAGTTCATACTGATAAATCTGCGGGCTAGCTAGCAAAACCTAGGATTTACCAATATACGGGTTAATACAGTAACATATTATACCTGTACCTAGGTACACGTACCGCCCACCATAGTAAATTAACTGCGCGAGAGAAGCTTACCTATAACAATACTGTGACGCAGCGGCCATTGTCAATCCTATTAAAGTTTCCATTAGCCTACAACGAGAAAAATGGAGCGACCTTCACTATAGCGTCGAACACACATGAGCTGGACGATTCTATAACACAGGAGCATTTATTTATTTATAATGCTCCTGTGTGCTTTAACACCAAGTATACAATCACTTACAATACACAACCAAAAAGGCATTTCAGAAATTGTAGCAATGTCAGGTATGCATGGCAGTTAAACATGAAAACATTATGAGACTAATTAATAACAAAACAGATAAAAAGTTACTAAACTATGTACCTAGAGGTAAAAAGGCATTATTATTTTATTTATTTATTAATAAAAGGTACTACTTACGTATGTATGTTGTATGACGTACAACAATGTCCAACAAAACTATACACAAAGTTTGTTTGTTGGATCCCAGTAAACTAATGTTCAACATTCTACTTAAATCTTATAATCTGTATTTATTAATTATATCTATATAGTTATTATAATATAAAACATATGTAACATTATTAAATGCGCGTCACCGCTGCGATGCGACGGTGCAATATCATTTTATTAGCAAATAAATTCAGTGCGAAATAAGCTTTCAACTCGGGCGGTTTCATTTATCATTCCTGATCGACCCTTCTATAATTTCTTGATCTTCTATCATAGATCTCATAACAATATCAATATTATAAATTTGTATCATCGGTGCAATGTAAGGGCGCGCCCTTACATTAATTTGGTCCTTCGAGCCGGATTTGTTGTACTTGATACGCACAGATTCCAATTTAGGTGCCTAGTATAGAGGTACCACTTATGACGTAGTACCTCATCTTGAAGAACCATCGATCAAGTTAGGTACGTACCTACAGCCAGACACGGACCCAGCCCTCAAAAAAGTTTGTAAAATAAATAATATTTTCAGTAGCAGAGTCTGGGTTTGTGCTCGGTTCATGGCAATAGGCTCGCCCCCTATTAGGTACCTACATTGGGCCTTTAAGGCTTTAACATAAATGGCGAAATGTGGGTGTACTAAATACCTATACACCTCTGTCTACCCCTTCGGGGAATACGGGCGTGATGTTATGTGTGTTTGTTCAGAGTGCTGTCACGGGATGGGATGTTGGAGACTTCTAAGTAATGCACATTAATTTAAAGTGTCCACACGACAATTTAGAAATGCCGTAAATTACATGAGCCCTATTGAGTAAGCCGCTAAAGACAGGACAGCGCTTTATTTTATACGAGAAATGCAATTTAATATAGGTATTATAACAGTGCGTCTGTTAGATTACCTAGTTACCTAATTCCTGACATATATACGACCTGATTGGCGCAGTGGCTAAGCGATTAGACTGCTGCGCTGAGGGTTGCGGGTTCGATTCCCGCACGGGGCAATAATAAAAAAAATATATATAATAAATTACCAAAGACAATTAGAGATTTAGATTTGAATGATTACAAAAAGACATGATTTCGATTTTTTGATAGATAAATGATGTAGTTTAAAAGATTAATTATTTTAATGATGTTATAAAGGATTAATTTTAGCCTTGACTAGTGAATGCATACTTAGATACTCCTGATTATAGATACATACTGTTGTTTATACTTAGAATTTTGTATGGTACCTTTTATTTTACGATGTCCTTACTAAAATTGTTATACAGTGTTATGCCAAAAACTGTATAGGTACTATTATGGCGGGTCATAGCTGTACAATTTCGAAAACATGTAAGATCTTGTGAATTACCTATGTACCAGAATAAAGACTCTTTGTATTTGTAGATATTGATGACTATTCTTCGTACAATTTCATTGAAAGGAATTCGTAATGGTAGTTAGGTTAGGTTAGTCTTTGATTTGTTTAGGTTAAATTCAAATGTATTTATTTGTGGAACATAGGTGTAAATTACAAAGATGTTACAATATTTTATGGAACGCTATGACCTGCCATAAGTACAAAATATAAGAACTTAAAAACTATTAAAACTAAATAAAACTAGAATATTACAAATCTTTATAATCATATTTAACAATACACAAACAATTCTTAAGATAAAGACTTGTCGGTCAGGTATTCATCGACCGAATAATATGTTTTATTAATTAAAAGTTTTTGGAATGCTTTTTTAAAGTCACTTAATTTATCTAATTCTCGTATTGTTCTAGGGATCTTGTTGTAAATTCTGGGTGCCATTCCTAAAATTTTTTTGGTATAGAGTGCAGTGTTATAAGCCTCAGTACAAATTAAGGTTAGGTTAAGTTATATCAAACGTTACCTACCTACCTACATTTCTGAATATATTTTGAACATACAATAAGTACCTACTTATGAAATCGATATTCGCGCTAAGTTATCGTACATAACATGTAAATTGAGATGTAATAATAAAAAATACATTTATCGTTATCAATAACACACGAATAATGTGATAAGAGAATGGAAAATACCTACTTGCCCTATTACTTATAAAAAATGGCCGTTGGTCTAGTGGCCGCTAAGCGCGACTGCTGAGCATGAGGACCTGGATTCAATCCCGGGTCGGGCAATGTGTTACTGGATTTTTCGTTAGATAATTCTCAGTACCACACGGAGTCTGGATTTGTTCCCGATTGATGGCAATATGTCGTTCATTGTGGCGTTCTAAACTTCTAAGGGAGGCCTTTGTTCAACAGTGGTCTTCCTGATGATGATGATGATGTTAATGGCAATAGGCTCGCCCCCTATTATAACTATGCATCTGTAAAGATGTGAAACTCCATGGTTAAAGGCGAGTCATATGTTATCCGCCTAGGAATGTTTATGCTATTGAGACTAGACGATGTATGTTTGAAGGTTTGCCATGCGTTTTTTATCTCAATCGGTACCTCCTCATCCCACGAGCTTTTGAACCTAACCTATAGGTACAAGTTGCATAAGTTGCCTCTCTTATGCACGGTAAAACGAAACCTAAGGGATCAAATACTTGTGACACCGTAGAAAGAATGACGCTTTTTGTTTTTATTGAATTTGTGCTTGCTTAACATCTGCGGATCGCAAAAGTTTTGGTTCTGGCGGGAATCGAACCCGCAAACCTTAGCGCAACAGTTCTGACTTACAATCAGGTCATCGAAGACGAGTCATGTACCTACCTATCCTATAGATATGTGCACTTCTGCCTACCCCTTCAGGGTACAGGCGGGTTGTAATGTTATGTAATAGGTACCTACCTATTTTAATCACAATTTAAATTGTAGGTAGATACGTAGGTATTTACATGCCTTCCGAAGCACGGTGGGGTCTCGACATGTGAAAACGGTCACCCATCACAAGACTGACCGCGGCGAGCACGGCTTAACCTCGCAGATCGACTGATCTGCCGGGTAGCTGGATAGCTACGAGCCCCACTATAGGTACTTAAAGAGGCGTTTAAGTATAAGGAATTACCTACTTGGTATTTAAATATATCCCTCTTACTCGTAAATGATGCTAAAATGTGTTATAAGTTAACCACTTCTTAAGACTATTGACATCTTTCCTGTTGCCTAGCCATTGGATGCTTTTTTTTTGTTATCGGGGGGAAACCTTCAGAGGGCACCAAGGAATCAAGAAGTTCAGGAGCTCAGTGTTTAAGTTAAAGACGTGTCATTACCTATAACTTATATGGGTACATATGTGTTAGTATAAGTTGGTTAATAAATAAATTACTTACCGTTTATCAGACTAGTCTAGCTAGTTTGCTTACTCCTCCGGAAAATGTGTAGGTATGTTTGTATTTTTCTAGTAGGTAGGTATACCTATACTTATAGGTATTTTGTCGTTAATAATAAAACACGTAGGTAACCCACAAGGACCTCTTCCCATTCTTAGCTTAGATAGCACTGATAGCCGAGTGGTATGACCGTTGGACTGCCAAGTCAAAGGTCGCAACTCAAATCCCGGCACGCACCAATGTCTTTTCGAATTCATGTGCGTACTAAAAATTTGTTATCAGTTGCTAAAAACGGTAAAGGAAAACATCGTAAGGAAACCGGCATACCTGAGAGATTTTTCAACGGTGCACGGTGTGTAAAACCATGTCAGAGGCCTACAGGCGGTTTAAACTCTGACACCAGGTTGTTCATCAACCATACGATAAGAAGAAGATTCTTAGCTATCTTAGCCTGAATTGATAAAGAAAATTTATAAATTGATTGACACGAGCGGGACTTTAAACAGCGTTTAAAGTGGTAAGTACTCGTGTCCATCATTATTCAAATTTCCTTTATCAATTTATATTCAAGCTTAGCATGGGGAACATGCTAAAATGACACCAAAAGTCAGCCTGTCTTTTGTTTTGTTATGACTACTAAATACAAGGCTAGGTTGCACCAACAAAAAAATTATCATTTTTTTTTTATTTTATCATTAGGTAATATACATGTTAAAGTAGCGGTTAGACAAAAAATTAGTTGCACCATTAAACAATTTGTTAGTTAGATGTCGTCATAACTTTCATCATCATCATCATCAGCCAAGGACGTCCACTGTTGAACATAGGCCTCCCCGCTTAAGCGGGGGGGTTTGCCATAATCCCCAAGCTTGGCAAGCGGCTTTGGGATCGCAGTATTGGTGGTGGAGTTACAGAAGACGCTGCTGCCCATCTTCTGAATTGTCCCTTAGTCGCCTCTTACGACACCCACGGGAGGAAAGGGGGTGGTCAATTCTAGGCCGGATACCACACGGCACGTCATAACTTTAATAGTAGGTAACCGTAACCGCCCAAACTTCGCGCAAACTTCCTGATAACTTTAACTATACCAAGGAATAATAATAATACGATGGTGCAACCCAATCCACAGTCAATGTTAAAGTCAGCGTTATACAGCGTCAGGTAACTTTAACCACTAATATGGTGCTACCCAGCATAAGACTGTTCACGACAAGTTAGAGTCGAGTAGGTAGGTAGGAGAGAGTTGACTAGGTCTAGGTAGCTACCTCAAGAATCACTACCTTGATAGGTAAGAAGGTACCTGCGTAGATCTACCAACCTAGGTACGTACATGACCTTCTTAATTTGAATCTACGTAGGTAGTCGTAAGTAGGTACCTACTCATTCCTATTCCTGATCTACCAACCTATAGGTACCTACTACTAAAGCTAGGTACCTAGTTTACCTGCAATGAATAAATGATTGAAAGATTTCAGAAGCTTTTTAACTCTCGTTAATGATTAGCGTGCAAGACGATAGGAAGAGCACAGGTGCCTATGTGCATGTGAAGATGCTGGACGTCGCCGTGCATAAGCACAAGAACGAAAATGTGTTTATAGTGTTTGGAGACGCACGTTGGGAGCCACCTGTTGATGCAGCCACTTAGGTCACTTGTCAGTCTCACTCGCAAGCCACTTATGCTCAGCTGTGTCCAGGAAGCTTTGATATGGATCATGAATTAATCATAGATCAATATAGTTTCTATATGAAATCGTGCGCAGTGTACGCCGCGTTAATTGTATTTGGTTTTAATTAACTTTTTTAACATCCACGTTTACCTGCGTACAGCAAACAATTAATGATAGAAGAAACAATTTAAAAAATTCATATTTATTGCGCTACTTATTTCAAGTTAGCAGTCGAATTGCCATTTAATTGTAATTTATCGTCAAATGTAACGCGAACGTTGCACAATATGGTAGTGTGCGCGCGTGGTGCGCGGGCGCCGGCCGGCGGTCGATGTGGGGGCGCGGGGCGCGGGCGGAGCGGCGGTGGGCGTGTCGCCAGGAGGCGGCGCGGCGTGGCCATTCGACGCACGAGGAGGCGGCCCCGCCCCCGCGCACCGCCCGCCCCGCGCGTCGCCGCTCCGCTCCGAGACGCGTCGTTCAGTGCCTCGCGGTCCGTCGTTCGTGTTGCATGCGTTGTGTTCTAACCTCGCGCTTTCCGCCGCAGATGCGATCCCGTTGTCGTTGAAGTGATGCCGGCCGAGGAGGATCCTGCGGCGATGGAGTGCCGGGAGCCGGTCGACTCCCCGCAGCAGTTCTGCCTGCGGTGGAACAACTACCAGAGCAACTTGACCAGCAGCTTTGATCAACTTCTGCAAACTCAATCTTTCGTGGATGTGACCCTCTCGTGCGATGGACAGAGCTTGAAGGCGCACAAAGTGGTTCTATCGGCTTGCAGCCCATACTTTCAGTCGTTGTTCATGGACAATCCGTGCCAGCACCCGATCATAATAATGCGCGACACCAAGTACTGCGACCTGAAAGCTGCGGTGGACTTTATGTACCGCGGCGAGATCAACGTGTCGCAGGAGCAGATCCCGGCGCTGCTGAAGGTGGCCGAGTCGCTGAAGATCCGCGGCCTGACAGACGTGAGTGGCGACCACGCTGTGGTGCAGCCGGGCGGGCGCAGCGCCAAGAGGCCGGACCGCAGCCGGGAGGCGGAGTCGCCGCCCAAGTCGCGGCGCCGGCTGTCGGAAGACCGCGCCAGCGGGGGCTCGAGCCGCGCGCCACAGCCCTCGCCCAGCCCCACGCCGGCCACCGAGCTGCTGCCGCCGGCCGAGCCTGCTGCGCCGCTGCCGCTGCACCCTGACGACGTGGACATCCGCCCCGGCATCGCCGAGATGATCCGCGAGGAGGAGAGGGTGAGTCCAGCCGCCTGCAGCTCTCCGGCCGCGCGCCACTTGCGCTCGTAAAAGTTTTCCCGCCGTCCGGGAGGGTCGGCCCGCGCGCGCCCCCCGCACCCTCGCACCCCTGCCTCGCTAAACTTTCCATACAGTATAGCATTACCTAATTAATTTATTTTCGACTTGACTACTTTGTTAATGCTAATGAGAAAGTTATAATAGTGTTTCTTACTTCGCCCGATCGATATAGGCCTCCGTTAAGTGCTATTTGCAACAAATGCAGCTGCACTGCGTCCGCAAGTGCATAAGAAGTTTCCAACTAGATTTTTGCAATTTGTGTTTCACTTCACTGTTTATGGCACAATATAATATTGTGTTTTAAATTGGTGATTACTAAAACCTTTAGTGGAACTAGAAGTATCCACAATTGAATAAGATAATTTATAGGATTGTTAAACTACTTTTTTTGTAGGTACTTGTAACTTTACCGGTGTTTTGTCAGACTAAGTATTTCCTTATTAGTTAGCTACTACTACAATTAATACCTAACTCACTCCCGTAGGTAATTAATTTAAATAAAAAATACGTACCTACTACCTATTTAGAATCCAATTAAAAATATCGAACGTAGGTATCAAAATAAAAGTTGCATTTGATTTAGTAACGCAAAAAAAACTCATAAAAAAAAATATCCAACCAACGATCGATTTTTATCGACAATAAAATAGAAATTAAAAAATAAACTAATAAGCAAAAAGTTTTTTAATACATAATAGAAAATTAAAACAAGCTTCAATATCTACTTATATATTACAATAAATTATAATATCCGGGTAAGGGTGCCGCGAGTCTTGTCTATTAATGAATTGCGGCCGTGCCTTCCGTTCCGAATTCAAAAGTTGCGCGGGAAAACTTTTACGTTCTATTCTCATTCAAACAAAACGGTATCAACAAAATGTAAGTATTGTGTATGGTCTTACAGGAATCGGCTGATGTCACCATTATTAGAAATATAATCAGCTTACTTGTTAGAATTCAATAGGACTTCGATTTTATTAATTAATTCTTGGATTGGTCTAGCTACAATAATTACAAACCTACCTACATTTTCAAGTTTCTTTCCTAAATATTTTCGGGATCTCCTTTTCTGCCTAATAACGCGCTGTCTTGGGCCGTAACTCGTAGGTACTTAACGTGTATTCCACCCACATAGAAAGCAAGTTCGTATCGACGACAATAAAATTTACTTCGTCGTAAATCTTGTTAAGGTATCAAAATTTCTGCAAATAGGAAAGAAAAATTACCTACTTATTTTCGAATAGAATCGCCATAAAAATATTATTGATTTTTTGTAGGGACTTGGCTTGTTTTATTTAATCTACTTAGATGTTTTCTTGTCAATCTAATTGGAAAATAAAAAGCATTTACAATGTCAAGAAAAAAAAAATTATAACAAATTAAATTACACTACTCAGGTAGGTACCTAAAATCTATCTAAAAGCAAAGAATAACACGAAAAATATCTTCGAAGTTTACCTACCTAAGCGTAATTCGCACCTAATCTTCAAAAAACTTTTTGATAGTAAACTTTTAACTAACATTATAATATCACCGCCATTTTAAAACAACTCTCAAGAAATTCTAACAAACGTTCATAAAACCACGAACGAGTTGTAGAAACATAATTTTTTGTTGAAAATATAAATACTTACCGTCCATTGTTAGTGGAAAGTTGTATAATTTAGCGTTTCGCGACCAAAACTAGGTCTTTCTTTAACAAAAGGATATTGTTTCACTACAATTAGCAATGCAATCAACATAGATAAGTAAATGTTTGCGTTGCCCCAGTGCTTATGGTAAAAATGTTACGATTATTTAGCGATGTTTGTTAGCGCTTGGGGGCCGAGTGCCGAAACGTACGTACCGAATATTAGCGGAGGCCGAAGCCGGATAGTTGGGCCGAGGGTCGCGCGTTATAGGATTCAAATATTTGTATTGCGCTTTTTTAAAATAACACGTTCTTGATTGACATTGTTATTTTAAAATGTTATTTTAGGAGTCCGAAGTTTAGGTACCGAACTTATTCGTACGAGAAGAGTTAAGCCTTGCAGTGAGTTATTAGGCTTGTTAGGTAAGATAGTTATCATGACGCAAGAAGTTAACTGATCACTCATTAACAGTTACCCACTTAGGTACTTTGAAATGGTGATAAAACTTTTAAACACCTATTAGGTCTATTAATATCTATATTCTTTGACATGCATGTATCAATCAATCAATGATTAAGAATTGACACTTTGTACCTACTTACAAGTAAGGCGGTTAAAGTTTTCGATAGTTCAACTGCAGTATACCTTTTAGTTGACAGGGATTCGTACTAACGACACATGCTAATTTATTTTTCCGTAACACGTGTTAAATTCGTTAATATGTTTGGTTTAAAGGCTAATGTCTCGGCCCACCCCTACCGTTGAGGGCCGTTCCTCCCCCCAGGGTTGCCCAAAGGCGTTGTTCATTTGAATTTAATGGAACGACTGAACAAAATAGTTGTTGTTACAAGTGATAGGTGGATAATTTAATTGCATCCGAGTTTCCCCACATATTCTTTGACCGCTTTCTTCATATTGACACGTAGGTACTGAATGCTGTAAATTTAGTTGGTTCATATTTTGATTCTTTATCAAGCTTATATTTTATTTAAATAATATGCCTATCTAATTGTGACTTGAGCAATTAATGTAACACTGCCATTTAAAAAAAAAAAGTCTTTGTGTCTTTTCGATATAGGTAATAATTAATCAGCAAAAACATTTATCTGCTTGGTTTAATTTAGGTGCCGTTCCTACATTATTTGAGCTGTTAGTCTACCAACTAGAAGAATGGGAAAGAATGCCTCTCGGTTGTGTCGATTTTTTGTTACCTATACTACCTACTTCAATCGGTTTTATTAAGAGCTACTTATTGCCATATTACCACAAGCCCTTGGCTATGTGAGGAATTGCTTTATTACTCAAAATAGATTACCTAATAAAAATATTTTAAAATGCGTCGAATAGAATACCAAAATCGTATTGTTGGCTGCGCTGCGTCCGTCAGTTTCAGCGACACGTCTAACGGGACGATTTCTGGAATTCATCCAATCTCTCTGTCAAATTCTTCAAAGCCTCAAATCAAAATCTGTAGTTCATTTATAAAGAATAAGATTGACCGTATCTTAATGGATAATTTATTAATACGTACCTAATACCATAGTAAACCCTAGCTATCTGCCGTCCATAGAATAGCTCAATTACCTAACAGACTTATTATTAGGATAGAAAATCCAAATAATGTCTTTCGTTAATTATCTTGTGAGTACGTAATCAGGGAAAGATGTGTTTCCTCAGATGTGGGACAAAATAAAGTAATTATAAACAGTAGGTTTATCTACTAAATGTTACGTAGCCTACGTTTATTAAAGTTAAACTACCGAGCAATCAACGTAGGTACCTACCTACTATATAAACTAATATATAAACGTTTAATTACCTAGATTGCTAGTCTTAAGTGCCAATACCTATAAAATAATGAGTAAAAGAATTATTGGCTTAATCATAAAACATTTTGCTATAACATACGGTAGAGGGGAAAATCGGCTCACATTACTCCGGGACTGTGTCTTGTGGTAATAATACTAGGAGTCACTGTTACCCGGTATCAGTTCAGATATTGTTCCTGAAAGTATGAGGGAGCCATGACCAGGTTCTTAAAATACTTTTACGACATTCTTTCAGCACGTCCAGGAGTCTTGAATTTACCGGACTATTACGAGACCTAACCAAATGCCTTTAAAATGTCAGCAATTTTTTTATGCATTTAAAAAAGTAAAGTTCATTCGGTTGATCGTATAATTGTCTTCTTTTTATCTCACTTCAATTTCTCTACAATATCATGCCATAATTTATTCGACAAATATCGATTTAAAATGTTTCGTTACACCTCGCAAACAATAGACGCTTTAAAAACTGGAATTGAAACAATTCTAGTTTTATTGAGTTTACAAGTAAATAAATAAATATTTTTTAATTAAAGATTTTTAATTAAAAATCACCATAAAATCTAATTATCGATTATTCTTTTTCGATTAGTGATCCCAATCAGAAGTATCGTGTCCCAGCATTAGTCTGTTGAATTCTAGAACAAACTAGTTGACATTAATTCCGCATATGAAATCACCAACACGAGCATGCAGATTTCAATTAACGTTCGTAATTAAAAATGTAAGTAGAGAGAATAAAAAAATAAAGTATTAGTTAGGAGATTAATTTATGCCAGTCGATAAGCCTATTTATTATTGGTGTGCGATTAATTCTGTTAATATCCAATGGACGAGGAAACTTTGATAAGCTGACCGATTTTATTAGCCTACACACCACAAACATATTAGGGTCTAATTTGTACCTCGCCTAAGTAGATCAAAAGATGATCATAATTTGTTACCGCTTTTACCAAAAGTTGAGTTAAATATCTGGCTGAAGCACGACCCTTAAATTCCATAGTCATCCAAAAATATTAGTAAAAGCTGGCAAAAATTATAAAACACTGTGACTGAAAAAGAAATAAAATCGATAGCTCATTTTAATACTTTTATAAACGGACCCATTAAAAAGAACTGGTATTATAGTTTAAAGTAAGTGTTCCTAAATCAAATACTGACTGATAGATACGAGACCATGATTGGCTAACGAAACTGTCGTCGCATCTATAGACCTAACAATGGTATTTCTAAGACGAACAGTCGAACACCTGTGCTATAGCTTGACAAACATCCATTAAAGAGTGAATTGAAATAACTTTTTGAGGAGAATTAAAATCTCCTTTGTGAAAGAAAATTTTATCAGGGCATTAAATATTGGCGCTTATTGAAAGAAAAAAAAACCTTTTAGTGAAACTGTAATATACCGTAATGGAAATCAGATTAAACTTCAGATGTGACATGAATTTTTAAATAGGCAGGTGTCCTAAAATCTTCCCTCTCTAGTTAGGTAACATTTTATCAAAGAAAATGTATCGATACAACAAAGGAATAGGATGATAATTATTTAATACAGTTCCAGCGAAAACAAAATAACAACCGGTAGGATATTAGAATCGGGATTACAAATTAAAGATTAATATGGATCTTGGATTGCGAAAGTTGGGCTGCGGCGATCTTTCCGTGTGATATTTTCATCCTTTGTCTATTATAGGTACATACAATAAGTAAATACGTTTGTATGTTCTAGAAAAGATAAGATATTAGGTTTTATCTTAAGTAGAGACTATGAACAAGCCTAGGTTGCAACTCCCTTTATCCAAATCCGCTTTTATTATTGAGGTACTATTATAGGGCATAAATCTAAAAAAAAAAATTTATTTTCATTTGTTTTAGATCACATTATTTAAGTAATCGTACTTATGAATTTATTTTCAGATACGCTATTTCCATCAAATTATTCATTGCTGTTTTTAAATCTAAAGACACAACTTTCCTAGCTATATTTAAATGCTTATAGAATGGGTTTGGCCACGGTCAGTGGACCCCTAATAATGACCAATTAATTGCCTGTATAGTTCTTCGACACCGTGTGCTTTTTGTCAAGAATCTGCCAAATGTCACAAAGACGATTACGAAGCAATTATAATGAACGACCGGTTACAATTGATATAGTACCTATGTAGTCTATGTACCTACTTTAAGTATTTATGTACCTACCTACTATATATCTATTTTTCTATCACATCGCATCCGTAGAAACAGACTTAGTAATATTTCCCCTAGCCGGGATAAGGAGTCGTTAGAATCGAACCCGGTTAGGATTCGATATCGAATAGGCGCTCAATCATGAACTTAAACAGACTGTTGATTAAGAGGACCTCTGCCTACCTTCGGAGATTACTGGCGTGGTTATTTGTAGGTATCATTACGCCTGTATTGCCTAAAGGGTATAGGTATAGATGAGCACTATATGCAGCCTTTGTTTCGCAAGAATTTTTCGGACATAATTCCGAGCGGACCATTACGCTGAACTTAGCGTTGTCGGATTATATCGAATGTAGTTCTATCAACTGCTTAGCAGTTCCGTTCTAGTCCACTAAATTAACGATGCGGTTATGGCAATAAGTATCCGGTATTTAAAATTGTGTTATTCTCACAGGATACGTTAAATATTTAACCCTCTAACTTATAGATACTAGTAAAACATCTCTGTAACTTAACCACTTCTTGACATCGCAATTTTTTGAAATGCAAACGACAGTATCCCTTACAGTTACTTATAATTTAATACATTTTTAACATTCAAAATGTTTGTACTAAGCGGGTTTATATTCATCAAACTTTACTATTAACCATTAAGTTCACGATCAATTTAGGTTCACAAGATGAAGGTAATTCAAAGGCCTACTTGAAATGTTTCGTGCAATTAACGCTGCAACGAGTTTTCGTGCGGACATCACCGCCAATATTTGTGACGGCCCATGTCGCGGGCCGTCGGCCGAAACTTATGCGGGACGGGAACTTGTGGGTACCTATTCACTGAACTGTTCCGATATACTTAACAGTTCCAGGAACTTTGTTGACGGGAGTCGGAGCATTCAGTTTGTTTCGCATTGAACTTGCAGTTATCTATTTAGTTCGACATTAGTTTATACAATTTCCCCAGTGAAGTTTGTGATGTTACATCATTGAAGTATTATTAGCTACCTAATATGTTTTAATGAAACTAGTACGTATTATACCTGTTATGTAATGTGTATAAGTAGGTACCTACGGTTTGTTGCCCTACTGGACGACATTTGAGCGCGTTATTCCGGGATTCGGTACCTTGGTCGGACCTTTTGTGTTTATTGAGAACGTAAGCTTAACACAGACTACCTGTTTGGAACTTTTAAGAACACGATTAATATTAAATTGTACCTATTTGATTTAAATGTAAGTAGTATTTAACTTTAACTTGTTTTGAAGATTTCCCTCTGAAGTTGTTTCTTTAATTTTTTCGATTTTGGGTAGTAGGTACCTATCGTCAAATTGACTATTTAATTGCTTCAGTTTACCTATATAGGTACATACATATTAAACATTACTAAAAAAATATTTGTAGAAACAATAGTTAAACAATCGCCCTGCACCTATCATAATTATTATGTGATGTAGGTAGACAGGGAAAGGGTTAACTTTTTCACTATCTACCTAGGTAGGTATCTATTACGATTTCACACATGCAGTAGGCACGTGCTTGCAGCATTAGCAGCTAATTCCGTAACAGACTCGAGGGTGAATTACTTACTGATCCAATTAGGTAATTATATCTTAGTAAACCGTGATTCATTAAGACGGACGGAATGTACATTGTACATTGTACGTGTGGCGTACTGTAGGCGTATCGCCGATAAATGTACTCGTGGCGTATTGTAGGCGTATCGTCGATAAATGTACGTGAAGCGTACTTTAGGCGTATCGCTGATATTATTAGGTATTAGCTCGAGGGGGTAAACTGGATGTACGGCTTTACTCACTCAAGTGGAAAAGACTGATACGGTAAGGTATAGGTACTTAAATTCACTTAGGTATCAAATGAAATCAATGTTATTTAGCAATCAACATTAGGGCCATGGAGTCCGAGTGCTCGAGCCTTATCGCGTAATCAAAGGGGTAGGTTCATTTTAGGGTCCAAGATTTATCATTGCCATTTAACGTGGCAATGCCACCAGTGTTGTGGGCGCGTTACCTTTTGACAACGATTAGAAATTAGAAAGAATACTTTTTCTTTAGTTCTGTCTTATTTTCATAAATGCATTTTAGATATTTAAGTAGTTGTAAATAGTTTTATAGTAGGTAGTACCTATAAAGCATCTACGTATGAAGACATTCTAATCAATTGAATCATTATCTTGACACCTGTACAGGTTCTGGTCCATTCTTTTGAATGACTTTAACTGTATGGGAGGCCTTAGAAAAGTGGAAAAAAGATTCCGAAGAATTGAGAACCTTCTTCTTGTTTTGAAGTCTGTTAAAAACAATTGAATAGATATCGAATAAAAAAAATGTATATTGTCCAAACATTATGTCATCGCCATACATTTTTCAGTCTATTTGCCTTCAATTTATCAAGCGTCCCAGTCTTGTTTTAGACCCCAGTTTCTTTACGCTTGTCAGTTACAAGACCCAGTAAGACTTACATAAATAAAACTCTTCGACCTGCCTGTATTGTTGTAGCGATAGTTTTACGGTCAGAACTCATAAAGATAAAGTGGTAATTAAGACTTAATGCCCATGATTCAGAACATTTTGAACATTATTTTAGCTGAAGTGTGAGTAACCGACTTGATATTTTATGGTACCTACTGACTGTTCGACCCAGTTACGATTTCTATGGCTTAATGGCTGGACCTATGTGTCACCGGCCAAATGCGTGTTAATATTTTCAGATAAAATTTATGTTTTTTCAATAATGACTCATTGGAAAATGCGGGCTACTACCTGCCTAGGTACCCTACCTACCTATTTAAAATGCATAATAGTCAATTATTATCTAAATATGTTGTTTTCGGGAATTAGGTATATATTATACCTATTATTCAATTAAATAGGTATAAAGGAGTAGGGAATAAGAAATTGTATAATTATATAGGTACCTATAGGTATATATTGTATAACACTAAGAAAAATACCATGTCGTTATTGAAACTTAAGTATACTGCTAATTATCTAATATTACCTACCTAATGAAGAACAAAAAAGGAATTCTACAGGTTGATCGTATAATCAGGCTTTAGATATCTTCAGTAAATAATGATACCTACCTACTATTTGGTTTCGTATTACATAAATACATGTACCTACATAAAGTCATACCTGTTACCCAAAGGGGTAGGCAGACACAACAGATCCTAGCATACTCCTTTCGCCTCATTCGTATTATTTGCTTAACAAGATCACAAAACGAATCCGGAGATATTTAACGATTTAAGTAAGCCAGTCATCTGCGATTTGAGCGATTGACTATTAAACCAATCTGTCTAGACGCTAAGACATAGCCGTGAGTGTCTACCTATAACTGAGTAACGTACAAACACTGCACGGGTCCCTAGACCATTCAATCCTCTATCTTCCTAAATTTAACCATGAATATCTGTATCGCTCTGAGCGCCGACTAATCCGTTTTGTCCTTATCTCCAGGCTCTAAGATCCAATAAATTCAATTACTCCTTAGGTCAAACTAGTAGAACCTGGTACCTATACTTATACGATATCACGTGATAGAAATATACCTACCTACTAATAACGCCATTCTATCGTTCCAAAGATTGTCTAGGTAGGTATACTCTTAGCGATATGCGCTATTCGACAGTGACCTATGACACGGTATTATAATCTTACCGTGCCTATCATGTTAATAATAATGTATACCTTCTTAATAAATAATAATGTAGGTATACTAATATTACGCCGTGTGGTATCCGGCCTAGAATTGACCACCGCCTTTCCTCCCGTGGGTGTCGTAATACCGACTAAGAGAAAATCCAGAAGATGGGCAGCAGCGTCTTCTGTAACTTGACCACCAA
The DNA here is from genome assembly GCA_905340225.1 of Abrostola tripartita. Taxonomy (NCBI): domain Eukaryota; kingdom Metazoa; phylum Arthropoda; class Insecta; order Lepidoptera; family Noctuidae; genus Abrostola; species Abrostola tripartita. Next base: position 2,538,420 of record HG996486.1, read on the forward strand.
TACTGCGATCCCCAAGCCGCTTGCAAAGCTTGGGGATTATGGCAAACCCCCCCGCCCCCTTCTAAATGGGGGAGCCCTGTTCAACAGTGGACATCTTACGGCTGATGATGGTGATGATGATACTAATATTATAAAGAGGCAAGATTTTTTGGTTGGTTTGTACCGAATAGGCTCCGTATATTATTACAAATAGGTAAAGTTAGTTTGTAATTGTATGTGATTGGTAATCTTCAATACCATTCATCCGAAGTCCAAAATTCTTTCACCAAGATTTTATGGACCTTCAGGGTAGACAGATTATCTTGATCCCAGAAAAGTAACGGATAAAATTCTATGCAGACGACGCGCGACGTCGTGGGCACATTCTATTCAGTTATACTCTAACAATGTAACAATAAAACATATTACATGTACATATATACCTGTAGGTAATCACTTAAAGTGTAATTAATTTGTTTTATTTTTTATTGTTTATTATTAATTTTTTCTTGAGTATAACAAACTTCGTGAACGCTCAGCGCATAAACAATAAACAATTAGTAGAAATACTGTGTTGTGTATCTAAAGCGAGTAAAGGGTTGAAATGGGTGCATGAGGGGTCTAAAGGTCACCGGGTCGTCGACCCCAAGGGACATTTTTCCCGAATGACTGGTTACGTAGTGTAGGTACCTATCAGTAACAGCGACGCGCACATTATACGCTTCAATGTTGTTTTAGAAATGGAATATCATTTAATTCTAATCAGTTTTTTAGTTATTTTTACAATACATACCTTATAACACGTTTTACATTTTTTTTTTCAATATATAGAAATTAAAATTACCCACAGCCTATAACACAGTGAATTGTGACATGATTTAGTTAAAATACTTTTTTTATATTAGTTTCAGTTGCCTACTTTACTTACATACAACCTACATATCTCTGACGACCTCTAGGAATACTGCCGTGATAATACTTATCAATAAAATAGAATAGGGCGCCTCTTTAAGGCTCTTAATCGTGTAAACTGCCAAAATAATAAGCCCACTTTTCTCTCAGTCGGCTAAATATTACAAAGATAAGATTAAATAATTACAGCGTGAATTATCTGTTGTTTAAACTAAGATACCATATTGTGTTAGCTCGGGTAATTAAATAAGCCGTTTTGTGTAAATAACGCCTGTTTTGCAATAAGTTTTCAACATCCGAAACATATTAGTATGGGTAGCCTGATGGTACAGTGGTTATGTTGTAGGTATGTGCGCGGAGGTCCGATCGGTACCCCGGCCATGTATTTGCGTAGTACCCAAGTTATTTATTTCTTCTTCTCTTACGAAGAACGTCGCCCCACAATAAGAATTTCTCCTACCTATATCATGGGTGCGTTTCACAAACATGAAATATCACATACACAAATACCCAGGCTCGAGACAATTATCAGTGGATCGCACAATTTTTTGTCCCGTGCGGGAATCGAACTCCCAACCTTTAGCGCAGCATTCGCTTAGAGAGAACCTACTTGTGCTTGTGATATTTCATAAGCGATAAAGATATATGATTCTTCTGAAAAACCACGTTACTTAGACAAATTTCTAGTGTAAGCAATTTAAAAGACATTGAAAACAATTAAAAAAAAACGTTTTGGCAGCGACACAACATTTGTTTTGCTTTGCAAATTCAGCTCTTGATAAGTGAGGATCATTATACTGCACTTATGTAGGTAGATAACCTGCATGATCTTCTATTTTAAGACTCGTGTGTATGACACAGTAATATTTTTTGACAAGTTAAATAAGTTATACGTACCTACCTTTACCTAATACACACTATAGCTAGTTAGACCTACTTAGAGATAATACTAGTTAATTTTGTGCGAGAATAAAACTTATGGAAAACAACCCTACCCTTCGGTTGTCATCAAATTATTTCAATTAAATTTTTAAGCCAACTCCAACCAAGCCAGGGGTGCGACGCCATGTGAGATTTTTTTTTATTTTTATTCGAATACATGAATATGGATCGAACACACGGTGCCGACAAAAAATTTACAAGCGGACTGACGCAACTGTATACCTAAATTCATCAAAATCCAAAGAAATCTCTCGTCAGGGGTGACAAACATTTTAAAGACAAATGAACGTCGCATTGTAAAGTTGTTGGCACACTGGCGGTCCGAGAATCGACATGTCAACATAACATAACCTTAATTCATAGGAACTGACACTTTTTTATGTTATCCGTAGTTTTTTTTTAATTTAAAGAGATATCCGATGTTTGTGCAGGCTTAATGAAAAGTATAAAGTACCGCCCACGTTTGTTCTAGACAAATTGTTTAAGGTACGTTGTATGTACTTTGATAACGTATAAAGATATCATTTGCATTGTGTAATGATATTGCCTTATGATTATATGTGTTCCGAAATTTTCCTAGTGTGCAACGCTGTATCGAGAAAATATGATAGAATCGATACATTTGATTAATTCGATTAAAAAATTCCTCAACTATATTCTTGTTGAGGTGAAGGCATGAATAATTCTGCTTCGGAATGTATATTTAACAACGTCAAACTAGACGAGTCGTTTGGAATAACTGACATTATTTAGGTATTTGATTGCTACGTTCATCAAGTTTAGCAATTGGCATGTTTATTCAGTTCTAAAGAGTTATACCGTATAAGGTAATGAAGATTTTAACACAGTTATTTAGTATTCAGTAGGTACCTATCGCCCTAAGTGAAGCTAAGAACACAAACTGTTTGGTTTAAATATTGTTGGTGATGCTACAGTTTTTGTATAAACGTCTTTCTTTAATATCGAACTACATTCTCGATGCCTCAGACCTCAAACTTGCCACTCGTTATTACCAAGACAACGTACCTAGAAAGTTATCGTAAAAGTCAGGTAGATACCTACCTAATGTCAGTATAACATAATATAAAATAAAATTCATCAGAGGTAAAATTCAGGGGTCATCTTTCTATGGCTTATATAATTTAGTCCACATTTCAACTATAAAATGCATAATAATCAAAGATTCAGTTCCAAATTGAAGCAATTATCCGTTAAACGTATAAGTAGTTACTCTACATACTTGCTAAAATGCAACCAACTGCACAAAAACTCACCTCATTAGCGATAAAATGAAAATAAGAATAAAAGTTCGAACGCAAAAACATTGTTATATCGAAATGTAAACACGCTGGGATCTTAAACAAAACTATAATTAAAATAGCAACTGTAAGGCGGTAGTTATTGATGGCTAATTAAGTTTTAGAATACGAAGCAATGATTTCTTTATAGACAATCTTTGGATCAATGTGCCTATGGACTAACTTTACGATTAGGGATGTCCCATTGTATTTTGAACTGTCAATAAATAATAATCAAAGATTTTGTATCTATGTTATTATTAGGTAATACCTACGTGAAGCGAAAACTTTGCACCCCTTTTTACAAAAATTACTCCCAGTCCATATGAAGATCCAACTTGCCAATCTATCAATCAAGGAGGCCTTTGCTCTTCAGTGGTAATGAACTCCCCGGCTGATACAACACGTTCACTTCATCATAATAATAAAGACAATATTACATATATACTTATATTCGGTTCATGCAATAATAATGTCGCTTGATATCGACGCAGTTCAGGTCAGTCTTGGAATCATTTAACCTCAGCCGTAAACCTTAACGCGCATGCATGAAACAATATTGTAATAGACTGATCGCATTGCGCATAATCGAAGAATCGAGTAGATCGGATCACCGACCGTGGATGTCATTAAGTCAAATTTAAATTTCGAATTGTATGCCCTAGAATAACTCGTCGCTCATTCATATTCGCTTATCGATGCGTATGACGCTGTAATCTTGAATTAGGGCTTTAAATCGCATTTATATATCAATATTTTAGCACGTTATTGCTGAAGCGACACTAACATCGTAAACAGGCAGCGGGCAGCGCCGTTACTTTATTAAATATTCATGATTGTTATGCACCCGTATGTTTGCGTGGCGAATAGTACTGCAAAATGCATGCCACCTATCTTCTTTGCCCCTAACTACGTACCTACTGTGGGCAGGAAAACATGTCGTCTGTCTACGAGTCAAGGGCAACGGGATAGCTGCTGTACCTACTGTAGTTTGAGGTAGGCGTTTTAATATCCCACGTTGAGGTGCTCTCGAAGTATGAAGAATTACATTCTTCTTCGAGAACACCTTAAGATTCGCACTCAGTGCGCTTCCCACCCTACATAAAATAAACGTGTTAGTTTTCCTACCGTGAGCAATAAATACAATTTTATTAATGTTGAAATAATAAAGAATTGCATATTGCGTGAATTTTAATATCAACCGATATATTTTTTTAATTTCACGGGCAAATAAATATTAATTGAACATTATAAAATATCTCGTTACGATTATTAATATTTTCAAAGTTTTTTATTGCTTCACTATCGATAACTTGAATATTAATCTGTATAAACTTATATTTACTCGCGCACAGAAACATTAGACTGAACTTCTGAGAAATTATATTTTTTTGTCGCAAATGTGAACTAAGGCGGCTTGCACACAATGAGATCATAAGTATATAAATATAATTGCTATACAATGTAATTTTAAATGTATCGTTTATAAAGCTTTTCTTAAAGATAATTTCATATTTTGCCGGTTGTGACGATTTAACTGAATTTTAGTTCAGACTAGGCAGATTATTAAGTAGTAAGAAGGTAAATTAAACATTTAGGTAAGTACTTATAATTATTATTGTAATTACAACTTATTCCAATATTATGTATTTGTGCAGGCGCCATCGTAGGTAGGTAGATACTTAGATCGTAAACAATCGATTGCATTCCAATTACGATTTGTTTTCTAATCTCTTGCCCGTGCGCCTTGGACATTCAAAATTCAAATGAAGATTGTCGCTCCACTATTTATAGTATATGGACACACGTGCACTTTCGTTTTTTAATACAGGGCAGCCCAAAAATCGGTGTATAAAGTTTTTTATTCATGAATGGCTATTGTGATATCGATAATTGGGTTTTTTAGAACCAAAAACATGCCTAACCCTGCATAAATCGACTGGTAGACCCGAAGGCCTTTTTTTATTTTCCGGGCGAAACCCCCAAAAGCCACCCGGCCCCTATGGGGGTAGGAATCGGGGAGTGGGGTTTTTTTCCTCACTAAAACCACCCCGGTGGTCAACATCTGCACGAACAAGGGAGGTCTAGGGTCCTCTTAAAAGAGAAACTGCGGATCCTCCCCAGCCTGATGACGATGTTGAATAGTAATAATATTATTATTTTTTAAAACCTCGCCCCACACTAAGAATTTCTCCTGTATCTTGGATGCGTTTCGCAAACATGAAATATCACATACCCAAACACCCAGACTCGGGACAATCGAATGTGGATCGCACAAATTTTTGCCCCGTGCGGGAATCGAACCCGCAACCCTTAGCGCAGCAGTCTAATCGCTTAGCCACTGCGCCAATCAGGTCGTCAATTTATGAAATAAGATTGAATTCTTGATTTGTCGAATAAAGTACCTACCTACCTACGACTATAACAGTTTAGATGATTCAATGTATATCCCATATTTATGTGGGTGAACCTATTCATTAGTAGGTACCCACGTAGAGATTCAAAGAACTGTTTTATATAACCTAAAAAAATTAAAACGCTGTACTTAGGTATAATCAATCAATATGTAAGTAGGTACCTACACAAATAATTGGAGTGTCTATTTGTAACATCAAAATAACTGCTTTTTACTAAATGCACATGAAAGTATATTCCATACATGTACATAACTAACTAGAAAGCAATTAAAAAAAGGCTGTTTGTTTGCTCCGACTAATCTCCGAAACGGCTGGACCGATTTTGACGGGACTTTCACTGGTAGATAGCTGATGTTTTTTTTTACTTTGAACTTCGAAAGCATTTAAGGTTTTACGATAAAAGAAACCCATAATATTAAAAACAAAATCTGATTCAAATAGGTTGGTAAATCTGCTCACTGCTGCTACGTACAGATTTAAAAATCGAAATCCACGGGGACGAAGTCGCGAGCATAAGCTAGTTTAAAATAAAAATGCAAGATGGCACTGATACATTTAGACTTAGAGCACCGAACCATTGCGCTATTACTGCAAATTGTGGGTTGCAGAGAAAGTTGCAGGCATGTCATTTTTGTTACTAAATGGTATAGCAATCGGGTACTGCAGCTTTCCGACAATGGGTGGGTTGGGCTGCGATGCACCACTGCATTTCCTTGCCTATTGGCTATTATAACCGATTTTGAGTTTCCCTTATGATCAGTACGATAGTGGTTAGAGGGTGATTTATTATTTAATTTGTATAAGTATAGGATGCTGTTTTTTGCACGAGTCCTTAAGTAGGTAATGATAAAGTCTTACATGTATTTCCCTGTCTACATGAAATAGGCCCCACATACCTAATAGGTTTATAATATGTATGTATATACGTACCTACTATTTTAGCTGTAAGTTTTCTTTAATGTACCTATAGGGGAAAGATAATATATTATGTACCTAGAGGTACATTTTTTACAATTTTCAATTATCTAGGTATCATCATGATCTTCAGCTTAGCTCAGTCCACTGCTGGACATAGGCATTATATAGGTCTAAAAATTTAAAATTATAATGACACGGTGTGCCATCTACCCCCTGCAAAGATGTAGTTTAAATACTTACCTATAGGTATTTAGGTTAGATACATTTTCCTATAGGTACGTAGGTATACGGTCTAGAAAAAACCTAGCCCTTCAGCAGAGTTCTAAGTTCTATACAAGCGAACATACCTACGTTACGTACGTAAGACGCACAGCATCGTGCAGCCTTTAACATTTAAGACTCCAATGCTGCTCTACCTATGAATAGTTAACAAGCTGTTCACAAATTCCATTTGATATAATAAACATATTACTCAAGTACAACACGAGATTCAGCCAGTTACAGCGTCATCATCAGGCTTAACGCAAATGAATATAGGTATTCAGTACAAATATACAGTAATACACATTATGAATACTTTGATACTTAAAATAATGGCAGCTGAGCCCATTTTATATTGAATAGTCAAGATAAAACAAATAGGCATAGTCGTAACGTATCATTTTAAAAGCCAGCGATAGCTACAAAGGTAGAGCCAGCTACATTAAAATCGCTAACGCAATCGACACGTCGCACACACCAATACCTCATCGAGTCAATCGAATTACATTTTAATATTAAAATTATTCATATTGGCAATATATTACTGCTCGGCCGGTGTCGATTGATCCAACTCCGGTAGGATTAAATAACTTGAATACATGTGAAATTATAATTAAAATATCCCTTATGAATATTTTTTGCATTATCCACGTCGAGACGGGCAAACATTTTAAGTTTTTTAAAGTCGAAATTAACATTTAAAACGTTATGGTATCATGTATCGACGTAGTCGGTACGAGATAAAAAAAATTACGTCATATAAGTAAGTTATGTTAATATAATAATGTGGTGAGAGGTACACTTAGTTACCTACTCGATATTACTCATACTTGTGGAAGACTCGCGTCACCGGGCTGCGCATGAGTTTATTTAGTAATTTTATAAATATGGAAGTGATAGATTCGATATTCAAATATTTTGTTCATATTTCAGTTTTATTAGCACGTGGTATATCTTGTTCTAACTTCAAACATTTGTTATGTAATCTCTACGATATTTTTATTAGCCATTAGATATTTATTAGCGTATTGTTTAGTTCTCAATGAGTTTTCGTGTTATCACCTACCGTATCGAACTATCGACATGACTCATGTTGTGGTAAAAAGTTCAGTCATGTCAAAGCTCGAGTAGGGTCTAGGATACGCCTTCGATGAATTAAGTATCGTCAATTCGTCGTCACTCGTAGAAGCTTTTAATACACCCCACAGTTTAAGTAAATACCAGCGTAGGTAGGTACTCACAATTTTTATTAGAACTTTTAAATATACTATAGGTAGGTACTTAGATAATATTAATTATAACAAAAAAAAACATTCATATACGCATAAATTGTTACAATTATAATAATCTTTTTGTAATCATCATTGTTGCGCTCGTTATAAAGTTCTCAAGAATATCATGATCCTACCATTTCTGATAATATTTTGCATAATATTAAATAAAATGTAATCAGTAGTGAACGCAGCTGCACGCGGCAGAGGCTTCTTAATATAAAACCCTAAAATGCTAAGTTTATAATTGACATTAGTGAGTGAACCTGTCAATGCATAATTGAGAATTTTTATAAATAGTAAAGGTGAGAACAGTATTTAATTTTTATTTGAATTCAACTGATATTTTTACCTTATTACATTACGGGGTACCTACTTACTAACTAACTTAAGTCAAAGTTATTGTTTTAACTTTTAACACAATGTAGTGAAATGAACGTGTTCAGTGCAATTCGCATTTTGGGCAATGTTTTGGGTTTAAGGCACTTAGGTATATCGATGTCATAATATGTTTATTTCTTAACTATTTTTAGTCACTGTTAATATTAAAATGGCCTATAAATTGGTCCAATGATGGAACTTGGGCCTAGGGTTGCCACCTTTAGTTTAAGATAAAATGTACATTTTGTTTCAGTCGCAAAAACATAAAAGTACTATTAGAAAATTGAAGAAAAGAAATAGTATCTACCTAGGCATTTTTTAAATAAAATATACTACTTTCGAAATTATCACATTTTTTCACTCACATTAAATCGCGACAATTGAATTAGCGATTAAAATATTAATACTTATGATATTCCGAACTACATACTAATCCTTATTATTTTTCTATAATAGACTCAAATATAGTACGATACTATAGGTACTTATATATTACTAGCGGCCCGCTCCGGCTTCGCACGGGTATAAAATATATTATATATTATAAGTATTTCTCCACTATTTAATGGATGTTATTATACATATAAACCATCCTCTTCAATCACTCTATCTATTAAAAAAAACCGCATCAAAATCCGTTGCGTAGTTTTAAAGATTTAAGCATAGGTACATAGGGATATAGGGACAGAGAAAGCGACTTTGTTTTTTACTATGTAGTGATGATGATACAGGTGGTAACCCTACTTGAGACTTACATTGTCTAGCAAAATGAAGCGTGAGTGTGTGCATTTTTTTTATTAAATTTCCTTGTATGAAGTTTAATTAAATATAGGCACTACATATACATAACATGGCGGTACAATGTATGTTCACGCAACGTAGTGCATAACTTAATAACTTAATTGCATTATATTGACATATTAACAACAATATCACAGTATTGAAATTTACTTAAAATTGTTTATGATACTTGTTGATATTTTGTAAAAAGTTCAATGAGAACTCTTGCGGATATTCGTGATGGTCGCGCGCATTAACTATAGTTAAACGCTGACATTAAACGGTTTAACCCTTACATGCAATGATTAAGGGATCATTAAGTTGATAATATTTTAGCAGAATGATAATAATACGGTCTAAATATACGCTTTTACTTATAAGTTCGTGGATCGGTTTATCTCTCGCGAAATAATTGAGGATTTAAAAATAAATTCAACTTATCGAACTCCATATTTAGAATAAGTAACTTCGTCAGTAAGTATTCAATATCGATTTAAATAATTATTTTACTTACAAATATTTTAAAATATATATATTTTGCAATTCACTCTGTATTCTGCACTAGGGTTTATACATGATGTACCTATTAGGAGGTATTATTCCGTAGGTACCTATAACCTAAGTGGTTATATTAATGTTAAGTGTTAACTATCCAAATCAATTACAATTAACAACATGAAAACTAAACATCTTAATAAAACTACAAACATTGGCCAATTAAATAAATTTATCACGTCATAATTTAGTTTTTAACCCAAAACACGTCGCGTCGCGTAACCCTGCCGCTGCGAGCGCGCATTAATCTTACAGGTTATGTAACTTACGTCAGGAGTGTATTGAGCGCTGACAGCGGGCAGTGCGGGCAGTGTGGGGCAGTGTCAGCGATCGTCGCCGGCCGGTGTTAGCGTGGCGGGAACACGTGTCGGAGGCGGCGGGACCCGAGATTAAGATCTATATTGCTTCACGGCCCACGATGCCACCGGCCGGCTACCGGCTACCGGCTTCCTTATAATATTGTTATTTATTAACATACACACGTGTAGTTTGGACACTTTCGGGTGTTACTGATGTGTTGATCTTGATAGTCTTGTTTCCTACCGTGAATTATTTTGTTTAGTTTACCGTGTTATTTATAATTAGATACGCATATACGAATAGTTCCTGTTATATTTAAGCAAAATTAAAATGTCTAACAAGAGAAGTATACCTAGTATAAGACTTAACTTATCTAAAGACGTTAGCACTTTGCATACTGGTACTACATCACTAGTATACAGCCTTGACTTGACTACAATGAATGCACATTACCCACATTAGATGCCAAACCGTTTACGTGACGCGTCCTTCATACCGGTCGCTAGAGTTAAAAACAGCAATTACCGTACGGCATAAAAATTAAACGTAATTAAATAACGAGTGTAGTATAATGCGTGATCGGTCTCTTGTTAGTAGGACGTCTGGTAATGATAGAATGTCGCCGTTTAGGGTTGGAACGCGGTATTGGACGGTCACGAGCGCTCTCTTCAAAATCGCTTTGATGTAGGTACGCGAGCGCCGAGCGGAATTGTTTGCGAATTTTTCTGTTACTTTACGTAGAGTGAGGCGTGGACGCAGTCACCTGTGCGCAAGATAAGCGTATGTAGTGGTACCAACGCAGCGTTTTGTGCGGATCAGCTTTTAGCAAAGGCGTGCTTTGCGTCGTTACGTTTGGTATTGTGACACACGCTGCAGGTCGACAACGAGTTTTCAAGGAGTTAATGTTCGTTCTTTTTTGACATACTCACCAGTCACAGGCACGCCTGTTTCCTCTCAAACAATTGTCCAGCTCCGGTCACGTTGAGAGTGCAGACGACCCTTGCTCGCGACTGGTACTTCCTGGCGTTTCATTGTCATACCGCGAAACTGGCAGCCTGTTTTATTAAACAGTCAAAATCTATTTTGCGTAAGACGTAGGTTCGTGACCTGACTGAAGATAATGAATTGGCGGGTACGTCACAGCAGTGACATAATTAACTGGATGTAATTACGTGAACAACTATCACGGTGGGCAGCGGAGCGCAAACTACCTTTGCAGCATAGTTACTACCTACACGAGGAGTACCTGAGCAAAAAGTAAAATAGACGAACACCACGCTGATGTATTTAATCGAATGTCAGGCAGTAGTGAATGTTTGGAACCACACGTGACTATTGGAGCGTAAAAAATTAATAGAGTATTCACAATATCGTTGCAGGCATTTAAAAAACGGTTTATCTGGATTAGTTACGGGCTGTTGTAAGCCCAGTGAAGGAAAACAAATACTCACATTAGTGGTTTTAAACAACTTCACGCTCGTGTTCTTTAGGCGTTGGGTAGTGTATTTTATGATTGGGAATTTACGAAATCGGTCAATTAGAGATAGATCGCTCTTTATCGTTTATGATCAGCATTAGAACTCAAACTTATGCGTCGTAACTACGGAACTATTAGGTACTTTATTTTTTAAGAAGGTATGTACAAAATATTATATATATATTAAACCTACCTATTTGCAAGTAATCACAATGTCTCAAATTACCTAGAGCAACAACTAAAGATTCTAAAAGATAGCTATTAAATGTAAAATTTTAGAACATGATAACTTTGTTAAGTAACAAAGTTAAGTAAGACCTGAATAATTTAAGTTTAAGCCCCGGGGTAAGTTTCAATCTGAATTGGATATTACGTCCCGGCTGAGGCTAACTATAACTAGAATGTAACCTTTTTACAAAAATCTTTGTAAAAATGTAAGTTTAAGTAGAATAGAACACTTAACTGTCGTGATTTTTTGTTTTACATAACATCACGCCTGTCTTCCCTGATGGGGTAGGCAAGTTGACGGTAAAGTACACCCACATTTCGCCAGTTATGTTTTAGGTCCCGATGTAATGGAGGGCGAGCCTATTGCCATCAACCGGGCACAAATCAGATTCCGTCCAGATTTCTCAAGATGACTTGCAGTCAAATCATCAGTGTCCAAGACAAGTGGCAATACGCTTGAATAATAGAATCATTAATGTATGGGGATGACATAAAGACAATTACCTATGTCAATCCCATAAAATTTTACACGACTGCCCAAAAAAAGGAGTGTAATGTTTTCAGGGCTCATGTACCTATGTATGTATGTATGTAAGTAAGTATGTGAGTTTCTAAATTCCATCATAACTACTGATTGCCTGAACCGATTTTAGTGTATGGAGTGTCGTTAGAATCCTTACACTATCGCGAGTAACATAAGCATATAAAAAAAAAAACAAATAAAAATTATTTTATTTTTCTATTTAAATTATATTTCATTCAATTCAGTCAAGCGTTTTGCTATTTGTCTAGGCCTCTGTGCTTCTTAGCGGTGACTAAGTGAAACCCTTGCCAAGATCTCAGCTCATAATACTCAATCGGTAACATGCGCATATTGAACATATCTACACTTTTCTAATTATATAGTCTGGACTTTCTAATTAATGTACAAATTAATCTGCGACTAAAACTCTTTTTTTACCAGCGTTGCGAAGGTTAAGAATTGTCTAACTCTATCTCATGTATAAATATTTTTATCATTAACATAACCATGTTTATCGGTAACACGTAATTGGTAATTTTATCGGTACGCCAGCCCCCTTCCCGTGCCACTTTTTACCAGCACTCAAACGTATAATACCTACTAGTCACAATAATAACTTCTTATTATTTGCGATGTCTTTATGACATATTAACACGATCGCCAGTGATGAAATGCGGTTAGAAAACTTTGTAATTGCTACACATTTTTGCTCCACTGGACCATAATAATGTATTATAGTGAAGATACCTTTTTTATATACAAAGAGTTTTTGTTCCTGTTAAGTGCAAGTCTTACGCTTAACGCGTTTATTTAAAAATAGTTTGTAAACTCTTCGTTGTTTATTTTCTTTATTAACATAACATAGGATCACGCCTGTGTTTCCCAAAGGGGTAGGCAGAGGTGTACCTATAGTACTACACGTACATTTCGCTAGTTATGTGGAATAGGGGACGAGCCTATTGCCATCAAACGGGCACTTCCGGGCAAATCCCTGTTCAAATCAAATCAAATGTTGTGTTAAAAAGCCCTAAATACGATACAATCCGTCGCAACAGACCGATCCGAACACGACGGATCGCAGGCAACATGACACACGATTAATCGTATCGCAAATCGCCACAAAATTCGCAAATTTCTCTTGTTTAGTTTCAAACAAGAATACGACGCATTACGACCGATCGTCGACGGTGTGAGCGGCAATTTTGAAACGATCGATCGGCCTGTACCTAGGGTCCTTAAGACCATTAGGTGTAGGTAGGAAGTATAGGTAGGTAATATACTCAGGCATGTTGTCACAGGCGAATGGTGCGTTCGTCTCGCCTCGTCCTGTTCAGTCTACTAGAAAGATATTCTGCCCTAAGTCGGGGTGAGTGCAAATGATAACCAGTTTGCGGTCGTCCGTTGCCTAGACAGACGAGGCTGGCTAAACACGATTTTACGTCGCCTACTTAGTGTCTTTGAAGTCGGAATTACGCTAAAATACGAGCTGATAATGCTGGTATCTTTATTTCTTATTAATTGTTAGATAATAAAATGTATTAAGTGAGTACTGAATTGTCATTATATCCGTTATCCGCCATCTTAGATTAATTGATAAGGTTTATATTATAGTTGTTGAGACCCATGACTACACTTTAGGCTTATCTTACAGGCACCGTCCATTTTCTTTTAGGATGAAGAGTTATCGACGCCTTTCTTTGGCCCGAAAACAACCTGTTAACAAAAATGTCAGTAAATTGATTTTCCTGTGAAAAATAAACCTACAAATCTTAAACTTAAAGGACGATTAGAATGTCATTGAAAATGTTGTAACTTTTGGTTAAAGCCTTCTTGCCATTATCGGACGGGAACTGTACAAGTTCGACTGGCCTGTTGATCTAGTGGTTAGTGGCACTGACTGCTAAACCGGAGGTCGTGGGTTTGGTTCCCACCCAGGACAATCTTTTGTGTGATGAGCATAATGATAAGTTCTGTGTCTGGGTTTTATTTATCTATATTATGTAGGTAAGCATTTAGAAATATTTAAGTATGTTTATCAGTTGTCTGGTTGCCATAATATAGGCTCTGCCTAGTTTGGGATCAGATGACCGTGAGAGTTGTCCCAAGATATTATATTATTAGTATCTTAGAATAAATAATACATAGGTGTATAAAACCATCACAATTATATTATTTTTAATATCGCCCCTCACTAGGAATTTCTCCTGTATCGTGGATGCGTTTCACAAAGATGAAATATCACATACAAACCCCTAGATTCGGAACAAATTTCCGCGGACAAGACATTTTTTTCCGTGCAGGAATCGAACCCGCGACCCTTAGCAACAGTCGAATGCCCAGCCACTGCGCCAATTATGTGGCCTACTCTCCAATTTAATTTTAATTCTAATATAAGGCCAATGCAATATTAATATTGACATTGATTGATTAAACGAAAATATGATTCAGTTTAATTTAAAAAAAAATGCTGTCAATCATTGGATCTTATTTAGTTCCCAATGGACACATAATAATGAAATACTTGGGCGCCACTGTTAAGACTCCAAACTTTACAATTACAACTTTAGAATTCTAATCCAATTTGGTCGGAATCAAATAGGGAGTAAGCCCACAGATCGTCCAATGTATACCTGTAATCTTCTGCTTATAAAACCAAACCTAAAAGTCAGAGGGGCACTTGTAACTTGTAACACACAAACACAGGAATAACCTCAGAATTATGCCTAGGTATAGGTAGGTACCCACTTGTGTAGATTTCTCCAGAGCAGGTCTATCATAGCCATTCGAAGTATACTTACTATAATTGTAGGAAGCCGAATGCAAATCGTGTATTATTTATTAATAATATTATAATTACGCAGCGGTTATAACATAGTCGTACGACTACACAAAATGTTGTAGAGTCGGTTGGAGTACGGAATTACCGGTTGTTTTGCATATCTTGTCGTTTCTCTACATAACCCCTTTTCATGAGGGTATAAGATCCATGTTTAGAAAGTAATGTACAGATAAAATATTAAATGGGCGCGTTAGATATTTTAATATACTACCTAATTGGGCATCGTATTAAGATTTTACTTTGCGCAGCAGGTGACAAAGGTTAAACTGCATTTTGAATGCAATTGCTGAATAAATTGATGACTATAGCAGTGGCTAAGAGATTGAGTTCCTGCGAAGGTGCGGACTTTATCCCAGCGCGGGACAAATTTATTGTGGGACTATATATATATGGGTATTAAATTATAATGTGTGCTTTACTTACATTTAATTCAATACATAAGAATATAAAATATATTTAAATTTAATTCAAGTTTGAATAATTTTCTACAAACGATTCTAGACAAATAAGTGCATGGCAGTGTCGGGTTGCATGTTAGCATCAAGATCATGAAACCTTTTAATTTATTGTTGAATTCAATAGAAATGAAACTTGGTTTTACATTACTGTATTCACTATTTAAATGTATGCTCAGTGATCTTATCTTTGCAGAAAGTTTTCATCTTTGCATCACGAGACAAGAACCAATTTTATTTATAAATATTTATTTTTTTACGTTTACGTGTACGCGCTTTATGTTTTAATGTAAATTAATTAATTCCTTACCCTTAAAAGGAGGAAGTTAATACCAGGGACTTTTTGAAACTTTTCCCAAAATATCGTTATCGTTGTTCGGATAACGTTATTTAGTACCTGAACCGTTACTAAGTAACGTTATCCGAACAAAAATGACGATATGTTGAGTAACGTTTCAAGTCCCTGGTTAACACGGTAATTTGAGCATTAAATTAATGCAAATGAAAGTAATAATTTATGTTTTAGTCTTCCGCCTCGGATCAATGCACTCCTTGTAGAGTCAGCTGCGCCAATACATTCAGTCGCAAAATTGACCGTGAACTTATGTTGATATTGAAATGTTAAAATAATAAACATATTTGAGTAATCCTCGTACACATAACTGGTGTTGACTTTTGTGTGCTTTACTTTTTGTTTTATAGGCCTAGTTAGTGTCTCACTGCTGGGCAAAGTGGGTGCAAGTTGAGTGCCTCTCGTGTGATAGTACCTAAGACCGTCCAACGCACCCTGGACGAAGGGCAGTTCTTCCTAGTATCGGCATGAGCTATGTTCAAGGATACGAGTCATGCTCATACCGTAGCGTAGAGATAGCCCAGTCAACAAAGATGGTAGAGAGTTTGACTAACCTTGGTATCATCTTTGCATGAAGTCGCTGGGCAGCTGGGCAAAGGTCATTCTTCTATGCTTCCAAATCCCGTTTTCTCGGCTAGGTCTAACCATATTTATTCATTTGTTTTAAAAGGTCTGAATCGACCTGTCATATCCATGTGTGCCTCCCGCGTCTCCAGCAACCGCCCTGTAGCAACCACACAGTCAAGATGTTAACAACGTCTATTTGGATTTGTATCAACTGATTTTTAATCGGTGTTGCAGCTGACTGTACGAACAATAGCTTCAACAAAAGTGCCATTAAATCATCTGATAAAGATATAAGCATCGTGTGACGTCAACTTTTTGGCAAAACGCCAAATTAGGCAGTTTTTACGTCGTTTTATATACCAACAATAATGTCTAAACATTAAAAGCTTGAGCCGTGTACACGCGGAACCATTATCTCTGGAAGTAGGTTAAAAGAAACTAATGTTTTAATAGGAAAAGCCAACAATATACAATAGATTCAGTGGAAAATATTTGTTATTGCGATGACGTGGACCCCTGGCGTGGTGTAGGGTTTCAGTGCAGGCGGAAACAATACGAAGCGGCTTACCCGAAAATAAAGCAACATAACTTATTTTTTATTATTTTCACCAACTTCAACAACGCATCCTGAACTTAATAATTTTGTTAACAGCTAAGTAATGATGCTTGAAAATAAAAGATTTTTATTTTATTTTTTAAGTAAACTAAAACTGGTTTTATGGACTTAGAAGCATTCATACGAGATTCTAGGCAAAAACTTATTCTGTATACATAATATTTATGTTTATGTAAAGTGAAGGGTCGGTATAGCAATTATTATCAATCGTAAAGAGATTACCTAAATTGTAACCATTAATAATAACTAATAGCGTGTAGTTTAAAAAAACTTTATCTAAATGTCAAAAATTTATTTACAGAAGAAGTTAATTCTTTTGTAAATAAATTTTTCAAACTCTTGAGTCAACATAAATGTCTTTACTCCATGTATGCAATATATTGAGAACACTGTAGGCTACAAACAATATTATCAAAGTATATAATTATAATAATAGTTCGCATCACCGTTGCCCTCTCGCACTGGGGCCCCACCTCACAATGATTCACGTTGGGTAGGAGCGCGTACGCTCATAATGTGCGTTAATTTTATCTAAAAATAACACCCATTCTTTGTTTGTTAGATTTTTACGAAATCTGCCTGCCTTTATTAAATGTGTTATTCGTTTCTTTAGTTATTCAGTTTCTCATTTTATTGTTTTATATTCATGTAAACTAACGCAACATAACGAGTAATTCAGGGAGTTTATTGTCCATATGAGTTTTATTGTATACTTAAAAACATAATAAAATTTGATAATCTATACTATATACATAGCTAATAAAAAATTAAAACTCCTTGGTAATACCAAAAACTATTTCGGCTACTTTATTTGCGTATTAAATGTGTTTTATGTGTATATGAAAAATAACTGAACTAATCAATTCTAAAATAGCTGGTAATTGAATATAGATCGGAGTTTAACATTCGTTTGGCAGTTACACATCACAGCTTATCAAATCGAATCATAAAATATAACACACGTGCAATAAAATCAATAAAAAAATCGATTAGTCAAAATAATTCGTTTTCACTCGTCGATTGGTCGATACAAAATCTTATCATACAATTTGCAACGTCGCAATTTGTATCGCCATTTATATATACAATAATGCATTATATTTAATCAGTTTTATTGTTAACAATCGTGTTATTGCAACTGTAGCGTTAAAAATATCACTAATGCGTTTATTTATGGATTAATATATGTTAATAGCTTATCGTAGCTTTGTTCTATCATTTGTTCTAGGAACAGAGTGGCAACCGAACGTAATTCAGGTTTTATTTATTTACTGGCACCTTCTGGCGTGACGTCGCTTGTTAAAAAATCATATCAAATCACTAGAACGCGATAGATACTATTATTGACCACGCCAGTGAGGGACTGTGGAGTAGTTGCCTCTAACTAAGGTATTCACTGTAGTTTTCTGTAACCTTCACCCTCTAAGAATAATATATGATGACGAGGTAATATCTTAGGAATTACGTTATAAAAGTAACAATATTATTGTTGTAAGTGAGAGTATTTTATTTGGCATCAAATTCCTTATCTTGTATTTGTGCATAAGATATTTAGGCACATCTAGCGTGTTTACTACGTACTAGTTGCGTTTTCATGCGTTTTAATGGATTTTATTTATTGAAAAGTTTGTGTTATTTCTATGGCAACAAGCTTAAACCCGCTTGAGCTAACGATGATTTAAATCTATTAAATACTCAAAAAACGTTATATGACCATTTTATTGGTATGGGGTTGAAACATTGTATATCACTTCACGACGTCACGAGGCACATTAGAAATTCGTAAAACATGTGACTGCACCATGTTTTTTTTTTGTTTTTAATTTTTGGCAATCAGCAATGGTGAACAATTAATTAAATTTTAACTGGCATTGTCATTTGCATGTAAAAAATAGAGATATCTTTAGATTTAAAATACCTAATAGTATCTTGTCTGCGTAGATGCCAATAGACTAAAGCGGTGGTTAACTTAAAACACAATTTAGCATCGTTTATAAGTACGAGGACATTTCTTCCGCATTAATCATTCTATGGCGTTTTGCTTAGGGCGGTCTCGTCGGAGTTGTGAATTCGGGCCCAGCTTCACAAGCCTCATAAAGTTTTGGGTGCACTATACTCGTAACCTAAGTCTCCAACTTACTTAACTGATGCAGACTTGAGCGAACTTATTGACCAGCGGATTTGAGCTGTTTATTCTACTAGACATGACGTCATAATACTCCCAGAGGAAATTGGAATATACAAAACTTAGAGAATACAGTTAAGGACTGTGGGTTTCTGAGTGTTCGGACTACTTGTCACGACGGTAAGATCTAGTGACCTAGACGACGGCCTAAAGGAAGCACGGAGGCTTCAATATAAGAATGGATGGTCTCATGTCTACGGGCCGACCGCGGGGAACCATCTTTACCTTGATGAATAGACCCAATTTACATATCCTGCAAGCTACTAAGTTTAGAATAGTAGGTACCTAAGAGACAGGCGTTCGTCTCCCCTTTTTGTCTTCTACTAGTTCTACTATCTCTTGTAGCATAGTAATCCACCATTAATGTAGGTAGGTACTAATATTCAGGCCCTTTTTACCCGACGTCAAAGGAGGAGCTTGTGAATTCGAGGCGTATCTGTCATCTGTTTTTTTCTGTACCTGCGCATAATTACCCACGTTTCTATCCATCAATGTAGAGGTAAGGTGTCTTTGCATTAAGTTCTAATTAAGTTATAAATTACTTATATATTATTTCTCGTTTCAGGTACGTACAATTGCATATTTTACTGGCAACACGATATTTTCGGACATCAATACAGACCCGAGAGACGAGGTAAGTTTTTCATACAGTACAGGCGACCGCAAAAGTGTTTGGAACCAAAAAATTGTAGGGACGTGGCCGTTTCGAATTTGCTAAGAAATAGAGAATATAACATTAAGAAATTCAAAAACGTAGTGTTTATGGTCTATGGTTCATTGTCACACATTGTGTATAAGTAACCTTTGACCTTAAGTTGTCAACATTCTACACACTTTTACAACAGTTTTGTGACAAGCAGAACTTTGTTAACTAAGCCACAAGCCACTTAATAATAACAGCCTATAACTGTCCCACTGCAGGGCCAAGGCCTCTTCTCGTATAGAGAAGGATTGAGCACTGATCACCACGCTAGCTCACTGCGGGTTGGCGATTTCAGATAATTAAATCCAGGTTTCCTTACGATGTTTTCCGTCACCGTCAGTCAGTGGTGTCTTAGAATATCTAAGAAAGTATTTATGACATTGAAAAAGTCACATTGATACTTGCCTGGGTTTGAACCTGCAACCTCGTGCATAGAAATCCGGTATGTCAACCACTAGGACACCACAAGCCACTTAAAACATTTAAATTATTATTATTATTTGCTTATTGTTTCCTGAAATACTCTGATAAACATCTTAAAAAATTGAATTTAAAAAAATCCAGCATAATAAATTCGATAGTATAACATAAACACTCGCAGGCTTTTATATTTTCATTTTATCCAGTGAAATTATAATTAAACGATCCACTACAATAAATTTTTATTACTTAGTAAAAACAAATTTGCCACAAAACACTTTCGCGCTCGTGTGTACATATTTGCTTAATTATTCTATTATACTTTGTACCGTATCACGGAATATATTAAGTTGTACAAAAACATTTTAATCCTCATTTTATTATGCATATATGTATATGTATACAGCGCGCCGCTTGTAATAAACTTGTATCTATAGTTTGATCAAAATTATATACAAAGTGGTACCGCACTGTGAAATAGGGATGACATTTTTATTGTAACAGTGTTCATTGACGCACCGTAGACGTGTGTGTGGGAATATTTATATTTATGGCTTTATTTTACTTAGTAAATTAGTGCTTCATATTATCCTAAATACATCTAAAGGAAAAGGAATTGTAAATCGAATATCTTCGGTTCGGTAAATATGTTACCTATACAGTAAGATAAAGTACCATCTCACCTGCATTCGCCGAGGAGGTAGGCAGAGGTGTATTGCACCACATTTCGCCAGTTATGTTATAGGTCCTAATGTAATAAGGGTCTGTGGGATAGGTACAAATATTTCTAATGAATTGTACCGATCCCTGCTTAGTGACATCTGGATCGCCGATTAATCGATCGTGACTTTGGTTCTTCAGTGACAAAACGACTGAGTCCGCTGCGCAGTCTAGTCGAAATAATAGAATATTGTGTATTGTAATATTTCAAATTATATGAAGAGTACATACAAATAGCTGAAAACCCAATTACATAATTAATAATTATATCTCTTCGAAACTTACTTGATACAATTTAAAGAGTATGCAAACATTATTATGCATTATTATTGCGTTTGACTGCCACGGTTATGTATAGATGTTCATTTCCGTGCTCTCCACGCAACGCCATAACTTTGAATAGAAGGCAACAATACCTAATCGGAACATTTGTGTAATGTAAAAAAAAAAGTTACGATTAGATATTGTCTTCTAATAAAGTCGTGGCGTGTGAAAGGCACGGAAACGTTTGTTTTCAAGGGTATTCAAAGTAAAGGGCAGTCAAAGGGTTAAATTTAAAGGGGCTCTATTATTATCAACTTTTTGACATATAACTAATATTAATTGTTCAATCAACGGCTACCACTGCACTAAGTTTATACCTAGAGTAGGCCGTGGCTTATATTAGAGCTTGTTCGTTATCATCATTAGGGAGCTTTTCGCTAGCTTGCTTGTTAGCTCACTAATACCACACGCACCGCTTGTCCACTCACCGTGTTGGTTGGTTATTATAACAAGACTTCGAACCATCTCTCGTCAGTAACGTAATGATACGAGTGTAGGTTTGTTCGTTCACGCAGAAGAGAAAAAAGGTATCACTTGTTAAATTTTCATAGATGTCTAAGTATATTGTAACAATATTGTGATAAGTAGCACATGCCATAAATTATTATTGATTGAATAAAGTAAATGTTGCGTTTGAGTATGAGATAGGTATATTTGAAAATTTTATTAATTTAAGTTTTTTATTTTATTTAATTTTGCTGTGCCCAAACACGCTTAAACCTTTTAAATATAAACATTGTGGAATTGCAATAAAGATTAAGAGAATATCATGGGTAGCATCACAGTTGAATTCTGAAGGGGTAGGAAAAGTGGGCTAGCACACATTATGCTAGACAGTTCTATATCAGAGTTGTTGACTGAATTGGTTTTTTTAGTTTTGTGGTAGGAAAGACTCCTTGGAATTTCTAAATACCGTATCTTTGGTCAGCTTTGTGGCACTAGACAAGTGGCACGAGTGCACTCTCTTTCGAACGCCACATGAGCTGTCTAGTTTAAATATGTCATGAAGTGTAGAACTGGCCAGCAACACATCAGGGCGCCCCGGAAGAACTTGGCTAACATAACTATGTACCTCTAACTTTCAACGACCAGCTAATACTAAAAGTTTTGTTTATAAAATGTGGGTGCTGTACACCTCTGCCTACCCCTTCGGGGAAACACAGGAGTGGTATGTTATCTGCCTATACGAAATTAAATTGTGTCGTGAATAATACAGAATCACTTATGTCTGTATTCAAAGACACATTTTTGCTCATTTAGTAATTCGCTAATTACCTACATAAATGAAATAATATATTGTCTAACATAAGATCAGATAGATTAGCCTCTATCTAGATAACCTAAGTGCCTAAACACATTTTAAACTGCAAGCACTATTTTTTACAAAACATCCGTAGAAACGGACCAACATATATTTTATTATTAATTAACATAAATATATAATTAGTGCAGGTTGTTTCTGTATGAAAATTTATATCAAAGTATGCGATGAGACCGCGATAAGTCTATTGTATAGTCAACACTTAAACGCTAGTATGTAACGCTAAACTTATTTTTAACTACCGTATATATATTACTCGTATTTTACGTTCTCTGTTTATTACACGTACGTTAATTATAACAGTTAAATGAGCGTAATAAAATTGTACATCGCTCCCGTTTTTTAGTTTCGATATGATTGAGGTTGGTTTGTGTGTTTGTTCGTCTCAACAAACGGCAGGTTAGCATGCCAAAGATTGCATTTGACATCATATAAAAGTGACATCTTTGACATCATGAGGAATTGAGAAGTTATTACTGCTTTAGTGTCGCGGGTGACAAGACCTGTGAACGTCAGTCAACTTACCAGTGTTTATTGGTCGACATTTATGCGTACCTACTCAACTACCTATAAGGCTTAGGCTATAATCCTTTATAATTATCCTAATATTTCGTATCTCTGTTCAGATTTTTGACGGCTCCAACCTGTAAATTTTTCGAGGTAGTGACAATAGAGAATAGATCTCACCCAACTATTCTGCAGGTAGGGCGTCTTACCACTTAATCAAGACAGGTGGGATATTTCCTATGAGTGAACAGTAAAACAGTACTACTAAGCAGATATAATTATATAATCTTAAAAAAAACAACGTGAATACACGAGACAAACTAGTCGTTTTAATAATAATTGTTGTGTAGTTGTAATTTGACGATAGGGTTGTCCAAAAAATATGTACCTACATAAATGTTTAAAAAATTTAATCAAAAATATTTTTACTAAAACTTCGATAGTAGAAATTTGACACATAATACTTTAAATTAATTTTTATTATCTAAAACTTAATACTTACAAGTTTCCACACTGCACGTACCAACAAGTTTCAATAATATTCACACAGTACTTATACTACAGTAAAACAAAATAAAATAACCTGTTGCTCTCCCATACCAACCCGATTTTAGGTAGGTATGTAATGGATATATCCCGATCGCGCCAACCCTATGCGTACAGATGTTTGATGGTAACATGTGTTTCTATAGAATATGGGTTAAGTACCTTTGGTCATAGGAGAGGAGAGGACATTTCTTTTCTCTAATTTAACTATAAAAAAATATGTACAAAATTAATAATAGGCAGCAACGTTTATTAAGTTGATTACCAAATTAGAAAGGTTCTTAACAAAGCAGTAGACATAAAGTAAGTGTGATGACCTTGATCCCGTTTATGAATCATCTTATATCCATTCGCCTCGTTGGATCATCTTTTATTTATTATAAATCGGGAAGAGTGTTACTGGTTTAGTAGGTTATTCGCAGTACGGAGTCTGGATTTCGGTTGATGGCAATAGGCTCGCCCCCTATTACATTGGGACCTATAACTAGATGTACCTGACACCTCTGATTACCTCTTTCGGAAATACAGGCGTGATGTTACGTTTATCTATTAATAATAATTATCACAATCTCTATTCTTTCATCGTTTGAAAAAGAAGAAGATTTCTGAAGCTGTTTTGCTAAAATAGGATACTTACAGAAGACTACAGTAATAATCACATACATAGTTCGAAATTAAAGAATGATGAGATCTAAAAGGATTGAAGTATTTCCTTCCAAACATGATCGATTATAAGCGGCGCAACAGTCGCCCCACTCCTAAACACGTTAAACAAGTTGCCCGCTCCTGTCCGACGTCTCGTGTAACTACTCGTTTCCGCTCCGTCTTATTTTGTCCGTATGTTTGCTTTCAATTATTGACTTTAATAAGACTTTGACAATTCACGGTAGGTAGAGCACACATGCGTACTATTTGTATAGGTATGTTTTATATTTATCTGAGTTTTCGAGTTGGAAGCTATATTTTAATTCTCTTTGAGGATGTAGTCTGCGATTTTTATATTAATTCTGAAAATGGGTTTAGTATTAACAAGGCAAATAAACACTAATTTCATGGGACAAAATTTAGTAATATTCAAATATTTTTAGACTAAAATAGCACTATAGGATGGTGACGTCAATGTCCTGTAGATAGTAAATTTCGCATCGCCTCGTACAATGAGCGTTTAGCGCGAGAAGGATAAAGAAGTTCCTTCGTTTTTCCATGGATTTTATGCATTTTTCCTTATCCCAGATTCCTTTTAAACCCTCTTTCAGATTTCAATGAATTCCAATGTAATTTTGTAGTAGTTAATAATCCCTATGGTCGAACTTTGAACTAACTTCTTTCCGTTTGAGTAAGAAATGGTATTGTAAAAGTTACTGTTTTGTTTAAAAAATCTCAAGTTCTGTTTAGTTATTTGTTTAATATAAACAAAACGGTTATTTTTTTAATCGGTTCATTAGGTTTATTGCATCAGGATGCCGATGGCTGTGAGTAGAATAGTGACGCGCCGAAACTTCTGCCGAATCTAACCAAACTTAATAAGACGAAAAACAAATCTAAATAATCATAGGATTTTGAAAGTATAGGTAAAACCGGACTGTCAAATAAGATTCTTCCGTATTTTCTTCTCCATAAACACAATGCTTTTAATATTTTTAAGGACCTTTTTAGTAACGTCCTATTTGTCTTATCGAAATGAGCTTATGACTTTTGTACATACACAGTTGATTGCTACCTCTTTATTAATTTTGTAATAAATCAAATAGCATACAAATAACATTTAGCCCATCCTTAGTTCAGGCACAAGATTTAGCCATTGTAGTCGTCACAGCGCCATACATCATGTGTCATTGTTTTGGCACGAGGCACTAACCTTGCTTCCACATTAAATGTCTTAAACAAATAGCGAATTAAATAAAACGTATTTTAAAGAAATCAAGGATTTCAAATTCCATTAAACATTTTTATTTAGTTTGATTAAAAAATTCCAAGGAACATAAAAAGATGAATGTTTTGTCTACGAATGATTTAGTCTGCGTTTTGTTTGCACAGTTTGAATTTAACTGTGAAGTTGGAGACATGTGGGGTGGGGGCACACTGAATGCGAGACTACTCATGTGGGATACAATATCTTAATAAAGAATAGAGGTGGACGTTTAAACGAGAAGCGCTTAATTTAACATGCTTATTTCAATAAATGCAAAAGCATGCTTTCTTCTTTTTGTAAAAAGTAAGTTTTAAGTCCCGCCATCTATATAAATAAATAAATATATAAAATGTAGTTGTATTTCATTCAATATTTTGATACTATACTAAGAAACTTTCGTTTTGTTTAAAAAAATCTCCGCCTAGTTCGTTTGTCATTGGCAACACAACGCTGCAAGCTTTTCAATTCAACGATTTCTAAACGTAACAAACAAAAAACGTATACGCAAAAAAAGCACTTTTTAAGCACGCTTATTAAAAAAAAGTACAAGGTTTCAAAATTTAAAATTTTTAGGCTATATTATTATAACTATAATACTTACAATTATCTTTGTTTAAAACGGAGGTCTCATCGGATAAAGTGATACAAAAATATTGGAAATTGAAAATGCCAGTTACCGGTGTAATTCTCGAAATGCTACGGTATTCTAAGATATCTTATTGGTGTTTACTTGTCACTGAATAAGCAAGAATGTCTTGTGATAAACATTAAATTCTTAATTGATCTTCCATTGTCTTCATCTGCCGATGACTTCCTTTACGCCATCTTTTTCAAATACCTTGGCATGTTTTGTTTGTGTGTGCATTGCGCCCCTACCTCTCCACCGAACTTGTAATAACAGTAATTAATATCTCATCTTGTAGGTCTGTAAACCGCTATCACAAGCCATGCTTTGTCCACTCAAGTGGTAGGTGGCATATTGTATCTTAACAGTCAACACAAATAAAAATTGAGTTTTCGACGCTTCAAATCTAATTGGTCGTCATATTGTACCGGTCCCAACACCGCAACAGATTACCCACTTAGGAACTCCGTTTTCGACTTTATTGTTCTCTAAGTGGTTATTTATCTGGCGCTAAACTAGTGTAGTTAACTACAAGTGACCATTGACCACGATAGAGTCGTTTGGTAGAGTTTACCATTGGACCTTTAACCGCTGTTTCAAACAAACGCGGTAGGTGCGGCTAGAAAGTTTTAGTGGTCAAAACAAAATCAATTTACGGTTATTAGGTACATTCCTACTTCATTAAAAAGATATGAACAAATGTCTCAATTTGAATGACAGTAATAGGTATCTGCCGGCACCTGTTTTCTCTAATTGAAGGGTCATTTGGCAGTTGCAAGGGTGCATCGCAACCCTTTCAACTTACACCTGTATGAACCACGTTTTGCACGGGGACACAAATGACAATAATTCGTTTGAAATTTTGGAGGTCCAACTAATTAATTGATGATGTTAATTTTGTCACATCTCCCCCTCCTCTGTTAGTGGAGTCTTTGATGTCTAATACAGTTCATATCGGAAAGGGTCGTTCGGACCCCACACGTGCACTTATTAGTGATACAGTGTCAGGTATGATTGAAGTACGGGGGACTTAGAAGCGTATCGCCAAAACATTGTGTCAATTAACTTTGAAAGTTAATAGAAAATGTTCAATTACTCTCCCTCGTCATCAATTATTGAAATTCGAAAGGATATGTATGATATCTAGACAGAGGGACCAGTATGCAGTGTTCACAAAGTTTTGGCATGGCATCAACGTAAACAAAAACAACATCAATATTCACGCCAAATATTTGATTCAGGCTCTACAATACTCTACATTCCATGTAAAGCAAGCCTTGAGTAATACATTACATTGCATTATTCGAAAACTTTAAAAAAGGGATAAACCCTAACTCATAAATTATTACCGGCTTCCAAATATTGGAGTCGGTCCGGTGTTTATCTTTTTTGTACCGGACGCATCGAACCTGCGCTATAGTATTTAAATGTATAGTCAAACAAAGGGAGAACAGAGCCGTCGGTGTGAAAGGGCCCTGCGGTATCTACTACTATGTATTGTGCCTAATTGAAACACTGTTAAGTGCGACCACCACAGCTTGATACTTTAAGCTGTTGTGCCTGATTATTTAGTGTGAGGTTATGATTTTGTGAAATATAATTATCGGTAAATCTTTCACTGCAATGGAAGTTGAATTCTAATGTTATTAACTTTAAAAACTATATTAGTATAAGATTCGTTCAAGTTAATTCATTTATTTATTATTAAATAAAATGAATACGATATAACGGACGAAGACGGAGAAGCGATAAAACAAAGCAGCGTTTACGCGATTCCTAAGATGTCTGTACCCACAAAAGAAATTATGAAACTGCGGTGTTCTAGCTTTTATCGCAAAATCACATCAAAGCGTTATTTATATAAACTTTTATTGGTCAATATAAATCTTTTCTTTTGTTGTTTGCAAATAATAAAACCTGACTAAAGGTATAGGTAAGTATTATAAAAATATGTTGTCTTAAAAAGTGTTTTCATTGCAATTTCTTATATTTATTGTGGTTGGTTGTACGCTTAAGTTAAATACGTATTAGGTTTCATTATTGAGAGGCAGTTAAACAAATTTAAAATAAAATACAAATACATATAGGTCATTCGAGGGTCTTTCTTAAAATAAACCTTCATATGTTGATTGGATACGT
Source organism: Abrostola tripartita (assembly GCA_905340225.1). NCBI lineage: Eukaryota > Metazoa > Arthropoda > Insecta > Lepidoptera > Noctuidae > Abrostola > Abrostola tripartita. Next base: position 2,566,893 of record HG996486.1, read on the forward strand.
GAGTTTGGATCGAAAAGGCTAAATGTAACTGGTTGGTTTGGTTATATGTCCTATGAATATCAAAAGTAGCACCTAAATTAATAAAATGTTATTATTATCCTACGTTCAAAGTTTCAGACCGCTGTTGGGCGTCCTCCTTTGAATTCTATTTCGGTGCTAACCTAACCGCGGTTAACCGCTCATGCAACATGGGATTGAAATCGCATAATGCGTTGCCGAAACCTTCTGGATGTACGTTCGTGATATTAAAAAGAATATTTCGGTATAGGTACAATAATATCAAGAAGAACAAAATAAATATTTAAATGTATTAAGTTTAAAATATCAAGATTAGTCATGCGCTCCCGTCGGCCAGGTCGGCCGGCCTTAATGTTTACTTATAATATTAAGATAAATATTTCACATGCCCTTGTGAAACTTCTTTATGGGTGGAGAATATAACTTTTAAATCATACTTCGCCTCTAGTCTCGCGTGTTTTTATAACAATTAGACGCATTTTACCTACGTTATTGTTATGTAACATTCGTGTTGATTGTGTGTCAATACTAGCCCACGATGTGTGGTTGTAACTTTTGTTCGGGTTTGCTCGTTAAAAATATAGACTACCACGTTTTGGTGGCAAACAGACTACCTTTGGTGGTTTAAAGAGTAATGCTAACATGACGTCGTGGTATCACTGGTGGTCGGGCTTGACCACACAACTGCTTAGAAGGAGATTAGGGCTGCTCTTAGACGTTGCACGAATTAACACTTGTAGCCAGTGAGGTGCGTTTGTCGGCCCTCGTAAAGTATGTTCGGTGTCGATGGTTAGGTGGTGCTAACGATCGGTGGATGCGGAAGGCATCTCCGGTCATTATGTTCATTTGTGAGTTTAGAGGTCGCCATCACGGTTGCGGCTAATTAGTCTAGATACATTGTAGCTAACCGTGAATAATTGAATACAAACTATGCGCACTGAACATGATATTTACTGGCGCTCATTATTTTTATTGTAATTGCATCATGTTGACACTGGTTTGTAACAATTGTATCCTTTTAAACATTAAGACATGGAAACCAAGTTTTTATAGCAACAATTTTTCTTTAAATTTAACGGCATGGTTCAGAGGTGTAGTCATAAAACGGAGCTGTAAATTATTTGTTATATAAAATTAATTTGCGAGTGAAGTTTGCGAAGAAATAAACCAACAAATATTAACACTCGAAACGATATGAAAGCGGAATCGGGCCACCCGGCGCCCGCTCCATTATATAGAAAAAATAAAGTGTCTGTTTGTCAATGTTTATGAGAAACGTAATAAGTATTACCTTGAAATTATTCATTGTTTTAAATCTTAATGTGCTGATTTTAGTAACTTATCGATACACGCCAAATAGCTTTGAAGATTCAAGTACTTTTGTAGGTATCTAAAGGGTGTCTCTTAAGGTAACCTTTTTGTAATACAATACATTAAAAAAGTCCTAAAACCTTCAAAAACCATGCTATCAACGGTCCTTGACACAACCACTTCTAGAAGCACGTTATGAAATATTAATATCAGGAACGTAGCGGGTGTACCCGCGTGGTGGGCTTTATCACAATAACACTCCACGAACTTTTCTCATTTTAATGTTGTTCAAGCAAAAGTTTAAATATAAAAATATAATGATACTGTACGCATTAGTGACTCATTGAGCGGGTGAGTGCGTGCCGGTGGAGTTTCACCCTCGCGTCGCGAATATACAAGTTAAAACAAATGGAAAATAAACTTTTCAAATAAAATAAAAATAACCCTCTTGGCGGCCGGGAGGGCGGGGGCCCTCTCCAATAAAAAATATAATAACTTTTCTTTTTATTCGACGTAATGGCAACGATTGTTCCTTTCTAATATTGTTTCTGTCTCGTTTTCTCTGAGATTATTATAATGGGGTGCGGGGCGCCCCAGTCACCGCTTGCTGCGATACGGTGCCACTTTTCAACTCAAACAATCGAACTGCTAATGAACTTTTTAATATTTATAGTTACCACAATGTGTCGTCGTGTCACAAAAACATTTCCATTTACCATTTTGAATTAATGAATAGGAAAAAATTGTTCAGAAATCGTGTTAACGCCACAAGGGTGAAGCCAATGATGAAAGGAATTTTGTTTTAATTGCCCCTATTGATTTCATACATAAATATTCTAATCTGGTGGTAGCAGGTTGGCTGCAGGCAGGCTGGGTATCCCGCTAAATGCCCTGAATCTATACCCAGTGACAGGAACAGGACTTTCACCACTTGTAATTAAGTTAGCTATGTCTAAACTTGGCTATTATGATTTAACAATACATAGTTACAATTCCTGGGAGACAACAATACATAGGTAGTTCCTTATCCATCTTAAGGCTTCACCAAATAATTTGGAAACTGAATTATGCTGCAGGCTGGCCTATTGCAAGGGACTGACCGTCTGGCGAAATAAGGTTGTAAAACGCACACCTCTGCCTGAAGTCAATGTCCTTTAAAAAAAGCAACATTTAAGGATCTGATTCAAAGACCGTGAGATTTGAACATAGACGTGAACACAGTAATTTATTTTCACTCGTTTGAGTAAACATACTATCACTATATTTGGGGTTCGTGGGCCAGTGAAGGACTGTCAAACGATAATTACACACTTAGAACCCCCAAATTCTGGGCGAAAACCTAAAAGTAAAAGGAACAAACCTTTGTGTTGACAAAAGTGTGTTTAAGTAGCGTGAAATACATTACACATCCGCACACTCGTGCCGTTTGTAGCGGTAGGAAACAGAGTCAATGATTGGGCTGAGGACTGTCAAAATACACACACAGGGCCCCAAGTCTGCTATTTTTATAAATTCGTCATTCCAACACGATCCAATTCCCATCCCATTGTCATTTTGCTAAAAGTTCGTAATCTGCTAAATTCATAATGGTCGATCATTGGTCTGTCAATGGTCTCGTAATAGAATGGTGGTAGAATGACATTATCATATTGCCATTATTATAAAACCCGTTAGTAAAAATGATTTTCGAAAAACTACTACTAAATTTGAACATTTAATTATGCCAGATTTCGTTTTTTTAATATTTCTACATATTATCTATGATATTATTTAATAATGTTCTATGCAATCTTATTCGTAAATAGCAAAAACATGATGAAACTCAATAATATTTTATGTTTTGCTGTCAAATGTGACATTACTCACTGACGTCTGACGTTAATCTGTTTTTATTTGTTGTGGTCCGTGTTTTAATATAATATTAAACAGTTTAGTAATTGTTTTTTATACCTTACCATATTAAATTGTAGTCTGTGAGTTAACTGTCAAAATTTTAGCAGATTACCGTCGACGTCTGTCATTGATTTATCATTATGTACGAGATTACCATTCTATGCCATTTCTTTCAATGGAGTGTCAGTGGTTGACCACTGGAAAGTCATAATGACGCAATTATGTTAGCAGATTACCAAACTTGTCAAAATCAACCATTATGAAATCAATGATAGACCATTCTGACACTATTGTAATAGCAGACTTGAGGCCCAGGTGTACTGTACACTGTAACTTTTATAACATTGTTTGCTAATTAAAAACAGCAATACAATTCATACCATTGATGAAGTTTGGCACACCAAACACCAAGACCGATTTAAAGGGTTCATAAATTAGCACACCATCTGAGAATGTAACGTCAAGTTAAACCTTACTGGTGACTTCTTATCGTATGGCTGGTGAACAACCTGGTGTCAGAGTTTAAACCGCCTGGCCCTATAAGCCTCTGACATGGCTTTATACAGCGTTGAAAAATCTCTCCAGTGTGCTGATATCCTCACGATGTTTTCCTTCACCGTAGTTAGCAACAGATAACTAATGCATACTAACCTATTTTTTAATTTTTTGGTTTTTGTGACTACCTATATAAACATGCATTCTTTAGTTTTTAATTTGTACTATACTGACACCTGGTTTTCCTTTATGCAATCACAGTTAAAAAAAAAAGTCTGGAACAGGTCCTTAAACTTCGAGAAGCACAGCCTTTTTTTTTTTTTTATAAATGGTCTGCCGCAGGCAGCCTCGAGGGAGGCTTTCTCTGCTTTACCGGGAGAAGCACAGCCCCCTTACCAAGAACTCTTAAAGCAGACGCCGTTACGTGCCGTGTAGTGCTGCATCTCGCTTTAACAACGGCAACTGACCTGCTTAAAGGGGGCTGTTGCTTCTTCTCTTTGGCCCTGATTCACGCACGTGTCAACAAATCGTTCTTGATAGCTGTTTACATGTTCACATTCATCACGCTCACTCATCAGTCTGATGAAGTCGATCTTCTTCATAGAAATGGCTCTTTAAAACCATGCTGAGATTTAGGTTGTTACGTTATAAAAGTGCTCTTTGAGTTCATCGTCGGTTGGCTTGTTCTGTACTTATATGATAGATCTTAAGACCACAAAACTTTCAAAACCAAGTTTTCCAAAAATGATTCCACTGAACCTGAAACAGATGATTCCTATTGTTATAACCAGGAATCGTCTCGGTGCATTCAAAATGCAACTTTTATTACGTCGAGGTGTCGCCAGTAGGTATCTGTTATTATTACAATATCTATTGTTCACGACACATTGTAAAGCGAGCCATGTTTTGAATTCTATACGTATACAAATAATAATATCGTATTTTGTTTTAATGTTTTCTGTCTGCACGATCATTATGTCTAATAATTATAAGTTTTGTTATAACCGTATTTGGATCTCGGTAAACGATTACAGCTCTTAAGCCCACATGTTATAGTTCAAATTTGTATGGACAGTTTCCGAGAAAATGATCTCGGCATATTTTTATAATAGATTATTAAATCAACGTTATGTTTCTTACGTATTTTATCTTTCTTGTTTGTAGGAATGGAACCGTTGATCTATTTCAGTCGTTAAGACAAGTATTAGAGATAATAAAATGCATTATCTACACTAAGTAGATAGTAGTATTTTTAAGTCGATTTGTGTCGTGTCCTTCGAGTAAAAATAAAAGGTGCGCATGGGCAAATGCCGAAAGCACCTACAAGGCCGCATCTAAGCAAGCAGCAACGTCTTGGCGTATCAATCAAGAAAGTTACGACATCAAGATTTAAAAAAAAATGTTGCTTACAAGCTTAAATCATTAGTGTAAAAGGTTTTGAATTGTCTGCTTTAATCTCTAATAATTAAAAACAATATCGACCAATAGGTATACCTACATTCATAAAAGCAAATGAAACTAAAATAATAACAGAATTAATGTGTTCAAGATCAGTAAGAGTACTCTAATTACAAAAATAATTGAAACAACATTAATCATTGAGCAACCTCATATATTCTTGTTGGCGGAAATATTATAAATATTTTGGCAAAAGTATTACAATCCGACTTGGCAGAACAACGGCCAGTCACTATTGTTGGCATGTACATCGATACAGCTTTAGAATAGAGGAATAACTGGTCGCGATAAAGTTGAACTGCTAAATAGAAGTGTTCTGAAAAAATTTAACGAAATAACTTAATTTTTCGTCAAGAACGATAACTAGACGCCACACGCCTCAATTTAGAGCCCTTTAAAAAAAAGAAAATTGCATGAAATAAAGAATTTTGTTTTCTGGTAGATAACTACACGTACTTTACAATATTATGCCTACATCTTCAATTTTAAGAAAAACGCCTTACAGACAGACCGACACAATTTATGTAGAGAACACTAGAAACAAGTGGTTGAGCTTCTGGTATGGAAACAGCGAGTGCTGTGGCTTTCATTGTTTTTGGTTTAATCAGGTCGGGGAAAAAGTAAATTGTTTTAAAGCCTGCCTGCCGCCCGCGGGTTCGCTCGCGTGAAAACGTATCAGTTTTTCCAATTATAAACTATCTGCTGATCCTTTTTATTCTCGTAATAGTAGCCCGTAGATTAAGTTGGTTCAAATTTCGGTTTGCAATCTGATAGAACTGCCTTTTTAACCCCCGACTCAAAAGTGCTGTTATACGTTTGGTTTGCATGTCTGTTTGTGGCATTGTTACTCCAAAACGGATGAGCTGATTTTGATTTGTTTTTGTTTAAAGGTGACTTTCATTCTTAACAATCATTGAGGTACCTACATCTGTTCAACCGTTTCATGATACCAGCATTTTAGGAAATGTCTAACTCCAAAAGATATGATGGATTTAAAATTTGGTTTTCTGTTAGTTCAATGATGTTGCAAGGGCAAGACAAGAGAGTTAGAGGTTTATTAAAATTGATTGATTAAGTTATGATGTCACACTATGGTAACGAATGAGTTATGTTAAAAATCTTAGATATGTAAAAATGTCATCGCGCGCGTTGTTTGTTTTGCCTGTGTGTTTGTTTAGTTGGACGCAACTAAAATAAAACACAAACCACCAATTGTATGCCTTTGTCTCTATTTACATACGAGTTTGATCCTAGACATATTTAAAACATTATTCAACGGTGAAAGTTATTCTTACTGTTACCATCTGTCAAAATGTTCGCAAAGACAATTAAAACAAAACGTAATTGGAGATATCATTAATATCATATCCGTGCGTAGCGTGTCTTTTAAAAAACCATCCTTATAGGTCAAAAATACCCAACAAAAGACAACACAGAATTTTAATAGATTTTTTTACATTTAAAATAATATGCGGAGGGCAATATTTAGTTCGAGAATTTTAATGGGATTCGTCTTTGATGTCCTACTTTTTTTTATTTGTATGTCACAGACCTTTCTCCCCTTTGTTTTTATAGTAAACGTCAGACTAGACGGTATTTGCTTTACACCATTCCTATAATAAATACTTGTCCGGGTCGAAGCGAATGCGGGTGTGTCAACTGCATACCTATTATAAAACCATATTTTATTAAGTATACTCATTATTCAAGTAGTTTTTTCTAACGTATGGTGTGTAAAGTTACAGTAGGTATATTTGGATGTTTGTTAATGCATTACGCCCGAACGGTTGAACGGATATGGATAAAATTTCGCACAGAGGTAGACCATGACTTGGACTTGGACCTGGGCAGAAGATAGATTCCGTGAGATGCGAATGAAACCGCTAGGGCCAATTTATAATGTGTCTTCATTTAAATAAATGTATATTAGATTTGCGGACTAAAAGACGACTGCAAGGCATTGTTTGATTGAGCATTTAAGTTAATAAACGGGAACTAAAATAAGGTCACGATTCATTATAAATCATCAGACCAAAAAAAAAGATCTATTGTGTCCGGTTAGTTTAGTCAGGCAATTGTCGACTCTAACTACATAGGTACAGTGTATAATGAGAAAAAAATGCACTAACCTTTTAAAGTTTTAGTTATGTCACTTATATAATGAAAAATTTATAAGTACATAATTTAATTATTTGGTTCAGAATCATTTAGTTGAGGCGCCTACATTAGAATTGCATTCGATCCATAATTTTGCAGCAGCTTCGTGGGTCTAGTGGTCGCTAAGCGCTACTGCCGAGCATGAGGTTCGAATCCCGGGTCGGGCAAAGTATTACTTGGTTTTTCCATTAGGTAAGTCTGGGTTTGTGCCTAGTGGCACACTACAGGCATCGGCTGGTATGTAATACCTAATACTATGCAGTTACATCAATTAAGTACAATACTACTTCGAATAATGACATAGCAATTCTTTGCCTAGTAATCTTTGACAAAGGCCATTCAGCCATTGTTGCAAAAAATAATTAAATTTAAATTATACTCCCTGCTAGAATCAGTAGAAGTGGTATGTACTGCTGTGATTCGTAGTTTAACTCACTATTAGCTATATTGTAAATGTTTCAAAAACGTTAGTATCAAAATATCTCTAACACTACCCTACCAGGGATCTAACACAAGACCTCGCAGTCGGTCATTACTGTCTCTATTTTACAAAACGGGCCTTGAAAGGTCTGTAATAAAAAATGACCTTTTTATGAATGACTTGTCTAGAGAACCTGCGAAATCAAATTTTATTCAACAGCGGACACCTAAACATCGTCTTAATATTACCAGAATTCTGTAATCGGCGATAGCACTATATAATATCGTATGATAATCTCCCTCACATGAGCTGTAATATATTATAATATTATAAGATCAGACGGTTTCAAATTAGAATCGTAATACGTATTCTTATACGTGGTTTGCCGACCATAATAATTGCTCGCGTGTGGATTATAAGTTAAAATAATATGTCTATATTATTCTTTATGAATGTTACTCGTGTTATTATAGTTATAAATAATGATACACAAATGTATAATTTACAGTTGCGATGTTTTATACAAAATATAAGGGGTAATAAAGGTTCGTAGTTTTGTTGGTGAATCAGACTAAGTTTAGCGGTGTTTCGAGTCTTTAATTTGAACATTTATACGTGACTCAAGCTAGGCCTTAGGTGCTGGGATAGAAATCTACATTTGTAAACAATCTCAAGTCATACATTTTAACTGTTTGTAAGATAATTGAGACATTATTTTTGTCACTTCAACGTGGTCGAATCTCCTTTCAGCAGTCATAGACAAGCGGCAAAACGACGAATAGCAATAATAAATAATGACAGATGTCAGATGAATGGGATTGACATAAAATCATAGTTTAGGTACATAATCGAAACATCATCGGCTACAGAAAAGCCTCGTTATGTACTACAATAATATTAGCGTATACTTAGTAAGTTTTTGTAACTAAACTATTGTACTGTTTTTGTAGAAATAAATATATTATTATTATTGTATCATCCCCATACATTAAACATTATTTTTATTTATATTAGTCAAGCATTTTGCCACTTGTTTAGGGCCCCAGATTATTGTCAAAAGTTTTTCTGAAACTCCAGGAGAAATTCCTGGTGAAGGGCGATGTTTTTTTTAAATAAAAAAGAACAAACATACAGTCGAATTGAGAACATCCATATTATTAGCCTGAAGTGACCCACCGCTGGGCAAAGGCCTTCCCACTCTCTTTCTGCAACTCCCTGTTACCAGCAGCTGCCAGCGACCAGTCTTGCATATACGAGTTGCCATTTCGTGTGCCTGCCTATTTATCTATTCGTAACAAATGTTAGCTATAGCTGATAGCTACTACGTGTAGTCAAGGCTTTTGGCAACGACTGATGTTGTTCCTAATGTTTGTCAGTTAATCTACCAGCTAAGCTGCGTGTGCTCTCGCTCAAAACTACCTACTATCTACGAGAATCTATCTATGTAAGCGAAGTGGGAGCGGGAAATTATACAAATCAATCTGATAGACTGCATAAACATTGACACTTTGACTGCTCTCGAAGCAAAAATAAATAAGTTCAATGGCTGTGTACTATAATTGTACGGGACACGGAAGAGATAAGATGAGGAAAACGTTAAGAGTTTTTTGATTTTAATTTGGTAAGTATAATAAAATGATGTACGTAGGTATGGCTCAAATTTCGTTCCTGTAAAACTTTTCAAATCGATGCATAGTACTGTAGTAGGTATCTGTTCTGTCGTTCGGCGCACCCCAGCCAGTCTTGGCCCACCAACCTACTTGCTGGCTCATCTTATTATCATAAATGAGCTATTTTGTTATCATAGCTTATGTCCACACTTTGAAAGGAGTTTCTTATTAATACACTACACACAACACATTTATTGTACGCGTAGCCGTATTATTCGTACAAGTATAAATTTAAGCCTAGTATCTAGATCTAAAGCTCCCACTTACATGGACTGGTAAACATAACGACCTTCACACAGAAAAAACTCCATCAAAATTCTGTTACAATCCAACACAAATTCACATGACAATAATATTTTTTATTGTTATTATTATTTTATTTCATCAGCTTAAAAAACATGTTAATAACATACGGAACTGCTTATATTGAACATAATTATAGTAGCGGTCTCGCGGTCCGGCGGCCACGGGTTCCGAGCCGATACCTATGTTGGGGTAAATACCATGTCGAAACATTCGGCGATCAGGATTATGACTGGCCGTAACAAAAACACTACACATTCCAAAATAAATGCTAATACAATTTACATTCGCATTTTCAGGGTTAACAAACGTCAATTATATGACTTTTGGTGCCATTTTAGCATGTTTTCCATGCTAAGCTTGAATCTAAATTGATAAAGGAAATTTGAAAGACGTCACCTTTAAGACGTAAATACTAAAAGGGAACAATTTTCTTTATCAATTTAGAAACGTCAATTATTTATGGAAGGAGCTTATAAAGAAGCTAGATTATAGCTACAATGTTACTTTTACTGACTGACACTGTTCTGACTTAAGCAATTTCACTCTTGATTACTTACAATGTTTTATTTTAAAATAGATATTATTTATTTTAAAATGTATTGTTTCTATGTAGGTGTATGTTCGTAGCCGGTTAGGTATAAAAACTTGATTTCTTATATTAGATAGCTGAACTTCAATAACATAAGAATAGTTATTTTCTAGAGATCTTCATTATTCTTTCCGTGAATCATAGTTATGATCATAAAACTGTTTAACGTCTAGTAAAAACATAATACAATGTGCTTTTCACGGATAGTGCCCAATGCGCTTAGCCACTTTGCGAATCCAGTCGTTCCTATAAAATTCAGTAGTACTTAATCCTGTTTTTTCCGCCTGACTTCAGTTGGGTGACAAAGAGTTCACGAAATCAATGAGGGTACAAAAACAAGCGAGGTGTTGTAAGATTCACTGTGATCTGTATTATAGGTGAATGCAGTAGACTGAGTCGTTGGTCTAGTAGGCACAAATCACGACGGCTGACAATGAGGTACTGTGTCGAGCGTGTTGTTGGATTTTTGGGATAGACTAGATCGCTCTTTTAAATAAAACCGTTAGCAATCGTTCATCATCATCAGCCGAAAGACGTCCACGCAAGCGGCTTGGGGATCGCAGTGTTAGTGGTCAAGTTACAGAAGACCCTGCTGCCCATCTTCTGATCCCAGCAATCGTTAGTCGTCTCATAAAGTGATCAGCTAATAGTTCTGATATATACTATAATACCTTTTATACTGTAGTTGACTTATTACAGTGTCACAATGAAAATCTCTAGCAAAAGCCAAACAGACAACGAATGACGTCATCTCGTCGATGTGATGAAAGAAGAGTACCTACCTGCTTAAATGTAGTACAGTTCTGTTAGCTTAAGTACAAAGATGTTAATTAGTGTTGCCGTTGCAATTAAGACAACATTTCCAAAGGTAGCGAGGGATCGAGGTCAATCTTTTTTAAAAGTTAACTAGAATATTCTACGGAGCACGATATACGTCAGATTTTCCTCTTTTTTCAACTGGGACATAGTATTAATCAAAAAAGTATATATCAAACGTACCTGTGTTACCGGAGATGTTCTGAAAAGTTAAGAATTTTACTACCAAATGCTATTAGTCACTTTTTCACGGTCCACTGCCTACATGGTCTGGCCCAACGACGTTACGGTGAGCTAGTTGTGCTAACGCTGAAATATAACATCAAATAGAATAGCAAACGATACTTGTAGATACTCCTGGAGAAAGGCAAAATGACACTTTGCCTGACCCGGGAATCAACTAATGATCTCATGGCAAGCAGTCGTGATTGCGAGCACTATTCCAGCGAGGCAGACTTCAATTGATGAACATATATATGCAGTGATAGCCTAGTGGTATGACCGTTGGACTGCCAAATCAAAGGTCGCAAGTCACATCCCGGCACGCACCAATGTTTTTGTAGGTACTGCTAAAAACGGTGAAAGAAAACATAGTGAGGAATTCTTTCTTTGGGTGCGTGGTATAGTGGCCCCGTGCCTCTCGCTTCGGCCTTATCTCGGATGTCTTGAAAAGCACTTTGAGCTGTGGTCCTGCATCTCGTTCCCTGGTCGGCCTATTGCCCCTTCAGACGAGTGTAGAGGTATTTTTAAGCACTCGTGTCTTATATTATAAATCAATAAATAAAATCAGCCTATACCTAACTGTCCCACTACAGGGCAAAGGCCTCTTTCTATAGAGAAGGATTGAGCATTGATCACCACGCTAGCTCACTGCGGGTTGGCGATTTTAGATGATCAAATCCCTGATAGTCAGCGGTGTCTTAGAATATCTAAGAAAGTGTTTATGAAATTGAAAGTCACCATGATACTTGCCTGGGCTTGAACCTGCAACGTTGTGCATACGTCCGGTATGTCAACCACTAGGCGACCACGACACTCTGTCTTAACCTCTTCTTAATGCTGTAGGTGAAAGATGTGCGTTTTCAAACTTAAAACTTATGATATCTTCTGCGTAGACGCTGGTGTCAGTTAAGCTTTTTTTTGTAGATTAATAGAATTGTTCTTGACTCTGGGCTTATTCTTTGCGGTTTTATTACAAACGTCAAGATTTCCTCTTATCAAGATACGTTGTCTTAACTTCAACGAGCGGACCAACCTGAAGCTTAAAATTGAATGCAACTGTAGGTATATAGTACATGAGACTCATCGCCACTTTGTAATATTGACAATTATTTTATTATTATGTTATGAAGCTATTTTCTATCGAAGTATTTTATCGAGTGTATCGTCTGCGTATTTACCTACATAAATACAGCTACGCAGTTATGTATATGTATTAAGAAAGTATGTTGCTAATTAAGTGAGAAGCGCAACTAGCTCGTGTGTAAACATAGTCAACTTTTAATAAAACAGCACATATAAATATAGCTTTTATATGAATGCAATAAAGTTGAAATTTAATTACATCGTTAATTGTTCCTGTTGTATATGGGCGTGCCGAAGTATGTTTTTCGGTTTACGTCCGTGTCTGTTTAACTTGGAACCTGTTGCCTCGTTTTCACTACTTCAAGGTACTACTATATAAATGTCATAAATATGCAAATATTGTTTGTTTGTTCGCCCCCCGATCCCAGATTTAACTTCTAGAAAGTTTGCGTTCAAATCGATTCAAGTTTGCGTCACTAGATGGCGTGCCCATCAAACATGCAAAACCAATCGGCTGATAGTTCTCTTTTTAAGTTTGGACTGACTTCAGAATGACCCTTGCTTAAAATCCAGTAGATATTACATGAATGTACAGTCAGCATCATAAGTAGCTTAACATGTTAAAAAACCGTATGTCAAATAATTGAAAGAAACAAACTTCAATTCATGTTATTATTTCAAATTATAGAAACAACCAAATGACGATCTGAGAATATTTAAGACTTATTACAGTGTAAGAAGTTGTTCTTTAATTAATAGTCTGTGAAAACATTTAAATGTTCAGCTACATAGGATGCTGACTGTACCTAAGTAGGTAGATAATTATCATTGATAACGTCTGGATGTTAGGATCAGGGACCGGCCGGATACTCATTGAAAGGGTTTTTGAAGGGGTTTTTTTAAGCGCTTCAAGAAAAAACCCTATGACATATGTTACACCTTCGAACGGATTACTGTAACCCGTTCCGAACAGGTTACCCTTTCAACACCCTGTAACACTGTAACAGGGTAAGCCATTCCAACCCAAGACAATGTAATATGCACTCTTTGTAATAGACATTAGTTTGAAAATAGTATAACCACGAACGCACGTGACATCTTACCGCCCGGCGGCGCCATTGTTGCATTTACCGTGCGAATTGTAAACATGGAATAATAATCATTGTGGTTATGATCTTACAGTTTAATTTTGCTTGTCGCACATTTCAAACATTGTGATATTTATTTTTTCGTGTCTATACTTGTTTATTCTCATCATTCGTTATTTAATTCGGAACTCTGACTGAACTACTAAACGGAAGTAATAAAAATCACAATTTAGCAGTATTTTTGTCTAAGTGTGTACTTAATTTAGTTCATCGCTATTATAAATTAATGTAATATTATTATTATTTTCGTGAAAATGCCACAACCGAGGCGAGATGCTGTACATCGCTATTATGTATACGATGCATCAAATAATACCAGCAAATGTAAATGAATATTAAAGTTATGAATGTTCGATCATAAGCCTATTAATACTTATTGGTTGTTTAACCCCCGGTTTCTGGAAGGCTAATCAACTTAATCTTCTGTCAAATGAACTGATCACGACTGTGATTCGTTGACTAAAAGATTAACAACCAATCACAGCGCTTGACATGAGATTTGACAGTTGATTAACAAATTTTTGTGTTGATCAGCCTTTCAGAAACCAAGGGTTAGTGTCTCTTATATAAAAGTAGATATCAGTGTCGACCTAGTGAGAGGACTAAACAAATGGAACTACCTACTTTGTTTTTTTAAACGCTTATAATAAACTAATAACACATTTAAAATGGGATGTAGCCAAAACTCACGACAAAAAATGGCTAATATACCTAATTAAAGGTTTACCGTTTATCTACAGTAGGTACAACTACTTACAAACTGTGAAGTCCGCTGCGAGTGCGGTAAGTATTGAGAAGGCCAGTTGCGCGGGTCGTAGGTATACCTAAAATTTGAAACAGCGACAGGCTATGGTAGCGGGCCAGGTAACGGAGGAGCAGGGGGTGCTTAGAATCACCGGTTGATTTCTCGCTACCACCCCCACCGGACTTTGGCCCTGGCAACGCACAACGTCCGCACGCATCGGACCGATGAGAAGATTGCCGAGCTGGAGGAAGAATTGAGCAGGTTGCGTTGGGACATCGTGGCATTATCTGAAATCCGACGAGAGGGACAGGATACGATAATCCTTGACTCCGGCAACATGCTCTTCTTCCGGGAAAGAGACCGAAAGTCCCAGGGTGGTGTTAGGTTTCTCGTCCGTAAGTCCCTCATTAATAACGTGGTAAAAGTCGATAGTGTGTCGAGCAGGGTAGCTTACCTGATACTCAGAATCACCGATCGGTATTCGTTGAAGGTCATCCAGGTATATGCGCCGCCCTCGACACACCCTGACGAAGTGACGAGGAAGTAGAGGCTATGTATGAGGAGATCTCTGAAGCCATGCATACCTCCAAAACATACTTCACCGTTGTTATGGGGGACTTCAACGCTAAGGTGGGCACTCAGAATGGCGATGAGTTGAGAGTAGGGTCGTTTGGATATGGGCAGCGGAACCAGAGGGGCCAGCGGCTGGTCGACTTCATGGAGAAGAAAGAACTCTATTTGATGAACTCCTTCTTCCAGAAGCGACCATCCAGGGAGTGGACGTGGATTAGCCCCGATGGTTCAACTAAAAATGAGATCGACTTCATCATGACGACCAAGAAGCGTATATTCAGTGATGTCTCTGTGATCGGGAAGGTGAAAACCGGTAGCGATCATCGTATTGTCAGAGGCACACTGAATATTCAAGTTAAGCTTGAACGGTCTCGTCTGATGAAGTCCACGCTCCGTCCTGGTCCTGCCCAGATCCAGAACCCCGAAAGCTTTCAACTCGAGCTGCGTAATCGTTTCCAGTGCCTAGCCGAATGCGAAACAGCGGACGAGATAAATAACGGGTTGGTGGAAGCTGTCCAAGCAGTGGGGTCCCAGTTCTTTAGAACCCCACGCCGCAGAAAGCCTCAGAAGCTCTCCAATAAAACCATTAAGTTAATGGAAGCCCGGAATGCGATGAGACTGCAATCTTCAGCTGACATGTCGGAATACGGTCAACTTAATAGGCGAATTTCTATCTCCACGCGTCACGATTTGCGCTCCTTTATACTGCCCGTATTAAGGACGCAATTGAGCGGAACCAGGGCTCCAAAGTGTTCGCGAGGAATTCGTCTGTTAGGAAAAGCCAAATGACGAAGCTGAAGATCGACGATGGCAGTATCATCTCATCGAAACCGGTAATATTGAGAGAGCTCAAGAGGTTTTACGGACAGCTGTACACCTCGACACGGGAACCCGTTGTCAGCGTAGCTCAGGACTCTAGAGCTAAACTGACCCGACACTACACTGAGGACATCCCAGACATCAGCCTGTACGAGATTAGAGTGGCTCTGAAACAGCTTAAGAACAACAAGGCGCCGGGTGATGACGGAATTACAACGACGCTTCTGAGAGCGGGTGGAAAACCGGTACTTTTAGTCCTCCAGAAGCTATTCGATTCCGTCATACTCGAGGGTACTACGCCAGAAGCATGGCACAGGAGTGTGGTGGTGCTCTTCTTCAAAAAAGGTGACAACACCTTGTTGAAGAATTATAGACCCATCTCGCTTCTGAGCCATGTGTATAAGCTGTTTTCGAGAGTCATTACGAACCGTCTCGAACGCAGGCTTGATGACTTCCAGCCTCCCGAACAAGCCGGCTTCCAAAAAGGCTTTAGCACCATAGACCACATCCACACGCTCCGCCAGATTATACAGAAGACCGAGGAGTATAATCGGCCACTGTGTGTTCAATGAAAAAGCCTTCGATTCAATCGAAACCTGGGCTGTGTTGCAGTCCCTTCAGCGATGTTATATTGACTATAGGTATATCAAGGTGTTGAAGTGTTTGTATAGTAACGCCACCATGTCGATCCGGTTACAGGACGAGAGCACGAAACCAATCCAACTGCAGCGTGGTGTGAGACAGGGAGACGTGATTTCTCCGAAACTGTTCACAAATGCGTTGGAGGACGTTTTCAAGCTCTTGGACTGGAACGGGTCCGGCATCAACATCAATGGCGAATACATCACTCACATTCGTTTTGCCGATGATATAGTTATCATGGCGGAGTCGCTGGAGGAGCTTAATACTATGCTCAGCGACCTCAGTCTCGTTTCCCAACAGGTGGGTCTTAAAATGAACATGGACAAGACGAAGATCATGTCAAATGTCCATGTCGCACCCGTACCGGTTATCGTTGGGAACGATACTCTCGAGGTTGTTGAACACTATGTCTACCTTGGACAAACTGTTCAGTTAGGCAGGTCCAACTTCGACAAAGAGGTCGCCCGAAGAATCCAACTCGGATGGGCAGCGTTCGGGAAACTACGCGACATCTTCTCGTCCAAAATTCGCAGTGTCTGACGATGAAGGTTTTTAACCAGTGTGTGTTGCCAGTGATGACGTATGGCTCTGAAACGTGGTCGCTAACGGCTGGCCTTTTAGAGAGGCATATTATTTATTATATATCCCGGTTATACTCACGTGTGTATTCGGGAATGCCCGACTAGTTTCGAACTCGAACGGAGCCCTTATTCATGAGCTGGTTACGCAGCGGAGTCACGAGCCGAACGAGTCACTCAACGAGCTATGGAGAGAGCTATGCTCGGAGTTTCTTTGCGCGACAGGATCCGGAATACGGAAATTCGCCAAAGAACTAGGGTCGCCGACATAGCTCAAAGCATATGCAAGTTGAAGTGGCAATGGGCAGGCCATATCGCTCGAAGAACTGACAACCGCTGGGGAAGAAAGGTTCTCGAGTGGCGACCACGAACCGGAAGACGCAGCGTTGGCAGGCCTCCCACCAGGTGGACCGACGATATCGTCAGAGTTGCGGGCAACTGGTGGATGCAAACGGCAAGTTGTCGTTCATTATGGCGTTCTAAGGGGGAGGCCTTTGTCCAGCAGTGGACGTCTTCCGGCTAATGATGATTGTACTAAATAAATACAAGACTATGTAATTCAGTTGTGACTTAACATAATAAAAATAATTATTTATTAAATACAATTACATTTAACAATATTAACATGAAGGTAACTCAGTACTTTAAGTAATAATCACTTACCTGTGTTACTCATCGTAATTATTAGCTCGTTACGTGTGGTCAAATTCGCAATAACTAAAAAAAAATTGTAAAGCAATGAGGCGCCGCTCGGGTCCGCCTTCATGCAGCTCAAGTTTATTGGGTAATTCAGGGTAACACGAATAAAAGCCTTTCGTGAAGGTAACCTCTTCAAAGGCTTAAGTTGTTGAAGGGGTTAACCCCTTCGCGTGGTTACCATAATGAAGGTGTTAACCATTTCGCTGGGTTTCGAGGATGTAACTCGAACAAAAGGTAACACTGCGATATGAGTTACCGCATGTACGGGTTACTCTATCAAAAGGCTTAACTCTAAAGCGGGGTTGTCCGGTCCCTGGTTAGGATAGAAGTTATTGTAGATAGATTCTAATTTTAATAGTGTTAGATACACTTAATTATATTTTATACCTTATTGTGATTTTCACTGTCCGCGGCTGTACTTTTATGAATACAAGAAAATAATAAGTTAAGTGAAGCGTTTCCCACGTCGACGTAGGTATGTCGTGTAGTACTTTTGTTTGCGAGTGTACAATGTTTCTAACGTAGTGCTGTTAATAACGTTCATTTTATTCGTTTTAGTGACCGACGGTACGTTGGCCCTCCGCGCACTGTCATAGAGTAAACAAGTTCCCCGTTAGGTATATTTGTTGTTACCAATTAAATGTGACTCATGTGATTATGAACGATGTACACGGCAGATACGTACAGTTGCCGGCGAACCGCCATGTCTAATGAACCGTAACGATTTTGTAGGTCAGCGTCAGCCCAATCTAGATGGCATTGTGAATAATATGCGCTTGTTTCTGTGATTGATTTGTAATCTAACTTTGATGCCTACGAAATGTATTTGACATATCATTTTAGCGTCCAATAATTCATACCGGCAGTTATCTTATTTGATGAAAATTAAGCTGCTGATATGATTCCTTCATTAAAAAACGAGCGACGTACCGATTTGGACAATTGCAGTTCCATCTCGAGTGTTCATGTAAAACGTCTATATCCGATTATTTTAACGATAAACGACCACTTTAAGCATAAAAGCAAGCAAAATCACAGGAAAAAGCGAAGTAATTGTATCACATTTTTACACGCTGCAATCAATGCGCGCGCTTTAAATAATGCTCGTAGGCAATTACCATTGCGCGAGTCCCATCTATTTAATTATTTACTCATTGTTAATATTATACATGAATCAATTTATTCGAGCGCTGCGCGCGAGCGGCTGCATATTTTTCAATTACGTCAATTTAAAATAATACATAATTCGCTATTGTGAGTCACCGGGAGCATTGTGTCAGCCGTCTCGTTGGTCGAATAATGCTGATTTCATATAAGTGTCGGTGTGTTTATGCGCCGTATCGAAATGTCACGCGTGTACGGAATAGGTAGTTGTAAGTATGTAGGTACGTGCCAATGTCGTGCGATTTGGTTTGGTTCCTATTTCTGTTTGATATTTTTAAGTTGTTGAAGTCTGAGAGTAGCTTAGGTAAATACCTATTAACCTAATTATAGAACAGACCTGTTATCTGTCCCAAATTTTCTTAAACAATCATCGAAATGTAGGTAAGAAAGAGTGACACCTTTCTTTAATTATTTTTAGTCTGTGATCACAAAATAAACAATATTCACCTAAAGAAACGTCCAAGTTTAAAAAAGGAATTTACAACTTCGAGTAGTTTTCATTCAACCATTGTTCCTAATTTAAATCACGAATCATCACCGGTCAAATTACTTTAGAGTTCAAAACAATTCGAGTTCAAAATTTTCACTTAGTTACTCTTGTCTGTCAAAATATTTGCGACCAAAACCAACGTCTGCGCAAAAGATAAACGTCACTATATCAATATAGTGCGCCGGACAACTTTTTAAATGAACTTGCTTATAAGAAAATAATATCTATGCGATGCAAATGACAGCAGTTGCAGCGATCACCACTGCAGTGTATTTTAAAATAAGTCTTTAATATACGCTAACTTGTTGAAATAAAGTTTTGCTGGGCTTTATAAGTTTCCTTGGCTTCGGCTTAACGGTACTGACGAGCACAGATAAAATATACAGGATTCGAAATGGTTGCGTTTAATTTGTATAAATCAATTGTAAGTAGGTTTGGAATTAAATATTGAATGCCTCTTAGACACCTAGTTTTATTTGAGTGTAATTATGTTTTGTAATTAATTGTTTGTTATTTTATAGTGTATTTGCTATTTTAATTTATTTATAAGGTCTTCAAGGTTAAGAAAAGCTTTTTGCCAAGTCTCCAAGTTCGCAACTTAAATCATTGATTCATATTTTTTTCTTTCGTAATCAATCACGGACATTGCCTTCCGAATGAAAATAAAAATGACACAGATTACACAAAGAATGGAGTGACCACTCAACTCTGATGATGATTCTAATTTTAAAGTTAGCCTACCAGTCACTTCAAAATATACTCTATTCTAATTTCAGGGTTACCCTGTCATTAATATAACAAACTGGTGCGTAGTGTTGCCAGAATTCTAAACCGTTAAATATATAACAACACTTCCTCATCTTTAGGTAACCAATGCGGCCGCACCGTAACTAGTTACCACGCGATGGTAGGTACTTTCCGGTTCTCGACATCCACTAAGTATATTATACACACATTTTAAAGCTTAGGCTGGGCCTAGACTGGTAGACATATTATTGATCGCAAGGTGTGTTACTTTGATGACCTGATACTTTGTTTTGGTTAGTTGTTTTCGAAACCGCGATCTGTCTGCTATAAGAAATTAAGTTTATGTTTCGTAGTGTATTTGAAGTAATACTGAGCGCATGCGTGGCAATCAATACTTACGATCAGTTTTAAGAGGTCTTTGCGCTGAAGTGTGATTGTTATAGCCCGATTTTAATACTAATATCTTAACTTATAATTGTCCTTAAATATACCATTATAGAGATTGTTATTCCTTTTCTTTTCTCCATATACTATACTGGTGGGCTTCTTGTCATTTATCGGGCACTTCTAAATTGGTTAGTAACATGAAACAAGAATGATGAGTGACTTCAAAACTTTGAAGTTGAAGAATTATGGACAATTGGACATCCCACATTGCTTGTGTATTAGGTGTAAGTATAGGTCATTTTAATTGAAACCACATGCATTGCATTGCATGCATTTGAACCAGACCCAAAACAAACATTTGCTCACACAATTATTCGTCCCGTGCGGGAATCGAACCCGCAACCCCTAGCGCAGCAGTCTAATCGCTTAGCCACTGCTCTAATCAGGTCGTCAGACCTATAACTTAACCCAACTCATTATACCTCTAGTACCTAAGTTAGCTATGTGGTATAATACTGTTTATGTTCGTATTTATACAGCAATATTGCTAACACTCAAACCGTCTATTTCATAAATAAATATCTAAGTAGTACATTAATAAATATGCATACACACATTATTTTACAATGTCGTCTGTCTGTCCTCCCGCCACTGTATTTGGTTTATTTCAACCGTTTAAGTTTAATTACACAATTTATATTCAAGTTGCAATGAAGACTGCCGTTTTATTATTTATTGAGCGTATTAAACAGCAAGTGTACATACTGTTTCTGTCATTTAAAAGGTCTAAATAGCCTTTAAGTATATGGTAGGAATTGTAATGTTGACGGCGTAATTAAATGTGTTAGTTATTGTTTGGGTATTTTATTTTAATTATTTATATAACAGCAAGTGACGGGACAACATTTTTTGCGATCCAACGATGTTTGTCCCGACTCTGGGTGTTGGTGTATGTGATATCCCATGTTTGTGAAACACACCCATGATACAGGAGAAATACCTAGTGTGGGGCGACGTTTTTTAAAAATGAAAGTGTAAATAGCTTTGAGTATTTATTCTCAATAATTAAATTTAAAAACTAGCATAGCCTTAGCATTATAATCTTATTCCTTGTAAAAGCGCGAGACGCAATTTTTATCTCGTAGTCAAATCTCACAACTGCCCCCTTACCATAAACTCTTAAAGCAGGACAGTTTACCATGTGGAAGCGAGACGCCGCTACGTGCTGTGCAATACAGCGTCTCGCTTTCACATGGTAAACTGTCCTGCTTTAAGAGTTCATGGTAAGGGGGCTGAATTAAGCATCTCAAATGTGCCTTATTAGTAGTAGTAAGAAACTTTCTGAGGTCTCGAGACAGATTCAGGCAAACATTATCGACATAAATGCAACAATAATCGATAGATATTATACTGTATCACTAGGTCTTTATTAGTCAATGGAATGGAGAGTGACAGCACTCAATATCATATTCAGTGGCATTTATTAATAATACGCGACACTTCTGAATTTTAATATGCATGGGAACGGTGACAGTTAATTCATAATAAATACAGGCGAATTTTATGCAAATTACCCTTCTATCAGTTTTATCCGCTATTTGAAGGATGCGCGCATAAATCTCAATAATTGTACTGTTTCAATACGTGAAAAGGGCTGCGAAGTAATCGCTCGTGCGAAAATCGTGTCGACTATATCGAATCAATTTTTAGCTTACGCATTCTATTGTATTCGTACAGGTATACTGCCAACTTGATCACAAATAAATCGTGAGGAAACCGGCTCACCTAAGAGATTTTCAACGGTGTGTAAAGCCATGTCAGAGGCCTACAGGCGGCTTAAACTCTGACACCAGGTTGTTCATCAACCATACGATAACAAGAAGAAGAACCTTCATAAATATGTACTACAATACCCTTGTCTATTAAACTAGGTGTCAGTCATATCTTAAAGGATAGACAATATTGTATTAAATCGTATTTGTTACCACAAACACAAGGCAAATGACAGTTAAAATGACACTATCACTTGCAAAGACCATTTTATAAGTTTTTGTACGGCGCAGCTTTTAAGTTAAAAACATTTTTCCAAATCTCCTGAACGTGAGAAATCAGTGGCTGTATCGATTGATAGAGAAATCATAAAAATGGAGTTCATTTCGAACTTCACAAGCCACTGCCCGGGGCATTTAATAAAGGAAACGACGATTGTATAACAGGGATGTTGACTACATGATATAAAACACAAATTTTATTAAAAAAAGGGATGCGAAAACTGAGAAACAGAATGACACTGTTTTGTCACACATAGTCTGTTTGTCACATTGCCTGCACAACCCAAAGGTTTAACTGGTAGAAAAAGCCTAATATATGCATTAAATCCGCCTCGTACATTCTTGTATAAAGAATAAATAAAATAAAAATATAATCCATGAAGATGCGTCCTCTGCCCTTTAAGGGTAAAATGCTTTGTAAAATTTACTATACAAAGCAGAATTTGAACCACGGTATTGTTTTTAGGCTTGGCAACGGCTAGACACGTGATATTTGTAAAGTAAACGGCTTTCCATTCTGTATCTATAAAGTAGGTACGTTATAAGGAAAGCAGTTTACTTCACAAATATCACGTGGAAAGCCGTTGCCAAGCCTTATAACAATACCGAGGTTCAAATTCTGCTTTGTAAACCCATAATTTACAAAACGTTTTTTTGAAAGTAGGTATGAATTGAAATCAAAACTTTTTGAGGGTAATTTAAAATCGAAAGCTGTAGGAAACACGTGCTGCTAAACAAGAATACAATTATAATGGCTTCTGAATTTCTTTACATTGCTAAGTTTTTTATTGACTGACGAAAATTGGTTTTGGTTAGAAGTAGGTAATTGTCCGGCTGCCGGAGTTAAAGGCTTGGAAAACGAGTTTAAAAACTTATGACAATTATTTAAGTGAGATTCTAGTAATTAGTAGATACTTATTATAGAATGGTCATCTAAGTATCAGGAGAAAACAACATCAGTCTGTCAAACTAAAATTAAAATGTGGATAGTTATTAGTTAGATAATATATAGTAGTTAGGAGGTTAACATCGGTGTAGTTAGGGTTGTCGAAAGAAGAAACATTGGAAGACACATATATGTATATACAATTTAAAAATGTGACAGTCCAAAGTAATTTTAATAACCCACTCATTTTGTTAATAATAAATTAAGTAAATTTTACACGCACATTGTAGGTATATATTTTAATTTTCTCTGCCGAAGCGACGCGTGAAAAATAGATCACATTAATTACACAAAACTTAGTTCAAAACGTTTTTATCGTTACTAATACATAAAATGGAGACCGACAAACGTCCATGATATTACAAACTGTACAATGCGTGCCCAATAAGTGTCCCATTTAATAAAAAGTAAGTTAATGCAACCAAATTAAATCGCCTCGTCAATAACTCAATGTATTTTATGTGTAAAATTGATCCCGTTGAACTTTTTACTTAATTATTTCATAACAATGTTGTCTGCAGTTGTTGTTCAGTAAATAGATCGGATTGCATTCACATCACGGCTCAAAATAGTCTACAGCTGTGATTTGATAATAAAAATCGTAAGTACTCACAAACGTCTAAATAACTCGGCAACTTTTTGAATACGAATAGAAATTCTTCTTCTTCTTATCGTATGGTGGATGAACAACCTGGTTTCAGAGTTTTAACGCCCTGTAGGCCTCTGACATGGCTTCACACACCGTTGAAAAATCTCACAATGTTTTCCTTCACCGTTTTTAGCAACTGATAACTAATTTATTATATGCACAGGAATTCGAAAAGACATTGGTGCTTGCCGGGTTTGAACTAAAGATTTTGACTTGGCAATTCAACGGTCATACCATTCGGCTAAGTGAATATGTCGAATAGAAATCAATCATATTTGTAAATGAATAACATAAAGTTTTGGCTATTTCATCAATTCAATTCAATCAAAAAAATATTTTTAAAAATTGTCAAGCGTTCCGCCAATCTAGGGTAGTGTAATAGTTCAATGATGTTTTATTGTCATGAAAATGTTCAAACTAAACCATCTAGTAGAATCGAACCTTGATCGCCTCAAATTATTCATACCGTTGTAGCTGTACAACAAGTGATCATTGAATTTAAACAAAGTTTTTTTCACATCATTATCTGGCTGCAAACATTTTCGTGTGCGTACACTTTTTGCTCGCATTTCATTGAAATATTGTTTTCGTTTGCACGCCTCGACTATAAAATATTTTCTCTATTATCTACATTCTAATCAGTATACTCAATGCACCGATCCAGTTGTAAACTTTTTTTGTCATAATAAAATTGCAACAATGCACACACTGTTTTTTTGCACGCCAGTGTATCTCTTTGTGTTGCTAAATTAAATAATTTAATATTGTTGCCATGAGAACTGTGGGTAATGAGACTTATTTAAATATTTTAAACTCTTTAAGGTTAGAACAATTTACGAACTAAATAAGCTTTTCCAAATGTAGTGGGCACAAACCAAATTTTAACAAAAACTATTTTAAGAAGTGCCTTAATTTATATGAGCTTTTACACAACGATTTTGTATTTATTTCGCCGACTGTGCTCTATTTTAGTTACCGAATGCAGCTTGACTAGAATAAACAGTGTGCCAAAGAGCTTTGCGGAATAGAATATTTCGGACGTTGTATTTTCGCATAGACGTACCGAGTCGCAGTTAACGTCCTGGTAGATCCGTGTGACCGACGTGTGAACATTTCTCTCATTAATACTTAATAGCGTTATTTAAACTTTCATATCATATTAAATGTCAGTAAGTAAGTACGCTTTGCAACACATTTATCCGTGCTCAGAAGGCGCGACGAATCATATTAATAAGTATGCTTTTTATCAATACAAACATGCGAGTAATACTATGTGTTATCTCAGCTGTAGTAGCGTGAGGGGGCGTTTTTTTTTTTAATTTAATTAATCTTATTTCATCTAATTATGTTAATAGATAAATGCATCTCTACGTGTCTTATAAACGCAATACAGTAATAAACATAGATCAATCGTCTGTCTCATTGTTCATTTGAAACGTTACTTTTTACGCTAAGCAATGACTTTAATGCAGCACTAACGCTGAATATGAAATTAGGTATTTTTTATTTATCATAATTTTACTAAACTGAAAATAAATTACATTTGTAACACGTTTCTTTGCACTGCAGTGTATGAGATCGTGTGCACTCGCTTGCAAAGAAACTGGATATATTAAATTATTATGTATTGCACCTCGATGTATGCAATCTAATAAATTGCTACACAGAATTTTATATTCTTAGACTACAAAATATTTTAACTGTTATTGCTACTTACTACTAATACTTTTATCATGCAAAATTATTTAGATATCAATTTAATAAAATGGTAAAACTACTAAACATTAGTTTTCCTCAAGATTGCAATTAAAAACATGTTTTATAAAGAAGTTATATACGTAAGTATAATTAATATATATTTACTGTTCTTAATAGTACAATTGCATTTTAAATTAGGATACAATAGGATACAACTAGACTCAACAAATAAGGTTCATTCTGCGCACTCCGGAAGGTGAACCTTGCTACCATCTTTGTAAACCGACCAACCTTTACACTACGCCATTACTTTCAGACAATTAGCTCATATCAGGCGCCTTACTATGAGCTTGCATTTCAGATTATTTTTTGCTGTAGGAGCGAGCCACCGCTATGTGCCGTGTAGTGTGGCGTCTCACTTCCACAGCTAAAAATTTATTGCAATACAAGCTTTTGTAAGGCAACAGTACGAAAAAGCATTTAAAATAATCTTGTAAAAATTAACCACTATTACCTACTCTAACATATTTTCAACAACATAATATTGTTTTAACAATAGCGCATAAAAAAAATTATAACAGATAACAGCTTCCCCTTAATATATTACATGGAATTCCGCAATTATCTTACAATCAGTATAATTATGTAAGTATACTTGAAATGATTATTTAAATCTCGCATACATTGTATACTCGGGTTTTTCTTATAGACACTTGCGTACTGTCGTCAATAGCGTTACTTATTAAATTAAAATCTATATTTATATATTTAAAAATACGCACTTGTACACGATTGAATATATATTTACGCATTTATATTTTTAATGTAGATAATTTTAGTATTGAAAGTAGTTGCAATAAATACGCGTTTGGGACTGCTTTTTATGACATCTTTCTAAGTCCTTGACCTTTGGGCTTTGATTCAATTATTGAACTTGACGTCAATAGCATCCATAATATACTGCCTTTATAATAACATCTAGTAAATAATTAACACAAACTTTGCGCTATGCTTTTGCGTTTGAGCTTTTTAGATTTTCTTAATAACATTTAAAAAGGTGCTATTGTATTATAAAATCTTCTGTTTTCTTTTCTTAAAGGTAACAACGTATCCCAAGGTAAGATTGCAACAAACAACAAGAAAATAACAGATATATTAAAGTGTTAATAATTTAGAAACATCATAGTTGAGAACTAGAGTTTGCCAATAAATATTGGTACTGTTATGGACAAAGTGTGTACCTACACAATCGTCTGATTGTGATTTTTAAAGCAAGGTAAACAAGCTATGTTTACCTTTTCTTATTGAACGCTACTCCGCGAAACTATTCTTTCTTTATTAAAGGTTGCCCTTTTATTACCTGCGAGTATACCCAGTGGTACTTCTCAACTTTTATAATCGACTTTTCAATCTCAACATTGTTTTCTATTTATTACTGCAGCTCATTCACTTCTTTTAATGATGTCCGGTACTGATGTGCACTTGTGGGGCCGACTGTACCACATATACATACAAACAACAATGGATAATTAATATCGTTACACAAAAGTTACGCATCAACGGTCCCCTTGCAAGAAACGCGCGCCATTTACAGTAGATATTATATTTTTTAAGATTCTTTGACTTCACTTCTTAGATAAATAACCGGTACTTATATTTCAACTATTTTTTTATGTAAAATACGTCGGCCTACACTAGGAATTTCTCCTGTATCGTGGGTGCGTTCTACAAACATGAAATATCACATGATACAAAAACAGGCAGTCTCGGGTCAAACATCTGCGGATCGCACAAAATTTTGTCCAGTGCGGGATTCGATCCCGCAATCCATAGCGCCGCAGTCGAATCTCTTGACCACTACACCAATAAGGTCTAGGTCTATTTTAAGGCGCATTAAAATGTCGAATACTTCTATAAAAACATAAGGTAACGGAATATTAATTTTAGTGGAATTCCAAATAAGAACTGTAAATATTTTTCTGTCGAAACAATTTTCAACAGGTACCTTCCTCATTAAAAATCAATTATGAAAAAGCTATCTGTCGTCGATGATGAAGATATTAAGGATATGATAGAATCAAGACTTAACAACCAACACGGATTGAATTAAAAATAAACAGTGTTGATTGAACCTTACTTAACTCACTTTATCTGTTCCATTCACAGGACGGCCACATAAGTATTTTGTTCTACAAGTATTACTTGAAGGAATTGAGACAGTATTTTTATACCCAAGTATAAAACACTTTATAGCTTTTCGCTGCTTCTCATTACAAAATTATAAGGACTGTTTAGTGCAACAACTGAATATGGATACCAGATAAGGACCGGTATTATAAAACAATAAAAATGTTTATATTATTATATACAAAACGCAGAAATGTGTGCAACTGTGTTGCCTGACATTTTAAATTGGCTGCGACTTGCTATGTATTGTGGGCATGCGCACGCAAGCTATTATTTACTTATTATAGCTATCATTATAAAACATAAAAGCCGGCATTGTTAAGTGTATGTGTTAGCGATCTTGTACTATGAAGTTAAAGCGGTCACCTATCTGTTTGTCAAGCAGTTATTACCGATCACGTCTGTTTAATATTCGTTAAGTATTTTTTTTAAACGTCGCTCCACTTTAAGAGTTTCTCCGGTATCGTGCGTTTCAGAAACGGTGGAGACTAAACAGTTTTGCTGACGATAGTTCTAAAATTCTAAATGCAATGATTTTACCTAGGTAAGTTTATTTTCATTTTTAGACCACCCGATTGGCGCAGTGGCTAAGCTACTGCGCTAAGGGTTAGATTCCCGCACGGGACAAAACTTATTGTGACCAGAGATGTATGTTTCGAGTCTGGTTTCAACATTTATAATAGGTACCTACTTTGATTCTTTATAGTACCTACCTATTTTAGTGAACAATATGGCCGCATCTTTAGATCGTGCTACGCGGAGTTGAATCGCATAATGGTTCATTTGTCAGGTTCAGATGAAGGATTTATGAGACAATTCTTATCTCTTGATTTCTTAGTAGTTTTTGTTACGTTGCATTTAATTCTGCAGTAATGTACTGGAAATTACCCTGAATCTACTTGTAAAAACATTTGAGATACCTACAGGTAGGTAGGTATCTCAAATGTTTGACTCAAGCAGGACTCCTTAAAAAGGAACTTGGAACTACGCATCCTCGCATACTTGACCTTTGAAGGCACTCTATAAGGTTTTATTCAAACACGTATTGACGCTAACTAAGACACTTCATCATCATCAGCTTTTAGGTGACCCACTGCGGGACATAAGCCTCCTTTCTTGAAAGCCACTCCGTCCTCTTTCGGGCCTTTCAGGTCTTTCTGTACAGCAACAATATCAGTCTATAGTCACTAAGGACCATAAGCAGGACTGTAATATACGGACTGACTATAGAGTCACAACCGTCCCGACCTCAAGAATGAAACATGGTAACCAATGGTAACACGAACAGTAATTTAATAAGTACAGATCAATTACATTAGGAACAAACTGGTACCTAGTCTGTTCTCATCTCGTACAGGGCATACGCCCCTCTCATTTGTACCATTATCCACGTTGATACCTTCCTATAATTGTACCATACATTTCAATACCTCTATGATACTTTTTGTCATAACTTCAGCGTCCCAGCTGATACCTTGCGGTGTACCATAGATAACATCATAAAATACACCATAGATTCCATTACGTGGCGAAGGTCGATTTCATTTGTGATCCCTGTATTTAAACTTTATTGCCTTATATTAATACAAGTACGATAACTGAGTTCGATATACAGTATTTCAAGTTCGCATTGTCTTTGAAATTTTGTCGATGTTCGTTTAGTTTTCGTAGTTTGTAATGAGTTTAAAACAACATACAATAAAATAATCCCACTTACATTTCGGTGATTTTTGATAGTCCTAGTTACAGGTGACAAGCCTATTGCCTTTAAACGTGCCCACTTCGGGATTGTCGCCTCTTTCGAGCCTATTATCCAAGTTATAAGTCCCTCGCTGATTGGTTAGTTTCATAAAAAGGAATCTTTTTCGATAGTTTACACACTCAACAATAAAAAAAAACTCGTAATTTTTGGTATCGATGTTTTGTTACGATAAAGTATTAAGTTCTTTTCATTCATTGATCATATCGATCTTATCTAGAGGTGCTGTTTAACTTCGCGATCTTTTAAGTTGAACTACTGTATTCGAGTCAGCTGTGAGTCATAAGTTGCGTCGGTGTGCGTGGGCCAAGCGCTGTGTGCGTGCTATTAGACGTTACATATTCTGAGGTCGATGACTCGACTGTACATTGTAATTGTAATTTATAATATATTTAAATGTTCCAACATTTGATAGATGGTAGTGGGATTCTGCAATGTGTATCATTGTACGTACGGAACGAATAGAGGTTACTCGATCATTCGTTCGTGTCAATTTATAAATGGAATTACATTTGATTACATGAATGATTTTTATTTGTTTTCGTTGATTCTTTGGAGGTTTTCGATATGGAAGTGATTTGTTTCCATTAGGATGGTACGTGTTTCCCCCTGTAATTATTGACTTCTGAATTTTTGTTAATTGAACGTTAGATGTGCATCGATGCAAAACACCTGCATTAAGTTTTATATTACTTTAATTATGACTTAGTAGCGAGACATGCAGGTTTTTTACATCGCATCAAACATGTGTTGTCAATTTTTGGAAAAAACACCGTTTGATATTAGTTGAAATAAAAACATTAAAACCTGATTGTTGTTAAACTTACCTACATATGAAAACCAACGTCTAACAATTTGTATGTAAGTAGGTTTTATAATAATACAAGACTGTAATTGTCCCATCACAGTGCAAAGGCCCTCTTCTCGTAGGGAAGGATTGAGCATGGATCACTGCACTTGCTCACTGCGGGTTCGCGGTAGGTTTGATAATGATAGGTATAAAAAAACCTTGCAAGTCGCTGTAAACAACTAGCAACGAGTTTCCGTTGCAGGATAATAATTTTCACAAGATTATTGCAATCACATAATGTGCATATTTATTATATATAATTTACAAATCAACCTTACATCTATGTATGGTAAGGCACACAAGCTCGTAAACCTACTTACATAAATATTTACAATAATACATATGTAATATTATTATTATTTATCATTGTTGCTGAAACACAATAGACCATATCATTTGAATAATTTTATCTGATACAAGTATACGTAGCGCACCATTCTGTGTGCGTACAGTCGCACACAACAGAACAAGCACGTTAAATATTACCACTCCGATTTGTAACTGCATATTAATTGCATTTAAATGAAATTATCATCCACACGTCCTTTGCATAGATTAAATACAGAGCAACTAATTAAACATCTTATTCATATTGCTTCACAATTAAATTGTCATTTAGTCATTATTTTTACGACAATATAATAACGTGGAACGTAAACTGACATTCACATGTGTCATAATACAATTTAATAAAAGAAATAGGCCATAACACTATATCAAACGTTACGACACGCTTACCCGATGGTACACAGAAACATTTTGTTGGAGAACGATGGAAGGAAAATGTTGAAATAAACTGCCAATTAGCATGTGCGAAAAATACTGTACCATTGACTCACCGGGATCAGTCATTAATCATCCTAAACTGATCTTGATCCAAGATATTTCTGAAAATTTTGAGACAATCGGAAGTGTTAATAAGTTTGTATTTGTATTATATATTACAAAGAATCATTTTTAATATACGTATTTGATTATGTCATATCTAAATAATAAACATTTTATACGGTAGTATTATACCTAATAGGTATCGATTACTTAAACGGATCGAGTATTGACCAACAGTTTACCAGAAGTATTGACGTTTCGAAATGTTCATGAATAAGTACTTTTTAAGTGCACGCCATATTAATCAGACTAATAATCTCGTTCAGTTGATTACAAACAAATGAATAACGTAACAAAAGATAAAGATCTGCTGTATCAATTTTGTACTTGACTTTTACAGCATAGCGAAAACTGTTTTCATTACAGCTTTCCCCGAACAGGCAGTATAATCGCTATATCGCAGGCAGTATAAGTTAACGCTATAGTCATTCCGCCGAAATGTATTCTAATTCTATTGTTATACGGTTGTTTTTGGATTAAACTGATCACTTTCACTGTTGGACTGTCTTATAGATAATATTCAACGGCCCACAACCACTTTTAGGACTATTTACGCGCATTAGATTGATTATGGATAATGTTTTAGCCATTTCGCATTCAATTAGATAAATAACATGGACTACAATACCGACCTTGGATGCTTTAAAGGTATTTCCGCGACTGCGTTCAGTTGTTAAATTCATAATGTGTTTGTTTTGCCTACTGCCTAAGTACAGTCAGGCAAATAACTTTTGATCTGTCATATTGTATAAATTAGGAGCGTCACTTGAAATCTGTTTGGAGTTGTTAGGAAAGGTAATAAAACCTCCAATGATGCATTGCTTGTGTCTTTTGAACGCTCTCGTATCTCAAAATAGTGTGCTGTTAAGAGAAGTACTCGGACGACTAACACGTCGTACACACAAACAATACACTAAAAAAAGTTATTTCAAATAAACACGAACCCTTCGCTTGCGTATGTACAGTTGGAGTTGATATTAATTTATTTGATGTAATGTGCGGTGGGCGCCGCGCATGCGCCGCCCGCCGCACCGCGAACATTCTGGACGCCAGTTTTTATGTGTTTATATATTCTAATTTTATTGTTTTCTTTATTTGCGTCCCACTTTTGTTTGGTTCGGAGCACGGCATTGTTCCCCGTCGTAAACGCCGATTTAGATGATAAAATGAAAATGTTGTATGGAATTTTTATTTGGTACGCGTAATTTCTTTGTCTGTCCGTCTGTACTGTTTCACTGTACCTCGTTTAATTTTATTGTAGTTATGTCATTAAAAATGTCTAAGTATTATGAAACTAGTATCACAGATGTTCCGTTGTCGACGCATTTCTTTTTTAACGTTTCAAAGTTTTGTATTACTGCAATATGTGTTGTTTATTTTGTCGCGATTATAAATTATACGATTGACGCAACTACATTTCATACAAAATGTCATACAACTCGACGTTAAAAATTGAACAAACTTAGTAGGTACTTAGGTAGGTACCTACTTAATGGGTTAGTGTCTGCTCACTCGGGTTGTGTAGAACAATTATATTTTACAGCTAATTGTAGTTATTACAAGTGAACGAAATGGCCGTCGTTAATTGTTTTAAATCACAATGTAAGTTATTCTATAATTAAATTTAAAATAAGACACGGGTTTTGAGTTATAAGCGGCGCAATGAGAACTCTCGTATCGGGCTTCGAGAGCAAACCTGTTTTTATCGCGAATTAATATTAATAATGAATACTTGAAACGGGCGCGATTGTGAGTTGTATAGTTGTAATTAAGTGCGATTATAGCGGCACCGGCAATTACTGACAATGTCTGCGGCTTGCACCGGCATTATGCTCGCGCTCGGCGACGCTCGGCAAAGCTCGGGGGCCTTCGGGAATACTCGGGTTGTGTTTGAAAGCGATACAAATACTTACGTCGAGTATTTTTAAGTTTGGAATGCTTGATCGAAATATTAATCTGTAGCGATAATTTAAAATTAAATGTTCTTTTGTGTTTTTCGCACGACTGTACCGTAACGCTAGTTGGCTTCTTGTGCGACTTTTTGTCAACATTATTAATTTTCTGCAACTGACTACTATACATTACATGCACACATCAAAACACACACTTACAAACGAACAATAAATAAAAGAGCACTCACATAATGACCGAGTAACTTTTGCATTTGGCAGTCGTTCAATATATTTGTATTAAATAAGATGAATTACTGTATACCTAGATATTACTAGGTCAACAGAGATCTCGCAGTGGAGCGCAGAACATTATCACGATAAATACCAATCGCCATGGGGAGCCAGGCTGCCCGTGGGAAGCATGGTGTAGTGATTTTCAAAGGTTTTTTTTAATAAAACTCGATATTTTTTTGCATAATGTAATGACAGTGACAGTTAGGTACCTAGGTTAGATTAAATTTGTCCTTGATTAAGATGACAATACGGATTCAGATATAAACGCGGATTTACGGATCTGTATATGGTTAGTTACTAACCATCTTGTTTTGAGACCGCAGCGCACGGTTTCTTTTTAGGGGGTATGACTGTACTAATATCAACAAACATGGCTGGTTAAACAGCGGGGTTCGAACTCACTGCCTCGTCATGGTGTCGATCAATATGCAGGTTAAGCAGCTCCCGTATGAACAGGATGGGGTTTATAAATAATGGGGTGGCATTACCGAAATAATAGGTGTTGCCAACAAAGGATACTCGGTTTATTTGTAAGATAAATTATACAAGAGAAAATAAAAAAGTAATTATGTTCATGCGATATGTAATTAATTGATAGAACAAAAAAAATGTTTCTCATTAAGTATTTTCATGAATGCCGTTTCGTTTCTCTAGTGGTCGCTAAGCGTGACTGCTTAGCACGAGGTTTTGGGTTCGATTCCCGCGTCAGGCAGTGTTATTGGGTTATTCTATAAGGTGATTCTCAGTTGCAGCACGGACACTGGATTCGTGACCAGATGATGACAATAGCCTCGACCCCTATTACATTAGGACCTATAACATAACTGGCGTAATGTGGGTGTACTGGGTATAGGCACATCTCTGCCTATCCCTTCGGGAAATAAAGGCGTGATTTTATGTGTTATTTTAATTTATTTGGAACGGAATATCTTGATCGATTCACAATTAGCCCAGCAACACAATGTTTATAATTTATCACGCTTTAGCAAATAAATATTATTTATACCTACCTAACAATTATTTTACGAGGTATATAGTAATAGATACTAGGAGGTAGGTAGGTATTAGTTATACCCAACTTGGGGTGAGACTAAGGTTATATAACTTTGGTCACCTTACACTCTGTATAGCCAGTCTTTTCCAATAAAATCGACAAATTCAACATGATAGAGACCGGTCAGATTTACACTGGCCACGAGGCTTCCCGTAAAAATTCCATAAAACTAAAAGGTCTCCAGGGTAAAATGTTTGCCCAAATCCGACGACACTAGTTGCAGCGGTTGGAACAGTCTGTGTGAAACACTAAGGGTCCCATTGTACCTGTCTGTCAAATTGTTCCCGAAAAAATACAAAACAAACTTCCTTTTAAATAAGAAAAACTACTGAAAAATAGCGCTCATGTGTGATGCGATTTAATGGTTATTGGGTGGGATTCGATGATATTGTAGGTACCTTATCGGCTTGTATATCTGTATCTATCAGTTTATGTATCACGTGAGAAGATGTGATCAACAAATGAATGTCGTTTTCAAGTTTGAGTTAGCAACCCACCAAAGAAGCCAGGAAAATTACTTTCTTCCCAGCAACGTAGACGATCTTAACGAAAAATTATAACATAATATAACATCACACCTCTCTTCCCCGATGGGGTAGGCAGAGGTGCACATATAGAACTCTCACATTTCGCCTGTTATGTGTTAACTTTTTAGGTCCCAATGTAATAGGGGGCGAACCTATTGCCACTAACCGGGCACAAATCCAGACTCTGTGCTGCTAGTAAGAATTACCTAATGAAAAAATCCAGTAACACTTTGCCCGACTCGGGATTCGAACCCAGGACCTCGTGCTCAGCAGTCGCGCTTAGAGACCACTAGACCAACGAGGCAATTTTTTTTTTTTAAATTATAATATACATTGTGTAACTACATGTAAATAAACAATTCATTTGAAATTGTGTTTCTATGACATGGAGACTGATATCTGCACTTATGACAAGTCAAACATGCATAAACTACTACTAAACTACACGCGGAACTAATATTTGCATTTGTGCCGTGTGGAAACCAGGATCCATTCGGACAATTCCACAGAAATTATACGCTATTGGCCCTTCGCAAAATATGCAACTGAAATGGCGTTAGGATCCTTCTTATATATCGCCTTGAGCTAAATACATCAAGTCATACCGTAGTGTAGAAATGTCCAGTCGACTAAGATAGTAGCGAGGTTGACTTTCTAGGGTGCGCTAGACGGACTCATGGAGGCTCTCTTCGAGTACCCAATTTGATACCTAACTCTATGATCATACTTGATCTTGATAATCTTAGCTTTTTTCGAAAATTAGCTTCGGATTAGAGAGGTTTTTGAGTTTAGAATTTTTTGCCTGTATTATTTTCGCGCACGAAAACTCATTGTCGGGTTACAATAATAATAATAATAACAGCCTATAACTGTCCCACTGCAGGGCAAAGGCCTCTTCTCGTATAGAGAAGCATTGAGCATTGATTACCACGGTAGCTCACTGCGGGTTGGCGATTTCAGATAATTAAATCCAGGTTTCCTTACGATGTTTTCCGTCACCGTCAGTCAGTGGTGTCTTAGAATATAAGAAAGTATTTATGACATTGAAAAAGTCACATTGATACTTGCCTGGGTTTGAACCTGCAACCTCGTGCATAGAAATCCGGTATGTCAACCACTAGGCCACCACGACAATATCACAACAAATATTTGTGATAGTTACAGATGTTTCATTCATTAGGGACTCGGCAGCGAGATTT
The DNA here is from genome assembly GCA_905340225.1 of Abrostola tripartita. Classification (NCBI taxonomy): domain Eukaryota; kingdom Metazoa; phylum Arthropoda; class Insecta; order Lepidoptera; family Noctuidae; genus Abrostola; species Abrostola tripartita. The sequence continues at coordinate 2,603,318 of HG996486.1, forward strand.
GTGTCTGCGGACAAGTAGCATTCCGTAAAACGGGGTGAATATATACCGAAGTGTGAATAGGAACAAAACTGGAATTGATTTTAACATTCAATTATTACAGTAGGTTGTCAACAATGTCTCTAAATTTTTTATGTTTTTTACTGTAAAATCAGTTCAAAGTTTTGTTTTTATTTACCTTTAAGTATCAATTCACCCCGTTTCTGTAGCAAATGATTGTCACATCATTTAATACCAGGTTCCTTTTCTTTACCATCCTTCTCTGTTTCGATCGTCTCTAGTCTTATAAAAGCAAAAACTTCATAGGTTATGAATCGGCCTTGAAATAATTACAACAAAGTTCAAAATTTTAATGTGAGGCCGCTTACATTAGGTGCTCCGTTTAAATTACGCGAACGTACGGATCGATGCGAACAACGTTTTACGTTCTATTTCCGAAGAAACGCGAAACCGACACGAGCATCGGCCATAATAAATTTCTTGTCTTATAAAAATAAAACTTTTCTTTTTGCTGGCGCGGGGCGGCGTCACAGTGTGCTATCGATCAGCATGTCAACGCTTCCGCGTGTTATCCTCTTGTGCTGTGAATTTATATCATTAATATTTGATCAACGTATTGTTCGTGTGTCTCTGTCATAATTTTTAACGAACGAAATAACGCGTGTCCTATTAATATTAATTGTATAGCTAATCTCGTAGCACATTAAACTGTTCTAATTTTTCTCGGACCAATAGGTTGGTTGTAAAATGAAATCTATATTTTTTACAGCCAGTATTAATATTTAATCCAACTAAAATTGAAGATGCTTAGATTTGATAGTCGACAGATTGATAGGCGTCCTATATAGCCTAATTATTTGAACACTAGACGCTCTTAGTTTTGTTTGAAGTAGAGTTGCTTCGCTGTTCGGCCGTGGCTGTGGCGGGGTGCAGCGGAGGGCGGCTCGAGGCGTGGGGGGCTCGCCCTGGTCCGGGTAAAGTTGTGAATTGGCCGCGCACACAGGCCCGCGGAACATTATCGTGATTCATATCGTTTATAATTTTATATTATGTTAAAGCGGGGCTGTGGGGCGCGGGGGATATTAAAAATACAAGAGCCCCGCTCGGCACCGTCTGCATGGTAACCAGCATTGTTTGTAATCAAACTATTGATCCATTTTTAAGTTAGTAGACATCTTAAGTGAGTGTACGCGGATTTTGCGTGAGTCGTTCGTTGGTTGGGTTGGTACTGTATACAGTAGGTGAAGAGGAAACTAGATAGAACCTACCTACTTAGAGTGATTTAGTGTTTATAGATTAACAGAGTAACAACTCGTTTGATTATACTCTGTCAATACTGAGTTTCTTACACTAGAACCTACCTCAGGTAAATGCACAACAAGAAACAATTATGATATAATTCCTATTTAATAACTACTGCCAATAGTTAGGTAAGTGCGTACACATCGCACACATAACTCGTCTAATACGATATAAGTCGTACGTATGCAACCGCCCTTACGACATCTTCAGCTGTGCACGTTTTTCCCCCTGCCCCATATAAAATATTTAAATGCTTATTTTATTTATACTAAGGCGTGACATCCGGCGGTCGTGTACCGTAACTCGCAAACGCAACATACTTGCGTTAGTCCAAATAAGGAACATCGATGTCCAATTAACCCGCCATATTTATAATAAAAAAGTATATTCATATTTTTAAACGGCTAGCCGCGAGAACACTGGCTTTTTATGTTGCCATAAAGAATTTCTTAATGGCACCCTACGTTTATTCTTTATAGTATTTTGATAACTTATAATAACTGTCTTTATTTATATAAATTGCAAATTTCTAGCCAATAATCTATCAACATTAGGATTTTAATGGCCTCACACAAAAGGTGTTTACTGCTTTTTAATACTTTCAATATAACACCCTGTTTTATTGCTAATTGAGGGAGTTAAATACTACCGTTCAGACAAAAATGTTCAATCATTAATTTTCATTACCTATAGACTTATAATGATTGATGTTCAAATAGTTAACTAAAGAATGGTTTATGGATAGCCATATAAATAAACCTAAGTTTACTTTGGACTTATATGGAGGGGTCATACCCACTCTAATGGTCTAAAATGAACTTTCTTATGATTGAATCTTCACTCTAGTGCTGGGCCTCAAATCGATAGGTGTTTGGCCCAATTTACCCCAAACACATCTATGTTTGCTGTCGTCATTGCATTGTCAATACAAAGTATTCGTGCGACGCTCAAAGAGTTGCACTTGCACACACGACAGACAGAACGACGCGACGCGACTATCGCTAAGTATTAAATTACAGTTAGCACTGGGAAAATTTGTTCCAAAACCTTTGATAACAGAACAGAAGAGTTAAACACTCCTCCGTCGCTTTACACTTAATGGATCGAGTGCCGAGTGCCGACACTCCGTTCTCAAAGACAGCCGAGTCGAGTCGGTGCGAACGCTGTCCCAGCCACCAGGAAGCATCGCTAATAAACAACAAGCGGCTATTAAATGGTCCGCCGAACCGAGAAACACGATATATAACCATATATTTATATGCAATACAATTTCATTATTAGATGCCTATTTGTGACTCGTTATTTCTATTGTCGCTTTTTCTATTTATTATCCAACACAATGTGTGATTATAATGTGGCTTATAACAAATGAGATATGTGGGAGTCGGATCGTTCCACACGGGTGGACGCGAGTCAGCTTCGAAATTTTTGTATGTCATTAATGTCACAATTAGCGATGCGCTGTATAAGTTTTTTTGTCGGGCCGTTTTTTATGCGTACACGCTTATTTTTAATTAATTTATTGTATTTCACAACAACTGATGTATCGTTCCTGAATGTCATTAGACGCCGCCGTTCACAGCGACGCGATTTTTTGTTAAACATTTCTATTTGTTTTAACAATTTAAATTTAATTCGTCGTTCGCTCGAGTAATTAATGGCGTCGTTTTTAAAATAATTGCACGTTTTTATTTGTAATGAGTGAAGGAACACGAATAACTGTCATAATTTTGTGTTATAACAAAACATAACAAGAGTTTTATGCTAAACTTATTCGCATAATAAAACAGAGTGAATGCCTAGTAGTCATTATTATATAATATTAAATAATTAATGCGAGTAATATTTTAACGCGTCATAGTTTGACTGTCAGTTGTACGATTTCACTTTCCCATTTTCCGTCCCGCTTTACAAGTTTCACACAAATCGATATAAATTAATTGTTATATCGATTTGTGTGAAATTGTAGTGGCAAGGTGAAAGATAATTACTAAGAAACATAGGTATAGGTAGATTTATAGCTATAGATATAACTAACTACGCAAATTAAGTAGGTACAAGGTCCCTACGTAACTAAGCTACAATTTAGATTTATTAAAATTGGTAACTGAAAAGTAGGAAAACGATTAAATAGTCGTCGACTCGACATCGTCGTAAGTAAATATTTTCCTTTGCTCGAGGGATCTAGATAAGCCAGATCTTCGGCATCAAGTACCTAGTTGTCATTAAGTGATATTGCTCCCTAGTCTCACCTCCCTACCATCGACCTCCTCCAACTTCTACGAATAATATAACTGCGTCTTCAAAAAGCTATTCAATAAAAAGTTTGTGAGAACTAAAATCTTACAGTGTGACTTGATCGTGTCGGTAATGGAACCCTCTTCCAACACCCGTACAGATCTAACTGAAAAATTCATACAAACAATGTTCGACCTTATTCCATATCACTAAAGATCGTTGTCAATCTTCACCCTACGATTACGCTTCGACCTTTTGAATACTCAGCTCTCCCGTATCATTGTAAGATCGCAAATTTGTTTATTGCTATAACTAATTTGATTCTTATTGTTAAGTGATAGGATTCAATTTTGTTTGTGACACCAGTTTGAGAATAAATCCCTATTGTCATTTATAACAGAGCTAAGGAAATCAACTGTTTTAATATAAGGTTATGTACATACAATGCGATTAATTAAAGTTATGTCTAGTGTCTGGAGCGTGTTGTTAATCGGAGGAAATCTGTGTTTGAACTTGTCTTCTTGATATTAATATTGCGAGCTTTAGTTCTTTCTTTGTATTATATTAGCGTTGAGACAGTTTAGTAGTTCTTTCTCAAGTGCTAATCTTTTTACGGGATTGCTTTATACTGAGAGCTCTTGTTTTTTATCTTAATACTTATATTAAAATTGTGATTCCCGGACCTCACAAACTAGAAGTTACTGAAAAGACGCTTAACTGAGATAATAATATTATTATTATTATAAGCCCGTATTATCCCACTGCAGGGCAAAGACCTTCCTTCCCTCCTTCCACTTGATAATAATAATATTATAAAAAACAAATCACACAGTTTAATCTCTAAGTAGTTAAGCCAGACCTACTAAATTACCATTCAATATAGGTACAGTCAGCAGTGAGCTGCGCTAGGTTGCGAGTTCGATTCCCGCACGGGTTAAAAATTTGTGAGATCCGCAGATGTTTGTTCCGAGTCTGGGTGTTTGTGTGTGTGATAATACATGTTTGTGAAACGCGCCCCCACAATGTACAAGAAACTGCTAGGGTGCGGGCGACGTATAAAAAAAAATAGTTTACCGAAGAATCAAAGATTCACAATATTTAAAACTACTTTGGGAATACAGGTATCATGAGCACATAATATTGCTTTAGGTACGAAAATAGAAACGTTACAAAGCTTTGAACTTTGTGAAAATTTTACTGAACTTACTAACAGTTTTTTACGAGACTTCGAGGGTCGGGCTGCAAAAAGTATCTATGCAGTGTTATTACTCATTCAAATCCGATGATACAGCCTTTGAAAAACCCAAAAATATACTTCCGTTTGCTCCAATCCACATTTGATTGACTGGTTATCGACTGAATTGATTGGATAGATAGGGATAAAAAGTCTGCTACAATATCCACCTCGGAAAGCTCACTCGTCTAGACTTTTGGTAAACTTAATTTCAAATCTCCAATCACATAGGCTGGAGACTAATGAAACGAAAAACTAAATCATGCGCGCGCCGGTCCGTTTTGTTAATTCTTTGAAATTTTAAATCATGAAATTACTTAGGTATATTGGGAAAAAGTATAAAATCATTGTTGAAGCAAATATTGTGGGAATTCTGCAACTTAGTTTAAGAACTGCTTAAGCTGGCTTTACGTGATCGTCATAAGCCTCGGATTGCCCACCACCGAGTAAAGTTTTGATTCTGTCACTTGCCTCTGCTAATGAAAAGTTATATCAGTACCTAGTGGGTTTCGGACTACTTTGTTTATAAATATTATTTTCGCGAACTATGTACCTACCTACTTAGAAGATAATTTTTAGAAGTTATTTCACAAAATACCTAATAGAAAAACGCACTAATACTTTGCCCGACCCGGGGTTCGAACCCAAGACCTCATTCATGCTCAGCAGTTAGCGACCACTAGACCAACGAGGCAGTCAGTAAGTACCTCTACCTATATTAAAGATGAGAATCATCGCAGCTACTTCATACCGCAATAATAACAGAAAAAACTAATAGGTATTGGTGAGATTAATTAAGCCAAGCTGACTGAAATAATTATGGTTTAGTAGAATTCGCAACTATCCTTTAGGAATATCAATTCCTAGTGGTTAGTTGCAACAGAGTAGGTAGGTATAAATTATTATTTCGAAGCTAAAATATTTTAAGGGATGCGCCGTGCATAGGCGCGAAATTCAATTGTTTCTGTGTTTTCATTTTCAGTTATTGCTTTCCCAAGAAGTCTTCTTATCGTATGGTTGATGAACAACCTGGTGTCAGAGTTTAAACCGCCTGTAGGCATCTGACATGGCTTCACACACCGTTGAAAAATCTCTCTCCGGTTTCCTTACGATGTTTTCCTTCACCGTTTTTAGCAAATGATAACTAATTTATAGTACGCACATGAATTCGAAAAGACATTGGTGCGTGCCGGGATTTGAACTTGCGACCTTTGACTTGGCAGTCCAACGGTCATACCACTCGGCTATCAAGAAGTGTTACAAATACATGGAATTACGCGCCTTTCGACGGCGCTATATTATATTGAAGATAACGTTTATAATAAAATCATATGAAACTGAAACTGCCGAAAAATTTGATCTGCCATCTCGGTGTGATTTGAGGCTCAGACGCTCAAGTAGTATCATGACTTCGTAAAAAAAGGTGGTTCTATTTAAATAAGCTTTGGATCGCCCCCGCTGATTGGAGATTTGATTCGGTCACTTGTTTCTGCTTATGTAAGAGGGTAAATTTCCCACATGTATAAAAATAGTTGGCATCTCAAATCGTCATCGGTAGGATGTAATTTATTTAGCAGTGTATTAAGTACAAATTGTTTGAAAACTGACATTTCAAAATAGTAATAGTATTTCAAAAACTACCTGTGTTCCCGGGCTTGCAGTACATACCCTCTCGAGGAATGCAGGCTTCATAGGATTAGGGCTAACCAGAAGGATAATATGTGAATGAATGAATGCCGTGCGGCTTCCGGCCTAGAATTGACCACCCCCTTTTCTCCCGTGGGTGTCGTAAGAGGCGACTAAGGGAAAATCCAGAAGATGGGCAGCGGCGTCTTCTGTAACTTGACCACCAACACTGCGATCGCCAAGGCGCTTGCCAAGCGTGAGGACTATGGCAACTCCCCCCCCTTTTGTAAAGGGGGAGGCCTTTGTACTGCAGTAAACTGTCCCGCAGGGTACACCACAAGGTCCATCCTGCCGTTTTTTCGCCATAGGAAACAAACAAATTGAGAATCGTGCTGCCTTGATGAAGTATTCCATTCAGATTTAGACCAAGGTACAGACAAGTCTCTCTCTTCAATAACCCTTGTCTACTTGAAATCTATTACCTACATTGTTTCTAAATGTCAGTTTTGGAATAGCCAAACGCGATTTTATGTAATTGCCTAGTAATACTAGACGCCAGTTACCTACGAAGTGACGATGAGCGAGAACTACGCTCATGAATAATGAATGAATGACTTTAAAAATCCTATCACCAATCCTATTATTGGCTGCTGCCGCTTGCCTATCGTAGATCAATCAATACATTGCATAATTATAATTGTTGACTTATAATATTAATGGTAACTAGCCATTTACGACGCAACAAGGTTTAAAATTAAAATTACATTAGTATTTAAGCCGTGATAAGTTTGTAAAAATTTACAATCGTCATATGGTAATTGCTTACACGCAGAACAAAGAATCAATCAATTTATATGTTCATATTACTTGAGAGGAGCGGCTGTTTGCCGATGTCATTAACAAATTAGCATTGTAATTGTATAGTTTGTATTGTATAACAATCAACTGGCAATTCTTGTAATTTTAAAACAAATTTTCGCTCTCTTACATGTCGCATTGTAACATTTGACTGTAGAGTACTTCTTTGTTTATATACCAACATATTCCAAATATCCCACTGCTGAGAAAAGCTTGAGATTTGTAATGTTTACCTTGTAGTAGCTTTGTTCACTTAGTATCTCCCTGTGGCCAATTCTTAACTAAAATTACATACAAATATAGTAATAATTGGCGGTCGATGTTTATCAGCTGTCCTATCAGATAGTTTATAATGTAAGTGTGTAATGACCGTTCGTAGCACGTGGTATCTCGAGCTGCCTTGAACTGTTTACAATTCTGCTCACGGCTCAATGTTTAAGAAGCGTGAAGCTCAATAATTACAACCCTCAACACCGTTTAGCGGTAACAAAAAGTTCATCAAAACCCTCGTCCTATTCTGCATCCATCAATTGACTACATATAATTAGGCTGGCTCCACACACAACGACATAAGTCGCTGAATATTTAATTCATATAATAATTATTAAAAAAAATGAAAAAGCGCAAGAAACAAGTGTCGCGGTTAGTTGTTTTTTTGTAGCTATCGCAACATTGTTGCATCGAATTATACCAGCCAGTTCGTAAGCCTGTTTATAGAAAACGATTGTCGTTCCGTTATCGTTACGGCAGCTCATATTTATTTATGAGTGTTAGGTACCATTTTTGGATTTTTATTTTATATTGACGCATATTTTCCATCATGGAGGTATTATAATAAAATGTTAAATATATTAGCGTTTATGCGGGTTAAATAGTATGTTGGTAAGTGGGTATTTTAATGGGTGAGTAAATTGTTTTTAATTTAATACTGTATTGTAAGTAGGTGGGTAGTTTCATACTTAGTTACTTTTTTAAGTATCATAAATACTAATATAGTAATATTACATTCAATTTAATATAATAACATCACAGTCAGATGTGGTAGGTTTGGATATCTATAATTAGACGAAATAATCGAGAAAACGATACAAATTTTGCTAGCTATCTTTTATTACCGTAACCAGTATGTAATGACAATATTGATGAATGGACCACTAACTCGTGTCGTCGCCGTGTCGTACCGCGTGCATTTCTTGTAAACACCCCGCGGTAGGGGTCGTTGCCCCGCCGAATGGTACGACGTCGCGCGTCGTCGCTAATTAAAGTATATTTTATTGTTCCCCTAACTATTACTATCAATACTGGCATGGCGGGCCGGCACGAATGCGGGCAAATAATTATAATTACATTTTATTTTTATTCCATTTTATTAATAGTTGCGACCTTCCTGCGCACGTAACAATGTTGTTGGGCCTGTGTGGGTTAATTATGTTTTCTGTGTGTTGGCCCGTTTTCGTTTAATGTACGAGCGATCGAGGCAAATAAGAAAATACAAAAGATCAACTCTTAATAACACCCGATATGGAACTGGAACATAAATACTCGCAACGGTATACCCTGAACGGTAGTCTTGTTGCTTTAGCAATATTATTGTTTTGTATAGGTGCAGAGTACAATGTAGACTGTAAGTGAACCTTCTGTGTGCACCGCTCTTATGTGGTATGCCAATGTGTGCCTGGACAATTTACGCTATATTTACCTACTCGTTTGTGGGTTGTCATAATAATTGAGATCCTTTACCCGACCGCTTAGATTACACGATTGACTAAACTTTGTTGTGTCAACAGCGTGTGACATTGTAATTTAACGGAACAACATCTTAATGATTTGGTTTTCATTCATACTTTTAAAAACGTCTACGTAACTAAGTTTACTGTACGACCTTTCTGTCTGTTGTCCTTTAAATAATGACACGTTTTAAACAGTCTAGCTGTCAGTGCTGTCACCACCTTTTCGCACAATTATAAGCGATAGGTAATTAACGAACCCTTTGTCCAGTCTATTGAAAAGTAAGGATGTCTATTTTAAACACATTCACGTTATTTTACTTGTTCGTTAGCCATTGTATTTCCCCAATAGATATACATATTAATCGCCAACATTGGCCACCAAGGTTTGGCATACGCCAGCGACGTATAGTATCCGCTCTAGCGTCATTCATTCGGTCGTCTTGGCACTTCCATTCACTATGGAACAATAGACCAATTAGCTTTATATCCAATGTACGTAGTTGTTATTTATATTATTTTATATCTACATTATAATTATTATTGTTTTCCGTTCATACAAACTGGTGTGTTGTGCGAATTTGTAATGTGTTTTATTTATTTTATACATACCACTATTATTAGTAGCCCCGAAGCGAAGAATTAGTGGTATTTTATTGTGCAACCGTTTATTTTAACTATTAGGCGTTCTAACTCGTTCCAATTAATGCACCTATAGTTAGTCAAAAGTTATAGGTACTATTTTTAAACTGCTTCTGACAAATTGTAGTGTCTGATCTCCCAAAGAATTGGCCCCGTGACTTATTCTGTTGATCTCAAAGGGCCTTTCTTGTACGATTACATCTTCGGAACACCACATTAGTATATCTACTATTCTTTAACAACTGCAATCAACACACTGTGCACGGCACGCACTGAATTTTACGTTAATAACGTAGTAAGGTAGTAACCAATAGTAAATCGGTATGGATACAAGAAAATACAAACCGAACGTTCAGCAAACACGATCCGGAAGGCGCCCATACTGAACCAATCTCGAACCATAATTGAACTGAATTGGCACGTGTGTCGGGCTTCGATCGTACTAAAATCTAACTTATATACAACCTAAACGCTAAGAGATGACAAGCGCTTGACACGGGTTTAGAACTGAAGGGAACGTGTTGAGATTGTACTAGGGCGTTCATATTGTCACGCCCGTGGCGAGCGGTCTCCGTAGACGGCGTGCGACTCGTGCGAGCTGTAAACGCGTGCGAGTTGACGGCTAGACGCTCTCTCGTCAAGCCCTTTTTGTATCGCGACGCTGTTAAGGTGCGTTTCGGTATACAGTATCTTCTTAAGTAATGTTTTGAGTGCAGTAACGGTAATGAGCACATTGGCTGTTGATGACTTGTACTGCCTACTTTCTTCAGCAGTCACTAGATCAGACTTTATCTACATATTTATTTAGTAAATTAAATTGCTGACGTTGTTAAATTTTATGGAAACATAATAAACACATTTAAAACGACTAATAAGGCGTTTTAGGTAAGCGCCGTTTCCGAAGTCTAGCATAGTGTAAATAATAATAATAAAAATAATAATAACAACAGCCTATAACTGTCCCACTGCAGGGCAAAGGCCTCTTCTCGTATAGAGAAGGATTGAGCACTGATCACCACGCTAGCTCACTGCGGGTTGGCGATATCAGATAATTAAATCCAGGTTTCCTGACGATGTTTTCCGTCACCGTCAGTCAGTGGTGTCTTAGAATATCTAAGAAAGTATTTATGACATTGAAAAAGTCACATTGATACTTGCCTGGGTTTGAACCTGCAACCTCGTGCATAGAAATCCGGTATGTCAACCACTAGGCCACCACGACACCAGTAGTGTATAACACTATAGAAATTGTTCATTTTATCTATGTCACTGGATCCAACTCAGACGAAGGAGTACCATTTATATATTTTTAGTTATATATTCCTATGTATAGTATAGGTACTTTTTTTCAACTAGAGTAACGAGAGATGTTATTGTCACTTCCACCATCATAAACAGATCGCGTCGCATCATTGCCACTGATGTATTTCACATGACAACTAATATGACATTATAATATCTATTTTCATTCATATATGGCTTGACAGATGGAATAATTTAGTGCGTCGTGTACATATATTCTTATTTATAGTCGCTCCTGTCAACTGACGTACGTTCGGAGAAAAAAAAACGTATTAAAATATATTGCGTATAACTTGCTTCGCGTTTTGCGCAAAAAAGAAGAAATGTTATACACATAACTCTCTCATTTTCTTGGAAGTTGATTTACAATTGCTTTGTTGAATTTGTTTATTTTTGTTAACAAAATTAAAACTGTTCCGTACGTCCGAGCAGTTTTAATGATGTTACTAAGAATGAATGAAACAAAACACACTCGGCTGCGTAGGGTTATGTGTGTATTATCATATTTTTTGTTTCATTACCATTTTTTTGATAGTAGGTACTAGGTACTGTAAGTACATCCTTACCAAAATATTTGACAATGACATAGTTTTAAACTAACTTTGCAAAAGCACTTCTAGCAGTCTTATAGTAGGTAGCTTACCTACTACGTTATTCATTTAATTATATTTTAAAACAACCTCATAGGAATAAACGTACAAAATAAAATTCTCAACAATGAACGCTGTATACGCTGCAAAGTAAAAGGAGTCGCAGTTGAAATTTTATAATTTCGGTTCTCAGAATACAAAATTAAAATATTTCTTTAGTCGTGTTGCGTATATGGCGACGAGCACCCTGAGACCGACAGACAGACAGACAAGACAGCGGCCGGCTGCGTTACTGCGTATGATATATTGTAATATTTATAAATATTACTCGTGTGCATTAAAGCTTCCTATGCACTCTCGATTTTAAGTCTCGACTCTACGTCGCGCCGTGTGTGGGACGGTAATAATCAAAGCAGTTTATGCACTTGAACAATAAATCGAGTTCGTTTCCGATTAAGTTAGATACGTCCTTTATTAGTCAGATCAATTGTCGTTCTTTCTCTGAATGAGAAGAGGCCTTACCATGCAGTGACTGGGAGAGCCTGGTATTATCATAATCTCAGACATGCTTGGCTAAGTTTTTACCTCAAACCGAGCTTTGGTAATTCTTTAAGAGACGATGATGCGCTGTAACTCCCAGTATACATAACGATAACCATTTGTAAGTGTTATGGGATGTAACACTTACAAATGTTATAATAAAAAAAATGTCTAATCTGATTTTATATTACTGTTTCACGATTGTTTAGTCGCCACAAGTCTAGCAGTCGCAGCGACTAGTCGCGCGTCGCGCATACCGCCAAAACGCCAGCTGGCCGCTACAATAAAGTAGAAATAAAACTTTTTGCCGGCTTCCGCCTCGGGGGTCGGTGTAAACGAACATTTTTATGAATACTTAAACTAATAATTAACGCAGCACTTAGTCGCGCTTAGAACTGTTTACGACTAAATTTTCTTCGTATATGTATTGTTTGTATCCTTAACGGTAGCGTTGCGGTCCATTTCTGAGCGGCTCATTATTCCGTATCAGACGCGTGCTACTTTTCTTACGTTCAACATATTTTAAACTGCAACATTTTATTCTTAGATTTAATTGACTGCCTCGCTGGTCTAGTCGCAAAACGCGACTGCTGAGCGTGAGATCCGGGGTTCAATTCCTGAGTCTAGCGAAGTGTAGTTGGCATAACATTCTTGATAAGCACCGTGTCTGGATTTGTGTCTTTCATTATGGCATTCTAAGGGGGAGGTCTTTGTTCAACATTGGACGTCTTCCGGCTGATGATGTTAATGGGGGCTATCTTTTTTGTGCTCACCAGTTGGCGCCACTGTCGAGTCAGGTCCTCAAGTAATATTATGATATTACTTTCGTGATTTATTCTTTCGTAGACTTGCCTTTATAAAGAAGCAATTATTTTGTCTACATGTCACTAGAGCCACTATATATTCATTCATCATCATATTATAGCACTTTCTTTTTTTAACTGCAGCATACTCAGTATTACTCAGTCATTTCCTCATTATCCTTGTAAACCTTTAAAAATAAGTGGTAATATTTACTATATTATGCAAAATAATTCTCAATTTTGTTCGATTTAGAAATAAACCCGCAATAACCCCCACAAACAGTGACATTTCGGAGACCTCACGCTACACTAGCACCTCTAGCGGTGAATTTATACGCGATAGCTCCCATTGACAATAGGTCTATAGATAACATAGCTGGCGAAAAGTGGGTATTCCATATTTGCCCATCTCTTCTCACCTCCGTAATATTTTTAACCGACTTCAAAAAAGGTGGAGGTTCTCAATTTGTCGGAATCTTTTTTTTAATTATTAGATCCTATAATTAATGGTTATATCTGCCAGTACCGTTCACTGATGCTATGCCGCACTATAAGGAATTAACTAGGTATTTTGTCCGCGTTCTAAGTGTTTTGCAAATTTCCAATGTAAATAACTTGATAAGAGTTTTTGACGCTGGACTTAATTATCACAGGAAACACAATAAGGGTAACCTTTAACACTGTTTATTAGTTATTTAACTTATCTATGCGAGCTTACGTTATTGTAGATAATTTACTTAAGTAAGTCTTCTTTTTGTAACATGGACCAGATAATAATAATGGGAGCGCCATAAATTCTATTTTCAAGTTAGCTAAGTTGATCAATTATTTTTATTAGATAACTGAATGATTTCATGTAAATAATTTCAGATTTGGTAGGTAGAAAAGTCAAAATAAACACGTTCCTAGCACTGTGTAGTGTTTACCTGTGTATATTTTTTCTAAAAAATAATAGGTAAGTACATTATTTTATGAAAAATAAAAGTGAAGAATTTTAGTATCCTATATTTTCCAAAAGTACCTACAATATTTATAAGACAAACAAAAAAACAATAATTGAAATGTGGCAACCCTACGTTCTCCTGTAACGTAGCTACAGTATTGTAAACTATGCTCAATTTTTATAATGTGTATGCTAGGCAACGAGCCGTAAAACAAAAACTCCAGATAGTTTCTACTTAATAACAAACCTAAGTATTACACTACGTAAAGTCACTGCGAATGACCACAGAGTAGGTAATACAATAGAAAAACGCATTTCCACACAAATACCGCACACTATTGCCCACTCGAAGAGTCCTTTCGCCCAGCTTCGCGTGATATCCTCGCCAACAATCGCGAGTTGCTCGCCTGTGTGGGTGCGCCGACATTGTCTTACTTCACAAGTGGCCGACCGTTGTTGTGGAGAATGGGCGACATCTGGTGGCGATGCGGTGCATTAATTCTACAGGGCTGTCGATCAAACAAAGTTGCCGTTGCAATTTTTATCTTGGATTGTTGGTGCATATGAATCAATATAATACATATATCAGATAAACAAAATTACAGATTTATACATTTAATTGTCTCATGTGAGGATTATAACCCATATCTTAACGCAGTCTATAACCCAGCAGCTCTATCGAAAATTGATGACACATTTATCAAATGACATACCTAATTACCTACTTATTCTTCATCTTCGTGATAACATCAAGATGATTTGTACATCATATAAATAATGTTAGGTAATTCAAATATTACCTTAATATAGGTAGTACTTAGTAGGTACCTACGTCCCTCAATCACAATACATTTGAACATAAAATACACAAATATACCATCTATGATCACGAAAAATCGTAATAAAGAATTTGGGCAACCCTAATACCACTACTACAGGTGTGTGGTGCAAATAAAAGAAACTTGTGTGAATTAAAATTATACGGTCTGGCTTTATAAAAGGGGACCCTATATATCTTTCGATTCCTCAATTATATCTATCTGATATTAACTGCCCCCTTACAGGACAGTTTACGATGTGGAAGCGAGACGCCGCATTACACTGCACGTAGCGGCGTCCCGCTTCCACGTGTTAAACTGTCCTGCTTTAAGAGTTCATAGTAAGGGGGCTGGTCTATCTATTCCATGTTTCCAATAATATCTAACTTAATTTCGTATCATTAACATATTATTGTATTTCTCTCTAGCTAGTAAAAAAAATGTTTAACACCTTAGTAACTACTTGCTTACTAAGTTGAAACTAGAAACTTAAAAAATCTCGCTTAAAATGCAATTCAATTATTAATAATGCAATTATTCGGTACCTAAGAACGCGTAGCAACGAAATCCGAACACGCTTTGATACGGACAAACATTTAATCCTAAATAAATGAACAACGGTATTATAAAATGAACATAATACAGAAGCAACTGGATAATTTAATAGAATAATAAATGTTAACATCCGTATTAAGAGTACTAGGGGCATCGCATTGTATTGAAGCGACTACAATGAGCACGGCACGGATAAAAGTTGGTATTATTTTACTGTACAGTCGAGAGCAACAGTCTTAGCCCCGCGACGTCACACAACTCGACGCGTGTCTCAAGAACGCTTCAAACTCGCAAAGGCGCCATGCCGTCCGTTGGTACGTCGTGTTCGAAATTCAAAATTTTAATTCTTCCACCCAAGTTTAACGCCGTTAATTAAATAAAATGTAAAATGTTCATTAAGACTTTTTTCCACGGCCGTACTTATACGACAGATTCGTTCCGCCGTCGGACAATTAATATTAATTAAGATTTAAATTGGTCTAATTACATAGAGCCCAGCCCATCTCCAGCAGACAAGCGGGCTATTCTTTGAGAGCAAACGAAATATTAAACTAAAAATGTTAGGATTTTTCTTATTTAGTATTAAGCTGTAAAACTCCGTTCTGAACTGTGTTCAGTTGTCGCTGTGCTTAGCAGCCTTAAGCTTTAATTGCGGAAATAAAAAAATATGTGTTCATTTGATGTTTTTTTGCTTTCAGGTACGTATTTTTTACGCATCAGTAATATCATAAGCTCACCGCGTCAAAAGTAAGTATCATTTTGAACGATAAACCACCGAACTTCATCAACAGGATTAAGGTTAAATCAGGCAACTATATCAAATTAACGGAAGTAGCAGCTTGTTAATTAAACGCAGCGTATCTTTTACAAAAGCCTGATTGAAATAATCCGGTATTTTCGAATATTATGCGCTATTTTATGTTTCCATAACTTAACGCCTCATTCCTGTGGTTGTGGTACCAACGGGTATTTAAAATTGGATGCAAAGAATGAAACGTTTTAAAGGAATATGTGGTAGACATTTTTGTAATTAAAACGCGAGCTTATTAATATGGCGTAGTTTAAATATGAGTTGTTTTCACTAAAACATCACAGAACACCCTTTAAGTTTTCACAAGCAGTGTTTTGTCGTGCTGCCGCGATTACCCCTTTCACTGGTCTCCGCGTGAGGCTTTTATTTTATACGAGTCTGACTGTACTTCCGTTTATCTGTACGCGACGTCGCGTATCTTTTAATAACACCAACACTAGCGTCGTATGTAGTCTAACCGCCCTTTCAAACGCGAAATATACTACATGGTACACGTGCTAGGTGATAGGTTCCGTATTTAAATTTGATAACATACCTGGTGATTTGATACATAGGAGGTGCAGATTAAGGGATTATCAGTCTTATACATAAGATAGTATACAGTTGAAAATCGCGTAAGCCAATATAAATATTTATTGTTAAGAATGCAGCCGTCATTGTCTCATGTTCGCATTGTATTTATCCTTTGCGAGTTCAATGTTCAATCAATCACGCCAATTAGCTACTCCTACAAAACACAAACGGGATAATTCATCAGGATCTAGCGTCTGGTTCACGGTACCCAAAAAAATTACACGACGACTTATGCAAGCCGGTTTGGATTGTCCCTCAATTTAGCGCACTGCTTTAGTGGATCATTGAGTACGGCAAAGCTTTGGGTTAGTACGACAAAAGTGCTAGATCTCTCCATTTTAATGGCGCGCCGTGAATGTTTTTAGTCGTGTGACGTCAACCAACCCTTTGTCGGCGCGCGCGATAATTTGTCGCGTTCTGTCGACGCGTTTGAATAAATGTGTCGTGAGACGCGAGTGCCTCAATTATAAATAGAATTATTGCTTTATATATTTTCGTTGAAGAATAGACAAGCGACTCACACTTGATTTGTTGTGACTCTTAATTTTTATTCAGGTTATCCAATCTGGAAATTTGTAATTATAATTTGTAATATGTTAGTGAAGGTCCAATCTTCAGCTATTGTCTCTATCATTTCCTAATGATAGGCTAACGATTTTTAAAAACATGTACGATGAAATTATATAATTATCTACGTACTAGCTTTTACCGCGACTTCGTCCGCGTGGATTTCGAATGTTTTATAGCACTAACACTGTAAGAAATTTTCAAATCGGAGTTCCTGCAATTAGCGCGTTCAAGCAAAAAAAAAACTTCAGCTTTATAATATTAGTATAGATAATAATAATATAGTATAGATAGTATAGATTTACTGTTTGATCGCAAAAATCAGGTCAACCTCGGTTCGACCAAGGTTTTCTTTACACAATATGAATCCATTAGATTATTAGTAAGCTGATACATTGTTTACATACTCCTAATTAGCCAAACTTCCTTTTTTATCATATCGCGTGAACATTGAAAAATATAAAACATACATATCTGTTTTGACCATTATGATGGAAATAACTTGACTACCAAACAATGTCGACTCATATTTCCTATATTCTTTGTGTCGTGAGTTCCTATTTATATTCACAAATATTTTTGCATTGGACTGTACTTCCTTACGTAGATAAGAAAATTAAAACACTCGTTTCATACGACGGACGCCACACAAGTCGTGTTTTTAATTAGATTGAGGCAGGGAAAAGGTAATTTCTTAATGTTAATAAAACTCACGTCACCTTTTTGATTTAAATTGGCTTTTATAATCTTTTTAGCGAAGGAATTTTCCACATGTGTGTTAGTATTTAGCTCTTTCTTTATCCGTTAAGTTTAGTCTAGGGTTGCCAATCAAACATCTTTAAATTGTATTGCAATATTAATTCATTTCTGTAATAGAAAACACTTCTGTGTGTGACTGCGTCGACCAGTGACAAAAGTTCCCATTGACTTGTTAAACACAGCATTTTAGTTTAAGTGGATACCGATACAATGTTTTATTAGTAATTAGGGTTGATAAAATATGTTTAATGAAAGTAAACTAATATGTAGGAGGTACCTGCTTTGTTAATTATAATACAGGTAGATATAGGTCATATTGAAGTTAGTATCGATTATAGTTATGTATTTTGAAAGCCTTGTACCTAACGCTTTGTTGAACCTGCTTATTATTTATCCACTGGTTGTGCCGTTGGGTCTTAATGTTACGGTACAGTTACCGTTATTTCCATAAATACCTATTCAATTAAGTTCGGCACACATTTACGGGTAAATCTAAATAAAGTAATCCCAAACAGCAGACACTCGAAGTTGTCGCGCCCGCTACAGTGACGTTGGCGTAAAATAAAAATTAGCCACGCGCCCGACACTATTTCTCCTTTCCGTGTTTATTGCCTCTATAGAAGGCATTCAGGCAATGTTCGCTAATTCATACGCGGGTTGAGAGAGCGAGTTTCACACTTACGTCAATCAGTGCGTAACTCAAGTAAAGGCATAGTGCTCCAACCACTGAACTAATTTAATGAGAGGGGCCTTTTCAGCCAGAGCGCGCCGCCAGCCTGTCACACATCGCATATAATTGTGATTAACATAGAAATGACATAATTAAGACACTGCACCGTGTACGTACTTTTAATTTCGAATACTTTGAGATTTTTCTCCAGCACGCGTCTCTTTTCTAGTTAATCTTTATTTTATTAACAGCTAGTGACATTTATTTGGTCGGTTAAATATTTTTTGCCTGAGTAGCTTGCCAATATTCGCTTAAATTTTCACGTCGTGAATTGTTTAATGGAATTTAAAAAAAAATCCACGGGAAAAGTAGCCTGTAGGAAAAGTATGATTTAGCGATCGGAGGATAATCATTTTATGGTTTCAGATTGATATTATTAGATATATAAAGATAACAGTATTCTTGAATCTCTTAGAGAGAATGAAAAGTCTATTAAGCTTTTGAAAAATAATAATATAAACATAACAGAGCCCCGTTCCCTAAAATTACTGGAACTTGTATTAAAATTGCCTGTTGTATATAATTACAACGGGTGCGAGTAAAATGTGTGGGGGCGCAGAATTAATGTAAAGTATTCGTAGGGTCGACGGCCATGTTGTTTCTGCGCAGTGCATTCGTTTGAGCTCAGTGCGCAGGCGGCGAGCAGCGACCACTGCGCACACTCAGCTCAGCTGTTATGAACAACTTCGGATTATCGATTAGGATGCATTCACACGATTGTGTGGGGGTTAACGGGTATTTTTAATGTAGGGGAGTTTTTAGGTCAATTGCTTTTGTTGTTATGCAATAAATGGCATTATGCGAATGTCTGGAGTCCATGTCGTTACGGATTAATTTGGGGCATTGTTTATAGCACCAAAGTACAGCTGGATTTATTTGTTAGAACAAATTTAATTTTTTAAATTGTAAAATGCATACCTAATACCTACAAAATCTGAAAGTGTGAATGTGACCATCATGCGCCATTTTACAGTACTGTTTCTCAATAGATCTCAGAATGAGAATTTTGGTTTGTCTAGCTAATTTTAATGTCCTGACCGAATTATAGTCACAATGGCCTATTTCATCTGAGACTAGCCACCAGCGCAGGAGACATTCGTCGCACTCCGTATTCCCTCTCTGTCATAGTCCGATGGGACGGTAGACCGACATGACCGGTGAGAGATCAGGCGCAAGACAACGGCTTAACGTGCCTTCCGAAGCACGGATTAGTCAATAACCCAAAACTAAATAGAAAAAGATATACCTATGTGTTTGATCTGTATTTTGAGACCGAAGTTTTTGCAAACTGACGAATTTTTAAAAGGAAATCTTGAGGTTTGAAAAGCCAATCTCATCACGTATGAACAGGCCTAATCGCGAGCGATTTTCAGCAGTTCTGATTACAGTTGGTTTTACGTATTTCCTGCTGCTATATAAAAAAAATCTGCCAATCAGGTTCAAATTCTGTGAAGCCATAATTCTTCGAACAACAAACGGTTAGTCTAGGTTCAATAGGTAATTGTAATGCCCATCGTAGGCTAGCTTGTATACACGCTCTTCATATGATATCCGATCAACGTTTCTTAGATGTTGCTAAATTACCCATAATTTTAAATAGGCACTTGCATTATACGTATATCTAGGTATAGGTAGGTATTCTTTATTTACCTATTAAGATCTAAGTTAAGTAGCTTGAACCTACTCAAAATATATATGAATAGGTTTTTTAATTTTATATTTAAATTATGTAAAGTAATCTATCGCAATGCTGAGTATCGGTCAAGTCCCGTCTCAAATAATTATAGGTACTTGCAATAATTTTTTATTCGCTATTCGTTCAGCCTATGGGCGTAACTTTAGAAGAATTGCGTTACAAAGATAATTTATTTATTTTCTACTATTTATTTGTTAGGCACTTGATAACACTATTCTGTAGAAACCTAACTAGTGTCCTGACTTATTGATCTTGTTGCCGTTTCCTTAAACAAGACGTTGATTTGATTGATCATCATCATCATCATAATCAGCCAGAAGACCTCCACCGTTGAACAAAGGCCTCCCTCTTTAAGAGGGGAGGGTTGCCATAATCCCCACGCTTGGCAAGCGGCTTAGGGATCGCAGTGTTTTTGGTCAAGTTACAGAAGACGCTGCTGCCCATCTTGTGGATTTTCCCTTAGTCGCCTCTTACGACACCCACGGGAGGAAAGGGCGTGGTCAGTTCTAGGCCGGATACCACACGGCGAATTTTGATCGATAGGACACGCAAATCCAATACAATATCACAACCTATATTTTCTTGCCAGCATTTGCAAGGTTTAAGGGTTTATAACCCACAAAAAGAGTCCTGTTATAAGTTAGACGTGTCCGTCTGTGTATCTGTCTAAACGAATGGACAGATTATAATGCGATTTTTTGTGTAAAATGTGATGTGATCAAGATGGTTCTTAGCTATAATTTATGAAGATCTGTATCATAGGTTAAATCATAAGTGGGTTCTAAAACTATTTCATGTGTTAAAAAAAAAAAAAAATAAGGGACCCCTGACACAATAAAACACTAGTTTATCAAACGCCTAGGTAAAATTAAAACACATGACAAAACAACACAACAACGGGCTAATTTTAAAATGTACCTAGCTACTTAAATTGGCTTCACTTTTCTGCTACACTCCGGTGCAAAAGTTTACCTAACAGTTAGTTACAAAAGGTTGAATACATTTTCATTGACAATGAACTTAAGTTTACACAACACAGAAAAGTTTTTAGAAACGTTTACCGTAGGTAGGTATTCACAGTGCTTAGTTTGAATGGTACACTCGGGGTGAAAGTTAGCGTAATTGTAAAAAAATAAAATATCGTCCTACTAATCTTACAACTATAAGGCTGGTTTGACAGCCGTCCAGGAGAGCCGTACGGGCCGACCGTAGGGGCTCCCAAAACGGAGACACACGTGAAGCGCTATAACATTATTTCACAGCGACGTGGAAGTCCGTACGTGACTCGTTCCGGGTAGAGCCCGCACAACGCTACCCGTGTACTAGCAACCGTCTTACTAACCCTCGTTTCGGAGCACTGCAGGCGCTACCCGTACGGGTATCCCGTTTACGGACGGCCCGTACGGATCTCACGGCCAGCTGTGAAACCAGCCTAATACTTTAAATTTTCACGGTACCTACCTGTTTAAAAATAATTTGTAGGTACCTAAAACAGTTGGTGCCACATGACGCCCTTTTCTAACAATACCGTTATTTACCATAATTGGCAATCGATTAAGTGTTTCTTACAATTCTAAGTGATAGGGCACCCCTCATACTATTGTCGCTGGTCGCTGTAGTAATTGGTCGCCTAATGATAGGTATGTAAGTCAGTAACTCACCCTCAGTAGTTAAAGATGGAATTGGCTTCAATAAATTAATGGGTATCTTTAATTCCAAAGCGTAATTCGTAAGGCATTAATAAGCCTTGTACACTTTTGTATGAATAATAAATAAATAATAATAATATTTTAGCTCATGTCAGCAAATATTTTCACTAGTTGTCGCACGCGGTTTTGCTTAAATATCTAGGAGATGGTGTCTCTGACAAACAGTATGTTATATCCTAAACCAGGTTGCAATCTACTTGTGTAAGGTAAATCCAAAACTGATCATGCGATAAGGCGTCATTTAATCATCAAAATGATCTACAACGTTACCAGCTTATTCGA
This sequence comes from Abrostola tripartita, assembly GCA_905340225.1. Classification (NCBI taxonomy): domain Eukaryota; kingdom Metazoa; phylum Arthropoda; class Insecta; order Lepidoptera; family Noctuidae; genus Abrostola; species Abrostola tripartita. Next base: position 2,625,620 of record HG996486.1, read on the forward strand.
TAAAAACCCGCGAACCTCGACACTTCGATCGCCAGATCGCCCACTCACCATTTGACTCCTTACTGCAACAATGAACAAATACATAATAAACGTTTCCTCTGTCCGAGATGCAAGCGGAACTTGCAAATCAAACATTGACGCATATAAAAAGAGTCACAAATTGCGCTAATCGCGGCTCTCCTACGGCCTTGACTGTACCGTTTTCTTCAATTCTCTTCAGTCGTACAAACGCCAATTTGACTTTGTTCGACGACAGGAACAAACTGCGGATGCGTCTATTAGAGCACTTATTTAATACTTGAAAATAAAGGAGTGCGCCGATTATGGAGTAACGCTAGTTTCCGGACGGTGCACATGCGCTCGCCACGTGAGGTTTGTTGATTGCAGTTTTTGTGAAATTAAATCAAACCCATATTTGTTTAGGAGCACGAACGTTGTCACTTTTATAAATGATTTATTAGATACCGGTACTGTAGTACTCTACCTATTGGATGATTGTACGAATAGGTTATAGGATAATATATTATTAGATAACGAAATGGCCATCCAGTCGCAAGTTATTTATTCAAACCCCAATCCATCTACGTCTCAATACGTAAGATCCACAAAGCGTATTAAAAATAAATAAAAATGACTACTGTATGAACTCCGGTTTACATTCCTATTTCAAAATCCATAAAAATTTAAACCGAGCATCTTAAATAAATCCGAGTCTTATAAATTCTCGCAAGTTTGCAAGGTTCAAAGGTACCATTAGTCACGTTTTAGTGGTACAGTGTGCAAGATACCCAAAGTGCGGGTCAAGCGGAACTGGCCCACTCGCTCATCAGGCCACTAATATGGCGCTCGCAGCTTCCTATGGCGTCACACGTTACTTACAAGCCATTCATTCACACGCGAGAACACAACATATCGAATCGAAAATTATCTCGTAACATGTTACAGGCATTAGTAGCTACTTTATTACGTGTTTTGTTAATAGCCTGTCCCGACTTCGCCCTGGTTGAACGGTTATTTATCGTATATAGGTACATTATGTATAGGTAAGGGTACCTATACTATTACTACCTATGTTTTTTTTTATAGGTTTAGTGGTTCCGTTGGTTACACTCAACAATTTCACCAACTCACAACACTCGAACCCGCTCATAATAGTTTTAGTTTAGATTTTAAATAAAAACCATGACTTTATTCAAAGTTTATATCTGTCAAGGATTTGAAAGATCGTCTTACATCTATTTCTGAACCATTGGGGTACTTAGTACTGACTGCTAAAGAGTAATGTGTAATACAAAAACAAGTTTGTAATGAATGCATTTAAATTTCACTGCAAATCGCCTGTTTACAAACACCAACCCGATTTGTAATGTTATTTACAAATAACTTTAATTGAGGCGTTATTACTCAAACGAAAATCACAGTTCATTGGATTTTCATAAAACTATTCTCATATCTAAGAAATATTTTGTTCATTTTAATTCGATGCTCAATCCCTTTCCCTATTCACCCATAAAAAAAGTACAATCTTTTTCATTAAACGTGTACATGCGGCGTGTAATTAATGTTATTATTTAAAAGTTAATTAATCCTCACTTTACTCCTGCCTGAGTGTAGAACTTGTTACATCTCAGAAGATATTGCCTATTGTCTACGAAGTGTAGCGCGCTATCTTGCAATATCAGTTCCCGTTTAATCGTAAATCAATCTAGAAAAATGACTTAATGCGCGAGTCTTATTACGATAAATTTGGTACCACCACCAAATTCTCAAGGGACAGTGCCTGCAAAAACAGTGAAGCGAGACGCCGCATTAGACTGCACATAGCGGCGTCTCGCTTCCTCAACGTAAACTGTCTTGTTTTAAGAGGTCATGGTAAGAGGGCAGTTCTATAAAAAGTCTTGAATAGAACAGTGTAATAAAATAAATCTAGATTTTCAGAAAAATAATTCAGTTAATTCTAAACCAGACACTAAAATGAATAACAATAGCTCAAAGTATACTGTTGCATTATTTTAATACACGTCACATATGTATGAGTGTCGATAGTATTGTCACATCTCATCAAACCGTCGCCGACGTCGCGGGCTATTGAATTTGGAACGCTATGCAGATCGCGCGTCACGGCTGTCATACATCAAAATATTCCTTTGAAAAACACGAACAAATGCATAAAAACACAAAGCGTTTCAAGCTGCATCTCCAAAGCTATACGTAGGTGTAATTTCTAAAATAATCGATCCCCCACCCCACGCATTAACTGCGTCTGCCCGGCTACGTCGCGAGGGACGCATCGTTATCGACCAAATTTTTATTATGCATATTTTTTAATTTTATTTTTTGTTTCTCCCCCCGCCCTGGGGCGATTCCACGTGCGTATTAAATCAATACTCGCAACGAGATTTTGTTTTTATTTGTTTGAGGAACGGCCATTTTTGGCGGACCTCACCTTCTGAGCGTGTATTGCGATTTCCGTCTAATGGACCACCGCGTTCAGGAAATGTACGCCCGTAATACTTTTTGTACGTACGACTAATGCACTGCCAGTCCATATTTTTGGTGGTTTGAAATTTTTATATACCTACGTAGATACCCCTGCCTGCATATCACCGAGAAGTTAACATCATTTTTGTTTAGGTATCTTGTTTTTATCATGTAATAAATATATCTACTTACTTTCACATTTTGACAATTTAATTGAAACAAGAGCATACTTTTTTTATTCAATTTTCAAATCAAGAATACAGATGTCACCACGTAGTTAGCGATACGAATTATTTTGTCAGTACAATGACATAGACATCAAATGCATAATTTGTATCTGGCATAACGCGTCGAAGCTTGATAGGATAATTTACGCCGTCCGCGTTGCAACTAGCCTGTCACCTGTAAATTTTATAATGTCTTGAACATAACGTTGTTTACATCGGGCCCCGCCCCTTAACTCGTAGTTACGTTCGCAGCACCGTGGGATCCCGGCTTTTTCTGAAATAACTTTTTTGTGTATTCACCACATACGCCAACATGTTATTTGAAGCGTAAGAGTTGGAAAGTGTTTTCGTTTAACAATTGATAGGTACATCTGAGATTTTTATTTGAGTCCTAATTATCAGGTATTGGATACTGTTTTTTTTATCGAAATAATTGATGTAAACCGGATGTCACCCTGTAAATATATTTTTTAAACGATTTCTTATTTTTTTTTACTAAATTATTATCTAGGTACCTATCAGTCCTTTTGTACAAGGACGCGCATTCCTGATGCAGTTTACATTTCAATAAACAAGTGCAGATAGCGACGTCTCTAACTAACATCGTAAGCACGTTTTATAATATAAACGCCTGCATAAATTAGTCATATTTCCGCTTGACTAAAAGAATACGCAATAAGTATTACTTATTAGGAAATATGGCCGCTAGGGAACGCGCTAACAATACGCACATAAGTAATTGAATTTATTTTACATTAATTATAATTAGGGCTCTCTGTACTCGAGTGTACGCGGAGAGCGCGTAACCTACGCTACGGCGTGTAGAGAAAAAACTTAAAATAACTTTCCCGTTAACGTAACATTATAAGGAATGAATTATTAATATTGCGATAGTTAATAATTCATTTATACTACGTTTTATTGTCTGCTATAAATTTTGCGGAACAATAAAATCTCTAAGATTGTTGCTTGGTTTTTTTTTCTTTGTTAATGCTGCATTGGTTGAGTCGTCTCACCCGGTTTTGCGCACGCGATACTTTAGATAAACAGTGTTAGTGTTAATAAATACTATAATATATAGGTTCCACGGTGTTCTATTTATAATTTTATTGTTCATTTAAGGATTTTGCGTGTCTTTCGAGGTTTTTCAGTGATGCACGTTAATATCAGAAATTTCACGTTCTGGAGATAAATACCTCAGTTAGTTAATTTAGTTATCAAAGGCTCGTGAATGCGTTGATGATAAATAATAATGATGCAGACGATGAACGATATTTAAGTCTTTTAACTTAAACCCGTGTCAAATCTATTAACATCTCTATTCTCTGATATGCTAACTATAATTTAATTAATAGTTAAAGATTGTACATTTTTTTTGTAATAGGGATGTTAACCCTGCTTTGCGCGATCATTGAAAGTTGAGCACTGACCGAACACACTGTCGCGTTCACCGTTATTATTAAACAGTTAACACAATAAAACAATAGATATTATTATGTTTTAATTACAATGTTGACGTAGGTAACAACAATTATTTTAATGATTATTGTAATTAGTTTGTAGTTTTTATATTAATACGTAGATACATTGAGATTGATTGAGAAGGTATTAAGGGTCTAGCAGATACCTTATCATATTCTTGTATAATTCAGATTAAAAATGCTTTATAGATATTCAAGTATATCGAGAGAGTATGTACCTATGGAGATTGGGATTTGGATGAATAAGGCGAAAAGTGTAGGATCGTAGCTGATGCTAACCTGTGCTTTCTGCCTATCTGTTTAAGATGCAGGGGTGACTAGTGACTACACTTGCATGTGAAAATGTAATTTGAAAATATGTAATACTTAGTATTTCTCTCATTATTTTATTAATAAAAGATAAAAAATAAATAGTATGTAAAAACATAACTTGAAAAACAATTTTATTTTTCAAATTTATTTTTCAAGTTTGGTTTTTAGATTTACACAGAAGTAAAAAACATTTTTTTAGCACAATTTAGGATCGAAAACAAAAACATATTTTCCTAATTCCTAAATGTAGTCTAGTTCTGTTATTGGATTTCGGTTTTTGCTATTTTCGACTGTTAAGCCAAACAAAAGATGTAAACATGACTAATGATAAAAACACATCATTTCAGTTTACTGATGTTTTGTTTGACACAAGTAGCTACGTAGTTGACTTTTCTTCCTATCGTATGGTTGATGAACAGCCTGGTGTCAGAGTTTAAACCGCCTGTAGGCCTCTGATATGGCTTTACACATCGTGGAAAAATCTATCAGGCGTGCCGGTTTCCCCGCGATGTTTTCCTTCACCGTTTTTAGCAAATAATAACTAATTAATAACGCGCAAATTAATTCGAGAAGATACCAGTTCGTGCTGGTGAATGAAGTGATCTTGCGACCTTTGACTTGGCAGTCCAACAGTCATACTACTCGTCTATCAGTGCTGGTAGTTGGCTGCAAAATTATAAATATACCAACGTATGTGCTAGGATGGAGACCTTGCATCGGAAAGAGTTAGACTGACCTTTTTCAGACCCTTACACTTAACACTAGCGCCAAATTATTTCATTATCTATTAGGTCCATTGGGAGAAGCTAACGGGGAACTGAAAAAAAATTCTGTGCGGTTTTTCTATATAACTGAAATATGATTCCGTCAAATCAATATTAATTCTACTTCGAACTTAGGATTTTCCGTTCAGTCAAAATAAAATCAGAACATAACCATAACAATTATATGCATCATGCTTATATTTCGTGAGGGGTTAGGCAGAGGTGTAAAGTACACCAACATTTCGCCAGTTATGTTATAGGTCACAATCTAATTGAGGGCAAGCCTATTCCCATCAAACGGGCACAAATCTAGACATTGATCAGAATTATACGATATGTTTAACAGTAGGTAGATAGATATTCGATACTCTATTTACTTTAACCTTATATCTTAGCGATCCAGAACGCATATCACCTACAAAACAATGTGGTTGTATTTAGCCAGTGAGGCGAAACGCAATAAATTCGTCAGCATAATAAGCAAAAACAATCGGCCGACATAGTTGTCGACAGCACGTAGTATGGGCATCACTCATTGCGAAAATCGTAGTCACAGACATCGAGACGTTACATTTGTTTTTACTGAACTATTAGGCAATTCTCAGTGACAGGACAAAGGAAAAGCACTGATAGCCGAGTGGTATGATCGTTAGACTACCAAGTTAAAGGTCGCAAGTTCAGCCCCGGCACGCACCAATGTCTTTTCGAATTCATGTGCGTATTATAAATTACTTATCAGTTGCTAAGAACAGTGAAGGAAAACATCGTGAGGAAACCGGCACACATCCGCATTCTACCGGAACCACATATTTTAATTCTCTAGCTTTTTTTAAATTATATTGGGGTCTGGTCGATCCAGTCTTGCCGGGTGCAGCAGTAGGTTTACTGGCTACTGGACCGCGATCTTCTATTAATGAGAAATACGGCCCCTTGATACGACTGACTGTCCGATTTAGAGCTTTTGACTACTCATAACACGTGCTGCGTACGAAAATAAAATTACTCAAACGCTAAAATTGTATTACAAAAAAATATACTAGTTTAGTCTACTAACTGTACTTATTCAACTCAATTCAGTCTCTCTTTTGTCCGAAGCAAGCAGCCGTTTTGGAGACGATTCAGCTTCCGAACGGACATGTACGCACTCCTTACTACTAGTGTTTTCTATAGACAAATGCTGAATCGAGCTGAATAAGTGTATTTAGTGCTATCAGAAGCCGGCTAACAGAGCTTACGGCTGTTAAAAGTATAATATCCACAACATATACAATTTACTTCAGACTTGTTAAACAAACATCGAACGAAACCGATTGCGTATCAAAGGCCAAAGAGGGAGGGATCCATTACTTGCTAAGAGCTTCGTAATCATTCCACGTTTCACTAAAAACGTATTCGCAATTTTTGCCATAACGATCTGACCGATGCAACTTCAGGTTTTTTACACACTACAGTTCCACATCAATCAGACGCGTATTACACGAAATTTAATTTATCATTTCATCGTTTTTAACTGACGTATTGATGGACCGTTGACAGGACGGTTAAAATTGGCGTTCACACTGATGCTTGGTTTCAGAGGAGATTGCTTTTGAATTGTTCATCAGATGATTGAATTAACTGAGCTATATAAGTTCGGATCGGGTTTTCAATAGTTTTTTTTGCCTACCAATTACGGTACTAGTTCCATCAGTCTTATTTTAATCCAAAATAAATATGTTAGTGAAGGAAATTTCCCATCGCTATTCCTTTAAAATTTATATGCTTGCTAAGCCTTAATTAAAGAATCGACAGTTTGATGGACACCATTGTATTGTTACGTTAAACAAGTATTGTACTGAAAGTTTATTAAACTTACCAAACGTTGAGTAGATAATAATTACATATTAAATAGAAAAAGCTCAGATATCACTTCCTAAGTAATAATTGAGAACCGAATCCATAATACCTAAAGATACTCTTACGGTACCTACATAAGTATTTACCTGTTACAGGCAATTAAAAACATAATAATAGGTACACAATAAGCTACTCTATAAACCTAAAAATGTCATTTTGAACATCAAAAATCCTACCTGAAATATGTAACTTTAATATTGGTCCTTCCAAACGTGTAAACAGAAAGGCTTTGTCAAACTAGAGATGTAATAAGACAATTTCTCCATTCTGCCAACAATTCATGTTCATATTCTGTTTCAAAACGATCCCCATAGAGAAAGCTTCAAAGCACAAAGGGAAACTTTTAATGAAATAAAGTGTTTGCACATCGACAATAAAACAAATAGGTACGCTGCAAAAAATGCGACGATAAAATTTGTTTCAATCGCAGTTGCAAAACCTAATGTAGGGACGAGTGCGTACGTATATGGGTACCGCAAAATGCGTGGTCAGGTCAGTGTATTCATGGGCGATCGCGTAAACAGAGCCGACATTATTCGGTACAAATGCGTGGATGAGTAAAAACTGTTTAATTGGGCGGTGTACGCGATGCCGGATCATTCGGTATCGCCGCTTGTATGCGTACGGCTTTAGTGATGGTGCCTTGTCGACTTGTGGTTTTTTATCGGCTTTTTTTATCGTGATTTTATCAGTTATTCGTCTTTTTTAGTCGCGATTTTTATCAGATGCTTGTTTAGTAGTTTTATTGGTTGTGAAGTTGACATTGCTGCGGGGTTCTTGATTTAGTACTTTCCTATTATAGGTTCTCAGTTTTTACAGTCTACATATTCTAAAATAATCTTATTCTATGAAAATGTGAAATTTTTCAATTAGTTCTGTTTAGTTACTATCTAATATTATTAGGAGTTGTGATATTCACGCATTCCTAAAACTACCTACTGCGTTTAAGCATACATTGCCTAAGTCAGTATAATTTTTGTTAATACACAGGCAACATCAATTAAAAATCGCCCAAAAAAAAATGTAACCACTTATTATCTAACCCTACGCGTAAAATGCCCAAATCAGGAAAAATAAATGAACAAATCCGCTTCACTTCACTATTGTCAGACCCGCTAACAACAGGTGTGAGGTGTCGCGTCACTAGTGCGGGACACGTAAAAATAGTGGGCAAATCTAGCAACCTGTTAGTGGCCGGTGACAGGCCGCCCGCGCTCCCAGTCACACCACAACTACTTTCGAGTTAAATGCGGGGGAGATTTATTTTACAAAACCACCAATGATTTTGTACACAAACCCTATTTATAGATGATGCGAGAAATTTTGTAAAAATACGTAGTTGACGCAGTGGGTAATTGATGCGACCCGCTGAGGGTAGTGGGTTCGATTTCCGCGCGGGCCAAATATATCTGGAAGGCAGATGTTTGCCCGGACTCCCGAGTCTGAGTGTTTGTGATACTACATGTCTCTAAAAACGCACTTTACGATACGGAAGATATACTTAGCATAACAGATTTCTAATTGTTAGTACCTTAGTACCTACCTAGAGCTTGAAGTCTTGCCTTCAATAATCATTTGTCATGGAAACCTTCAATAACAACCATTTAGAGTTTGCAGGCAATCTTCTTCTTATCGTATGGTTGATGAACAACCTGGTGTCAGAGTTCAAACCGCCTGTAGGCCTCTGACATGGCTTTACAAACCGTTGGAAAATCTCTCAGGTGTGCTGGTTTCCTCACGGTGCAGGCAATGAAGCTTACTCTTTTCTTACCAAAAAAATAGTTCGAACAAATAATAACACTAATGATGTTAAAAAACTCAACTGTAAAACCAAAATGTTTATTATTTATTGCACTATGTTCTTTCATAAGGCAATTATTTGCTAACCTAAACATACATATCTAGGCAATTATATTTAGGCAAGAATGTTACCATCAAATTCCATTAAAATCAAAATAATTACACTAACTAACATGAACAATGTTTCGTTTAGCGCCCCTATATTGAAAGGCAATTAGTGATAGATTATACAGCTAGAAACGGTCGCTTTAGCTATTTGATACTGACGATCCGCCCGCGCTATTTGGATAGTTTAATTGTTATAACCATTCATCCACACCTGTGGATGCCATTTAAAATATGCAACTTTAATCGGAGTGAAAATTTCGTGTTTGTTGTCCACAACACTGTTTTGATTGACGGTGTTGAAAATAAGTTATATAAATATCCGTATAATAATACTAACTACACGTAAAAACTTTTTTCGCGCACTGCACTTATACTTTAACCCAAACGATAAAGAAACCTGTTTATGTGAAAAGTGTTTTCACTTGAATAGGTCACATCTCTTAACTTAATAAACACCTCTTGTCTATAGAATCTCCATTCCTTGGCATGCAAACGATAGTGAATTAGTGTCACGAATCAATGGTTAAACATTTTTATAAGTACAAAAGGCAGCAAAAGTATTAGATAAGTATGGTGTATGATATGTTATCATACACCTAAGGTAAATTACCATAATTTGAATTTAGGCTAATGAAAGAGATCAATGCATTTCCTTTGATTTTCATTTTAATAGCGACCTGATTGGCGTAGTGGCTAAGCGATTAGACTGCTGCGCTAAGGGTTGCGGGTTCGATTCCCGCACGGGGCAAAAATTTGTGCGATCCACATTTGTTTGTCTCAAGTCTGGGTGTTTGTGTATGTGATATTTCATGTTTGTGAAACGCACCCACGATACAGGAGAAATTCCTAGTGTGGGGCGACGATTTAAAAAAAAAAAATTATCAACCTAAGAGCTTGACTTTTCTTTAATACAATGTTCAGCCCTAACTGGTAAAGTCCGACTTACGACTGAAAGTTCTCTACTAAAAGGACCCGGGAAAAGCACCTACCTATTGATGTTATAAGTTTATTATTCCATATAGATTGCATCTTCCCATGGGGCTGGCATAATCGCACAAAGTAAAAATCCACAATAAGAATTAAAAAAAAACATATAGGCTTCAAAAAAACTTATGAAGGTTCAATCAATGTCTGTATCGTTTATTAGGAAAGAACTGGCAAAAAATTTAAACATAAAACCTTATGGCAGACTGCGATACTACCTAATTATTATGTAAGTTACGATCTGAATCTAACCTAACCTAACCTAACAAATGTATTGACTTTACACTTAAGACAGCGGTCGGTTGTTCACTACAATAACGGTCTTCTATTTTTATTAAGAGTTTTGACAGACATACAATATTGCTCTGAACTGCATCCAATATCAATGTTATTTCTGATTCAATCCACTAAAAGTGAAACGATTGATTGTATACGAAAAATGTTTGGTTACCATCCATTTTAATATCAAATACATGGATCGCTTTTACCTGAAATTAAAAAACCATCCTTTCAAATTGTTTGACTGTGATGCGCATGTACTATGCATGTGTCTGTATGAAATTGAAATAAAACAATTGGATTGATTGCGATGTTCGGGCTTTTGGATCATACCTATGACGGGGTAACGTTTTTAAAGGGTTCACGTATCAAATAATACTCGGTACATTAAAATTATAAGTCTGGAGGTAGATAAGTTATTACATTATGTGGCCTGTATACGCAACATTTGATCTTCTATAATAGGTAAGTAGATTCTTATTCTACTTAGAATACATATTTAACTAGATTCGGCCGGCGACATCGTTTGTGTAGAAAATTGGTTTGCGTTGTTTGTGTCTTTTCCGGGATTCAGTAGATAATGTCCACTAAAGGCTCATTATATTAGAGAAAAGTAACCAATATTGGACCATTTCTGTATTTCTACCACAACGGCACTATTTTTTTTACACTAGCAACACAAAAAGTTGATGGTGGTGTGATGATCTGGCCACAAGTTCGGAGGCACGTGGTCAGACACTGAGAAGGATAGAGTGGTATCGAAGAAGAAAGGGTAGGCCTTTGCCTATTAAAAAAGGAGCGCTTGCAGCGCCGCAAACAAGGCGCAGCGAGCGCTCTTTTTTGAGTGGTTACTCTCCTTAAATATTGGTAAAAGAATTTAGGAAAACGCATGGATAGTTCCAAAGATTACCCTCTACTCACAAACTTTACGTCTTTAGAATATTTGTATAGGCATATACCAGTAGAGATTGGATGGATGTTACACAACTTGATACACTATCACTAATAACTTAGTAAGAGTAGGACGTATCCCATTTATCTCTCTCAAAAGCGCCATACCCAATCAATGTCCACTCCTCAGTGTGCCGGCCGCACATCTAAACTTTAGCAAAAGCGAAACAGTCTAGTCCCTGCTTCTAGAAATTCGATTACGTCCGATGGCCATGTCAATGACTTGAATTTCAATTAGAACAAATTATCAAGGGATTCGGCTGGCAAACTTGATTTGTTAACGCATGCGCAGTTGATACACCCATGCCGGCCCTCGAATTACCAGTCTGTTAAATTTTAGTGCAGTTCATACATGGATTAACATGACTGATCTAGGCTTTGAATTGATTTGGGCCGCACGTCTCTATTGTTTATGAAATTAGTATGCAAACACAGGAGAATCCTACCTATAACTGCGTGTAGATACAGAAGATACAGTCTACTAACGTTCTACTTTGTTGCGAAAATAATTCTGTATTTGTATATAGTATTACAATATCTTCCGAGCCCAGAATTTGAACTACAAGCCATACCTTCAAAATATCTCTAACCAGAATCAATACCAATTTTTATTTAATTGTTTACAACAGTAATTCAAATCGACTGCACAACCAGCGTCTGCAGTCATCTGATAAATATACTCCGTTCCGGACGGGTGACGAACCCTTTGCGTTGATACGATAGCAGGGTCGTCAAATCATTCAATGTCAAATCAGCGTCCACTGCTTATTAATCAACGATCCAGACCAAAGTGCGTAATTAAATTAAAACTGATATACATTAGGGCAGTATAATCGGATGTAAGTATTTCTTTTTCTTTCTTTCTATTAGTATGTTTGGCTGATATTTAACATTTTCTCAATTGTGTTCGCTGAAATGAATGACGATATCTATGGCAGAAAAAAAATGACAATAAACTTTTCTCGTTTGTTTAAATAAGTACCCATTTGTAATTTTACATAATAAATTTTCTGCGGCAGCATGTGCAGTGATTTTATAATCCTTTTTCTTAATATTAAGTCTCGACGATTTGAGTTTCGTTCTAAAAAATTAAGGAGAAAGTATATTCGCAGCATTTAAAAAAATCTTCATTGTTTTCTTATGACATAATATTAATCAACCATTTAGCCACAGGTAGTCATTTAAGACCGAAATCAATAATGTAGTCATCATTTCCTCTAAGCTAAATAAGGGTTACATTTAATCAATCCATATTTTTCATATATATATTAAAAACAACGTTTCTAAAGTCGATAAACAAACTGGCAAGTCTGCAGTTCACCTTTAGTGTAAAATTCATCCAGTCAGGTGTGACTTGAAACTAACCCTTCCGAACTATACCGCGCCGCCTATCCTTTCATCTCACTAATTAAAAGGTGCCAGACAAACAACAAACAAGGTCGGAATCACTCACAATTTCCTTATTTTATGTCTAGAAGCTAGGTGGGTATATGCCTATTAGATTTCATGTTTGGATAGTGAGTACTAATATTTTTTGTGTTATAATTCATTAATTATTTTGAAGGCCTGCAACAAAAGGTACTTTTATGCTTACATACAAGATTCTGGTCTTTGTACTCTCATGAGACACACAGCATGCACACTAAGAAAACAAACTGGGTAAGATATAAAAATAATTAATTACTTACATAGTTTTGTTTATTACTTTAAAAGACGAAAACAGATACGGATTATAGATTCACTTAAGATAACACAGACAGAAAAGCTGCCTTAAACATTTATTGACAAATAACACGATCTCAAGTGAAAAATAATATTTTATTCACTTCACTTTACAGTAAGCGATTTTTTAAGTAGATCTGATATTTGATTGTTTTTTTCAATCAAATATAACATCTACTGTTTGGAGCACCGTGTGAGGAGTTAAGGAGGTTTTAGTTATAAAATTAAAACCCATACTTGAAATGCCTGTTTCTGATAATATCTTACTATAAATACTGAATCGTGTTACCAACAAACTGATAACTTTTGCAACCCTACCTAATCTACGCTTCAGCAAAGTTGTGAGTGCTAGATAGTAGAGATAAAGGATTCCATCAATAATTCTGTATGTCGGTTCAGATCACTTCAATATTCTTAAACTAGGGTCGTAACTAAGTAAAACTGCAGTAACAGTACTTAAATAATAATGTTATGTCTTATAAGTTACGTAAGTTAGATCCGATCTTATGATATGTGTAATAAAGACTTTTTCTAGTATATGTACACTGATATTTGCGGATTTCTACTCTCACCTGAATGGAATGTGGCCCAAACTTATATGGTTATATGTTTTATAAAAAATCAAAATTTTTCATCCATTATAACATATTTTAATACAACTGGTGTGAATTATGCTGGTTCCTCACGCTTTAATGTTTAAAGTGAGCCGGTGAGTGTATTTAAACTTTTTTCTTTTGGGGAATCGAATACAGCGTTATCAGGGTCTTAGATTACCTACCTAACTATTTGTAAAGGTTCAATCAACAAATCGCTTGACTTATACACACTTTTTTATTTTTTTATTTTAAAAGTAAAGTAAAAAGTAAAAGTACTAAGATTATACGTACCACTTACATTTAAAAGATAGTTCATATGTATACGACAATATTAGCGTACATAACAAACGTACATTTATAATTAGATAAACAGTTCTGAGTAATTAACAATATAAATTAAAAACAATATGAAGAACTCGAACTAACAGGAGGTTCACAAAACTTATATTTGAGTTAGTTTAAAAATACATAACGAACGTAATACAAACTTATACTTAATTAAAAAAATACAAACAAACGGGACACGTTAAAGCACCTTACGGTAAACTCTTAAAGCAAGACAGTTTATGTTGTGGAAGCGAAACGGAGCATCTGCGCGTAGCGGCGTCTCGCACCCACAACGTTAACTGTCCTGCTATAAGAGTTCATGGTAAGGGCAGGATGTGAGATTTCATTTCTTTTTTAAACTTGTGAAATGGATTATGAAACACGTGCAAATCGGGAAAACACTCTCCATCAATTGGTTGTGTTACGCTTGGTGAGATGGCAGCAAACGCGGCCGGTCAGTATCCACCTTCACCATGGTTTGCACACCACCTCAATGCAGTGTATAGGCAATATAGGAATCTGAATTGCAAAATGTACCCCCTCTTAATGTTTGCGAGCGCACACACTACTTCATACACGGCGCTGTTTGCGTTTAACTGCTGAGGTAAAGATATGAGGTAGAGTTGGTGTTCCAGTGAGGGCGGGGCTAACCGTGATGCATATGATCGCCTGTTTATGAGTATTGTGTTGAGATATGTCTATATTTAGATAGTGGTATAAGGCACTCGTATCGAAGGATGTATTATGAAACTACTTTTTCTTAATTCTTAGCTATTTTTATAAATACTGGTAGTTTCTAGCAAAAACGGAAGAGTGGGCTTTGTGGTGTATCCTGAGGAGGCTACCCTTCTAGGATGATGCATGATGATACTGAAGTCATAAGAGGAGTAATCTCGCAAAATTATTTGTTAACTGGGCAATAATTACTTTTATAAGCAGTTTGTAATTAACAAGCGTTTGTCCCTTATTCAGATGACGTAGAAATTTTAATTAATTTTGATTACAATGATAAGTTGCTAGCAGATTTTGTGACGTGTGACGGTGACATTAAAGTTTTCTTCTCAACACTAAACTGTTGGCGATAAACTCATACAGACAGAAAATAACATTTTTATAATTCTAAATAATGTTCAACATTGAAAATATCGTGAGTCCTGAATTTAAGTATCTGAATCGCCAATCGACAGTTAGGTAGCGTGATGGTTTATGTCTAAACCCTCTCTGTCAGAGAAGAGGCCTTAGCCTGCAGTAAGATAACTAAAGGCTGGTTAATACCAGCCCAACTAAACGTTTGTTCTATGTCCAATTAATGTATTTTGTTAGTGAAGGTACCTACGTTCCCATACCAGTGTACCTACATCAAGACCATACCGGCGTTGTTGATAGGACTCACTTATTTAAAAATTACCGAATGAATTTTATCAAAACGACTAATAAGAAAAAATCTATTGCTTGACATATAGGTACCTACCTAGATATAGATGTAGGTACCTACTAAAACATAAATATAAATGCATACTTCAAATACGTATGTATATAATCAAATTAAGTAAAATAACTATCACCTTACGCACAGCATGTTGTACAAAACAAAATATAGGTAATATCCAATAGTCTAGTCTGATACTGAGGCCAAATGTAGGACCTATAGTGCTCGGAATGTTAGCAGGTAGACCGAGGCACGCTCGTTTCTAATCAACGAGGAATACATGGTTCTAGTGTTTCATGATCTATGGCGGTGCCCGAACAAGCTAACGGACGTATCTAACACTTTGAAACTCTGTGGCAGTCTTATTTGTGCTGCTGTTTGCGTGGCTTTACCTGACATAATGTAGGGTTGTTTGGCTAGAGTTACCGAATAATCGTACGTGAAAGATGAAAAATATGTCTGGTTATGATGAAAAATATTGGAGAAAGAATTTTGAAAATCGTATAGACAGTTCCGAGTTAGTAATAGTAGGTCTATTACTAACTCGGAACTGTCTATACGATTTTCAAAATTCTTTCTCCAATATTTAAATCAAGCTTCAGTGTTGACAAGGTTACTTGAATCCCGGAAAAGAAACATACGACGAACAGAGAACCTCCGCGTTTTTTAAGTCGGTTAAATATTTATGCCGACGAGACAGCGGGCAAATAATAGTTGTAAATCTAATGACATTTCAGCTTGTAGTGGAAAAATTAAAACACTCAATCAAGACAATCTTATAACCAACCTTTTTTGTTCTTTACACAAGAACCCTAATTTACCAATTAATGGAACAGTAATAAATTGCCGCTATCTGTTAGTTCACTAGTAATTTCCATCGCTTCATGTATTAACGGTAAGAATTTCCAACTAAGTACTTTATTCAACTACATAAGTTATGCGTTAGAACTTAAGATACCTATAAGTACCTACTTATAGCGCTAAGACAAAACTTGTAAGTCGCATAGTCGCAGCTTGTCTGCATATTCGGTCAACGGTACAATACGGAAATTAACAAATAAAATTTAACATAAAAACATAACATACACACTACCACCACATTTCGCCAGTTATGTTAGGTATAGTATAGGTGTCGATGTAATAGGATGCGATTCTATTGCCACCAACCGGGAAAAAATCCCGACTCCATGCTGCTACTGAGAATTACCTAATAGAAACCCCTAAAAAAACTTTGCCCGAGCCTAGGATGTCATGCTCAGCAGTCCCGCTATAGGTACGACCACAAAGAAACTCACATACATACATGAACCCTGAAAACATTACACTACTTTTTTTGCGCAGTCGTGTAAAAATAATCGTCTTTTAAAACCTTTAGTAAAGCTAATAAAGTTACATCTGTTACGTAACAAATAAACAACTAAACAATGCAGTTCTTCATAGAATAACATAGGAGGGATAATAAACAAGTGTTAAACATTCACAGCACACATTAGTTGTCAGCAAAATAAACTATTCACAGTGGATGGGTCAAGCGCGCTCGCGATACGAGCGGCTCATTCAATCCTTTAAAAAAATAATACCTAATATCTGAAATGAAATAAATTATATCAGTGTAGAAGTTTCATTTTTAAGGTTCCAATATAACTTGAGTTATTTTGTATTATTTCAATTTGATACCTCTACGCAATCCTGAAAAAAGGGGGTGATAGACAGACAGACGGACGTTTTTCCTTTTGGCGACCGGAACCCTAAACAATTATGTAACAATTTGACCACTAACCATGTAAGACCATTTAACCTCATATTAATTACCTCATATACTGAGTAAAAGAGATATCACGTGGTACAAACGGTGAATAGGATAGATGTCTCAAATTCTGTGGCTTTATTTTCCTATCGAATCGGGAATCTGAGACCAGTGTCCGTCATAGTCCAGTCCATCCAATGGTTGTCAAGCTTCATCCAGTCGAGGTTGACGGAGCTGAGCCTAACCTTTTCGGTAACTAAAAACCTTTAAACTCGAACGAATAGATGTCTCTGGACAATGGTGACGTCATCTGTACAGGACATCAGTGCGGTCTCATTGTTGTCGATTGTGCTGTCTATGCGAAGTTTCCATTGTCTGTCCGTGTGTAAAGTTTCAGCTATCGACAAGCCGATAACGAGTGACGGAGCGCCCGCGTCGTTTGTTAAAAAGACCTCAGCTAAGTGAATTGTTAGGACTGTTGACAGAACAATCACGTTAATTACGACGTTGTTATTACAATGAATGAGGTTTCTATGGTTTTGCTTATTGATAGCGTATATGTATATATACCTATATGAAGTTTAATCTGACTTTATGACGTAGGAATTTTCTCCCAGTCAACCTTAGGATAGTGCAGAAACCGAAAAGAAAGACCGTGGTTGGACCATTTAAGAGAAGGAAATCGGAAACGAACGAGTATACTATTTACATCGCCTGATTGTTGCTAAAATAGAGCCTACTTTCGTTGATTAAATATACACATTACACAGCTGAGGCCTTTAGGCTCTAGTCAAGTTACAAATGAACCATAATTAAAACTGAAAACTTAGTCCCGTGAATTAAATATTAACATCGAAACTTGGAACATTAACGGGACTTGTGAGATAAACAGGTGTTCTATAGGACGGTGCATGAGGACGATGTTTCACAATGCAATAAATACAGTAGACCGTTGGTTTTCATACAATATGGAGGCTCGCCGCATTAGCGCGCCCTTTAAATTAACAAGCTGATACGAGCTCACCGTTTGACCTTACTTATGTATGATGAAAGTCGCGAACCTATCGCAGGGTCAAGTCCTACCACAGCCTATATTATATATTTGTGCTTATGTTGGTACTACTGATTTTCGTTTACTTTGTTTTCATGGTACAAATGACGACTATTGTCTATATACGAAATACCTATAGGTTGAAGTTTCATTCATATACAGACGCACAGAGATACGGGATTTAGTTCTGTCTAATATAAGCAGCTTTTAGATTCAATATTTTTATCAAACTGATTAGGTCTGAAGAGAAGATGATAAAATATGAATAACCAGTTGGCAGTCGGTAAAAAAACTTGATTAATATTAGACCAATACCTAAGTAATATTTTTATTATATTGTGTTTTCTTTTAGTACTACATATATTGTTTAGTTGTGTCATTGGCTTGCGGCCATTCTAACTTATACTTGGGTATATAAAATAGAATAAAAAAATAAAATGCACACAAAATTCAAAAGATTTTTTAAACTCACTCTCTATTTTGTGAATAGAACGCAACACTACCACAGCGCTGTACATAATTCATTAAGATGTGAACGTTTTCATTAGTTAATCGCTGACCCGTTGTCCGGTAAGTTCCTTCACCTGAAATCCTTATTAATCTTTAATGAAAATTGCAATACATATAACGTCTGCGTTTAAATATTTAAAAGCGTAGTTTTCCTCCCCGGGATCGCCGGGCCCGCCGTAATGGTGCTTCTGAATTATTTATTATGAATTTTATGATACGTCTCGCGCACCCCACTTCGTAAATAATACTTTTGATTTTCTTGGGGCAAACTTTAGTGATGTGCGACACCCAGTTTAATGTTTGGGCATCGATTTGTGTTTTTTATTGTATCTGCTTTTATTCAGCAATTTGTCTAGAAAATTAAAATATTTATCGTTAAAACTAGTCACTTAGTTAACAGTTATTTCAATCACTGAATGCTTGGCTGTCTTACCAGGTATAAACTGATTCACCGTGTTGGAACAGAAATACTTTGAAAGCAAAATAAATAAAATTAATGACAGCTAGATTAACAAAGCTTTCTTGAATTTCCCAAATAATCGCGCATCACCGGGATTTGGTAATTCGATAGTGGCTCACTGTTAAAGAGTGCGATATCCATTAAATCGAATCGGCTTTACCGATAGTCGATGTTTCTTGAAATCACTTACGAACGTTTCGCATTAAAGGTATCGAGAATCGAGATATTTTCGTACATGGTCGTTTGTTTGAGCTCTGTACTGAGAACACAAATTATTTATTGAATTAATCGGTGAGCCGCGAGTTTATTAAGGTAGACGAATTTGTAAATAATGTACCGTCACTTTGAATTGTATTGCTCTTCTTAGTTCTGGTTAGTCTTATGTCATGTAAGCCTGTTTTTTAAGCATGTTATCTTTACTTTAGAATTGCTCAATCTCTAGGATATATTTTACGTAAATACGTGACTACTTAAGGTGGAGTTTGTGAATGTTTGTCAAGGAGATAATATACGTATATAAATTATAGGTATACTTATTTAACCTTTCCCAAGACTACTGAAAGAAATTTCTTTATCAAATAAGGATTACCTTTATTTGTCATTCCTTATCTGGTGTGCGTAGATAAATTGTTAAGAAATGCGATAATAAATACAAAATGATATTGAACGATGATATTAGCTTTAACATTAAGCAATATTTTATGAGGGACAAAACATTAGGAATAATTTCGAGCGAATTTGATACTCGACCGAACATGAATTTTCATTAGAGAAAATCTTAAAATCAAAACTCTAGCCACATTATGTGTGATTATAATTCCATTTTCATTTCAAATTCTTGCACATTACCACAAACGTAACATTTATATCTAACAATTCGTAAATAAAAGCCACAATGCGCAGACTACTTAAATCACATAATATTTCGAATGGTATTACAAACTTGTGTATTACCCGAGCGTTTAGATTCTCCCATTGTAAGTTCTCTTTGTCCTAGATATTAGGGCAAAGCTGGATTAAAACCTCCACTGGGGTACATTTGTAACAATTTTCCAGTCAGGATGTAAACATTAGGTACCTACTTGTTACCTGACAGTAATTTATAAGCGGGAACATTTTGAGGCACTAAGTACTTTATTCGCCTTTTTTAAATCTATTCGACTAATAATATGATGCAGTTCTGGATTAATGAGGATTGCATAGATTACGTGGAATCATGAACGCTGTGCAGCCCCCATAGACAAGTGGCAAAACGCTTGACAAATAGAAATCGAATAGAATGATAAATGTATAGGGTTGACATAATGTTTCGACTATGTAATCGATGACATATGTATATCAATCCCATACATTTTTCATTCTATTCGATTTCTATTCGTCAAGTGTTTTGCCACTAGTCTAAGGGGGCTGCAAAGAATCCTAGAATGTACAAGGCGGACTTAATACCTTAAGCATTTTCTACCAGTCAAACCTTTGGGCAAAGAATACTTAGTTTGGCTTAAAAAAAAAAATAAGTCGAATGCTATGACCGTTAGAACTGCTAAGCCAAAGGTCGCAAATTCAAACCCCAGCACTCACTAATGTATTTTCCTGCGTGTGCGTATTATAAATTAGTTATCAGTTGCTAAAAATGGTGACTGAAAACATCGTGAGAAAACCGGCACACCTGAGAGATGTTTTTACGGTGTGTAAGGCCATTTTAGAGGCGGCTTAAACTCACCAGGTTGTAGAGATACGATAAGAGGAAGAATGAAAGGGAATAGATGAAATAAGTATCTTAGATACATGTAGTGTAATAATTAGAATAGAATGGATACTGTTCGACATATTTTGGACAAAGGTCAGATTAAAAAAATCTATATATATTAATGGCAAGTATACTGCCATTTTAAATACCACTGAGGCGATTTCACAGTTAGGAATAACCTACTAGCACCTCTTTTAAAAGTTATAATCCAATTAACCCGTGCCAGCTTACAGGGGTCTAAAAAATCAAAATACAGTATGTCTAAAACACAAGAACAACACGTAGAGGATCAACCTTCCAAAAATTATAGAGGAATCTACAAAACAAAGTGGAGCTCGCCTTGACAATATGTGTCCTGTTAATTATCTGCATCAACAGGGAGGCTGGGAGGGCCGCGGGGAGGTTTGGGAGTCCAGTTTGTCGAACAAATGCGCCTGATTAGCTTCGCTTTGTCGACCCGGCGCCGCTCGCTTCGCCCGCTCCTAGTGATTTGAGGACAGTTTTATCAGACCTCCCTCACCCCTAGGTACTGGTGATAAGCTCGAATGGCTTGCCGTGTTTGCGTTAGTGTTCTGATACGTGATTGATTATTTTTATTCTATACAGTGTACAAAAGAAACTTATGTAGGTATCATTTAAGAATAATTTGTTAAGTAAAACGTCTTAATTTTCACTGATCATCATTTAGACTGTTATAATTTGAGACTATAACTTGAATTGACATATTTCTTTCGGCTATTTAACATTTAGTTCCTTAACTTATTAAATTTCTGTTGCTAACCGTATCTGCTCATATTTCGTGCCTGTTTTCTGATTTTGTGCTGTTGCTCTGTTGTTTAATTATATGCTTTTTCAGTTTAGGTTGATTGTAGTCACATATTATCAGTACCTACTCGCGACTATCTAGAATTCGAAATTTAAACATATGTTATCATATAGAAACTTCACATTTTTACTTTACTTCACCTTATAAACTTCAACTAAACTGAAGCTTCTCCTAGGCATTCAGTTTTGCCGTATCAACACAATATTATTAGATCCTGTGACTCAGGTGGACACGTGAATTGCTATTGAATTAAAGTAATACGCCACTTTTCATTCTCTTCATATATTCCCGTACATTTGGGCCGTCGTTCCTTGTCATTGTAGCTTACACATAAGCGGCGCAGGCGTGCCCACTGATTGATAAAATTAAAACAATTATGCACGTAGCCGGCACCGAAATATTAAGCTCATTGCTGAATGAAAAGTGACAGCTTTCTATTGAATCCTCGTTAATTATACTTTATCAGTAAGTATTTAATATGGCAAAAAAACCTTTGTGAATGCTACATGAAATGACTATTTTAATATTGAATAAAATCAGACCTGTCACAGTCGTTGGCAATTTAAGAACAGAGTTGTCATATTCATACTTAAATTAAAAGAGGTGTTGATGTTTTAATTTCAGAAGTATGTGTGGTGTGGGAGAGTTATAGAGTGGAAAATAAGGTAATCAGAGAGTGGCCAGGAAAGAATGTGGATGTAATTACGAAAATTGAGAATATGCTTAGACTATTTGGGTATATAGAAAGGATAGATGAATAGGATTTACAAAGCGTATATATGAGGTGAATTCTAGTAGAGTATCGGGAAGGGGAAGACCTCGGCGATCATATTCAGACTAAATCGGATATGTTTTGCAAAAGTGTCATGTGAAGAGTACCCTTAACCGACGAGCGTGTATGAGCAATGTGATGCGAGTGAATGAGGCGAAAGAAGTATGACAGAATCGTAGCAAATGGAAACCCGTGGTCTCTGCCCACCCCTCTGGGAAAGAGGCGTGACTGTATGAATGTATGTTTAACTTAAATATGTTATATTATAAATATACTTTTTAAAAGCGATCAAATCTGCAAATACACGTACAAACTCAAAGGCGTAAGAAGCTTTGCGGTATCGTGTAGACAAAATCACACAGACACATTTTTATTACGTCTATGTAAAAGAAACGTGAATAATAAATATTTTGTGGAATACTTTTCCTTATCCTCGAACAAGTATTTTCTTTATACAAAACATTTTAAACACGCATAAATACTTATAATCCCACATCAAGTAAACAAATCTTCGCAGAAATTCATTCGATAAATAGAGGAGCTCTCCATCGATACGGGCGACTATTGTTTAGGTTTAGGCGTTGCATCGGCAGGTGCGGTATTTACCTGACTTGCTCCTAATTCACTTTTAGGCCGCACTTTGGATTCATGGGGCACAATGCTATGGCAATCAGAGCCATGCGGGAACGCAAAACATCGATAACACCGGCTCATCTCTATTTGCTATGGTTATGCTACAAAGGGTTATTTTGATTCGGAGTCGTCGTGTGTCCTATTGCAGATATAATCGCTTCGGGACATGGTCAGTGCGTAGTTTGTATGTCTGATGTTGTGTAAGATTATTTTGTGGGGTTGTTTAGGAAATCTTTAATTTTACATTAGCAGGGGTGCGAAGACCTAGCAGGTGAGATGTCACTCTGTTGTCCGGCGCACCATGTACATGCTATTGTACAGTCTGCCCCAACAATAGCCTGCCGTCGGGTTGATAATAAATAAAATGACAAAGTATGTAATTTATGAAACGATATGACCAGTCGGGATAGATAAACTCTGACTAAAAATATATAGATATTTATAAAAGAAATACTTGGTACTTTAAAAAAAAAAATGTATAAATTTAGATATTTATAAAAGAAATAAATATATTTAAAAAAATATAAATATAATTACATTTTTTTTAAAATAGATAAATATTAATTATTGAAAAACAAACAAAAATTTTGATAATTATAAAATAAATATCCCTACATATTAAAAAAATTGATATTACCTGATGACCTCATCCATTATTACCTTCGTAATACCAAGCTAATGATGACGTCACGCTCTAACTCACTTAAGTTTAAATAAAACATTTTTAAGCTAAATGTTTCCGCCCGGCCTCGCCCGTACATTTCCTGCTAACTATAAAGTTGCAAATGACTGCAAACCGGACTTCTTAGAATAACATACATATTTGAAAGACGGTTAAAGTTAACTTACACGCTTAACCTATGTATTTCTCAATAATTACTCGTGATTATAATTAAGACATTAAGGGCCTGTTTCACCATCTACAAGTAAAGTTTTGTATTGTTACTTCTTGATTAACGATAATCGGTAAATAAAAGTTGCGCGTATCGCCTACCGTATCTTAGTTACAGGCCAGTTTATCCCCTGATTAATGCTACTCAGATATTGTGAAATTCGGATGAGTAGTTACGGGTGACTTTAAGTGGCGGTTAGTCTATTTGACACTTTACTTGTCGATGGTGATACAGGCCCTTAGTCTTTCTTACCTATAATATTTTACAATGTTAAACTATTAATCAAATTTTTCATTTTTTTATTTAAGTTAAGTAAGATTTTATCATTATTTGTTTATAAGTAAGATAGGTAAAATATAATTTTGCCATGTACTTAAAAAAAACTAATTTTCAACTTAGTATACCTAGTTATTGTTATGTAGGTATAATAAATATCATATTGTCCTAAATATTAAATTTTGACAAAAAAAATCATAAGAAACACACACACAACAAAATAATGATTTTAAATAAACCACAAACTAATAAACACAAATCGTAAATGTAAATAAAAAATCCGTCTCCATTTTTCGTAACCGTAAGTAGTGCTCGTAGTTCCGTAGCAGCTACGAAACTACGCGATCTAGCTTTGTAGCTCGTAGCACGTAGATGGTGTGCGCGCCGGCCATGTACGAGGCGACGTCGTTAAGTAACGTCGATGTTACTCGAATGACGCCGACGTTACATGATTGACGTCAGATTGGTGCCGTGTTACAATTTACTAGTTTTCACTGCGACTCCTTTTATGAGAGCTGACTTTGAGCTAGACTGGAAGGCAACATTGGATCGTAGATTCGATTTTTTGTGGGTAGTATGCTGAGAACTCTGAGAAGTATAGCTAAAGAGAGGCTTATGATCAGCCTCTATGTGGATAGTGTGTGTACCTACTACCACTACCTATTATAGGTAGTTAAAGCCTTTTTTTTTAAATAACAATTAATTGACATAAGATTCATATAGATTTAAAAAATAACCTTAGTCATAAATACACTAAACGATATTTTTTATAAATCCGTCTTCTATACCGCAAGGAAAAATTGATTGTAATAAGAAAATTCAATTAGACTTTTAATCCACCTAATATTATAATCGAACCGAAATCCTTAAATCACCATAGCAACGCGACCTTATCTGCGTTTGCGCCGCATCTAGACCGGTATAACACATTACCGCGGATCAGTCGTATCCGCACATAATTGGCACACATCCGTACGAGAATTGTGTTTAATCGGGCGAATTGCCCGGCAATTGGTACAGACGTGAACATCAGAACGACGCAACTTACGTAAGTTTCGCTTTGATCTATTTAACGTGATGCGCGTAGAGGAGTACAGCCTGTACGATTAATAATAATGAATCCACGAAACATCCCAACACAGACCAAATCGTTTTATTTAGTTTTATAGAGCAGCTGTATGTTGTCCCTAGCTGGTGTCCCATTCCCTTCAAGATAAAAGTTCTCAACGGGCCTCTGCGTGTCCGACCTGTGTCCCCACGTAAGCCTTTTAAAAGACCGGGTATCTTCTTAAAGGTTGACAGCCCGAGTAAAAAAGTGAGATACATAATAATAATATCTTTATTGGCATACAATTAACGAAGTACCTTAGAATGTCAAGCGCAACGTTGATGGTCATTCTCGTTACCGTCCTTGTGGACAATCTATACTTCACGGCATTACTTACTGCTACACTTGCAGCTCAGATTCAGCTTACACAAAGAGAATTGCGCGGAACATCGAAAGATTTAAGAAAACTTAACCACTATTAATTTTTCACTTTTCTAATGTAGCTTTATGGCGTTTGACATAACTGTCAGCCGAATTCGATATTAATAGTTAAGACCGGACAACGTCTGTCGGTTCAGCTAGTACCCAATAATTAATGTATTGGTATTATATCATTACTAAAATCTTGTATCCAGGCTTTAGAGGCGTCGATGTGCAATACACGCCACGGCCTCCAGTTACCGTTAAATATTAGCACATAATTCAGATTGGCCAAGCGAAAACATTGCGCGGCCATAAATACAAGCTCAGGGAGCGCACTGCGATTTAGTCGCACGACACGACTAAACTGTCGCAGAATTATATGATGAACATTAACGCAATACCACGCCTGTATCCCCTAAGGGATGGCAGGATGTGCATAGTACACCCACATTCCGCTAGTTATGTTATAGGTACAATTTAATAGGACGCCAGCCTATTGCCAGTAACTGGACACAAATCAACATAAATTTACCATTATTTTTAACATATTTCGTAAAAATTTTGCCTATATAATGGGGCACATTACTAACGAGGCTTTCAAATCGGTCAAAAATGGCGTTAACCGAACACTTAACCACATTTAATCTTAACTGCTTAGGGCGGGTTGCTTCAGCTTCACTTGACACACACATAAATGTTAAAAATAGCAATAAGAATTTTCTTTTCTCTTTCCAGCCCCAATAACGAGTTTTGTTATCTACTAGCAGACCTAATAACGTTGACAGCCTGTTTTTTATGCCCTGAAACAACTGAATCTTCAGCTTAATTTTTCACGTACTTTAAACATCTGTGGTTTCTATTTTTGACAAACCTACGTATGTAACGTTAACAGATTGTTTGAATCAACCCGCCCTTAGTCTTCACTAACCCCCGATTTGTATCTAACAGCATAGGTAATGAAAAACAACCATTGCTAATTACCTCGCCAAACCAAACGATATTCTCAACAGATTAATCGGTAGTTAAAGTTGTCTATCGTGTTCGCTCGTAAACAATTAAACGCGTTTGGTAAACGTGTTTTATCCAAAGTTTATATATTGTATATACACGGTAAACCTACCCTCGTTCTAATCACGCCCGCACTCATGAATTTAGATTCGCCGCCCGTCCGAAGCGTAGGGCTGATAGAAAGTTTCAAAGGAATTATTTTTACGTATGCACTCCTAAAGTATAAGGTAATGCGTGTTTATGTGTGCGTATACGTTCAGTGACTGTGAACTTATTCAGGATTTAAAATGAAATAGTTTCAACTATTAAAGCAAGTTTTCGTAATGTGCTTAGTAAGATTCTTTTTAAGTGCCGATTTGCAGTAAAAGCAGCTGTAATTTGCGCCGAAGGGTCTACGTATAGTGGCAAATCCAAACGGTGTATTTCACATTTATCATGCACTTAAAAAAGAACAACGACAAAATTAGTAATTTAAATAAAAATTTGGTATTCCAAAGATATTTGCAACTACGCTTAGAAATAAAAATATTATTCAACTAAATTGTATAAGACAGGTTTGTATCGGGAAAACTTTAAATCAATCTTCTTCTTACTTCAGTAATATATGTATAATCGCCACCGGTTTGTGATGAGTGATAACCCTAACCAATCTATTTGTAGTACTTGTCTATGACAAAATGGATTGGTTGTATAATTTATTTATAACATATTATTCGCTGTACGTTAGTTAAACTATAAACACAAGCTTGATTGAACTAGTATGATGTTATGCTGCATTCTTCTTCTTCTTATCGACCGATGAACAACCTGGTGTCAGAGTTTAAACCGCCTGTAGGCCTCTGACATGCCTTTACACACCGTTGAAAAATCTCAAGTATAACGGAATCCTCACGGTGCTTTTGTACCTACCATGAGTTGCAAAAGTAAATAACGTGGATTTTTCAAAAACGCGTGTCAACAGACTATGTCTGTTTTAGCCAATATTTGATGTGGATAGAGAACTGACATAGAACATTGCGTTTCCTGCATCCTGCAGATGCTTTTAGGCTTGCAGGCTTCGTGCTCAATGCGAAAGAAATAACCAACGTCTTCGTTAGTAAGTTAAGAACGCATTAAAACGAGAACTAATAAAAAATCACTATGTATAGTTATATTAACTAAGTAGGTAGGTATCTCGTATAATGTGTACAGTCATCTTAACATCACACTAGAAACCGCTACGTCCCAGTACCAATGACACAACTGCACAGTCGAATCATCAATTAATTAATTCTAATTATTGTCCTTGCAAAAAGTAAAATACAGTAACTAATGGAATCAACAATCTTTACTAAATAATGTAGGCAAACATAAAAAGATGCAATTAAGATAATTATATTAATGGACGTAATAATAACAGTAATTTTTTCATGTAATCTATTCATAATATGCAATAATTATAAAAATCTTTTTAAATGCTCTGATTGATTTAGTAGCTACACGATGGGACTGCTGCGCTAAGTTGCGGGTTCGATTCCCGCACAGCACAAAAAATTGTGCGATCCACAGATGTTTGTCCCGAGTTGTTGTTTATATACGTGATATTTCATGTTTGTGAAACGCAGCCACGATAGAGGAGAAAATACTAGAGAGGCGACATTTTTTTATAAAAAAAAAAATAGCTTCTATATGGGACCGCTTCCCTTGTGCACTCGTATGTTTAACGACCTAGTTCCCTGTGACTGCTCATGTATTCACTCCTGACTTTTCTTTTCAGCATGACCAATTGCCTATTACTCGCAATCCAAACATCTGACATAGTCTTTCACACTTTAGGTACACCATATGGGTGTACCTAAAGTGTGAAGGAATAAGTGTCAATTCAAAAACTCCTGGTTGACAGGCACCTTTATAAACGGTTGGAACGAATGCCACTACTATTATAAATTAACGGGCCCTGATAGCCGAGTAGTATGACCGTTGGACTGCCAAGTCAATCGTCGCAAGTTCAAACCCCGACACGCACCAATGTGTTTTCGAATTCATGTGGGTACTTTAAAACGTCATCACTTGTTAAAACCAGTGTAAGAAAACATCGTGTGGAAACCGGCACATCTGGGAGATTTCTCAACGTTGTGTAAAGCCATGTTAGAGGCCTACAGGTAGTTTAAACTCAGACGTCATACAATACGATAAGAAGAAGATTATTAATTTAAAAAAAAAAATTACCTATTCCTATTTAAAAAAATAGAACCAACCGGCTTCGTTACACCGGTAGTTATGGCATAGACGATAACTATTGTTTTTATAATCTCCCACTGCAGGACTAAGGCCTCCCTACTCTCATTCCACTTATCTCTCTCAATTACCGTCTGAAGCCCGGCTAGGCTTGGCATGTTGATAAACCCATCTACGGACCGACCGCGGAAAGCGACGCATAACCTTGATCGGTCGACCCCCAAACGGCTGTATTAACCACGAACCAGAACTATAATAGATTGACTATAATAATGTTTTTCTTATAATGTTTTATTGTTAACTTTATCAGACCAACACAAGGTAGCGTTATCACGCAATCTTTAATACAAGAAACATATTTATGAAGGTGACTGTACACCATTGTAATAACAGCGATTAAAACTATTTAATTAGGGCAACTAAGAAAACAGTTAGAATGGAATCTTAGAAATAATAGAGGTAAGTATTACAAATAGCAGGTAGGTAGGTAGGTTGGTACCTTATAACAAGACCTCACGAAGTCTTGCGTAGATCTTTTAGAGCGACAGTGTTATTTTTATAAATTATAGTATCGTAGAAAAGAGTGTTAAATAGTTAAGTATTCTTAACTCTAGTTGTGTTAATTATTAATCTGTTCACTCCTTCAGAAGATAGGCGTTGTGATATGAATTCTTCTCAACCAATTGTCAAATGTCAGTAGATCGATGTGTCAAAATCTAAACAATTAATCGATGTTATTTGATAGTTAACCGAAATAATTAGGGATGATTGATGATGAGGAAACTCGTAGGAACTCATTACGCATCGTTAATTAATAATTCTTTATATTCATGAATTAGTATAGAGCAAGACATTTGTTTTACCTAATATTTAAGAAATTAAGTAGACACGGATTTTAATTCGATTCCAATCAGTATTTTTTAACGTAAAAACTTGAGTAAATTCCTATTTCTGCCATAATCACGTTGTTGCGTTTTAATGCATTTTCAACTGACCATTGAAAACTTTTATTTATCCATGGCAACGAGCCCCGGGAGTTAACGCAATAAAAAGAAGTGCCTAAACTCTAGTGCCTTTTTGAAACTTGAATATCAAGGAGTTAAGTGGCAGACTGAACCAAGAAAAACGCAATGGATGTCTAACTAAAAAATGGTTTACGTTCGCGTTTTGCCTCGACTGTAAGTTATTTACCAATCCAAAGCGGCGCCTCCTCAGGTTGTGGCGTGTAGTTTACACTAACGTTAACCCCGCCGCCGCCGGTACCTCAAACCAACCCTACAAACGCGTCCAGATTCAATTTTCGTGCCGCCGACCGCTGTCGCAGCGGAAATTGGCGAAAACCCTTGTGACGTTAGGGCCTACCAATGTGCATCTGTGCAATTTTGTTATGAAAGCCTCATTGGCTCGGCGACGCTTGACATGTGCGCCTCGAATGGGTTGACTACTAAACACTACCGTCCACACTAGAATAGATTCAAATTTTGGGACAATTAGTTTAGTAGGACGGTTGGTGCCCCGTCCGGGAGCTTAAAAAATACCTATTGAGCGTTTCGATGGTGTTGAGATCTTGACTTCTTCAAATAAGTTTATATGTAAGTTAGATCCCGGAAATAGATTCAAATGCGTAAAATAAGTATATCTAGATTAACTATAGTATCATAATTAGTATAATTACTTAAGTCAAGAAACACCTTTCCAGCTTTCCATTTTCAAGGAGTCGCAAATAGGCGTAAATGTTAAACAAAAACAGTGTAAACATACGATCGAGTTACAGCAAAACAACTATAATGAACAATGACAGTTTACATTTTAACAGAAAATCGCATTACATTATGGAGACAAGTTTTGAAATCTTAACAAACAAATACATAACAATAACGCGTCGGCGAGTTACAGTGAACTATAAAAGTTTTCCAAATACTCCCACTGTACAATAGAAAGAATTTTGTTGACATATTAATGATTACAGAATGCGGTAAGCATCGAAGTCGCACGACTGCATTAAATAAACAGTGTGGGACAACGGACAGATTTCGACGGTTGTAATGTTGCATGCACTTTCGAACATCATTAGTACGTTTTGGAACAATAAACCCTCTACGGAGACACCTATTTCGAGTGCGATAGAACTCGCAAGGGACAAATATTTGCGTGATCCGCAGATATTTTGTCCCTTGTTTAAAAGTGACCGATACCTAGTGTTCTTCTCTAAGAAAAAGACGAACTACCAATTATTTTATGCTCGTTACTTACTTGTTAATGTAGTAAAGCCTGTTTTCACAGCTGTAAAATCTTACATACGGAAAGTTATATCTTTTGACCACAATTACTTGTGTTACCTACATAAAAGTAAAAAAAATAAAAATACTAAATATCGAGTTTCTCATTTGATACCTAGTAACAATACTACTACTAAACTTCAACGTCCTTACTTATATATAAGTCTTCAACAATCATTAGATTGACATATTTTCGTAATTGAATACATTATACCTACATACTTGTCACTGTCTTGTTTCTATGTGAAAGAATAAAGGTGTCACTAGACATCAGAGCCTAGCCGGTAACCTAAAAAGTTTTAAGGCATGTATAGTAAACCTATACTAAAAAAAAAGTTAATTATTACATCTACGTGTAAATGTGGTATACCCCAATTACCGCTAATTATTAGTTTCTGTCGTCAAGCCAATGGCTGTCAACTTTTCCACCGCTCGGTGTGAAAAGCACGCTAAAACAGTGTCCTGTCTGCTTGACATGGATTATCGACGAGAGTCAGACGGCAGACGATGCGCCGTTAATTGCGATGCAGGGTTTAAAAGACAGCCGCTTCGTTAAAAATACTAAGGTACTTCTATAAAGCGAAAACTATGCAAGTTGAATTGAGTTTTAGACAAGTCGATAAGGCTTAAGTGTGTTTCTCAATCTTTATTTGCCTGTTCTATAAATAATTTGTTACAAGTTTGTTATGAATAGTCAGTTTCACATTTATAATTTGTTTTCTTTTATATGGTCTACCATAGTCAAGTTAACAAGCACGAAACTACACTGGTAATATTTGGAGACTATTTATCAGTGGTTGCGTTTCCAATCTACGCATAGAAATCTTTTGTACACTGCTTTGAAGCCGTGTGGTATTCGACCTAGAATTGACCCCCCTTTTCTCCGTAAAGATAAGGTACTTTTAATTCACTTTAGTTGTCATGTAACCCTTATTTGACCTCAATACCACCAACGTCGCTTACGCGACCCCCTACATTGGAGTCCAGTTCCCCCCCCCCCCCTGCGTTGCTTCAGACCCGTAAATCGAACCGGCCCGGGAATCAAACCCGTAATCGTAATAGCAGCAACAAGGGACAAAATCGCCATTTTTATATAGTATTTACTAAATAAAAATGGCGACCTACTAGCTGTGTTTGGCGCGAAGATATGCAGTTTTTTGAGGACCCTCGTGCGGATACACGCACACAAAGAAACCAACATTTTATTCAGCTGTTTTACCTATACGTAAGACATATAGGTAGGTACCTAATATAAACAGAATTCCGTTCGAATTTTATCAAGGTGTTTACCTAGGACGTAAAAGATCAACAAATAATAGGCATAAAAATATAATTAACCAAGTTTTTTTATCATTAAGTCACTCACAAACAACGAAGCATTTACCATGAATACTAAAGTTAATAACGTGAAGTTTTATAAAACATGTGTTGCTGACAGTATTATTGATAATATTATAATAAGTGTTCTGAGAAAACTGCCTTCTGCCTACTACAGATTTTAGCTTATCCCGTTTACTACAGGAGGCTCGTTGCCATAGAAACAAGAAACGTTTTCGATAGTAAGCTTTAAACTCAACAACTCATGGTAGACACACAGAAGAACCCATATTTTTAGAGAATCAAGTATTTAATCCACATAGGTAGGTATTTGATATTAAAAATAGGAATGACTAGACAGTGAAGAGGTAGATTTTAGGTAATAACAAGCAAGATTTCCCAGAACATTCGGCCCCATACATCCCGCGCCAAAAATGGCACAGAAACATCAATCTACGGACAAAATTCTCCCGAATCGGTAAAGCCCGAAGAGTTTGAAAGCGTCAAAGCCATTATTTTTGACAGGGCCATAATTGGTGCACTTCCCGAGATGGCTGCTTCATACTCGCTTATTCAAAATCTATTCGCTAGCGTTTATTTATTTTGCGCGGCAGCAACAATTTTATATATTTATATTTACGAACGTACGTTGTACTCTTTTGCGTAGTTTCGGAACGTACAATTTTAGCTAGATTTAACCACAATACACTAAACATGAAATATTTGAGATACAAATACATGACATAACGACTGAATAATTATAAATCAGACATGTGCGTATCGTGGATGTCGCTTCATTAGATATTTAGCGCAGTACGTTAGGTAGGCACATTTAGCGCAAATAACACTAATATAAACTAGAATCGAACGTGGTGCGCTATCGATTAGGAGCCGGCGTTCACAACAATTAATGACCTGCATGTCCCGGGCCCGACAAAGCTATGGCAAAACAAATAGACGCCCAGCGCGCCTCCCCGATACACAGGCTGCTCCCAAATACTAGCCGAGAAACATGATACACCCACGGAATTCGCCTCTTGTTTACGAAGGATGACAGTAGTCCTGGTTTTATTGTATTTCGAAAAACATTTTTATAAGCATTTTCCCTTCGCTTTTAAAAATGTTTGAGTCAAATAGTTGTGTTAGTCTTTTGATGACAACAATTTTAAAACCGTTTCGAAATTTTAAAACCCTTTCAAAAGACGTGTCGGGATTCGCAGTTTGAAATATTAAAAAATAACGTTTCGAGTAAATGTACGTACTAAATAGCTTGTGTTTTTCTTTGACTTGATCTATGTTGCTTGGAGTCCTAACATAATAAGACTTAATCAGAAGTCATATTTCTTCGAAAAATAAATACGATTATATCAAAGAACAGTTTGCTGAAGCACTGTTACGTAACGTATTTTGATATGAGTAAAGTCGCAATATGGTTTCGCACTCTTAACTAAAGGGAATCAGAATTTTGTGAATATGATTTAAGAATTTTCTCCTAATCCGAATTTTCGGTCAGTAATTTTCACACCCGCTGTATACAAGTGGCATGGGGTGCGACGCGGCTGTGTGCGTTGCGCCTGTGTGCGCCGGTTTAGGCAGCGGGGCTGTGCTTAGACAATTTTAGTATTACGTGTGGAAATAATGCACCACGGTCATACTCCATGCATAGCGTCATGTCATACCCGTCGTTGTTTACGCCCGCTCCCTCACAAAAGGTCTTTTTGCACGGTTTTTCTGCTATTTTTGTGACGTCACTAATACAGGATGTTTTATGTACTAAGGTTAGGGCTGGTTAATATTCAAATTAGGTTTTCCTTGATTTTCATATCGATGATGTAGCTAATTTGGTTTTACAATTTGCTATGAAATGCGGCGTGCGTTGTGGCTGACTGATATTATGGTGATTTAGGTAGAATGATTAGCATTGCTCAATGTTGTTTTATCTTGTTTTTATAAATTAGTGGTCGGTGCTGCTATTTATATGGCTTCTATGTAGGCGTAGCTAATACATTAATGAATAAGAATATTTATGATTTGTAGATTTTTACATAGGTATCCGTAACTCGAAAAAGAAAATACATAATATGCAATCTATTTAGGTATTACTTACATTTTAGTTTGCTAAATTAACAAGTTTTATTACATACTTAATTCATTTAAATAATGTTCCTAAATATATTACCTTAAAACTAACTTTATGAAGCTTAAAATAAAATTATATTCTATATTGTCAATTGTGCTGAAAACGGAATTTCTCGATTCCTAAGTATGTAGGTAGTGAAGGTAGTAAAATTAGTTTTCGATTCCAACCCATTTTTTATTATTCACATTGGACTAGGGAAATGTCAACTATAGTTGCAGTACATTGAAAACATTGGTATGACTGTTAGACTGCCAAGTCAAAGGACGCAGGTTCAAGCCCCGGCACCGGAATCCATGTGCGTAATATAAATTAGTTACTAAAAACGGAGATGGAAAACATTGTGAGTAAACCGGCACACCTACAGGCGGTTTAAACTCTGACACCAGGTTGTTCATCAACCATACGATGAGAAGAACATTGGGATACATTTATTTATAAAGGCGAATGATATTGCATCTTGCTGTGAGGTAATTAGTTTTCCTTTAATAATCCGGCTCTTTGACTTCCACATTTTATTTCGAGCTGGTAAATAAAAGTATGCAAATGGTAAAAATATTTATACTACGTGATTGACTTCTGAAATGACTAAATTCCCAATAACTTTCGATTTATAGATTTGTTTTAATAATAATACGTACTTTTTGTTACAAAGAAATAAATTCTGTATCTCCATACATTTAATTATCAACCATAGTACAAACAAAAGTTTGAAAATAAAAGTTCAACCAATTACAGTCGCTATTCAAATTTCGAAATTCGAAACGTCATTCGAATCCCTGCGTCGTTCGAATAGATGATTTGAATCATAGTGGCCAGTCTTGTGAAAGAGAAAAAGCGCTCACAACTAAGGCCGCGAACGCACAGAAGCATCAATTCGCACATTTGGCTGTGCGTCGCGCGAAGATCCTGATAGACGCGTCATTTCCGTCTCCCGTGTACAGCCAGCCCAACAACGTCAGTTACTCTGTAAGGATATCAAGAGGCCATTGTCCAAATATAAAAGCTTGCTGTCGCCTTTTGTTCAATCGCGTGGTCTATGGAAGATTGTGGTGGTGCCATTTTTGTTTGTAACACGAATACGACTTGCTAAGGTTCGAACTGAACTACAGTAATTTGTTTTTATTGATGATCATAATAATAACATCAACTTATAGAATATTTATGTAAATTTTAAAGCAGACGTGTTCCATTAAACTTTAAATTGACCTTGATTGCCTACTTAATAATCATAAGAGATAATGACTTGCTTTTTAAATAAAACATTAGTTTAAGGTCCTGAATATAACCAAGTCGTCATTAATAACACGAAAAAGGCGACGCTTACAACTTGTTTCCAACATAATTTTCCACACACTCGCTTATTTTTAATACGAATATATTATACCTTGCGTTTACACCCTTGGTGTAACAATATTAAAAATATTCACGCTATCTTTACTGGATCACTACCATATTAATTATCCCCCCTATTTTCCAGCGCGCTGGTTAGGTTAAGCAGAAACCTCGGACACCCGCGGGCGATGCCACCTCATTGAGTCTCGTAATTTTTTTTCGTTTTGCGCGTATATTTATAGCTTACTTTATTACTGCTTTTTACTTAGAATATATTTATAATAAAGACAATTTTATAAGCAAGCATCCTGAAAAGGACTACAAAGAAACATCGATGAGCTTTCGATCCTCTTTGATGAGTATACGTTACCTTAAATGTGCTGTATAAGACATGTGATCTAGAACTTTAATGCAAGAAGGAAGCATGAGGAAGATAGAATTGGAGTATTGTAAGCATAACACTACTTTCGGTGTCGAAAAACGTCTGTGTCCGTGCATAGAGCATGTTTTGTATGGTAGTGAAATTTGGGTATGACAGACGACACCCCCAAAGCCATATTAATGCAGTCCTAAGAACTTTGTGTGTATGACGACAAGCTAATTATAGAGTGGAGTGTGTACATGAGCGATAGGTGAACGAAATAACGAAACTTTAAGAAGATGTGCTTAGATAGTTTTGGCGTGTAGAAGTGATGAATAGAATAGTGGCAAAGCAAGTACGTGAGGCGTCTTAACGGATAAGCTGGAGAGAAAAGACCTCGGAATATCATCATTTGGAAGACGTCCACTGTTGAAAAAAAGGCCTCCCCATTTTGGAGAGGGGGGGAGGTGCCGTAATCCCCACGCTTGGCAAGCGCAGTGTTGGTGGTCAAGTCACAGAAGACGCTGCTGCTCATCTTCTGGATTTTCCCTTAGTCGCCTCTTACGGCACCCACGAGAACGAGAATGACGATGAAGAATGTGATGAGTGAAATTCGCCCATAAATAGTAAACTCAAATGGTACTGTGACCTGCATGTTCCGTAAGACCCTATAGGACCTAGTTATAGAGGTCACTAACTTAAATAAAGAAACAATTACCGACCAAGTGGTAATTTGAAGCCGTTCAATTATTAACTAGTTTGAAAGTTTAATTCACGCATTCGTTATGATGGAAAATAATGTACTTAACAAATAGGTCTTCCAATTATTTTGTATTAGAGAACTTTTATTATAATTATCTATAACTAGTTACTTAATAGATCAATCCGTAAAGAGCATACACAATTAGGAATAAAATGGCTCTTAGTATGTATATAAGATAGATATTCTAAGACACCACTGACTGACGGTGACGGAAAACATCGTAAGAAAACCTGGATTTAATTATCTGAAATCGCCAACCCGCAGTGAGCTAGCGTGGTGATCAATGCTCAATCCTTCTCTATACGAGAAGAGGCCTTTGCCCTGCAGTGGGACAGTTATAGGCTGTTGCTGTATATAAAGTACTCGTAAGATTCAGACGCATTTTCTTCACCAGCTAGCTTTTCCATATTTACAAGCAATAAACATAATTACCTACATCACCTATATCATTTTAATGACATGTATAAATGTAAATCATTCAATATTTCAGTAACTCTAAATAATGTAATGTTCTTAAGTCACGCAACATTTTTAATTGCTTTTCTACTTGAATTAGGTAATATTTTATCAAAACTAAAAGTTATGTCAATGCTAAACCATAATTACTTACCGATCTTGGGGTTCCAAGAAAATAGCCTCTGCGAGTGACACATAAGGATCTCCGGCACACCCTGGCTGGTTAAACTTTATCCTTGTTATCTTGCCAATTTCTACCGTATAAGCCAAAACGAAGAAAAGTTAGAATAATCTTCCTAACTACGAACGTCAAAAGTGATATCGGCCACGCAAATAACATTTCAAGCCTTACATCTGTCAATGAGAATTAACTATCGGACGGAATGCATCTAACGGTGGTAACCAGTCCAAATTCGAATTTCAAGCGGCGGATTCTTAACAAGGCCCCCGGCTGCATGGACTAACTGAAAATCTCGAAAATCCCACCGCAGATCGCACGAGAATCGGAATATGTAAGGTATTTAGCAAAATGATGATTCGGCGTCGACGATGCTGGCCGGTACATCCGTGCCGCGCCGGTGTAGGCACATTCCTTAGCTGTATTTTGAATGTGTTTTTGGAGCTCACTGTACTTCTGTTTAACCCTTCGCTGTCGTGGCTTCCAAAGTTTTGTTGTGAGTGTACCCACTGCTGTTATGATTGGTGGCGCACACTTCACGGAGCTCAAACAACAAATAATTTTATATAAAATGTTTCACATTGACTGCATTGTAGCTGGTTATTAGACCGTCTACATTACCGCTCGTAATTGTTCGTGTACATTTATAAATAACCAATCGTTTCAAACTCCTTTCGTTATTAGTGATTGTAATACATTTTTTCTTCTTTTTCAGGTAAGTTCGGCACAATAAAATTCAACCTGTTTAGAATTCCGAACGATTTCGTAGCAGTAAAACAATGAGTGTGAGTATTTTTATGTTCCGTGTGTGTGTAATTACGCGCATGTGTTACACACACACACATCGCCGGAATACAATGAGCGGTTCAAGCGTTGATTGTTACCTTTACTTGGAAGTACATTATATTGTATAAAGTAGGTACTAGAAATTATACCATCTGTCTCAGTGTGGACGCAATAAAAAGGTTACTTATAATGCAATTTGAAAGAATACAGTTCGCGTATCATTACCGCACACTTTTTTTTAAACGTGTTTCGCTGCCCAGAGTCTATTTAGCCTTTTTTGAGTACAATAATATCACCTGAAGTTGTCATCTGGTAAGAACAAGGAACTCGTTTGTAGAACTAGACGGCAAAGCAGCGAAGCAATTTTCCTGACTTGATATTTTTATGATCATGGTTAACATGCATAGGTAATTAATCTCAAATGTACGTAGTATTAACTAGGTAATTTCTTACGGTGTGTTTAAATATCATACAATGCAAAGAGGCAGTTGATTGAATGTTTAAATTACCGACAAACATTTATTGGAGTTTGTTTAATAGCTATTTTAGTATTTCAATAGCAAATTTACCCACATTTTAATTTGAGTAACATTTCTGAATATCTACCATAGATTAGTGATTTTTTTTAACCGAACCGCAGCGATATCACCCCTTGATTGGTCACTTCAAAATATAAATAATTTAATCCTTCTCTTTTCTCAAAACTTTGAAAATATTTCTGACGTAAGCATAGTCACTAACTAAGTTACTACGAACGCGAATCCATAACCGCACTCAGCCGAGATAATAGTCCAACACACGATATAATTCAAATCAGCTTTGTGTCGAACGTCGTAACATGCAACTGAGAGGTCTAGCGGCCATTTTGATTTTCGTCGTTCGCGCAAACAAACGCTTAAACTTAAAAGCAGTAAAAAGCGCGGGCTGGGGGGGTACCTATTAACACATTACTCACACAAACGACAATGACAAACGGGATAAAACAAAACAAGGCAGCGTACCGCGTCGAAAAAATTTCAAAAAGAGAACGTCGATTTCGGATCGGGCGAAGTTCGGCGCGAAAGTTGGCTCCGCGTTGTACCAAATGGCTCGCTGGCTTTAAAATGGACTTAGATAATATTTGGATGTTACGGTTTATGAACACTCCCAATAGTTAGGCATTCCGAAATTGCGATGTAAAACTAGTAGATTGTAAAAAAAAATAAGTATCTTTTACCCAGTTGACTCATTAGTAATTAGGTAATAGGATTCCGATGAACAAAGTGCTGTATAAACTTAACATCCAAACGAAATGGTGACATAAAAGTTATTGGACATTGTAAAAGATTTCTTGCAAACTAAAAATTGACATAAATTAAAATTTCGACAGAATCATTCGTATTACATCGTTACTACCCGAAAATAATTGACCGCGAGTGTACAATAATGGACATTCGCACATAAAAGTGTCTCCGAGCAGAGTGGCTGTGAGGGCAAGTATAGATAGGGCAGGCGTCACCTTTGTTGCGGTTGTCGAGAGCCACGAAGTGCAGCGACACACAATTCGCGCTCTCATTTTTAAAATAAAAACCGTTCCTTTTCGGTAAAACGTTTCGTATTACTTTTCCGCGACCGTTTTTAGTGGCAATATTTAAGATACACTACATATTATTGTTGTTCGCTTTGCTTCATAGAAGAACTAAAGTCTTAAAAAATAGCCTGAGCGATTTTTTTTTAGTTAATACTTGTTCACTATAATTCGATGGGTCCTATGTTTAAGGGCCAATGTGCAAAATGATAAATTTTCAATAGAGGGAATTCAAGTTTCAATTTCATATATTGTTTTTCCATGCTTCAACAGATAAACACTTACTGCAACAGAAAATAGTATGTTCAACTATAAATGTGACTTTTTTTAGGTCCTTGCCAACTAGAGTAAAAGGAAGCATTTTACAAAAAAGTAAAATTGCGCAAATTGTTGCATTGGCCCATATGCGTGGGACCCATCGACAGGCGCAAGTATAATACTCACAATAAAAAGTTTAAAGATCCTTAGATGCTCACTAATAAATGGATGTCCTAATATGTAAAATGACTACAAACATACATACGTCTACGAAATCACGACTTCTAACTTTGAAATAAAAACATTTTTAGTTCTTATAAATTTTTCAATTTAACAAACAGTACAAAACAATATAAATATTGGTAAACAGAACGGCTGTTAGGCTGATTGTCGTTTGTTAAAAAAATAACGGTTCATTTAAACGCCCTCGTACTTCATCATCTAGTAAAGTTAACTACAAAATAATACTGAAAGGGATATTAATCCGGTTATAAACTTTTTGGTACAAATGCAATGCTTATTATAACGAAACGCTTGCACATGTGTGTGGGAGCCTTTTTTTAATTTGTTCGCAGTTCAAAACGGCAAACTTTGACGTGGAAACTTTTTAATAGTCGACACGTAGAACTAAGCGTTGCCTCTGAGCATACAAACTGAACGGTTTTATTGCGTCAAAATGTTTTAAACAAATTTTCACGTAAATACATTATGATACGCCTCAAAAATATGTTAAGTTTCCATCAAACCATTATTTAATACGTAAGCTTTAAAGAAACACTCGGCTTCACGTTAAAGAAAAGTTACATACATGTTCAAATGTTTTAGGTGACTTGACTCCCGAACTAAGAGAAGGTGCAGCATACCTATACATTTCACATCTTCAATGTTGTACCCGAAAATCTATTTCGCATGCGATTACAAAAAGACAACCTTGACGGGGTGTAGGTGGGCGAGGGGGTAGATTGGGCGCGGTAACGTGTAACAAATTATAAATAATAGGTGAACGTTATTTTTTCGGATACATATTTCATTTTATATTGTACGGGAACGCGTGGCGGGCGTCGCAGGGGTGGGGGTTAAAATAAAGAGAAGCGCAATTGAATTTTTAATATTTCATGAAGAGGGACGCG
Source organism: Abrostola tripartita (assembly GCA_905340225.1). NCBI lineage: Eukaryota > Metazoa > Arthropoda > Insecta > Lepidoptera > Noctuidae > Abrostola > Abrostola tripartita. The sequence goes on from HG996486.1 coordinate 2,667,155, forward strand.
AGCGGGGCCCGAAGCAGTTTTAATGGGGTTACGGCGAGCGTCGCGTAGCGCGGCTCCGCGTCGCGCGCTGCACCCGCCATGCCGCGCGGACCCCTGCCGCTCACCTATGTTCAACGGGTTAGACGCAACATTGAGCATTTATAATTGCATATCAAATTAATACATATTCAGTGGCAGCACAACGATTGTATTGGGTCTGGCTGGTAATATCAATACAGATAATTGAATCGTACTTTCGGTGTATTTCTTTTAAATAAATACGTCGCCCACACTAGGAATTTCCCCTGCATCGTGGGTGCGTTTCACAAACATGAAATCACATTCACAAACACCCAGACTAGGGACAAACATCGGATCGCACAAATTTTAGCGCAGCAGTCCAGTCGCTAAACCACTGCGCCAATCAGATCGTCAAAGGTTCAGGTTTTACAAGACTATTTATTAATTGATATGTAAACCTACTTCCTGATATATTTTGAATTGAATACTTAAATAGTAGATATTGATTTAAAATTTTCTTTTGTTTATTAAAATTAGGCCGTAAATAACATATACAAATAGTTAAATGGCTCCAAGCCAGTAAATAATAATGTAAGAGCTGTAAATAACCAAGGATAACCGTTGACTTTTTACATTTGGTTGCACCTATTACTTACAGAATTTTCTTTGACAACCTGATTGGCGCAGTGGCTAAGCGATTAGACTGCTGCGCTAAGGGTTGCGGGTTCGATTCCCGCACGGGGCAAAAATTTGTGCGATCCACATTTGATTGTCCCGAGTCTGGGTGTTTGTGTATGTGATATTTCATGTTTGTGAAACGCACCCACGATACAGGAGAAATTCCTAGTGTGGGGCGACGGTTTTTTTTAAAAAGAAAAAAGAAAAAAAAAATACTAAAATCGATTCAAATTGCAAATATCGTATGATATTAATTCCATTACAATGATTACACGTGTTAATTACAGAGGTGTCCACCACAAGTGTCGATATGACAAGCAGTGCGTGCTTCGGAGGTAACTCAATTGTGAGCACCCTCTACTAAGGGTGAGTCCGATATTACCCGCTAACTAGAACAAACTGCTCTACCTACGATTAGCCCTTGAAATAATGACGTCACATCCAATACAGTAAGCGTAATGTCCATCAGATATTCTAATTGTGTGCTCTCTGAAATGATATTTTATTACGTCACACGTGAAGCCCGCCGTGCTTCTAGACAGGGCAGCCGTAGGTATGCGTTCAGTTAAAACTATTGGTGAAATAAAATTACAAATGGCTTCATATAAATATTGTCAAAACAAATCACAAACAAAAAAATACTACGTATGAAAATCCTCAAGGACGTGTCCGTGGTTCGGTTTTCAAACAAAGTTCTGACAGCGTACCTACAAAATGCAGGTTGAAAGACGTTTCGATAAACAACATAGACGTATACACTGTGTAACACAATCAAATCAAACACCTACTATTTAAACGCATTAAAATACTAAGTTGACCAGTTGGTTACAAAACTAAACAATAGCCATGCATGACAATGTCTTGGAGTCAATTTTTCATATCCGCGGCATCGCGTGGCAGTATCACATAGCCCATTCACCTCATATAGTTTTGCTACTCGATCATAATATCCTGTACGGTATTATATTGTTTACTTTTCACACGTAACACTATATAATGAACGCATGCGCATCTATTCCGCATAAATATGAACATTGTTGAATGCGTCTGCACTTGACGGCTATTTTGGAAATCGGTTACAATAATGTATATTTTATTTAAGTTTAAAGCAAACAATGTTGTAGTTTAAAGGTCATTTCATTTCAAATCCACAGAGTAAGGAAAATCTCTTATAGTCATTAGAATGTTATTTTTAAAACTACTCGGAAAAGTCATCAAAATATATCCTCGATCGAAGGATCCCGGACCCGTGTAACATCGCGCACATCAATGTTCGATAATGAAGTTGCAAGGTAAAGGGGTCACAAGGTCCATCTGACGCCGACTCTGTGACCCACATCGGCACAATACGCTTCCGCCTAGCGCCACGCAATTAAGCTCTACACCAGACATAAAAAATTACCGAAACAAAAGCGAACGGGGGGTTAACCCCCCTTCGGCACGCCGCAGTTACAATTTATCATAGCAAATAAAAATACGCGAAATTAAAAGAAAAAGAAACGAGAATTTGGAGCGAGAGGGAACGTTACTGCCGCCTGCCGAATGTTCAAAATAATACTATATATTTTTACTACCGCCTTGGGGGAATAGGGGAGACGACACGGGACGTTGGTAACCAATTAAAAAAAGTATTGCTCGCCGATTAATGTTTGATGTTCTTTGTATAGATCGGTGGATGATAGGTACTCTCTCTGCTTGTTATACATTATTGTAAACCATTTTTATGCAAAAAAAATATTAAAAAAAAATGTTTAGAGACCTAGGCACCAAAAATTATATACCTTCTAAAGTAACAGTCCCCAAACTTCGACTCTACATTTCTATAAGGCATTAAATAGAATAATAAATTCTAGTTTATTCGTAATTTTATTAACTATCGGTAACGACATCAGTCCCTCATCAAATTTTCTTTATAGCCGCCCAAATTACTCTAATAAATTATTTAAGCCTAATCAAACTATAGGTTAATTGTACTTGTAATTAATAAATTATACGTGATACTCCACGCGGTGTTATTTGAGTTAGTGGCTTAATTAAAAAATATAATAATGATTGATTTTCCATTACTCATTAGGTATTGATGACTTTTGCTGACATTTCTTTTATTGAATTATTTTTGGTTTACCTTTCGTTTGTGAGAAAATTAATTGTATTGTTTGTTTATGTTAATATTAATGCTCCTAATCGAATTTTGGACTCGACGACCACTCAGAACACAATGGGTATATTGCATAAGCGCTAACACGTGTGTCCTCTCTCCCACACACTCGGTATAGTCTGATGATACAGTATTCACAAAAAGGTTAAATCAGAACTGACATCCCGTGGTTTCCAAGACACGGAGGTTTAATATCTCCAGCTTTTTCCGGGCAAAACCGCATTTTTATTCCATAAAATCTACCTCTGTAACAACATATGAAATGAAAACTAATCATCTAAAGTCTGTCAATCTAATACTTAAATATCTATATACTACATACATACATATATACTATTTACAACTTAAATATAAAATTAAAATTAAAAAGCAAAAAAATTAGTTTTAAAGTAGGTAGAATTTAAATGTGTATATTTAATTGTTAATTACCATTAAAACATAACCAAGCTTCGTTAATTGTTATGTATGAGGGGAAGTTAAATTATCTAATACTGAATAAGGCTAAATGGCCTTTGCAGTTAATAGTAGATAAGTATAGTCATCAGTCTATAGTATATACAGCGTTCATGCTTAGATCCTCAATCTACAGTTAATACGGGACTATTACGAAATATTATTTCATGCCTGTAATCCTAAAAGGGGCAGTCAATGATTTGGTTACACGCATCACCATAGTTGGTACTATGCGACAACCTAGCACTGCCATTTGTTGCCCACATTTCCTAACAGAAAATCATAATTAATTATATCTAGTTTTCGTCTAACCTGGGAATTGATCCTAATCGCTTACTCGGTTGGCACTTCGGCTGTCTGTATCGGGTCAAAAAACTAATTTACCCTTGCATATGTTACTCCTAGTAGAGTTTTGCAAATTTTGAATAATTTAGTATATATATGATTTAGATGATATTGTAACTATTAACAGAATTGGCCACTCTACGGAATAGAAAACAAAAATAAATATCAGTAAAAAAAATCGGTAGTATTCGGACTGCTCGAATCAAATGAGCCTTTTAATCCCAAACTCCAGTAATATTCTCATCCGGGTTTAAAGCTACTCTTTAGAATACAAACTAGTACCAAACTCTTCAGGCGTTGATAGTACTTTTAGTAGTTACTTTTGTACCTATGTATGTATTGTAAGTACATTTTACCTGAGCAGGCACCGTCTCAGGTACGGGAGGAATGAAGTGGGTATTGGAAAACAAGCATATCGCGACTCCCCGATATGAATTCGATATTTTTTCTACTCCAAACCCTCATCTCAATAGAACCTTCTAATTAAAGCCCACTGCTACCTCCTCAATTTTGAATTGGTAATCATTTCGTATCAAAGAATTCTATTCATCGTTCCCGGTTACCTTCCAGTGTGTTATCGATCGTCGCTCGTCTGAACCCAATTAGTTGGTAACATCAACATACTTGGACAGTAGTTTTATTAAATTACATTAATACGGAGCTCAAATGAGTAGCAATTATTTTTTTCTTCCGTCAAGGAGTTACGGTCGAGGGTGGATCGTTGCATGCAGTGGCGAACACTGAACAACCGTTTTGTATTATAGGTATTTATAATATTGAGCCAATATGTGGCTAATTTAACGGCTTAAAGACTACTTTGAGAACTAAGGAGCTAACTGTAATTAGTTGAGTATTTATTTGATATAATCGCGTGGTTGCGTGCTAAACAGACAATTTATTTTTGTATATGTGTAATATATTTTAATATAATTATAATATTTTGTGATATTTGTTGAGATAAATAAAATGATTGTTTTTTTTATCTTTCATGCTCATCTATGATTGTAGCTGGTAAGTTACACACACAATATGTTTGTTTGTGTTATGTTGTCCTATATCTGTTTCCTTAGATTAAATGTATAGTTAGCATGGGTGTTTTCCATAAATGTATCCATGAGCTGTAAAAGAATCAGCATGCCCCATGTCGATTAGACACCTATTAAAATCCCATTCATATTTGTTTTTAAAGCAACTTACTTCGACCACAATCGGATAGAAATGATTGTATTCCACCTACTTAATTTAAACCTCAGTTAGATCAAGCAATTAAGATCCCATTCACAAAATTCAGCTTAAATCTGATTAGTGATTTCCGAGTTAAGCTAGTACGGCCGGCTACCGGCTAAGTTCGCGCCGAGCCCACCGCACAGATATTATTTGAAGTGGTTGGGCGCATTCTCGTACCCACACTGTCTGGTACACAAGTTATACCCACTAAAGGGAACAATGAGTTATCTCACCGACTACCTACTCATATTACGTCACGGTGTCTACGTAACAATAAATAGTGTCACAGAGCGGGGAGGCGACGAGGGGCTTGCTGTAATACTGTTCCTTGCTACTCTGTTTACCTATTCATATTTTTGTTAAACTTTTTATTGAACCCTGAGTTTTGTTTCGTGAATGTCTGTTCCCCGAATCGTGTAAATGTTGGATGTTAATGTCAAATGTGGATTATGTGTGGATTATTGTACTTGTATGTATATGTTGTTGTTCAGGTAAGTCTTATTTGTTACTATTAATAATGTTTATAAATGTTGTGTTTTTGTTGTATGGGATAGGTACTAAAATGGTCGGTGACTTGACCATGGACTGCTGATTACGTCGCACGATTTAAATAATCTATGGTTCATATTCATTACGGAGTCATCAAATTGACAACAAAATTTCATGAGGCATCCCGAACTTATAGTAATATAGTAAAATCTCGACGAAGGCGAACAGAAAAGCCAATGCACCTTTGATCTTTGTACACTGCGAGCCTCTCAGAGGCTACTCCCATTACTGCATGCAGATTTTATACTTTGTGTCATTTTTGTGCGAACGGCGCGCTGCTCGTCCCCACACCCTCTGCCAGTGCGCCCCCCCCCCGTCGCGCGCGCCCCCTCCTTCGCCCCTCGCCGCGCGGGGTGCGCTACTTAGCTGATGACTTATTAAGAGTGCATTCTTCAGAGGTGTCTGCCTGTCGCGGCGGGTTTAATGACGTGGGTAGCAACGTGCTCTCCGATTTCGTACTTCGAGTATGTTCCACTTTTTGTTACAATGCTTTACGGTTTTGTGTGGTGTTTGTTGATGATGTTGTTCATTGGTTTATTGTTGGCTAAGATTTTGTGTAACAGAATCGTTTGAAACGTTAAACGAAGTGTAGAGTAGCGCGCAAGCCACGAATTGGTGCTAAAGAAAAAAAAGTATGATGATTTAGGCATATGTACCTACCAATTTATAGTCGAAGCATCCAGCAACAGATATAGAATCGTGTTTTGAATCAATATTTCACCTAAACATATCTAACACAACAGGCACTAATAGTATTCCATTAACTAATAGATGACTTGCATTGGAAGCTCAAAAAATCACCGCACAAAACAAAATAAAAAATACAAAACAACTTTCGCAACTTTTCGATATTACGTAGCAACCCTATCGCGGGCTGCGATTGATGCTTAGAAAACTTGCCGGCCTAAATTACGAGTCAGGGTTGTCAGTGTCGATGATAAAAGCTATCTGACAGAGGATCGCGGAAAATTAAAAGGGCCCTGTTGTATTTGTTTGTCATTTCCGAGGCGTACACGCGATCGTGGCCCGCTTCGGCGACCTTATAAGTGTTGTTAAGAGAAGGCGTACGAGGATTTCATGATAAAATTTAAAGTTTTTGAGGTTAAAGAGGAGTATCTTAGAAAGCAGAAATCAATGATTTTGACATTTAAATTCTAAAGTACCTACGAGTAGATCAGTAGATATAGGTATACGGTCATAACAAGATCCCATGACTACCTGCCTACTATGACTAAATTATATTATCGTAAAAAACGAGTTGTCACGATTTAAAAAACATTGAAACAAGAAATACGTGAATTTTAGTAAATGGTTACAGATCATTTACTACGCAACTTGTTCCGGTTCCGCTCGGTGAATTCTCAGTGACAGAACAAAAACAGTTATTTGCGAAATCAATATTCATAAATACTCAACACTGAAATACAAATAAAAACCTTCCTGCCAACTCAATTATCAACATATACAGTTAGATATCTAAGGATTACGCAAATGTTTTTTCCGCCATTTTTTCATACGGTACCTTATACCTGAGAATTACAATCGAATCGAACCATTAACCTTTTCAAAGGCTAGTAAGAAATGGAACAAAAAAATGTATGATGGATGCAATATAACGACTATTTTAATAGGGCTATGTGTTTTCTTGGTCGATAAATTACCGCTAATGTTGTAGATAGGCGACGTTTCTTTCATTGTGGAGTTATTGTGAGTTTTTTGTTGCAATAGTAATTACAGGCAGTCGCATTTATTGCTGTTGACAGCCCTACCGTGGTGACGTAAGCTTAAGTGTTTGAACAATCCCTGGACTTGAGGCGATTGTACACATTTGGAAACTGTATGTGTCGTACGTCTGATTGGTTCAGGTGCAGCGTAAAGAACAATCATTTGAAATTGTCGCCTTTCATCATACGTAGACGAAAACAAAGTTTGCTAAAATATCTAATGGAATTCAATCAACTATTTTGCAGTTAATGCGCTTCCTAAAATACTTAATTCAATTTAGTTCTGGTCAAAGTCTGGAAGGTAGCTTACAATAATTAAGAACGAACTAATTAAAAGTACCTAACAAGTAACAATAAACTTAGCCAAGACATGTCATAATATGTAAAAGCCACACGTAATCGCAACAAAACATCTCTCATACTTAGTTGTTAACGTAAATTGCACTTTCATATGTAATAGAAAAACGCAAGCTTTGCCTGCATGGGAAAAGTACGTGCGAAACATAATATATGTACGGAAAAAACATGTTTACGCGCGTTAAATAGAAACCATATTAATTGTTGTATGCCGATATGGGAGTAAGAGAACAATAAAATGTTTAACTCGCTCGTCTACTGAGAAGAATATCGCTTGAAGCGCATTCAATGATTATAGGTAAAGTAGCTATAGGTACTTTGTCTTATACTTAGACTACAAAGGAGCACTAACCAACAATACGTTAATTTGTCAGCTGTCTTCAATCTTTCACATCAAAAATTCAAAAATAGACCAGCTATTGTTTATTATTAGTGCGTCCACACTTGTAATGTTCTCCTGACCGAATTTCGGTCACAGCGGCCGATCTCATCTGAGACTAGCCAACTACGCAGGAGATATTATAGTGCACAAGTATGCGCGCAAACACAGGTGCACTCCCTATTCCCTCACTCTCATAGTCCGATGGGACGGTAGACCGACACGACCGGGAGAGATCAGGCGCAGGACCAACGGCTTAACGTGCCTTCCGAAGCACGGAGGGGTCTGGACATGTGAAAACGGTCACCCATCACAAGATTGACCGTGGCGAGCACGGCTGAACCTCGCAAATCGACTGATCTGCGCGGTAGCCACGTAGTTACGAGTTCACACTTGTAACACTTGTCCGTAACACAGTTTCTCCAGGTGTTTTGTTTGGACGAGACACGCCACTTTGTTAAGGTCACGGAGGTAGTTTCGTGGTCTCTATGAAGACAAGAAATGTTCTAAAAATACTTGAAACACGCGTCGATGGGCGTCTTAATTGTAAGCTAATGCCAAGGCATATACGTCATGTACATTTTTTCCGTCTTTACGTCTCCTTACTGGTTATAGTTCATACAATAGATTTGAAATGCCAAGTAGTTTGATCGAGCCCACACCTGCTTCGAAACCTCTTAGTGAACGACTTATTAAAAGCTTGATGATTTCAGTATTGTTAGGGCGACTCATTTTACGTTCACAACAGAATGGCAATATAAAATATAAAGTGGGAACATGGACACCTGTATTGGAAACAATATTAACTTATCGACACAGCGAGCACACGTCCCGCCCAGGGATGGGTGCAAATGATTTCCGTCAACGTGCTACACGCAGGGCCGGTCCCGAATTTAAAAGTCCCTCACTGAAATCACTGGGCACAAATACGTTTTTTAGTAACCCCGCGTGTTTGTTCCGACAACATTTGCGGACACACAAGTACGTTCGACTAGATGATATTGCAGTGCCTGTCACGTGCGTGTGATTCACTTGATCGAGTTCGAAACGTCAGATCCTTCAATCTCGACGCCTACCTGAAAAATATAAACAAAGTTGCATTTCAAATGAAACACGGTGTTGTTAAAGGATCAAAGAAAATAGAAATACAGCCTTAGTCTCCCCATAATTTGCTAACCGTTGTACAGAGCAAGTAAGTATCTAATCACCCCTAGCCCTAATTGCTCACTTGATATTGTTACTTAAAAATGCAAATTAGAACGCCTTCAGGTGCAAAATGTTTCATTAAAAAGCGTACTAATGAATAGACGTAGAAACTGTACTGTAGAATTACCAACACTACGTCCTGACCTGTCATTGGCTACTCATATAGATAATTATCTAATTAGTCATTGCGACTAATAGTCGCCGACAACTTTAGAACGATTTCAAAACATTATAACGGTGTAAAATGTAGAAGCGGTTGCCGCCGCCAACAATGGCACACTTTGTGCGAGTCTACTTCTGTCCTTTAATACGGGGATCGCGTGCCGCTGGTGTGAAAAGGGAAGTTTGTTTCAAATGTAACATGGTGTTTTTTACTCGCAGTTTCCGATATGAACGATGAAAAGTTTCACCTAACAAATTTTAATATTTTCTTTTTGAAAGGTTCTGCGTGGGGCTGAAAAGGCGTGGGCGATTATCGAAACTTTTGTATGCCGCTACTCTATTGCATTCGATTTTGTTCTTGTTTTTAATCTATACAGCTTACGCTGCCTATTGCCAGTTTTGCCATACGTTGGAGTTTGTTCCCTTTTACTTACTTTTTAGTTTACGATGCGGCTTCTCATTGTTTTTTTATGAACCAGTTGCTGTCTGGCCTTGACAATAATTTAATCAGTAAAGGAGACTTTATATCTATACTAATATTATAAAGAAGAGTTTGTTTGGTTGGTTGAACGAGCTAATCTCAGGAACTACTGGTTCGAATGGAAAAAATAGTATTGTGTTTGATAGGCCACAGAAAGGCTTTTAGGCTATAAAACATTCAAAATCCACGCGGAAGAATTCGCGGGATAAAGCTTGTGCATTATATACCTCCCATCGCAAACTAATGTAATGTATTACAATAAAAAATAAACTCATTGAATACCAGTAGACAGTGTAAGAAAAACATCGTGAGGAAACCTGCACACCTGAGAGATTTTTCAACGGTGTGTAATGCCATGTCAGAACCCTACAGGCGGTTTAATCTCTGACACCAGGTTGTTCATCAACCATACGATAAGAAGAAGAATTAAAGAGAATAGTCGAAACAAGTATCTTAGATGAATGTAGTGTAACCGTTAGAATGGGTACTGTTAGACATATTTTGGACAAAGGTCAGGATCAGGAGGAGAAGAAGACAGGGCAAAGGTTTCCTTCATAAAACTTATAAGATTAGGCCTTAATTCATTAGGAAACTGTGCTGGCTAATACCTTCAGCGGTTAGATACTTTAAACTCGATGATGCGGTCTATTCATTTCTATAAAAAACTCCTACGGTCCAGTGGCGTCGGTACCCGCTTTCACAACTTTTTACTTAATAATTTTATCTATTTTACTGTTATTAGTGCATAAAGTACGGGAGAATAAATCACTTACCATTTCACTTACTAAGTCTTGGTAGTCTTGTGATATTAATTAGGCTTGTAGCTACGTGACTACCGCGCAGATCAGTCGATCTGTGAGGTTAAGCCGTGCTCGCCGCGGTCAGTATTGTGATGCGTAACCGTTTTTACAAGTCGAGACCCCTCTGTGCTTCGGAAGGCACTCTACGCCGTTGGTCCGGCGCCAGATCTTTCTCCGGTCGTGTCGGTCTACCGTCTCATGGGACTATGAGAGTGAGGGAATAGAGAGTGCACCTGTTTTTGTGCGCATACTTCTGCACTATAATAATTATCTCCTTGTCTTCTCCTCCTAAGATAGACTGCCGTGACCGTAATTCGATCAGAACATTATTATTAATTAGGCTTGTACAGACAGACTTCTATCTGCCACATATTCTATCTCATTCACTCTCATTATCATCATCAGCCAAAGACGTCCACTGCTGAACAAAGACCTTCCCTTAGAGCGCCACAATGAACGGCTACTTGCCATTTGCATCCACCGGTTGCCGGCAACTCTGGCGATATCGTCGGTCTACCTGGTGGGAGACCTGGCTACGCTGGGTCTTTCGGTTCACTCTCTTCGCAAGCTACTGGTTGTAGACCAGAGTGCCTGCCGACCAGCATGGATGTAGATCCATGCTGGTCGGTTTAGGGTAGGCACTCTGAGCCTGGACTTTATCGAAAACATCTACACTTAAATAGTAAATTTCTAAACCTCTCATTTCATTAAAAACAAATTTAAAGCCACTGAAAAATGAAAATATCTTTGCCGTTTTTATCATCTAAAAGCTGCAGATACTTGTTTCTAGTGTGTTTTTTCACTTTCCATCAGATTTTCCTATAAATTAGTCCCTTTTAATCTCATAACCTCTGTAGCGGAGCTCAGCGATTACCCGTTATACAGTTTTTATTTTGTCCCCGCGGGTTAGTGTCGATAATTATGATAGGAGTCATGTTATGCTAGAATGTATATACATACATATATACTAGTTCATTTATATAGTGGTCGCTAAGTGCGACTGCTAAGAATTAGGTCCTGGGTACAAATCTCGGGTCCGTCAAAGTGTAACTGAGATTTTCCATTACGTTATTCTCAGTAGCAGCCCGGAGTCTGGGTTTGTGCCCGGTCGATAGCAATAGGCTCGCTACCACATTGGGACCTTTAACATACCTGGCCAAATGTGTGTGTGTACTATTGTGCATCTCTGCCTACCCCTTTTGGAATAGATAGGTAATTCAGAGGAGCTTTTTATTGGAGAAGCGGCTTTGTGTATGAACGTCTGCGATAGAGGTTTCGGATCACTTCCCGTTCATGCTAAAATTTGTACAAAATACATATGTACATATAAAGGCCCAGTCTTATAAAAAAATCTCTCACTAGTAATAACTCTCATCATAAAATTTTATATTAATTTTTTATACAATATTCCGTCAATACCAGAACTGGCTCTACACAGGAACATTATGTAGATGCAGTGCGTGCGTGATCAATAAACGGGGCGAAGACACCGCGCTGTCACGGGCTGCGCACACGCATCTATGTAACAAACAACATAAACACTGAGCTTAAACTGCTGTCTATACTTTTAAGGCTGGCAGCTTGTCACCGCATGTGTAATTTTCTGCTGCACTTATCTGCTAGATGACATGGCTTAAAATTAAGTCTACGGTTAAAAAAAAACCATTGCCCTACCCTAAGAATTTCTCCTATATAGTGGGTGCGTTTCACAAACTTGAATTATCACGTACACAAACACCCAGACTCGGGTCAAACGTCTGCAGTTTACTCAAATTTTTGTCCCGTGCGGGAATCAAACTCGCAACACCTAGTGCAGCAGTCCAATCGCCTAGCCACTGCGCCAATCAGGTCGTCGATTTTATTTGATGATAATAATTAATAACAGTTTGTTTCAATCTTGTAAATTTGTGACTCCCAATAGGTGACACAAATCCAAGCTGTACTGCAACTGAGAATTACCCAACGGAAAAAACCAATAACACTGCTCGACCCGGGATTAGAACCCAGGACTCTATGCTCACACGGAAGTAGCTGTACCTGTTTACTTATTATTCGACTGATTGTTTGTAAGGTATTATAATTAATAGGAAACTGTAATGATGTTTAATCAATCAGCCAATCATTTCACGCTATTCCGAACGGACGCATCAATTTACCTACTAATATTATATTGCGTGCATAGACGTGTTAGTACGTGTAGGGTAAAGAGACGCGAGAGCTGTCTATAGCTATTACGATTTAGGTTAGCCGGCAATATTATTGTTTCGGAATTAGTGAGATTTTTCATTCTATTCGATTTGTATTCGTCTAGCGTTTTGCCACGTGTCTAGGGCCTCAGATAACGCTTCGTTCGTTGGTTGCTGACAATTACTTGTTAACGTCATGCCTTGTCGTCTCGAATATCCCCCAGGACTGTCGCCAGTCCTCTCGGTTGTGTGACAGCGTAGACCTATTTCTTTATAAAAGCAGTTCCTCACTTTGCATCAAACTGTCACTGTCAATACTCTTCGTTCGGTCAACGAGTTAGTTATCGTACTTTACCATTTATTAGTCTATACACTTATCATCTTTGAGTATCATCTTTTAAGCACTGATAGTCGAGTGGTATGACCGCTGGACTGCCAAATCAAAGGTCACAAGATCAAACCCCGGCACGCAACAATGTCTTTTCGAATTCATGTGCGTATTATAAATTAGTTATCAGTGGCTAAAAACGGTGAAGCATCGTGAGGAAACCGGCATACCAGAGAGATTTTTTAACGGTGTGTAAAGCCATGTCAGAGGCCTGCAGGCGGTTTAAACTCTTACACCAGGTTGTTCATCAACTATACGTTAAGAAGACGAAGAAGTCTGTAGTATCACTAATTAATAAAAGAGACGTAATTTTTTTTTGACAACAAGAAAGTAAGACTCTTCAATTTTCAAAATTCTTACTCAAATTAGTTGGAGTGGACATAATTTCGGAAGCACGAAAAATTCCACTCCATTGAAATCGCGGACTAGTTCTAGTGTAGGTAATATATGAGTAGGAGTAACTATAGAGCCCTTTTAGCGGTCAGGTGAGGGCTAGCCCACTGCTACCGATACCGGTAACCACACGCCACCAATATTCAGTCGATCCGCATAAATATTTAGCCATACAAGGGCGCTATTAAACCATCGACAAACAATTTTCAAATATTTAACGATCTTGCAAACGACAAAATAACCCGTACATACCCACGTAGGTGCCTACAAAGACCTATAGGTAGGTATGCAGTGAGGGGAACACGAATTGTGCATTGTTGGACCCGCTTTGATACCTATATATTTATACGAGGATACGTGAAAGGATAACCACACCTGTTTTCCACTTAAGAGCTGGCTGTATTAAGTCAGACGTTAAAATTCTAATAAGATGCGTTTTAATGGGTAAAATTGGAGGTATACCTGCCAATAAAATGCCCTTAGGTAAAAAAATTCACTTAGAAGTGAGGTATAGATATATGATCCAGATCTGCACAGTGACCATAAGCTCGCCACCTACGTAGGATTTCGATAGGCGGTGTATCGTGGGTGTGTCAAATGTAAATCCTTGAACAAGGAAAACACGTGATCATGTGTACAAACATATAGGGTAGTACAAACATATATGTAGGGTACAAACATATATGTAGGGTACAAAGGAGATTATTGAATATTTTCTATACATTCCTATATGTATAAAAATCTATGATCTGTGTGATTTCAAACTATGCAATGTATCTTTGTGGTAGCCGCTTGGCCTCACCTATTACATTACAACAACGATACAAACCAAAAAAATAAACCTAGAGATTGAATCAAAGTGCGCACGTGACGATCGACTGTTCACGCCTTCATTATTAATTATTAAACCGAACTTTTTAATTAAGCATTGTGCCCGCAAATATTTCTACGAACAAGTCGGCCGGTACTCGTACGATACATTCAACGTGTCTGCAGTAAGTTAATTATATCAGAATGTAAGAGACATTGTGTTTCGATTATGATTCAATACATTTTTATAGCGATCTCATGGTTGGCATTGTTTAGTGGGGCGTTCTCGCCTCTCGGCTCGGTTTATTGCTTTAATAAAGTGATTAAATACCATGGCGTAAAGCCAGGGCTCGATACAGGCCGAGCTAATTTCGAAAACTTGTATTCGCTCCCTTTTAGGTCGGTCGGTTTTAATGCGGGGTCAGTGACTGTAGATCCTGAATTAGAGTCATATGGAGCGAAGGCGCGCGAATGTATGCGACAAATAACCGCCAACATTCGAAGCTGAAAAATGTGGCCGTGATTTCTTGAACTGATTCATGGAGGCAAAAATTATTTTTACTTTACTGTGGCGACTAGCTACCGTTTCTACTTAGATGTTATTAGATATTTACTTTACATTAGATAGATTTATAACGTGGTGTAGCCACCTGAGAAACTGAATGACTCGCATAGCAATATATAAATTGTTGACGTCAGATCCATATAACCAATAAAGGAACAGAAGATTCATTAGTAGAACATAGTTTCGAACTCGCGTTTGTCTTCAGTAGGTAAACGCGTAGGAAGCAAACAATCGTGACAAGTTCCTAAGTAGACCCTAAGTAAAGGTTACAGACGCGATACGTTAGGTAAGTCACAGGTGTTTCGGCGCGGCGGAACTAAAAACATTACCGGCGAGGCGAGGGTAATCGGTGCATTGTTGCGTGCGCACGGAGCGCGGGCGGCGCGGCGCGACCACGACGCGGCGACGTCGCTGCACGCGCCCCCCATCCACTTTTATTTTTGTTGCCTTACTTTTTTCTATATGAAGGTCCACTCACTTATTCATGCGAGCGGGATTGTAATTTTTTTTTCTACTTTTTGCATGCGCCGTATATAGATATTTTGGCTACCTCCTATTTTTTCGTGACTATAAAAGTGGGCCGGGGTCGTGGGCTTTTTTCGCGGCACCCCAGCCCGCCGAGGGGAGTGGAGGGTGCTCGCCGTTAGAGAATTATTCATTGCCTACCCCCGCCGAACCGGCATTCCGTTATTTCTGTTTGTTATGAATTATGTCCGATGACTTTTCCCGACGCCCCGTTTCTTTCGTTTTCACTAATTACTTTTTCTATAGAAACTATAAATCTTCATTCCTTAATCGAGTTGGGAGCAGTGCGGTAATGACATCGGTCGCGTGGGCCGCGCGCTCGCTCCTTGCTCTATGATAAATATATTCGTTTGTGATAAAACATTGTTTCCCTGTATAAACTGACGTACTAAACGCTAACAAAAGATTCAAATTCACACTCTGCTGCCTACTAAAATATGTAGAAGAGCTCGCTCCCGGCCCGCTACAAATTTGAATTTCATATGTATGTTTCGCCTATTACGGATGCACTCATTAATATCTTAAGTGATGTGTGGAGGTTTATAGTGCGCAATTTTCAGCTTTATTACTTCGTAACAGGGTTCATTGCCGTCATAACGTTTACGGTTGTCTCCATTTATACAGAGCACGCGTTAAGATTATGTCGGATGAAAAAATGCTGCAAATTGTATGACCCCCATGAAAAAACATTATCATTACGGGCACATCCGGCGGGTTATCTTTTCGTATGCAAATCTTGAGTGCTTACACCGCTTGTGTGATACTTGTAACAGAGTACAAATTGTTTATTGTGTACCGCGGGCGGGACGGTCAAGCGTGAACCGTGATGTTGTTGCATCTGATTGCCGGTCAACTTTCCTCGGGGAAGCAGTTCACACCGACTTGCATTGTATTGGTCCTACATATGTATAAAAGTATAATATATTAGAATTGTGCCTTAAAAGAAGGACTTTTAACGGTTATAATACGACCTACCTACCTAAACAGTCAAACTCAAAGTATTACAGTTTCTTTAATATAACCGTTCCTGTATTTATGTTAATTAAAATTGGCAACTTATGAATACAAATCAGTTATGGTGGCCACAAAGAAAGGATGTCATCATTTCCTTTCGTTCGAATTTACGTAATTAAAGTAATTCCGTAAACAAATATTGTCGCTTACTTATACTGGCGTAGAAAATACAAATACGTTTTTGCTTTCTATTACTACGTTCCTAAGATTATTTTTAACGTAATATGAGAATAACACCGTACCAATAATGCTCCTGTAATTAGGGAAAGCAACTTGTCAATATCTTTGTCCGTTTACTTACAAGTTTGGAATAAATCAATTAATTAGTTTAAATAAAATAAAATACATTTATTAGAATAGAATAGAATATTTAGAATAGAATAGAATATTTATTAAAAACACAATAGGTAAAATACAGTCATCATAAATCTTAAAATAACATAGGTAAAGGAATGTTAGGTGCCTGTACTAGGTTAAACCTGTATCACAGGCAGTATAAGCTTACCTTTACAAGGGACAAATTATTGGAAACAGTATAATTATTTTAATAATGGACAAAGAAAATACTATATTAGAACTACTAAATATAAATCTTAGATTAATATCTATTTATATAAATAACTATGAAATACAAATAACTTCATAAACAGATTACTTTATAAATAAACATCTATACAAAACTGAAGATCAGCAGAATTGCAAACCTTGCCGTGGTCGAAATTTATTGCTACATCAAAGATACTTACGAAAATAAACATTTAAAAAAAACAGTAGGACAAGGAAGTGGACTTAGCGGATGCTGTACCGGGACCAGCATGACCAGGTCCAGCGCTGATTTTCAGCCACTCCTACTCCCTAGGTTCGGGAGTTAGGTGGTCGTTAGTTAGTTTAGGCATGCATCTCTCACTTCAAGTCACAAGACATAACTATCTCAAAAACGGTAATCATACATATGTGTTCTAATCAACAAGGATTTGAAGTTACTACAATGCATGACGCACGGCTGAACTCGATCCTCTTCGCTCGAATGACTCTCGATCGAATACGTCCTGCTATTAAAAAAAAAGCTTCGAAATCTATGCACCCACTTCAAAGTTGTTGCGAACAATCAAATTTAGAAGTTTAGAACAAAGCCATCACTTAAAAAAAAAGGAATTTAGAAATAACCTTATTTTTAAAAACTGACAATTTATGATACCCAACTGTAACTATCCTGTACTTTGCTACGGCCTACGAGCTATTGTTTATGTTTATGTCTGTAGGAAAAATATCTATTAAAGTAAAAAAATAATGATGTTATATTGTATAGAGGAAAATGGCACCTTGTAAGTGGATTACAGAAAGGTAAGATAAATAATTTTGCCGTGTGGTATCCGGCCTAGAATTGACCACCCCTTTTCCTCCCGTGGGTGTCGTAAGAGGCGACTAAGGGAAAATCCAGAAGATGGGCAGCAGCGTCTTCTGTAACTAACCACCAACACTGCGATCCCCAGGCCGCTTGATAAGCGTGGGGATTATGGCAACCCCTCCCCTCTTCTAAAAGGGAGAGGCCTTTGTTTAAGTGGACGTCTTCTGGCTGATGATGATGATAAAGAACTATAACGAAATAACGTATTATTTCTAAGTACCTAAGTGTTGTAGGTACCCATACATGACGTGTATCTTATTCCTCTATTTTTCATGCCTTCCGACGCCAAACTTAGCGTATAGTAAGCGCAGATATTTTGGTGATAGTTGTAATTTAGAGACATGTTTAAAAACTTTAATATTATACCTACCTATAAATAATATCGTATTGTCCTTCTGATCTTATTTCGGCTACGACAACCAATGTCAACTATAACAAGCTTACGCATCACGGTCTCTTTATATCAAAAAGAGTGATCACAAAACTGACCTTAGCAAGCAGTGTTCCACCTATCAGAACGTAATATTATGTGCGCGCCAGTCATGTAAGCTACGAGCAGCTCATTATCTAATGAATGAGGTGTTACCTATAGTCTACTTATTACATAGATACGACCACAGTCGAACTAATTACAAATAATTTGCATACCTACAAATTAAAGCCGCTTTCTAGAAACATGGTAACATTATCAGTAAATACACCGTCAATATATAATGTTGCCTTTTCTGATTGGTTGACCAAAATTCCGGAAATTTTATTTCAGCCAATCTCATTTGCTGTCGTACAACTAATCAGTTTATTATGTGCGTCAATTGAAATTTTCTTATATACTTACATGTACTTATATACCTACTTAGATTAGATGTACGTAGTTAAAACTAATATGTAGGTAACTATGTAAAATTTAACGCGCTAGCACACAAAAATTATATGACATGATCAATTGAATATGAATGAATTATTTAATTGTGTTTATGTCCAATGCTATATGTTATTGTGTGAAATTTTATTTAAATATCAGTTTTAAGTATCATTGTCTTTCAAACTCTTCCGTACGCATAATTTTCGTAAAAGGGATACAACATTTTTGATGCCCGTACTAATATAATTTCTACTTCACTTTATCGTACTAAGTAGATAATATAGGTATAAATATTATGTATAGGTATATATAGGTTATGATTATTATATACATTGTTCTATTTGTAATCATGGCATTCGTAAAGTTCTCTGACATAACGACGTTAAACCATGTTACTAAATGTTAAACTGACTTCTAACTATAAAATGTTATCCATTGATTGCTTACTTCAGGTCTGTCAAGGGATGTATGAAGCTAGATGTATAATGTGAGACGTCTAAGCGTTTCTGCCGCACTTGAGGCTCGCACGCAGCATACTGCTTCAAGATTCATTGCTTCACACGAAGACGTATGCGATTTCAGCACATTTAAATATTTATGTAAGTGCATACGTTGTACCAACATACATATTTAAATTACGGAGACCGTGGCTCAGTGGCACGATGTTGTAGCATATTGTAACAGGGTTCTATAGAAAGTGGTACAATATTAATTTTCTTCAATTATTTGTCAAATTTTCCTTTGTCTAAGTAAGCTATGGAAAAAACGATCTTAAATGTAAAACCAACATGTTATGTTACAACAATTTACATTATATACACACGATTGTTTTTAGACTACGTATTATATTATTAAAACTAATATATACAAACAAAAAACATCAAAAAATTATGCATCAAAATATTCCTCCTCATCACTGTCGACTGGCAGGGTTCCCAAAAGGCATGCGGCATTGCCACGTTGAATGGCAATAATTAATATATCATGTTATGTTATATTAAAAGCTTACATTATTAAAATAACTACGTAGCACTACTACCGTAGCTGTAAGTGCTACGACTGATTTCAAACAGTAAAATAGATAATTTATGATAAAATAAATTCCGGTATAGAGCAGGTTCAGCTTAGTATAATGCTGATAAGTACTTATTCCATAACATCTACAACTTATAGGTTACAAGTAAACCTGCAACTCCACATTTAGTGATATTAAGTCCTACATCACAGAGGGAACAAACTTATTAACCCGAATCATTCGCGTGTCGCCAAAAAACAAAGAAGTTTGATAGTTCATAGCCCTGTACATATATTATGTAGTTAGTAATTCGCAGAGTAGCAATGTCACAAAGAAGGCTCTTTGATGAAAAGGACCTCAGTGCTATTCATTCATATGTAGTGTGCAAGCGAGAGAAATCGCCCCGCTGTGCACGATCTTACGACAGGAGCGGATTTGGGTAGGGTTAACTACATTAGTAGTATAACGAGCTAATTTTTTCAGTTTTTCTAGCCGTGCTCAGAAATTCTATCCTATTAAGTAGGCACATGGAAATTACACATGTCATGAAGTACCTAGAGATGAGCAAATTAGCAAATCGTATAGAGTTTTGTGTCCAGGATTCTTTGAACTCACAATTAGGTACCTATCGTCGCTCGGGGAGTGCTCTATAGCACCCCCATTTTGTGGTTAATTACAAATGTACCTACTCGATGAAAAGGCTTTTTGTGATAACAAAGTCGGCCAACTGCCAAATCACTTTGTCTAGCTGTAAAAGTTATGTTTAGTTCCCGTTGGTACTATATGTATGTACTTGGGCTAATTTGTCACCTGTAAAAGCCGAAGACCTATATAAATTCAGCTACTCAAACATTTCGTACAGCGGTGGCATAATTAGCACAACATAGCGATCTAAACAACTGAGAACCTAAGTTGTACAAAATATCTTTTTTGATTTGATAATATTCACTGGGTTGTGAATATTAGTGTCCTCGCAGTTTAACGTGCTTTTAACGTTGCATTTAATATGCTGACCCCTTTTCTTTTGTTGTCCAATGCCGCTGTGTGTGTGTGCAATCAGGGACATGATTAAACGCCACGAGTTAGAATGTTGGCTATTTTCATCGTGGTAATCATTTTGTTATCGGGACTGCACAGTTTGATGACTCGCGTTGTATATTGTTTAAGGTAAATTTAGTTAGATAGGATAATACATAGCGCTATGGTTGGATGCCACATAAATTCACATATAACACAGTACCGTTGGTTGGCTTGGCTTGTGTTCAATAAATTAATCCACTGAACTTTTCCGGTGTTAACTTGTGTTTGTCAATAATGCACCCAAATCCGTATCTGTGCGTCTTAGGTCGCTGCAGTACTAATAGACGTATGGCGCGTTCTCTGATGTTCTGACAAAGACAGACACGCGACGACTATTTTTATTAAAACCCGCAAGCCGAGGCATACTTTTTTTAATAACTTATGTACGTAGGTGCGGGTCGAGTCATTTGAATTGCACTCCGGGTTAGTTCACGCTCGCGGCACGAGATTTTTTTCCCAGAAAATTGTGGAGTGTGCCCTTTGTGCGGTAGGCTTTGCCGCCTTGAGTCGTACGGGTTTGTTTCAAAATGTTTTCCTTTTTAACCCCGCGTGTGGGGTGCCAAGTCGATAACGTCCGTACTCACTCGATATCTGTGTCTTGTACATTGTGGATGTACTAGCATACGCAGATGTCTACATAGTTGTATGGGAAATTATTGCTTTCTTATTTTGAGTAGGAAGTACATACTAAAATATAAGTTGAAAGGTATAATAGATTAAAATTAAATCAAATCGACAAGCCGAACAGACGTCTTAACTCATATTTAATTCGCAAATTCAAAGCATTTCCCGTCACTCGCTAAAAATAGTGTTACAAGATCGAACTGAAAAATGTATACTACACACCTTTGACATGTCAAAGTTGCAAATCATTTCAATGGGAGACGACTAAAATATCGAAGTTGTGCCATATGATAGTTATGGTCTAGCTATATGTATGCATGTAGGTAGGTATTTCCGTGCGTCTGCAAAGGGTCTCACTCCGCTATGCCTTTCATTCATTTCACTCTATGCCTTAGACTCTTTTCACAACGACTCCGCTTTTATACAGCCTTTATTTTTTATATTAGTACTCACTCAATGTCGTACCAAAAAGAGTTTACCTGTGCCTACCATTGCACGCTCGGTAAAGATCATTCTTAATTTATTATAGAAAATTATTTAATTCAATGAAATCGCTGTTTGGATGTCACTAGAAACAGCTATTTTGTAAATTCCACACAGGTGCGGTGTATTTAAATACGCTTTGATGGATAGACCGCATTCAGGTACCATAAATTTAAATTTTTAAGACAAATATTCGCATATATCAACTTCGGTAGACGTCTAGGCATTAGTCAGTTTGTCTTATTCAAATATGAATGTCTATGTCAATGAATCCAGAATTAAATGCTAGCGTAACCACGAAAACGGATACGAAATTGTTTACATAAATCTTCACTTATAAAGCGGCACGCAGAAGTCACGGCATTTATTATTAGTAGGAATAAAGATAAGTACACAGCGGCTATAAAAATCATGTCTACAGTTGAAGATTTCCGTCTTGGAGGGAAATTGTCGAATTGGAGGAGCGTAGAGCCCGTACCATCGGCGGGCCTCGTGAATATTTCATTAGGCAACATCGCGCATGCGCGTAATCAGTCTCAAGATGACAAAGTTCCGACTTCGAGATCCCTGTTTGAAAATAAAACGCCGCGAATGTGGGCCGTTGTGGCCATCGCATTCATGACAGATGTTGTTCACACTAGCAAAAACGCCTAATAAATATATTCATGTTTTTACGTAAAGTATATGATTTAATGTATTAGCAATGAATTTGGTACATATATTTTATTCAGAACTAAATATCAATGTTGGCAGGTAACATTAAGTGACAGATTTTTTTAAATAATTCAGCTTTTTTATCAATTGTTGAAAATTATAATAATGCAGGCTGTCAATCTGCCTGTCAGAGTATTTTAATGACAAAAACCGGATTATTTTGTCTGCAAAAGAATTTATGAACATAGTTACTTTTTAACGGCATTTGCTGACTTGTCACAGTTGAAAAAAATGCTTATCAGAGGCACTGATACACAAAAAACACTCGCAAAGATGATGTACAGCGGTCGACAAGCGCTCGTTTAACTAGACGAAAGATGTCTGAAATTAAAAGGAATCAAATATGAACACAGTATACAAGTTGCATGAACGACCGGGGCTCTTGGCGGGCGTGCCGTTACTCTCCGACAACTAAAACTTATACATTAATAATGCGTTTGCTTACAATGCGCTTTAAATGTAGATCCACAGCATGTCCCGTTCCCTCGCCTAGCGCTCTCTCGGCCGCAGCGCGCACGACGAGCCGTTCATGCAAAATGTACGAAGTAAGCGACTAACGTACCCCGCTTCCCTCTCAAGATAATGCTGTTGGGAACCCGCCCAGCCCCCGGGCAACCCCCTAAACAGTGGCCCACCCTTATCGGCCTCATATCGATGGTCATCGTACACCCCGTACCCGCGACCATCAAATCATCGTTCTGTGCAATGCATCGTCATCATATGATGTGTGGACGGCGATTTATAAATGATTATGTTGAGCAGCGTTCAGATTGAGTGCCCTACTTTTATTGTGTTTTAATGTCAAGCTAGGAGCTAAGGCTACTAACTTTACTTCTTTATCCAAGTGATCAAACTCCTGGGTAAAATGTAGTACCTGAATAAACAAACAATTATTAGACATACACAATGAAATATATTAGAATAACAATGTACACGATGTACGAACATCACAAAACTCACTCACATCTTATACCTCCTTCCAAACTGATTAATTTGCCATCAGACAGACATATGTGCAATGCCGTATGATTGTGTTCTGTAATAAAATGAAATAAAGCATTTAAATAAACAATGTATGAATCCCAAAATTTCCTCGGCGCCTAAATGGAACTTGAAGTATGTAAAATATGTAAGAACTTACTGAGAATATCTTTAGCTGGCAGCTATTCACGTCCCGCTCTTGGCTACTCAATAATTCAATGAATAATTTGTCACCTGTCTCGCTAAGAGGACAACGTTAATAATAATGTTTATTTATACGTTTATTCCTCCAATTTATTAAGTTTTCACTCTGTTATAAATCTTTTATTTTTCTAACTGGTTCCTTCACCGGTGAAAAAAATATTCGAATAAATTCATTATGTAGTTGTTCATCTTTAGTTTTAGTCGGATGCGTTTTTTGGCTTGACAAACACGCAAACAAACATTGATATGGTATGGTGATGGTACCTAGCAGGACGCGCAACAATATTATTAGGCACTGCGCTACGCTTGTGATGCAAATAAACGTTGACGTTCAACTCTATGTAAATTTTAGACAATCCATCGTTAATTCTTTCGAAAACGTCGTTCGGAGGGGATTCAGAGATAAGTAATGCGTTTGATATTACAAAACAGTTCACATCTCCCTTGAAGCCTTTTTATTTGCGAACAGCAAGGCTAGCAGACGTTGATTCGCCTCCAATGCAAAGATTATTACAAAGACTCAGCAATTTTGAACTTTATTTCGATGAAACACGAAGTGGCTAACTCTACCTGATCTTCTGACAAAATACGTAGATTAATAAATAAAAACTTTTATATTTGATAAGCAAAAGACGTAGCTTTATTTTTGTCCTATAGCTTAATATAAATGGTTTAAGATATGATAAGCACAGTCTAGAGAAAATTGGCTCAAGAAAAGCTATTCAAATTATTTATAAGAGAAGAGATTTCTAAAAGCCGAGTCACAGTTATCTTGATTCTCCTTGCCGTAAGCGGTGGCGCGCCTTAGGCTGTCAACCTCGCTACCATCTTTGTTGACTGGTCAATTCAAAATCACTGCATTACTTGTCCGAACTGTTTATTACCTCCAGACGATATGTAATAGCGAGAAGTAGAAGTGGGAAAATGGAGTAACAAAGCAACTGCTTTTAGACGGTGTACCTATTAGAAAAAAAAATGAACTTCGTTGTAAAAAGACCTTGTATTATGTTCCTAGTAAATTAGTTAATGGGTTTCTAATTAGCTAAACCTAAATACCTAGGTGTAAAGGTAAAGGGTTGTGAATTATTTATAGGTGTAGTTTTTGCTACGCTATTTCTAACTTGTTCGAAGATCAGAGCGTGTGGCGTTTGTAATGAAGTTGCAACTTGTAATTGTGCTATAGTGCGGGTATTTGAAAGGTTTTTAAAAGCGTTCTGTGCATTTTATGATCTTTATCCCTGTTTTCAACAATTTTTATGTAAACAAGGTTATAGACGTGTACGTTAGGTGTTCTTTTAACTGAAAATCCTGCGTCATTATTTTAGACATCTGGATGATCTAGGATTTATCGTCGATATACTTATATAAGTTTTACCTTTGGAAAGCCCGACAGCTTACACATGTAGGTAATTTCAATATACGCATCAAAAATTGTATTATATAGACGCATCAGACCTACGGTATGTAAGAACTTAGGAAGTAATCGCAAACTTTATTAGAATTCATTCGCAGTAGGTCATATTGAAGTAAATCCGCCACCGATTACTTTGATATTGTGATATAATTTTACATAACCGTGTTTAACATGACATGCATAATAAACAGTCAATAGGTGGAGCCAGCCGTGACTTGGGAATGTGAAACTGAATAAATCATTAGACACACCGCTTACCACTGAAATATGCAATAGTTTTGTGTAAGTTGAACGCCTTGGGCGGGCGGCACACTAAGTACCACACGATATTTTATTAAATAAAGTTGCTCGGTTACTGCGTGTTATTCAACAAAGTTTGTGTAGTTTTCCACCTATTTGTGTAGTAGTATAAATGTTAATGACTGGGACCAACGTGTACGGTTAGCGTTACACTATTTATTAACTTTGTTTGTGCCGTGTAGGTACCGAATGAATTTTTAACGTTTCGGATAGAGCTTTATTGTGTGCGACTTAGTGTGTGACTTGAGCTTCGTTTTATTCTTTAATCTGGGTAAAGTTACGGGCTGTTTTTGCTTGGCGTGTTAATTCGCGGCGCGTCAAACTCAGTCGACTAGAGATCTAAATAGCGCCTGATTGCGACATAGTATTAATAGCTTAGTGAGTGTCGGATGCGTTTTTCGGACAAGAGCGTGTATTACAAGCTTAATTTATACCCAAATATACTGAAATTATGCTTGCATTGATATGAAAAAGGTCGTGTAGTAAATTTCCCTGTTGTAAACTGAGTCAATACCTCAAAACTCCGACGCATCTGCTTTTTAAACGGTGCCGCGTAGGTCAGTGTATCTGTAAGGTTAAGCAGTCCTTGCCGTAATCAGTCTTATGATAGGTGAACATTGTTCATACAACAAGAACACCCCCTGCCTTGGAAAGCACATTAAGCCGGTGGTCTTACTGCTCATCTGCGGTGGTGTCGGGTTGCCGCCTCATCGGAATATAATTAAGAGAATTGACTGCATTTGTTTGGGCTAACCCTCCTACGTGGATGCTAGTCTTATTAGATGAATTCGGTCAGGAGGACATTATTATCGTTATAATAAAGATCCGTAGAAATATAACTGTTAGGAACAAAAGGTAGTTAAATATATAAATTCTTTCGTATTTCGTAGGGCTCGAAGGTTTATATTATCATATCACATGTGATATGGTAATATACTAAGAATAGAAGAACTGCATCCATAATTCGGCTCTATCTATGAGAAAAATTCAATGACGCTCTGTCTAATCAGGGTATCGATTTGCGGAACTCACATTCAGTAATTGCATTAGTTTTTTGGTATCCACATATCGTCATTCACTGTAGTTACATGACGGTATGATATTTAAAAAAAAAAGATCGCGACGAATTGAGAACCTCCTCCTTTTTTTAAGTCGGTTAAAAAATACAAGAAACATTGTAGTCAGCCTTCGCTCAGGTACAGATAACTTAATTATCTTTTAAAGACATTTAGGTTAGTACTTTTTAACAAGTTTTAACAGCTCTTCGCATAGGCACTTCCATTCACTGCTAAAATCCAAAACCAAAATAAATGAAAGACAAATAGCGTCTTCAATCAAACACGACACATGTGTAGGTACCTATGTAAGGTCCAGGTAATTGGGAACAATCACGCCGCTCGTGATTCGTTCTTCATAACCCGACCAACCAATCAAAGCGTAGGATCAGTTTTTGAATTGGAATGATACAGACGATGTAACAAGTTTCTTCCAATTGCAAACGACAAAACTGGACGGTAACGAAGTTTAGCTTTTAATTCCGCGCTCTGAGTACAGTCGACACATCAAGTGTTAACTCTTTGGTACTGCACTGTCAATTTCCAATGATTAAGAATACTCGCAAGAATTGGAACGCTCGTAACTGAATTCGGATGTCGTCCGATCCGACTTTGGAAGTTGAAACAAATTGTAAGATAGAGTTTTGTTAATGGATGTATCTCTTGAATAGGCTTCCTGAATCTTGCACCGTAGTACAGTTAAAGCATTGCCATCAACATATTAAACAACTGCATCAGAATAACTCTGCTTGCAGATACAGAATCGAACCTCGTGACATGCAAACGACAGCGTCAGGTAAAAATTGTAACTTTAAATAAATGAGCAGGATCAAGTTGTTCTCAACCTTTTTTAATGGTATTGACATCTGTTATTAATTAATACTTGCACTAACTTTTGCTGGTGACCGTACGAGTACCTACGTACAGTCGTACACATATACGAGGATGCGTTCTGATTGATCTTGGTCGTTTTCTGTTCGTCCCACGAGAGTATTCTGTACGATTGTACAGGTAGGCTTATAACTCGATATAAAGACAATAGTTTGACGTCACAAATTAGGTATGACGTGAAAGTTTAATGACCTTATCTGTTTATGTTATACGATTTCTTTAACTCGCTGATAATAACATCTTTCAGCATATTTGTTAAAGCTAATTAAACGTCATATTCGCCATTATTATTCCTCGTGTTTCAACAATAAATTCACAGTAAGGTATTTATAATCATATTACGTAAAGGTAGGTAATCGCATTATCTGCTTCGAAAACTTCAGTAAACATTGAATAATATCGAACCCTATACAATGCTAAATGCGCTAATATGAAGCATGCATTTGTAGAATACCAAATAATATTAAATTGTTGGAAATCTCAAATACTGTTCTGAAAACAGAAAATTTGTATCTACACATTACTAAATAAAGGATACTCCATAATCCGTGCATGAAAATATCCACACCATGTAAAAAGTTATTCTGAGTATTGAAGCACGAATAGTAACCATTTTTGCTCACCGAATACTACTAAAACTAACCTTTAGTAGTCATTAAAAACAATCATTTGATTGGACCGCAACGGAACTAAACTGTTCTATACAAATCCGCAACTTATCCGTCTTTAACAGGGTATCGGATTGTCGTTTACAATTTAAATAGGAGCATGGTGTATACAGGATGATACGTTAGTGACCACGGACGGATTAGGTACTGTACGTATGGTGCTGTTACGTTTGCATATAGAAACGGAGTTAAGCGTACCCATGGAGCATTGATTTTTGCCTTTAGAAAAGCGAATCTGCCCCACCCTCCTCTTTGTTGAAAATTGAAATATGGGAATAAATATAATTCTTAAATAAGTACACAAAACTGAGTTGGTAAATAAATATATGAGATAGATGTACGTATGTTGTCTGTGCCTCTATGGGGTAAAATCGTTATGACGAAAATATTGGTAGATAAAACATTTATTAAGTCGGTATTTTTGTGTCTGCTATCTCAAAACACCTGTCAAAAAATATATACAAATCTAATTAGATCGGATATTTACATTTTAAAAGCTTGTTATTTAGGTAGGGTATACCTCCGTAATCGATTATTCCAAGCACTCTCAATAATGTAGAGTTACACAAGTTAGATCCTATCGAGTGCTGCAGTTACGTCGATATTCGTTTCTATTCGATATCGCATGTTGATTAACCTTAACCACACGCCGTGTCCACTTGCGAGCAGTAATTGATGCTAAATAATTTATTTTCTGCCGGTCATTTGGACATAGGATGTCTCTTTGTGCTACTTGTTCCATTACCTGAATTCGGCTTTAATAACAGTTATTTAGTAATAAAATAATTGATCGATAACTTTTGTTGACCATCCCTGATGTGTCTATGACAGCTTGACGTGCGTTCCAAATGTGTTTCGGATTATGATTGATTCAATGTCGGCTTACATGGAGTTTTAAAATGTTTTCTAGTGCATTGCGGTTTACGGACCATTCATCAGGATTTGGAAAGGTGCTAGATTTTTCATTGCATATATTTAGAAGAGTATCAACAAGTAGAATTTCTCATTCTAGTCCTAATTAGGTATGTGCCTAAAGCAAGTGTCAAAACCATGATAAAGACGATTGACCCGCGGCCCTACAGTTCAGTACGCTTGTTTGACCTAGTGTCAGGAACAGTATGTTTAGTCTAGGACCGGACTGAACTTAGTTACCTACGACAAAAACCGGAAGAAGTGTCAAACCTTCGCCGAGAGAATTACCTACTCATCAATTAAAATGATTTAGGATTGTTAGCATTACAGTGCCTTACAGATAGAACAGTAAAATCTCATCACATCTAGTACCTACCTACAATATACTCGTAGTTCCATTCAAATCACGATATATGTGCGACGGTGGGCTGGATTTTCTTTTTTTTTTTCTACTTTTATCACCAAAGACTCCCGCAGCTAGATCGGGTTTATTGGATTTCAAATTCGTTATTGCAAGTGCCTTTTTCACTTTGGATGGTGCGAGATTTCGTCCGTGGTGGTCACATAGCTCAATAGCGCAACTATGTATTGGAGACTATATTGCGTTTTTTCGAGTTGACAGTCGTCATTGGAACGGTGTTGGCCGGCGAACAGAATGGTTTATGGCTTTTGTAATAACGCCGCCTGGGGGCACTGAAGCCGTGGTTCGGGTGGGGGAGGTCTATCGAAAATACCCGTAACAATTTTTTAATAAATTTTTAGTATTTTCGGCCTCAAATATGCTTTAAATCCTTCGCAACCTCAAATAATAGTATCGTTGCGTTTCATGGCACTGTTAAACTAAATAGAAAATTATAAAAAAAATCTTGCATAAAAGTATAGGAAGTCCACACATTGGTATTAACGCGTCTTTTCGGTAGAATTTAATAACAATCGCCTAATTGTTTCCTTTGTTTTACATAAAAGTCAAACAGCGGGCGTACGCTAGTGGCGGCCCAATTGAGATGTCATTCATATGGATTTGTTAACTCCAAAGACGTTTAGTGGTCGTAATTTAACTTCGAGCCATGTTTACATGACAACGTAATTGGTTTATACGTGATAGATTACAATTTTACACGAGTGCCGCCAATCTGTGACGTTTGTGAGTTTATAGCGCAGCTAAAACGTCTTTAGTCATGTAGAAATCATGCTTAGAAATAGAAACAAATGTGTTGATTGTCCGTAACCAAAAATATAAGTAATATAAGTTCCGTCTGTTGAAAATACAATCGCTGTTAAAAATTAAAAGGTGCGAAAACTAAATTTTTAATCTACCAGCCAATATTCATCAGTACAACGTCCCACTTAAGTCCTTTAAAATAGAATTAACTGCCCCTAAAAGCCTGCGTATATTAAATTACAATGTTAATCTCCCCTACAGCTGATCGTGTTGAAACATAAACGCGCGATACAAAGTTCACTAAATTAAATAATTGATGACGCTTTATTTCTCATATTTCGGATAATATCGACTATTATTCTGTGGGAACGTTCGGGCACCGCAAGGTGCTATAACTACTGCCAAACAGATCGTTTTTAAGGTATTAATTATATTATTATTCATACAGTAATTGTCCGTAAGTACACTCTAAAATTTAAACTATATCAAATATTATTTAGTAATGTATGAAAAATCTTTCTTGTCCTTACAGTTCCTATTATTTTTAATTGGTATTTTAGGTTCTGATCTGGCCATCAAATTCGAAATAAAACATCTAAGTAAATACCAAATGTACTTTTCCACAACATAGAGACCTACATATTAAAAGCTCAATAATATCCACTTGTATAAAATATTCATGAACTCAAGAAAAAACATTCCAATTGATGCGAACCATAACCGATAAAAGTGAACGATATTTACGAAAAAAGCCGTTCGGATATGAAATGTTTCATTCGCCCGATTAGCGAGAATTTAACGGGAAAAATTTCCGAACACAATATTGTCGGTGCTTGTGGGGTTATCTTTAATTTGTAAACCAATAAATGTTAATACATCAAGCCTCGACGTGGCAATTGAATGGCCGGTACAATTCAATTTTTCACGTTGCCAAACTAATTTGTGAACTATACACGTCGCTATTGGGTTCCGCTTACGATACTACACTGATTATTTTGTTTGCAAAATGTTTTTCACAGCGGTATTGTAGAGTGTTGATCGGTGGTCCATATTTGATTGGCCACGCTCGCTGCCAATGGGAATTTTGATGACATTATTTAAATTAGTTTATTACTAGTAGTTTATTATTACTGTTGCATTCTTAAGACTTTGCAGCATGGCGTACGACGCCGATTAAAAAAATGCATATTTTTTTATTCTTAATTATTATTACACTCTTTTAATGTTGTAACACTATCTAAAATGACTGAGAATTTTAAAACAATGTGTCTTCGCTAGCGATCTCGCTCTACCTACTACGCTCTCTTGAGATACTCCGTACGGATGCATATTGCATATCCAAGGAACTCTAATACCGAATTCTGAGGAGGAAAGTATATCGGTTGCGACTTTAAGTTCTAACTGCTCTTACATGCTTTTGCAAGACATGTCAAAGTCAACCGGGACCAAGTCGGCGTATAGCGGCTATACTACGATCTGGGGCAAGTCTTTACGACCTGAATGTACTTGACTTGCGGTATTAAAAGCTATACCCTGGGGCCAAGATGAACCTATCATTAGGTAGTATATTTTAAGGCTTACATATTGGGTGCAGCAACTTTGATGGAATACCAATCCAATATGATTATAAAATGCATTAAGCTCGTCTCTGTACCTACATCAAATTTAATGTAGGTAATGTATTTTATTGTGTGCAATAAGAATTAAAGTATTATATCAAGTGACACGTAATCAGAAGCTCAAGAGCTTACCAACAACTAAATTGAATGTTTAACCATGCCACCTGGACTTGAAGGCACGAAACATATTTATTCGACAACTAAATTGTGGGTGAACTAGATGTTCACCACTGCCTACCCCTTCGGGGAATACAGGCGTGATGTTATGTTATGATTTAAATTGTCGTCTATGTTGTTTCATAATAAATGAAATGTAAGTAAAAAGTACATTATATAAGGGTACGTACAGCGAGTGTCAGGAGCGTTTCGCACTTGATATATCGTCGCAATCAACCCGTATGTCGCGCACATAACATTAACACAAGCGTATAGATTTCATTTTATTACGCGCCCCTTTAATGTGCCAATGAATTGTGATACCATGAATAGCTTCTGTCTCTATGTCCTCTTTAAACAACAAAACGGCAATCAAACAACGCACCAGTTAGGTTTTCACGTATTTCATTTCACAATAGAATTCTGTGCGAAATCCCAAATATTGAGATTTTTATTTGTTAGATACCTACCTACAATTTTTATTTGAATACGAGGGATTGATCATCCAAAACTGTTTCTATCTCTACGTTCCTCCGCATGATTTTATTTGTATGTTGGTCTTTTATGTGATCGGATTACATGGTCTAAATAAACCGTGCGTCACGTTACCCACACCGCCACAGTAGATTACATTGCCACGCATCTCATTATTCACTACCATAGATTAGACAGGTACACAGTGTATAGACTTTATGCATTGTTTACCACACATTTCCTGATTGAGGCCAAACTTAATTACATCATTGACTTCGGTCGTGGGCATTTTAGGCGCAAAAGTGAATTAACTAACTGAACATAGGTGAAAGTGTTCTTCTTCTATGTCTAGGGCGAACCGGACGTATTGGAAAATATATTGCAATGGCCCAATACATTATCACAATACAATCATGTCGAGAACCGACTAAGATGTAAGATTTCATTTTATTTTCAACTCCTGTGCTCCGGGAAGTGGATTGTGAACCGCAACTCCATGAAATACAATAGAATCACATCAAATTGATTACCGGCAATCTACTCATAGCCGACAAACGTCTGTGGATTTAAACTTTATTACTTTTGAACTGGGCACGTTGCTGTGTAACTGCCTACTTACTAATCTTTAAAATAATATAAACGAAAAGAGATTCAATGAGCGGAAAAGCATAGTATTTCAAGACTTTAATAGGTTTTCTTACTAATTTGTCGCATTCACAAGTTGGTATTAGTAAAATTTAAAACGTTTACCTAGAGACATAATAGGTACCTATTTTAATATAAATATTATTAGTTATATAGTATTTTTTCGTTGAAATAGTGCTTGTTGACATACTAAGACATCATCAGTCGTGACTCGTGGAGGCTTGAAACCCTAAAATACCAAATTGTTTTAAAAAGTAAATATTAACCCTTGGCGTGCCCAGCATCCAGTAATATCCGAACGCCGGAATCGGTAGTTTATCGCTCATAGTATATCCAGTCGGTTAATGAATTAAGCCGGGCGAGTGCGAAAACAATTTTGTCCGGACAACGGTGATAATACGAATTTATTATATCATTTAAAACGTCGAAACGTTAACAAAACCGTGATAGTTATACAACATTGAGCAGCCATCCGTTTGCGAGACCACTGTGTTACTGTTAAATGGAAAATATTAAAATGGTGCGTAGATGTGTATCTTGACTTCAATGCTTTTCATCAATGAGCCGAGTTTTATGATATTATGAAGCGTATTGAAAATGAAAAAAAACGTAAATATTGTGTAGTGTATTATTACGATAGCTGCCGCAATGTTGGTTATGAATTCGCGAGGATGTTGTATAGACATTACGCTATCACTATTTAAAATGAAACATACTAGCGTCTACAATCTACACTTAATTCTACTTAATGAACCCGCTAAATAACTATCAAATAAAAAGTATTCCCGTAACGATATAAAAGGCTGGTTCCTTTCAAACGGTAGCGGAAGTTTTTATATCTTTTATTTCACCTCAAATGGCTAAACTCTGATTGTCAATCGTACGAACCGCGGGATATGCGCCGATAGCTGTTAAAAATTCGTGTCAAATTAAACCATTGTTCGGGGATCCCGGACCAGCCGTGGCAGGGTTAATTGCCGGGACCAATTATTGCGACCGGTATCAATGTTAGTTTACGATAACTGACCGCAAGCGCCTTTTTCACGGGCCCGCACTCAAATCCGTCCAATGTTTGCAACACTATCCGTCTATCCCGTTATTAAAGTGAAATCGTGGACGGGCCGGGCAGCGCGGCGGGTGGCGGCGCCCTAAATGTACGTTGTTTAACAATCCAATTCAAAAAATGGTGGAAGCAACTAAATCTGCAAATATAAGTCCGCGGCGTTTGTTAGGTTTGCATTGTCCTTAAGCGTGAGATTCGGAAATAGCGAGTTCTCTCATTGCGCGCACCTCATCGCGTCCGGCAGATTAGCCGACAAATACTATCGTCGGGGCCACATTTACAAGAGGGAAGAGCTGCCCCTCCTCTCCGGCACCTCGCGCCCCCTCACGTGGTTAATTGCCAAAACAATTAAACCATTTATCAACGATAAACCATACGAAATTTAAGTGTCCGATTTCATTCGACGTGAGCGGCGCACCCCGTGGTGTCACGCCCCTAATCATTTCAATGTGGCTAACGTACTCGCATCTTCTAACAGAAAATATCATTAACCTTAGTGGCCGCGATGATTCGTACATTGTGTTTGTATCGTCCATTAATAATTGTAATACAGATCTACTCGATATGAGAAAATTAATTTCTCCTAACTGAATAGGAAACAAAATAGATTAAGAAAAAAAACTGTATAAAGTAGTTTTCTCTCACCCCGCTCCCGTTTAATATTCTCAAGTACTTACAATTCTAAAATAATGTTTACTCGAAAATGTATGTATATTAATTTTATCAAATTATTACAGGCGGTTTAAACTCTGACACCAGGTTGTTCGTCAACCATACGATAAAAAGAAGAATAATAAAATTTGTATGTACTTAGGATTGTCGTTTGTTTCATTGCAAAATTGCACGTTATAACTACTGTATAAACGTAATCCAATCCATGTATCTCCTATACGTAGACTAAATATAAACAAAATGAAACACAGGTTGTTTTCCATGTCTTTTTGTACGCGAATACCCTGGAGCAGACTGACATTCAGTTTTTCACATCAAATTTCAGCTGAATGGATTCAAAGTTACGTTGATTAAACATTGCAATACATTTATTCGTGCACTGCAGTCATATGCAGACATCTGTTTGTTCGTGCAACGTGACAAAGGACGCATATGGATTAACTTTTAAATAGAAAGCAATATACGTTTTCGTGTTCCAAAATTTTGTCATAGGACCTCCCAAAGCTGTGCAAACTCCCAAAGCAGTAACTTTCAAATGATTTTTTTTATTATACAGTATAACAGTGGCATTTGTCCAACAGTGGACGTTTTTCGACTGATGATGATGCTGATGACACAGTATACAATTGAACCAATTTAAAAAAAAAATACTCTAGTGTGTCCTTGGTTCTTAGAAATGAACCGAATGCCTATAAAACAATGACGGCGATATAAAATTACCATAATAAACTTCATACATGATAAATATATGTGAGAGTCCATAGTATTTACTTAATAGGTATTTCCCATGGCGCCGCGTGCTAATAGATCTTATTCTTCGCGGCGTCTGTCTGTCTAATATAGGTATTAGCTATATCTACGTGTTGCACGTCAGTCTCTTTGTTTATCGGGCATATATAGGGCATAATCAACAATAAACATTTTTAAATGTTATTTTAACAGAATAAATTGTATTTAAAAAAAGTTTACATACTTAAATGTACTTATTGAAGTCTGAAGAATAGACGGTGAAACAGTCTTGTATTTTCTCGAAGATAACCAAGATGCCGTTTGGTATCCGGCCTAGAATTGGAATTAAAAAATGGGCAGCAGCGTCTTCTGTATCTTGACCACCAATACTGCGATCGTGGCAACCCCCCCCCCCCTCACGAAGGGCTTAAGTGACAGGAAACAAACCCAGGAACTCATGCTGAGATCCTATTATTAGATACGACTAGACCTACACATTCGCCTTGCCGTGTCGTACTTAAAAGATTATTTCAGGAGCTATCGGCTATTCCGCTAGTTTTTATCGCGCTCTTACAGTTAAAACGGCTGTTCATTTAAAATACTAACTACCTAAACAAATGCTTCAGCCTTTAGATAGCTAGGAAAAAACAGATATATAGGATAGTTAGCCTCGACAAATAAGGGAGACTCTTTCAAGGAATGGCTACACCCCCATCACGGTAAAATCTCAACCAGTTCACATTAGAATCTTCACTTGATTACAATGGAGACAAAACAGATTTGATTTAAACCATTCTCAAACACCATAATGCATAATTTGTACAAGCAACACCGGGCGCTCACACTCCATACATAGAAAAGGGAGGGCAGCGACCCGATTTCACACCGAAGAAATGGTAGCAAATACCATTACCATTTCCCATGAGTAATTCATGCTTTTCCAAATACATTAAATAGTCCCTCATATTTTACTATACAAACAAATAATCTAATATAATGTGGGAATGAATAGCATTGTGAAACAAAACACTATGAGCGGTGTATCTTTTTTACATATTGTTTTATTTTTTATTTGAAAGAAACGTTCTTTTCGGTAGTCCAATTTCAGTTTATAAGTCTAAAGGCTCACAGGCTGGTTTGAACCTATGCTAGTATTAAAAACCCCATATTAATTAGTTCCCTTTTTTTAAATGACGGCAAAATTATTATTTGGAAAGTAGAAATTATGTATTAATATTATAGGTATTTCGTGTGTTTCGTTCGTTTTGTAGTTTCCCTTTCATCTACTGATACACTTAAGTAGTGTGTTAAGATTTATTAAGTATCCTAACTAAATTGCAATCTTAATTAATGCGAGAGAATCCGCGTGCAAAAGCTAATAAAATCTAAAACTTAAAAACAACAAAAGTCTAACTGCCAGTGCAAAACCATTTGAATATTATAATATACCCTTTTAAACTAAATATCAGTTATGAGCCTACAATTTTCTCAACAATATTACTACAGTAATTTTTCTTTATCATTACAAGAACGTCGATGATATCTTTTAAATTATGCAGGGGAACTGGGGCAACACTGCATGAATAAGTTAGTGTTGCTATTCCACCAGATAACGTGTAGAATATATTCGATATAATATTTATTGAAGCTGAATATTTTAAGTGCTTTAATGAATTTTAAAAACATTTTAATTAACAAGACTGGCTGGCGAGAGAGAGATGAGTATCGAAATGATTTTTAGATTCGTATTTGGAATTTTATGGCAGGCAGAAGTGACGTTCTATATTTGAAGTAGTAGTTAATGGCATTTAATAATAAATTATAATTGATAAAAGTAGGTTATATTGATTTTCTTATGACGACCAAATATTAGATCATAATAAATTTCTCTAACGGGTACTAAACACTTATAGAGTAGAAATCTTACCCTCTTACTTCTAAACGATGATAAGATCTCTTCTTTAATATTAACCACTGCTTAAGTTTAATGAAATGCTAACGACAGAAACAGGTATAATTTGATCAATTGTTTAATACTGTCAATTTTTTAGTGAGTGGGTGTGTTTTTCACCGTACGAATTGGGATCATAATATATTTATACTTCATCTATTATTATATTTTGCCAGAGTTTTACCTAATCTAGGTAAACAGACAATGACCTTTAGCAGGTGCATACAAACAATGCCACCTGGCGGGTTACAGAGAAAACAACTTTCTTGAAAATGATGCACTTTATTAGGTTCAAAATATATAATATATAGGTAATTATATACAGCCAGTAGTGAAACTGTAATAACTCTACAATTCGTTCGTATTCACCTATTGAACTAACATTGAGCAAGTTGCAATAATCGCGGTAACGAGAAGACAGCAGTGAGCGGGTGTGTTCATTGTGTAACAGGCCACCACGAATAGGGATGGTCACGTGATTTATTTTTAATAAACTTTTTAAAAGCGTTTAGAATAAGTAAGAAAACAAACTGAATACGTAAATAAATTATAAAGTAATAAGTATTTTAAATTTCATTGTTTGAAAGATGGCACTATAGGATCGTGACGTCACTGTTGTAGTTGCATAGTTTTAAATTTCGCATCGCTTTGTACATTAAGCGTATCGCGTGAGAGTGAGAGAATTCCCCCGTCCACAAACTTAAAAACGCTGTATATCCTTTCTTTTTTTATGATTTCATTTATTTGTCTAATTTTCTTATAAGTAGTATGTTAAAAATCCTTTTCAACTTTTTAGTCAACAATCCTATTACCCAATACGGTATCAGTAGAGATATGTGAAACCCATTAAACCCCATAAATGTTATACAAGTTACAACACGTGTAAATATTTCACATCAATAAAATATGTGCACAACATTTTATAACAATAAAAATTCTAAATAATAAAAGTTGATGGCCAGTTCAGGATGTTTGCGTGAAGCAAACTTGTCAGACTTTTTTTAACAATAACAATTATTATTATAGGGAATTAATTGCATTATTACCTCGCTCCGCAGTGGGCAACAATGTAGCCGCACTACCGACCTTTATTTATGGACGGAGCGACGTTGTTTATAACAAGAATATGTTCTTTCTAAACTGTTTTTTATGAAGAAACATTTGCAAAATACCTACTTATAAGAACTTGTTTTCTGGGAGTTCTGTATGTTTCATATACTGAAACAAGCATGAATATTCACTAATAGTGTACCTAATACATAAAATTAATTGAAGACATTTTGACCGGCCTTTTTAACTGACTTCAAAAAACGAGGAGGTTCTTTGTTCGTCTGTATGTTTTTTTATGTATGTTCAACGATTATTCCGTAAATTGTGGACCGATTTTGAATTTTTTATTATGTTAAAAATTAATAATTTTTTACCACTTTATAATTCAGTATAAATCCATTTGAGTAACATTTTTATACATACAACACATATAAAATTAGCTAGCCACGACACAGTATTTCTCTATCAAACTATAAATACACACAACTCAAAACAAAAAACGAAGTAACAAAAAACTACCTAGTGTGTACAACATAATAAACTTATTGCATTACTTCATACTTATTACGTTTTAATACTAAGATTCGTGGTAAAAATGCTTGCAGTAACGAACAATAGGTACCAGAAGTCATATAATGATGATTGCGAATTCTTATCTGTAGATAGAGATAAATACTTAGATGTGCGAGTCAATTGTAATCTATTAACCAATGATTCGATCGCTGGATTGGATCCAGGGTCCGAAGAAATGTAAATTAAGAAGCTATTGAGATATTAAAATAGTTTAGAATATCAAGCGATTTGTCTTTCATCATCATCAGCCCGTTGCAGTCCACTGCTGGACATAGGCCTCTCCCAATGTACGCACCAGAGCCCGGTCTGCTGCTTTATGCATCCAGTCATTGCATTGATTTGTCTTTATCACAAGTTTATGTATTAGGAAGTTAAACCATAAAATATAAATACGTTTTGTAACCCCTACAAGTATTTATTATTTGTCTCGTTCCACAAGGCAATTCATAGGTAATTGGAAAACGGCTAAGTGCAATCATTATGGATTCTTGTTTGAAACATAGATGTTAAACTATGTATATAGGTGGTAACCTATCTAAGTAGTTCAGATCCTGGAAATTCAATTAGTATAAATGTTAATTCTTCTTCTTATCGTATGGTTGAGGAACATACTGGTGTCAGAGTTTAAACCGCCTGTAGGCCACTGACATGGCTTTACACACCCTTGAAAAATCTCTCAGGTGTGCCGGTTTCCTCACGATGTTTTCCTTCACCGTTTTTTTAGCAACTGATAACTAATTTATAGTACGCACATGAATTCGAAAAGACATTGGTGCGTGCCGGGGTTTGAACTTGCGACCTTTGACTTGGCGGTCCATCGGTCATACCACTCGGCTATCAGTGCGGCAATGTAAAATTAAGATGGTGCTTAATAATAATTTAGGCAATTTGATTTTAAGCACAGGATTATTGTTGAAGCCTCAGATTATTCCTAATGGTAATGATTTAGCATTTATCAAAACACATCATGTAATACGCGATAGCTTTTAAGTTAGAAGCTCACGTGATATCTGCACCGCAATCTTATCGAAATAGGCGTAGCATAGAGATACCTACTGCCTACCACTATTTTAATGAGATTACGGTGCAAAAATATTATATGAATTGGTACGTCGAGTAATCGTAACGTCGAATTGGTAAATAATATAAGATAGAGATCTTAGGTTAAGGTAATATTATTTACCAAACTCGATGTTTTTACCATTTCATAATAAAAAAAAATACGCAAGTAAGACCCTATCTGTATCGTAATCTTGTGTTAACCGTATAACAATTAAAACAGGAACAATAAAACTGCAGGCAAATACATTCTAAAACAATAATTATAATATTGCTATATTGTGGTTAATTTTATATTCATATTTATTATAAGATGGCGTGGCGATAGTGATGAACAACATTGTACGAGGCAGCGAAGCGGATGCCGTCCGTAACTTACGAATACACACACAGCCACGTTACACTCCGTAATATATTAATTCACGCTAACCGAGCCCCGTACTATGTTTTCTTTGTAATACACCTGGCCCAAGTCAATTAATTTCCTCCTGCATAACGTGCTGCTAAGAATTTTGATTCGTTTAGAAAAAATGCAACTTTTAGTACCTACCATTTGATGGTTCCTCGAGCCAAAGGTTATCAAAAACTTCCAATAATCCACTACAATAACGATGTGTATTATAATCAAACAAAGTTAAAAATAAACAACACCACGGTTCTTTTAAATTGCGCTTCAATTTTAAACATTGTATATGTTCATTTTATCTTACACAGAAAATAAAACCTTTCAATGGAATCGTATTCTGTAAAATGAAAGAGGAGAGAAACTCTGAGGCGTCGGATGAACTAAATGCACTTGCTTTTTTGAGATCACGTTGTGTTCATTTTTGTGTTGTCAATGCATGTTTTTCCGTTAACGCAAAGTTGCACGTGCCCACAGCCGCGTGTTACACTACCAAACACAATATTACCAACCACACTCACCTAATAATATAGTGCGAGCATTTTTATAAGCGCTGTAACATAGTATCCTTGCAATTTATAGCAGTAAAACATTTAGTTTTATACTCATTTACGTCCTTTGTTAGTTTTAACACGAAGAGTTCTGATATTCCCTAGTTTAATTGAAAATAACTTTCTTTTGCAGGTAAGTAGATCGCGTGTTTTACGAGTTCATTGTATGGCGTAAGTACAGTAAAGATATTTTAATTCATATTACTGTCGGTAAGTCGACGAGAAATATTGAACATGTTTCGTGGAATCCACTGGGCTCTACAATATTATGAGGTAAGGATATTTTAAATCGACCACTGTTCCTGGACATATTAGTAAATAAATAACGTGGGTACGGGTGAAGTAGACAACGGGAATAAATCAGACATGCACAAGCATAAGACTGGAAATTCATTCTTTATTCTATCCATACTTTCCATTAGCAACGGATTGAGCGATAAATATATTAGTAGCTAGCCCTCTAAAAA
This sequence comes from Abrostola tripartita, assembly GCA_905340225.1. Taxonomy (NCBI): domain Eukaryota; kingdom Metazoa; phylum Arthropoda; class Insecta; order Lepidoptera; family Noctuidae; genus Abrostola; species Abrostola tripartita. Next base: position 2,708,740 of record HG996486.1, read on the forward strand.
CAGCACTTGATCTTCTAGCAGGCAGTGCTCGTATTTAAGGGCGGATATCACGTTAGTTCTGCAGCACAGAAAATCTGACGGCTACAGCCGACTGTATTAGCCAATCACACGTGGTTACAAAATGTTGGCTTAGAATACACCACGTGCCGATTTATTCGACGTCAGCTTTAGATGCCAAAAGGAGCCAGAGCCTTGTTTATTATCTAGGTTTTCATCAAACGGATCAAGATTTCTGATTACTTTTAAACCTTTTCCTAATTAATCAGTGTATTAAATCAATCTATTAACCTATATTATAAGGTCAAGGCATTATGAATAATTTGACGATTAATATCGTGAAGACACTAATAAAATAAATGATATTTTATTGTAAAAAAAATCCAGTCGTAATTTTCTTCAGTGCCGCGAAGAGATAGGAGTTACAAAGTTAGGTGTGGAAACAGACCGCGCGTGACAGCCGCGGTCTTTGTATTACCACAACCGTCTTTATAATGCTGTGTCACCAGCACCGTCCGTGCAGATTTTTTTAACTGTATGAGTCTTAATGTCGATTGCTACCAAAACATTGCACTCCTTTTTTTGGGCAGTTGTGTAAAAATATGTGTGTTTGTATTAAAGCCTCGTGGAACACCTCAAAGGTTTTAATGATATCGTTCGATGTTAATAAAAAGTGTTTTTCTCGAATTTTATTCGAATTACATACAATATATATATGTATAATTGTATATATATATATTTTGATATGTAATTATTGGGAGTTCGGAACTGGTAGTTTCCGGGACGGGAGACTTGCGATCAGAAATGAGGGATTTAGAATAAGAAACCTTTTTCCAGCAGTAGGACACAATGTAGAATGTGAGTGAAGATCCACAACGTTTTCTATTAAACTAAAAAATAAAATAAAATAATGTTGACAGCGATTTTCTATTGCAGCTGTTTTCTTGTCGCGCGTCATCTGATGCTCTGGCATTGACACTATTGACAGTAACTATTTCAGTCTCAGAAGTTTCTTAATCAGTAGGAACTTGTATTATTTCTTTTTAATCTCGTCTACCGTTCTGTTCTCGATCACTTTAATGTAGGTACTGTTGCTCGCTTCGATAACTTCTACGTAACGCGCGCACGTCACCTAAAAAGCTAATACTTTTTCACCAAAAGTGTGCCTGAACGAACTACCCATATTGAGTGGAGTGCACACTATTAAAATTTCCCGTTATTCAATATGTAACACTCTTGTGCTACACCAAAACCTTTTTCCCCATTTTTTGGGTTGGGATTTTTAGCCCGAGTCCATAGTTATAACAGGTTACATGTGACGTGTAGCCGTAATTAAATAAACCGCAACGTTCATACGCTGCGTTATATCAATTTTCCATCGCGTGTCCTCGCAAAATCTCACGACGCCACCCTTTAGCCCGGGCCTCCCCGCAGCTCGTCTATTTTGTAATTGAGCGGTCCGAACGCATCCCCCAATTAGCCCACCACGTGTGAAGTAACTGAAGCTGGGCCGAACAGATAAAAACTCACTCCTTCACAGAAACGATCGATCGTGGACACAAAAAGAACAATACGAAGTGCATCGCCTTTTTTCGAAGTCGGGCGGTGTGGGAGAGGGGTGCCAGGGGTGGAGGGTGCCTCTCTCTCCCCCTCCGAGTCGAGTGCTTAACGCGCCTGGAAAGTGCTTTTCGGGTGGCCGGATAACAGAAAGGCGTCAACGGCGCCACAGTATCTAGGAATTAGCTTTGAGAGTCGTGCTTGGCGGCTCAAGGGGCTGCCATAGACAGGTCATCTATATTTATCACAAGTCTTGTTTTATGCTGTTGTAATATGTACTACGACACTGTTCTTAATACATACTACACTAGTCTGCTTGTTGGTTGTTCTCCCGTGCAATGTGCCAAAACGAAATCGAAAGGAATCCTTGAATGAAGAAGCTAAGGGATAACAGCTTAAACGTGGTCGAGTTCAAAGTATTTTGGCAAACTCATTGACTTGAAGGACTAACGCCTAGTTCGGTACGATTTATAGGACTGACACTTGATAACTTATTATTTTCAATGTTAGATATTATGTTATAACCATCAGATAATCTTTAAATGGAGCTAATATACCCGAAGGGACAAAAGCTTCCAAAAGGCAAAAAACACTCGTAAATATAACTAAATAGTTTAACCGTCGTTCATTATTATGGCGTAGCATAAGCTTAAAACTAATTCTTCACTATTCATCAGCGGTTTTCTTGTCCTCTTTTTAAACCGTACTTTTTGGTACCTCGGTCATAGATTTGACCTCCAAAGTCCACGTACACAAACATTGGACCCAACCAGTCGATAAGTAACACTAAGTCCTTAGTAAAAAGAAAAGTGATTTCAGATAAAAATCGTCATAAATATTATATATTTTTCCAGTAAAAAATCGACAATTAATTAGTCATCAAGCGATCGGTCGACATTGTATTCGCTACAATTTTGTTATTAATCATTGTTGTCAACTGTACATGGACAGGTGAAAAGCTTAGACGGAGTGTTAAGTCACTTATTACAAACACCATGCAATTACTGGATACATGAATATTTTGTGTCCAGCTGTGATGCAAATATGAGTTGTTTATCATTAAGTTATATTATAGGCAAATGTTTATTGCCAAGACGTTTTTGTTGGCATTCTGTATGATGACAAAGTTGTCTATTGTATTGTTTCAGCATAAGTAGTCTTTTCGTGTATAGCATTGTTTTAGTGTACTATTTTTATGAATTCTGAAATAAAAACGTATTTTGAATACCTACTAGTCCCGTGCTTCGGAAGGCACGTTAAGCCGTTGGTCCTGCGCCTAATTTCTCTCCGGTCGTGTCGGCCTACCGTCCCATCGGATTATGAGAGTGAGGGAATAGGGAGTGCACCTGTGTCTGCGCGCATACTTGTGCACTATAATATCTCCTGCGCAGATGGCTAGTCTCAGCTGAGACAGGCCGCCGTGACCGAAATTCGGTCAGGAGGACATTATTATAGTCCCATTTATATTACTTTATTTTACATTTAGATTTCATAGAACTTTCGAAAGCTGTAATTCAAAACCTAATGTCAAAGTTTGATAGACGTAAGTATACCCAGACTTTTACGCATGGGACAAAACTGCTTTGTGAACCATTCTCAGTTCTTCACCTACGTCATAAAAACAATGTCATTTATGTAATCTAAAAAAAGTTAAACTTAACCTGGAATTATTCCTATTAACCTGTGGTTATTAAAAAAATCTCCATATAATTATTTAGTTATATTTCCTCTCCCCCTGTCTCAATTAAAGCACGGATATGTGCTTGTCATGACGAGGCGGTCGTCATTCGGGCCCTGAGTGGCGCCACTCGTCGCTCTTTCGCGTGAACAAGCGCTAACTAACGTCAGCTAGACACATAAAGTACCGATAATTCGCGGAATTGGTACCTACTGGGTCGTTTGTTTTTAATTTTACGTCACATCCGATTGTTGTTAATAGGTATTTTCATTTAATCGTTTCTACCTTGATTAGATAGGTTGGTATTTGAATATATGAACTTGAAAGTATTTTTTTTTATGGACTAGTGTTCTTGTTCGGACTATTATAATCTAGAAGGGTATTATTAGCCGATAGGTATCTACTATACTAGAGACTAACTATTTGTACATTTAATAGCAAAACATTGATGTATTTTATCAAACAATGCTCCCATTTTCCTATAACCACCTAGGAGACTATTTTAATATATTGTTACTCTTTATACAACCAATAATCCAAGATTGACCACACCATTCCCACAAACTTGAAGCCACTAAATAGAATTGCAGTACTAAAGTCCTAGGAAACCGTAACACGTGTTACTTACTCGGCTAACATCCCAATACGTCCCGCGCCGCCTGTGTCGGAAGTCAACGCGCCGCGCAAGGCACGGCCCGGATGTACGGAGTTCCGTTCGGATCCGAGCCGCCACCGCCAAAGCTGTGACCGGATTTCAAATGCATTTGTCCTCTCTTTAACTGTATCGAGAAGAAGAAATCTTGCATAAATGTGATGTCTTGTAATTGTGTTGATCTTAATAGTTTGACTCATTAATAACATCTTGGTAGCAATATTACAACAACAGTGTAAATCTTGAAATAATAAGGTACAAAAACTTCAATCAAATCGAAAAAACTATCCGTTTCCGTAGTTTATTATTTATTTATAATTCTAGATAATATTAAAATTAGAGGCATTTATTTACGTAACTTATTATAACGAATAAAATAATATGAACACGTTCCTACCTTCCTAGTGGCTACTTTTAGGTACCCAATGTCCGGGGCACTGACCCGGGCTTCGCAGGAAGACTACTTATAGCTATTGTATTCACTAATGTAATGTGGAAACATCTGTCTGTTGCAAAAAGTTTATACATAATATAGTAATGACTTACCTACAAGAGGGTTCTTGCAAATTAATACAATATAATATTTGCAAATCAATTTTTTTCAATTATTTTTCTTTGATTATATTCGATTAATGGACCAAATTTATATAGGAAAGGATACTTCCTCTTCTCTCTGTAACATGGTTGATATCAGCGTGACAAATGGCGGTATTAATTAGGCTATTGATAAAGAACTGGCCGTTCAAGAACACAGATCTTTGGAGGTTCTTGAAATATCAACGGCTGCCAAAGTCCAGTCGAGAGAAGGAGGCGTCTGCAATGGGACATTTTGGGACTTTAATAATAACAAAGCTCAATAAGCTGAACTTATATGTATGTAGGCGACATATAGCACCTAAATCGTAGAAAACAATGCGCCACTCTAAGGCTGTCCTTGAAACGTTATCGTTGATATCACGACGTCCACAAGGGAAATTTACTATTGTGTCACTGTTAATAACGTGTCTAGTTAGGAAACTATCGCTAGCCAGGCACTTAGCACTTACACAAAAGGCAAAGGCCATTGAAAATACAGCCGCCGCGTATCTTACCCGCCACACTCGTATCGCCCAAAAATATGGGTCGACATTCTTCTATTTATTTTCGACTCGGCGCACAATTGCGCAAGTTGCGTTTAATGATCAATTGACGCACGACTGACAACTTTTAATTTAATAAACCATGTGGGCGGACAACTGTCCTCGACTCCTCGCATATAATAAGGCTCGTTTACACGTTCGTTTTTATTTTACTTGCCATTTTAAAAGTTATCAGTTACGGCCAAATATGCCTGTCATCACGTAGAGCACAGTTAACTAGTCGTAATTGTCAGCATATCGGTTACTTCAAGTAAGGCAATATTTGTGAAATTAGTTGCAGTACTTATCTCTCGCGTGGATCGATTCTCAATCGATGCATTAAAGATATGGTTGCGTGTCAGCGAGCTTAACCGAACAAACTATTCGAAGTTGTGACTTTTATCTGTATTGTAAATCTTACCCATTACCGTATCTAAATTGGTGCAATTTCTTTTTATTTATTTATCAAGGTTGTATTGTAACACTAATGAAGTGTTTGACAATACAACTTATTTATTTGTAAGACACGTTAACGTGACAAGAGTGAGAAGAACAGAAATAAAATATTTGCTTTGTTCGCGAATATGCGCGCATCCTTATAGCCAAGCCCGACCAAGGAGGCGGATGTCCCCCATTCAGTCGTACATGCATATGTATACACTTCCCATTTACCTGTTACAAATGGACGGACACTTTTTGCTGTGAAATAGCCCGCACTAACGGTTACGATATTGTTTGAATATTTCTTGTCGCACTGGCAACCTATGATGAGTTCTGTTTTCAAATTTTGAAGCCATTTTCACGTTTTTCATATGTTTTTCTTTTTTACGATTTTGCTATCTCTACGACGCTGATTAATATGGTTTCAAACTTTTTGACGATTATTCTTACGGCGTACTTATACGTAAAAATATTTAGGAATATTTGATTGCCATTTTAAGTAGTTATCCATTTTTATTACTGTCTGATACCTAGAGTTGATTGCCTTTAATGAGCCAGCCAGATGCTTTGCAGTTTTGCACACCGAATAACGACCCGTTGCTAAATACGGATTCGGTTGATATTTGACATGTTTAATTCAGTTTCTACCAGGTTGATTTTTTGCTTGTTAATATTTAAGTATGCTATTAAAATTTATGACTTTATAAGAGCACAGATACTTATGTCATTAAACTTTATGAACAAGCAGCCTTTTTATTTATGAGAAATTTAAGTAATCGTAGAGTATCATTGAGTTTAGATTAATCTAGAATAGGTATTTATTATAGCATATTTATTACGAATCAATTATTATATTACGAAAACGAAATTATTATTATCATCAGTTAAAAAAAAAGTGGGTTTTCATGAGTCGTTAAATTAAATAAAACCTAACTCTACAACATTATTTTCGACATTTCCTGTATTCCCCGTAGGGGGTCGCCGAGGTGACTTTAAGGCACATCCTCCTTTAACCACTTATGTTAAAGTTATGTAAAAAATACAACAAATTAGCATAAGTACGGCAAGAATTCATTAAATAATTGATCTTTTTATAAAAATAATGATTTATTTGATGATATTAAGTATGTGCGTATTATGTATCAGTATTTCTAAAACATGACAGTGATGTTACCTCGTACAAAGTCAGATGTCCTTATCGTAACAAATTATCTAAACTACTAAACCTCCTCGGCTAATGCATCCCTCATTAATAACAGTTAAACAGAAGGGTTAAGGGCCAAACCGGTTCCCTACGAATTCACCATTTGCAATAATGTAACTTAATTTCTCTTACGCCTGCAGGCATTCTATGCGGTCGTAACCTTCCTTTCCTATAACAAGCGTCAATAAGATATAAGAATGCAGTGAAAAAATATCAAATGACTTATAATTGATGCCCTTTGTCGTTTTTAAGACACGTGTTCATTAATTAATTGAGCATTAACACAGTTGGTAGCTATTATACTAAGTGAAATTCCTCCAGTGCCCGCTCCAAGTTCGTCTGCGCAAATAAAAACATATATATATTTGTAAAATGCTGACATTTAAAAAAATACGATATCAATTTTTATAAAAATGTCACTAGGTACAAAAGTACAGTCGCGGACAAAAATGTTTTATACTTTTATTAAATTGTCACCTGCATAGCTGCCTGTGGACGGTACTGAGTTAATAACAATGAATAGGAGCCGTTGTTAAGATAATAGGTATATAATTTGCATATTACCATCAACTCGTTAATTGCTAAGTTTTAAAAGCACCTAATATATAGCGACAAAATAGTATCTGATAGACGTTGTAATTGCTTTGTAAAATATTATTAGCGTCTGTTATCGGCGTGTATAATTATGTGACACCTAGTAGTGATGTAAATTTTTATGTTGTTTTTTGAATTCTATCGTAATTGCTTCACCAAACATTGTAGTAATAAAAGCTTATTAATGTCGTTGTGCTAAGCAAAGACCTTTCGTGATGAAATTAAATTATCAAAAGGTACTTACTATTCGTAATTACTAGTTGCTGATACGTGAAACAGAATTTCAATAAATATTCGTACTGTGCAAATTCTTTTGACGCATTAAATTAACACTTGTACTCGCATGGATTCAAATTAAGATACGGTTGACACTACTTAAATTTAAATAAACATGCAACGCCTAATTAACTTACAGTCTTGGAATCAATGGAGTTGCTATCAAACAAACAAGTCCGCAGCTCCGGAGGGAGGATTCATTGATAAGCAAAGAAAGCAACGATCGCTCTCGCCACCTCTCGCTACCCACTCCGTCTCAAGGTGAACGACCGGAGTAACTTAGCCGCCCGCCCGACCACGTGACCCGCCCAGCACTTGAGCTAGGTCAGGGTCGGCCCGCGACATCTGCACCGACTTACGCTGACCCCCCGTACAGTGGGCCGTCACCTCGCTCAGGGGTCTTCCCTCATCGGCGACTCTTCTCCTTACCGCGTCACCGACCCGCCCGATTTTTCCGTTCGAATAGTTTCTGATACGTCCGATGGGTCACGTTTGGTGACCTCACATTGGGTTAGGTCAAGGATGAGTACATTTAAATGCGTGCGTGTGACGCTTCTATGAAGATGTTTGTGGTAACAAGTATTCTGTGTGAACTTTATTGTATGTAGTTTAGTCTGTGCTTGCGCAGACACATCGTTTCATAGATATTTCCCCGGGATGGGACAGGAGACGTGTTTAAGAAAACTCATCGCTTTTTGAGGTTAAAGCATTAAATGGAATTTAGGGGCTTATTTTTTTTTAATAGGAGCTTGTAAGCGGGCTTTTAGGGTATGGGAGCGTGTAGGTCACTTTTACAGACAACAGATGTTACAGTAAGATATAAAATAATAATATATAATTCTTAAGACATTACCATAATTTAATATTTCTTTTGTGCCATATTAGAAAGACAAAGAAAGACTGAAATATGTATGTGTAATTGTGTGTGCTTACGTCTCGACTGCGTCTGCAAATTATAAAGGGGAGAATACAACTAAGTAGGTTTTCTTTTGTGAAGACAATACGGAAATCCATGTGCCGGGTAACCAGGAGCTATTATTATCATCGTACTTCAAACAACAGGCCGAGGCTTTTATTTAAAGACTGTCGATCAAATAACCATTTTATCTATAATTTGTAATGATGCAAAACACCGCATAGGGAGGTCCTGCTTTTCCTGTGCATTGCAACAATTTCATCGTCATTTTAAATTTACCAGATTCGTAAATTTCGTAGGTAGGTATTTAATAATGGTAAGTATGATAATATTAAGGAAGATATGGTTGAATGCCTTATAGTAGATCTTGCCGATAGACAAGTTCAGCTGATAATAGAGCTCTTCTCAGAGCTACCTGCGAGAGATCTTTTTATGCTCGGTTTATGGCAATAGGCTCGCCCCTTAATACATTAGGAACTATGACATAACTGGCGAAAAGTGGGTGTACTCTACACTACCTCTTCGGGGAAAAGAGGCGTGATGTTTTGGTACGATATTCATCATCATCATCATCAGCCAAAGACGTCCACTGTTGAACATAGGCCTCCCCGTTAAGGCGGGGGGGTTGCCATAATCCCCACGCTTGGCAAGCGGCTTGGGGATCGCAGTATTGGTGGTGGAGTTACAGAAGACGCTGCTGCCCATCTTCTGAATTTTCCCTTAGTCGCCTCTTACGACACCCACGGGAGGAAAGGGGGTGGTCAATTCTAGGCCGGATACCACACGGCACACCGATACGATATTACAAATAAATAAATAACTAAATTTCATTAACAACGCATTCACATTGCACATAAGAGAACTCCAGAAGCCAAGTTCAGTTCGGCAAACAGAATACGCGTACTGCGCTTCCTAATTCTATTATCTATAGATATTATACAATGTTAGATCAGCAGCCATTACTATCGTCAGCTGCACTTGTGATCGCTAGACCAGCTGCAGCTGACCGGAGGACCATTAAAGCCTGCTCTGTCCTGTTTACAAATGTCATCCCGACGTTATAATTTGCGTGAATAAAAGTTTTTAATCGCAGTTTTAATAATTATATTAGACTTATTATCAGTTCCTATTCAAAATGAACTTCTATATAATGTCACGTTTTCTAAAGAAGCTATAATTGTATAGAAAATTCCAAATAGAATCTTAAAACGCGCTCCGATTTGACTCAATACAAAATTTGCATTGTACAAACAAAATATAAGATTGTTTTCTTAAAAACAAGCTAATTACAATAGAAATAGCTGTACGGATCACGTGCGCGATTTGTATAATATTATGATTTTATTATTAATTTAAATATACCGTACGATCGTACTGTGTGCCGGGGCAATTTCATTATTATTTCAATCAACTGAATGTAAATTTATTCAACAATCTCACGAGGTAATTGCGATGTGTTTGTCCCTCTCGTTCGTGGTGCCGTCTCATTCTTGCGCGCGGTGTTGCCCGCGTCTCCCCACATTCTTATGCGTTCAATCAAACCTAAGATGTGGTACGCAGTCGCGACTCCCTACATCTCGCCGGGTCGCATTGTTCGTTCCTTTTGTTTTCTTATGAAAATTAGACGTCGACGTCCGCAGTATGTTCTTGTTGCAGTGTAACACGATGCCGCACAGTGTTGGCACACGCGGTCAACTTCATGTTACGTAAACCTAGAGTGTACTGCGACACGTCCTGTAACGCTTCTTCGAGCCCATTTACATCTATCGCATGAAACTTAGGCTAATGTTGACACACCACGTGCTTATGCCTGTCTGCATAATACCGTCCAGCGTTACAAATGTTTGCATTGTTAATCTTTTTGTCGCTTCAAAAGTGCTTTCGTTCAACATCTCCTCATACGTTTTAGGATTTGAAAGCCAAATTTTCTACACCATACACGCTCCCGTAGGTCTAGATATTCACGTTGGTAAAAAATCAAAGCCTATGTGAATATATTCGTTCGTGACTCGAGAACCACGAAATCGTTCGTTTCCTGGTTTACTTTTTGGCCCTTTTTGTTAATCGATTCAATATTTTCCATGTTATAGCTATATTTATGTGTTATTGTACTTGGCTTGCTCTTTTTGCTTTATTTGTGCAATGAAAATTCTACATGCGATCGGTCTCTATCGCCAACCAGTTATGGCATTTCACTGGGTTTTTTCTTCGCTCTGTGATTGATTAACTTTTAAGTGCTACTTTAAGGGTAGACCTTTCATTGATATGGTACCAAACAATGCGTCTGACTTGTGTTCCAATGATTCCTTTGGTTTCTGTAGTGTGCCTTTAACTTGGTTGAATCCGGCTTATACAAACTGGTAGTTCTCGCGTGTTTATCCGTATTCCCTTATTTCACCTAATTTCTTATTTCTTCTGTACGATTACTACTAAGTCAATTAATTATAACCAATTATTGAGCCGTTGTGTGCCAGACATAATAGAAATTAACTTGGTAGGTAAGTACCCGAAATAGACGGACATAAAATATCGAATTAATTGTCAAATGTTTTAAAACAATAACGCCCGGTGATATCATTGCAACCTACGTACCGACACCAACTAATTCATAATATAATTAAATTAATTTAAATTGCCTGCCTCGTTGGTCTAGTGGTCGCTAAGCGCGACTGCTGAGCAAGGGGTCCTGGGTTCAAATCCCGGGTCGGGCAATGTGTTGAGGGTTTTTTTAATAAGTAATTCTCAGTAGCAGCACGGAGTCTGGATTTGTGACCGGTTGGTGGCAATAGTCTCGCCCCCTATTAAATTGAGACTTATAACATAACCGGCGAATGTGAGTGTACTATATGTGCTCCTTTGTATCAAAATATTGGGCAGGCACGTAATTCAGGAACCTATGTAAATAGTATTAATAATTTTTATTTAATTATTTATTCTTAGGAAGGCTTAAAGACTAATTATAACCTTTATAGTAACAATATTTCAACACATTGCTAATTACACGCCTCCACTTTTAAACATAAACACATTTTAAGTCGAAACCATACATCAACATGGGAATAATAAACGGGATTAATAAACATACATGACGACCTGATTGGCGCAGTGGTTAAGCGATTAGACTGCTGCGCTAAGGTTTGCGGGTTCGATTCCCGCACGGGGCAAAAATTTGTGCGATCCACATTTGATTGTCCCGAGTCTGGGTGTTTGTGTATGTGATATTTCATGTTTGTGCAACGCACCTACGATACAGGAGAAATTCCTAGTGTGGGGCGACGTTTTTTTTTTTTTTAATAGTTGTTTATATATATATAGCTACATTATATTTTTTTGTTAATATAATATATGTATATTTTTATACTAATATTACATAGGTTTCTCAATTACGTTAAGAATATCTCCATGATTTTCCAAATGGTAACTAATGTTAAGTTGAAGATTAAAAAGCGAAATCTATGTAGTAACTATTTGAAAGCAAGAACCTCTCTACAATAGGTGCAATTCAGTATGTTGCAACTTGCAGCTTAATGACAGGAATACGAAATTAAAAGAAAATTACAGAGCTGGTTTATTTTTTTTAAACCTCGCAATTTGGTAAAACGTACCATGGGCCCTTGAGAAGTGGCAAAACGCTTGGCGATTAGAAATCGAATAGAATGAAAAATTATAGATAACGATAGATTACATAGTCGAAACACTATGTTATCACCATACATGTATCAATATTCGAGTCTTCTTATTATGAGCTATTTAACTATTTACTTAAATTGATAAAATACTTTCTTGTAACATAGGTATACGGTATACGGCTATGCTAGGTATACACTATAATGTATTTGCTCCGACCGCGCTTCAAAGTACTCAGCTAATTAGGGAGTTGCTAATTACGTGGTTTATACGACTGATTGTGGTTCCAAGTATATTAGGATCAAATGCACAGCTTAATGTGCGTGAACCGAACCCTGTGCCTGACTTTGGTCCCCGACATCGATACTCAAAGCCTATCTGACCGAACTAATGACTGATAAAGCTTAATTACAAATATTGACACTAGCTTATTCCCGCGACATCCGTCCCCATGGGGTTCGATTTAAGAACCGTACGTCTACGTTAGCAGCAGTACACAGATTTATCTATTTAAATCTGATTTTGTTAACAATTTTAAGGGTTTTATTTTTTTCCGCGGAACCCTAAATATTGTCGTATTAGAAGTTTAAGCCTTAGTTATCTACTTTGTATACCTACCTCCACGAGACTAGGACCCCGTCTTCTTCTATCTCTTATTTCGCCAAAGGGGAGGCAGAGATGAGTGTAAAGTACATTCACATTTCGCCAGTTATGTTTATAGGTCCCAATGTAATAGGGGGCGAGCCTATCGCCATCATACGGCCACACATCCAGACACTGAGCCCCTGATCCTGATACTGAGCTGCCAGCTGATACTGAGAATTATCTAATGGAATAAACCTTCCAACACTTTTACCGACACGAGATTCGAACCCGGGACCTCATGCTCAGCAGTCGCACTTAATTACCAGTATACCAACGATGCAGATATGATATACACTACGTATTATGCATGGTCAATAAGTCTAAATCGTTAGTTTTTTTTTAATTCTCGTTATCGTGTTTTTCTATAAACACAGTTCAATAATATTCTCGTGTTAATTCTCGTTGTCTGCTGTTAAGAATTAGGTAGATGAAAAATCAATTCTGAATTCTTGATTACTTAAACTATATTCTCAATGCGTATACGCACAAGTTTTTTAAGTATCCATTTTATAACATCAAGTATTTTTTGAAAGCTTCTCTTGAGTTTTGGACAACTTGACGTATTTTCTTGAAAAATATTTATAAGAAATTTTTTATTATAACTTTTTTTTTATAATATCATGATGCCGCCAACCTTTTGGGCACCTTACCAGTCGACAGCGATGAGGAGGAATACATCGATGCATAATTTTTTGATTTTGATTTTTCATTTGTACCCATAGGTACATTAAGTTTAAAATGTATATATTTTTTGTTTTTAACATAGGTAGTAAGTAATTTATAAGCTAATTGATGTATTTTGTATTATTCGCAGTAAAAGCTTGTTGAACTGACAGATTTAATACCCCAACATTTCTGCACCTCTGAACTAGTTTAATAACGTGCATGAACGTTCTGATAACACATTCCTCGAATATTACTTCGACATTTGAGGGACATCCAAAATAATTAAAGTCCTGCGGGAATCGGTATCAAATAACTTCACAGCTTCGGATTCAATTCATTTCAAAGGACAATGGACGGTCAAACGGCGGTTACCACTGCATGCCATTAATTGCGATATTATTTAACAGCTTGGGCCTAGAAAGTGGCTTATATAAAAACGCTTGACGAATGAAATATAGTTAATATAATTAGGTATAAGATTGATATACTTGTCAAATTACATAGTCGAACATTATGTCAGCCTTTTCAATTTATCATACTATTCGATTTATATTAGTATAAAATTATTAATAATAATAATATTTATTAAAAAACATAATTTATAAGTAATATTTTAAATAAAGGAAATAATAAAATATTATTTTCAGAAAAAAAAGCCAGTAATTTCACACAAATACAATTTAAAAAAAGAGATAATTAATTTTCCACATTTTATCTTTTTTAAAATATTTTATTGTTCTAAAGTTATGTTTATGATTTAGATCGTAAACATTACTTTTGATAAGCCTAAGCTTTGATAATAATTAGTTTTACTTATGTCAAAAGTTTGCATTTCTTGAAACACAACATAGAAAATTGTTCACGAGGTTAAGTTACAGGCGCGCGGGTCGATAGTTCAAGGTTGAAAGTTGCAGGTTTCTGAAGTTTCATTAAGTTTAGCGAGAAAATTATTTTATCGAGAACTTATAATAGTTTTCAAAACATTGATTACATGTACCTTCACCGTTTGTATGACATAGAATAGACTTAGGAAGTGTTATTTAATAAAGTATTATCATCCTTGGTTAGTAATATACATATTATATAATATAGGTATACATATATGATATGTAAGTATATAATAGTACCCCTACATACTTGTGTATCAAACTTTCTTACTATAACTATTCATACATTCAAAATGTTCATGGCTGGCATGAAAGTTTGACAAGAACCGAAGACGGGCGGATATTAGAAAAAGAGCACTTCCATTGTCCGTGTTTGATTCTTAAGATAAGATAAGATATTTTTATTTGCATAAAACATGGTATACAAGGTGTTATTAAAAGACATCTAAATATTCTATACGCGAATATGATATTATGCATTGGGTCTTAGAATTAGAATTCTACTCGTATTGTTAATTATATGAAAGTGTTGGTCAGTTTTTGGTTTGTATTTTACCTACTTCTTTAATACATACAGCAGGGGTCCAAAGGGTGGACGTCATTAAGCGTAGAAATAGTTTACTAGGTATCCCAATTCTACCTATTCATTGCGCCCAATAAATGTCGATCGGCTCGTCCCCTATTACATATGGGACTTGTAATCCCGCGAAATATACTCGTACAGGGCACAAGTGGTGATAAAATAAAATGTCAATAAGTTTGTGACAACTAAAGAAAATAAAAATTTGGTAACTATTTTTTGTCTTTAAATTGCCTTATAAAGTATATAGCAGAAGAGCGTGTGCAGTATCGCTTGTATCCAGCGAAGCGCCTGCAAATAAAAGGATTAATCAATTTCCCCTTTCGACATCTTTATTAAAAACTGCGCGCAGTGCATTCTTTATGTTTTCATTTTTGAGGCAGCTCTAAAATGTATAAAACCGTATACTAGGTAATGTGCCATCAGTTAGGCAATCTGTGTTAATTAATCCGCAAAACCATACCGCTTTTCTATTTTTGCCATCAGCCCTCAAAGCCAAAGATAACAAAACATAAAACATAACTAAATTCCGATATTCGATGAACATTTTTCTCTCCAATTCCTCTGCCATACGGTCAATACACAGTTATTTATAAAGCGCAGTCCACTCGCAGCGCGCACTAAATTGAAATCCAACAAAAGCAAACACGAAATATTGAAAACCTTTCAAGATTTTGGTCTAAGCGGCCGCTTAGCTGTTTCTATTTGTTCAAAAATGTTGCGATTGAATGCAATTCGGTATGGAATATTGAAACCTCAGTGGGCGATGCGGGCTTCCTCATGGTCCGTACGTGCACGCACCGCGGAGGGTGGCGGGTGGCGCGGCGCGCGGGGGGATGGGTGACCGCCGCACCGCCACCCCTGCCATTCTACCTCTCCTCCTTTCCTAAACCTACGCGCAAATACTACATACACGTTTGCTTGGCAACATTTCATGCTTAGTGTGTACAAATAATGTTCGGTAGCGCAACAAACTGGGCAAAGGGAATACCAATATAAGCGGAACGGCGCACGGAGGAAAGTCAAACGTATAGACAATGATTCATATTCTAATAGACACGAGCTCCTAGCCGGTCGGAATGGACTTGGCTTCATTTGATATGCAATTAAAATGCATGAATTCGTTTTAGAAGTAGGCACATTAAGCCCCGACTGGCGTGTCACCACGTGACAACTGAACTTCAGATAATGATTGTGAAGCTCTATAGGTATTGTTCTTGTTTGTTTGTTGTTATGTGCATTTGATGTTATGTACTAATTACGTGTATTCGGCAAAAAGAAACAGATATATGTTTTATTGAAAGAATATGAAATTATCTATCTATCTGTTGGTTTTGAAAATCGTAGAGCTGTCCATCTCAATTTAATTGATGACTTTTTGCCTCAAAAACTGTAGATTCAGATGGTTAATAATCGCAAACGAAACAAAAGACGAATGAATAGCGTAGGTCTTTGAAATTAGAAAATATTACAGTTGTCGGTGCTTCAGGGTTATCTTAATGAGGCACCAGGTATGTGGCCAATAAAACAAAATGTATTAACGGAATGTAATTGATTCAAGAGATTAACGAGAAATTTCTCACCCGGCCCTCCATCGCAATATGCAATCAGTGTCAACTATTCGCAAGCCTGTATTTAAACGGTTTATCAATGAAAGCTTTCTAATTTAACTTCGCGTTTAACGTCTAAGAATATTAATTTATTACATATTACTTAGACGATTTTAATTAAATATAGTACTTATGTCAGCAAGGTAGACTAAATAAGCGTTAAATGAATGAACTTTGAAAACAAATATGAATTTTAATTAAAAATTGACATGTTCGTTGTTAACCTATTGAAATTCGATGAAATTGATTCTGTGGTCGGTTTTAAATCAACTCAGTCCAACTAACCTGAGGAGAGGAGGAAATTTATATTATGTTACTTTTTAAAAAGCGTATTTTCTTATCTTTCTGCAACATTCGACACCTATTTATACTATCTTGAATAATATATAAATAAAATCATATTAAAATATTTATTTCAATAATCGCTTCCATAGGTATTATGGTCAGCAACAGTGGTAGTCAAGTTAAGAAGCTTAATGACAAATAATAATTAAATAAAGACCTATAAGGCCATCATAATCAATTCAAGGCCTCACGCTGTTTTACTTATCTGTCTATTTATTTAGATAAATTAAATTGAAGGGATTCTTCTCATAATTTACCACCTGGTTCCTCTGAAGCGGACCGTTGAAGTTTTGTTATATTTTGTTATATATCTGGATACACATAGGACAGCAACTTCGCCCACATAATTCCGTTTTCATTCTAGGAATAATTAATCTGTTAGGATATCTAGTTTATCAAAGTTTACACCTAGCTAGCAGTAGGAGCGTTCTATGTAGATGGTTAATGGCTCGTCTGACGCCAGAGCATCCCTACTTTCGCTTCCCTTCCAATTTGGTATAGTATTTTCGTCCTTTGACAGTGTGTTAGTCTTTGCCACCAGGCTTGTCAAAGCTATTACCTGCTACATATTATCTAGCCTATTCTACCTAGTCTATTTCATGTTACCTTTGTTTGAACGATACAGCAGGAACTACATTTGTTTTATCAAAGCGTTTCATGTTATATTTGATTGATAATTGAAGATTTTATTTATTTTAATTTAAGTACTTACACAACGTTGAACGGTATATGATATGTCGTACAAGAGATAAACGTAGAAGAATAAGACATTATTCTTCTCGAGTTGCCTAAACCATTTTCAGCCGCCAATTCAAAAGCTAACTGGTACTGTACCTAAGAGTCTCATCTGCACCCGTTTTGGAGAGCTTACAATTCTTAAAAACTCTTCAATCTGAAATAGATCGACAGGCTAATGGGTTGTTACCTATGTCTCGGCTACGAGCATACGGGTGGCCGTATACTCGAAGCCATGACACTGTATAGACATCGCGACAAATATAAAATTAAATTAAATGAAAAATATATAATCGAATGTATTCTGTAATACCTACAAGAAGCGAAAACTTCGGCTTCATTTTTTAAAATCTTACGCCCTCTATTGAGGGCGCCGTTTGGCATATTTAAAGTGCAGAAGAAGACGTACAAAAAGCTAAAAAAGCGAATGTCAGGTCTAATTTAGACCACGGGACTTGGGATTTGGGACATGGTCTGGTCCAACCATGTCCCACATGGACTAATGTCCCGTGTCCTGTTCACCTGCACACTGAATAAAAAAAAATATAAGCCGCTGTAGACAAGGCCACATATTAGGCACAAAAATATAAGCGTACCGTCCATAAGGAAAGAAGAAGACACAGCTTTTAAATTGACAAAAAAAACAATAGACAACTTTGACAAAAAAAATACCACATCATAAAATAAAGGGTAGGTATACAAAGTGTGGTCTAAATTTTATTAAACTCAAAAGGTACAGAGTTGCTTGTATATAAGTGACCGTGTATATTGTATATGTGTGTAGAGTCAGGCACTTATCCACTAAGCCATTCAGGTCGAGATACTGTGTCCTATTTTCCTTCGAGATCGTTTGTCGCAGCATTTTTAACAAGACGAACTTAATACTTGCTGAATATTTGCTGTCAGTTGTTTGCCTTTGATTGCTTGTGTAGGTGCTGCGTAGACTAAAGCGCGGAGATATCCAGAATTATCAGGAATTCAAAGATTTTATCGTTACCAGTCAGTTAGTAGATATTGGGCTAAATAAAGTAAGTACCTACGTTTGTATGCGCTATTTCAGCTGCTATCTACTTATATACATACGTACTTGTTAAAATACCTAGTTACATTGTTTATAACCCTATCGCTTCTGTCATTGTATTAAATACTTTATAACCAAACATAAATGTTTATCAAAAGTTATAATACCTATAACATATTTTGAAAACCTACCTATAAAAATCATGTCTCTTCTACACTTTACTGTTTCACTATAGAAAATTATCTGATCAACACGACGTCTAAGTAAACTTTTAAGGTACCTAGCTTATTTGCACATCATAGACTACATTTTTACTCACAATAATTATATTATGTCCATCTAATAATGCAACTTTATATAAATGATATTTATAAATGTGCAGTGGTTCCGAAAACTCTCAAAATTCTCTCTTTAGAACATTACCTACAACACAGAAAATCCGCAAATAAAAATACATTCCCACTTAACCCAAAATACGTGTGAGGTTTCGATAATCCCGGAGTGAATGTAGGAGTCGGGAGGGGGTAGGGGGGGTCTTGACCTTCCCCGGGATCCGACCTTGATCTAATTTTGTTTTACAAATCAGTGTAAACAGATGGAATGAGTGTGTATTAAAAGGACTTGGCTTTATTTTTGGATTCTCTGGGAAGTTTGAACTTTTATAAAAACTTTCAGTTCTTTTCTGTTGTGCAAAGTTTTCCTGAATGTGTAAGGATTGGATAGTTTGTGTCCTTGTAATAATTTAGTTCAGAAAATGGTGTAATAACCTAAACTAAGAGGTCTTATATAAACTCGTTATTTTTCGCAATAGACTGTTTAACTTACAGTTAGTTTAATTTGATTATTCACTTGTCAAAAATCACAGTAACATGACATTAACGTATTTTAAATCACACTTAGTTTTTAAATATTCTATAACAGTTGTGCTAAAAAATAATGCTACATCATCCATAACCCGTAAATGCTTGGAATTGAGATACCTACATACTTAGGATATGTTTTTTTTGTGTTCGTCGATACTTACTTACAAATTGATCTCTGTAATACCTATCAATATTTTATTGTATAAAAAAAAATTATGACGCCTTAAAAATATACCTACATTTTAAGAAAATCGATTCTGACGTGACGTGACACAACATAACCCAGCTAAATTTCTCTTTCTACCCGCATCGTAACAATGTTCCACCAGTCTGTCGATCCCTATAGACTAAATAAATCGCGATGCAGTAAATCGCACACATTACTATAAAGCTGCGTTATGCTCAGACGTGGCAGCCGACAGTGAACGAAATCCCCAAGCGCACGGATAATTCAGCAAAAGGCAGAATCCACAATCTGCCTGTGACGTTCACGCATAAACACTACAGCTCCCCAGGGCAGCCCGCACAAAGTCGGACTGATTCGCAATGCAAAACGCATCGGCCGCCCACCTATCTAATATTGCCCGATGTATTTTGAATAATTGCTGGGCAGTGGGCACGCCACCGGCCGCTGATTGCGTCCACAAAGAGACACAACGGTTGGACAGAAAATGTCTTGCTCAGGATTCGTGGCGCCGACGCTTTTGTGACGCCACCGGAGGTCGCCCGTGCCAGTGAGCAAGGTTGTGAATCTTCACCGAGCCCAAACACTACTATATTTTGGTGAGCGTTTTATGAACGGCCCGACGAATGGATACTATTTTGTTCTCCATTCAGCTGACAATTATTTTTAAGCTTTTGTGGCGGTTCTTCAATGTCTTTCACCTCATTAAATTTGTGCATTTATAATTATAGCATCTTTATTCCATTTAATCAATAATCTAGTTAATTGACATTCACAAATAAATTGATTTTTAAACAATTACAATTATCTATTGATGGAAATAAATTCTATTGTTTCAATCTAGTAGACCAGTGTTTTATCAATAAGTTAGTCTTAGGTTACCACAGCATCTTACTATTACTATTGCTCGAAATGTCATGAATATCGAACTAATACCTAATCAATACAATATAAAAAAAAACTAAATAAAATTAAATACTAGACTCGATTTGTTTGCTTTAATCATCAACATGTAGCTTAATGAGGTTTTAAAATAGTTGAAAACTCAATAACCTTGCGAAAACGTATGTAATCGTGTAAGCTTTACAAAGCTATGTACCTCGCTCCTCTAACGAAGTAAGACAAATTGTCTTATGGCATGTAATAGCTAAGCTTTCAACGCAACAACACACCGTAAAGTTACACATTATTTTATTACACACTGGGTGTTTTCCGCCGTATCGTCCGGTGCGGCCTGTCATTCAATGGTCGTTGTTTTAACCCTGCAAGTGCGGTATAGTTTTCTTTGCTTATTAAGGCAGTTCAGTTTAAGTAGCTCACTGGACTGTAACGAAAAGCGTTTTGCCGAAGAACAGTATGGATTGGCCTAATTGGAGAGACTATTACTTACTTGATAATGATACTGGAATTATAGTGCACATTTCTGTGTACTGCACATTTTATTTGCTATAGATTGTATAGCTAGTAGGCTAACGTTTTTAGTGAATTTTGCACAGATATGGAAAAAGTAATGTGGATTAAAATACAAATGGGTGCGCACTCCTTTCTTAAAATTATCAATCTTTAGGTCTTCTGTATATTTCATGGTGTTCCTATTAAAATGATTTATGAATTAAGAACATTAAATTACACAAATTAGTAACACATACTAATCAAATTTTTATGGAAAGAATAGATATATCGATATGACGTGGTTAAGTTTAAGATAAGTTGTAGCATCGTTTTTAAGTTAGAGATTATATAATCATCAGCTAACTAAGCATATCGTCTGTATATTTACGATTGCACATGACATTAACTCTTAACTTGCCGCGTTGATATTCTACAAAAAGTTTCATTAATGTAAGCAAAATGTGCAAATGCATGATAATTCTTTATTGAACGAAACCTTACATTTTAATGAACGACACCTGGCAAGGAGCGTCTCATTATTAAGAACTATGTTAATATGAAATTTGCAGTCTCTACGGCGGATGACAATCGCAGTTGCTTTCTCTCCTGTTCATTCTAGCACGGGTAACTCTTTTGCCGGCAATTTGATGAAGCAATACGCAATGACAGGGTTAGACTAGTCTAAACAAACAAATATCTATACAAATAATATTATTGTGTGACAAACTTTTAATAGTTAGTTATAGTCAAATATAATGACTTTAAAAAAATGGGCACTAAAGCTTCCGAAAAATCTTATTGTTTACAAGAATTGAGTTCATTTGTGTTTGAACAACGCCCAGAATTCCACGTGCCGTGGGTATGTACACAAGCCTTGTACAAACATTTGGGGAACGAAACAAAATGTCTGGGGCAAATGTTTGTTCCGGGCATTGTACACGGGACCCTAGATTTTACTCTGCTTACGTCTTAATCGTCGTAATCTGTATTAACTACATTTTAACCTAAAATATTAAGTCAATCGCAAGAGAAAAATAGTACGTAACGTAAATTTTAAAATAAAATCGACGTCTTTGACGTTTGTCTATTAGTTATTGCACGCACATTAGTACATATTACATAAGTACTTTAACTTATAAAACAGATTATGATTGATTTAAATCTACCTTTAAATTTACCTATGTCGATATTACTCCTATCTTTTTCCTTCCTGCAAAATGTGAAAAAACAAAACTTGACTCAAATGGAGAGCTTATCAAATATCTGGAATAGTCCAACAAAAAACGTACGAGACGAAAGTCCTGGAAATGGAGCCGATGTCAAAAGATTGGGTAGGTTGGGTTAGTTAGTGGTAGGAGGAGTAGGTTAACGAATCGTGAAAATGTCTGTTGCTAAATATGACGGTGATTTACATTGGAACAAAGCATTCAGACGTAGTGCGTTTTGACGGAAAAAGAGTCGTTCACTTTTTAAAGCATTCTAGAATTTTCGAATACATATTAGATTATTAATTTTAATTTAATTTATTTTATAATATGGGTATCTAATAATACTTAAAAAACCGAATAGATCAGAATTCAGAATTCATCATGCTCTAAAAAATTTAGGTGAACCTATGCTTTGGCGTTTTGCCGATACATCTATGTGATACGGATCTTCTTCAAAGAATGATTTTTAATTAAAACTGTATCGGGTGTCCGCTTTTCATCGCTCCGGCGGTATATGATATTTTCGCGGGAATAACACGGGGATGAAAAGTCACGTCTATTGCAAAATCTAACGTACCTAGCAAAACGTTAGTAAATAAAAATGATTAATATCGCTAACGGAACATTTCGTATGATAAAAATGACAAAAAAAATCGAGAGCCCAGAATTTTCTGTTGCAAATTGTAAACATAATATTAACATTAACAAATCATTGGCAATGACTTCTAATCTAGGTATAGTTATAGCCTCGGTTCGGCCTGCATTGTAGGGGAGGCGGGTGGCCTAGGCACTAGGCACCAGGGGAGGGTGGGGTGGCACAGACCGCCGTTAGATCGATTCCTACAGTGGATATTATTCTGTGGTAATTAGAATTCGCGCTTCGAGGTACAACTTGTTATGGCGCAATGACGTATAGCTAGGTTCCGTTCTGTGTGCTTCAGACCAACGAAATGTAATTATTGAACGGACATTTACGGAAACGTCTAAACGCTAGACATAATGTTGGGCCATCTGTGTGTTATAGACATGTGCCACTATTTTTGTTAGTGTTAGGTATAACAAACATCTTTCTTGTAGGTATAGAATATTGAATTCACAATATGATTAATATTTAAGATTTAAAATATTTTTTAGTTAGATCATTTTTATATAATTAGGATTATTTAATATTACTTTAGAAAATTCTGAGAAAATAGTTTAAAAATGTATAGTTTATTATATTTTTAATAAAATACTCGGTTAATACAAAATATGATATTATTTACCATATTTAAATTAAGTAATCAATAACTCTACAAACAAATGCTTACTGATAAATAAAAATTGATTCTAATATTTACTGAAATTCTTAAACTATAAAATATCTTACAGGTTCTACAAGACGTATTTTATTTATTATTGGAACGAAAACAATGTTTTAGAAACACATAGACGTCTAATTTGAGACTAAGTTGAATTTTTGTTCTGGTCAAAAGCAATTTTTTTTAAATTATGGGATGTTCCGTATTATGTTTAACTCTGAACAGTACGTACGTAAATGACCATATCAGTAAAGCAGCGCCGTCCCGAGCTAGGTTTCCCACCCACATTCCGTCACAGCGTTGCTCAACCTACTTTGTGCGTTTCACCGGTCTATTTGACTTTGCAAAAAGAGTCACGCCGGCCGAACAATACGAGCAGGAGAGGTAACCCTTTCCATGCGACTTCACAGCGTCGCTTTGTTCCGACTAACACACGATAGTGCCAAAGAAAAGTGTACTTGTATTGGGGAATAGTGACACAAAGTTCATTAAGGCGCGCTAGGCGTGTTGAAGTGGCGGCGGGCGGCGTGAGGGTCGATCGGGCCCGACAATAGTATCCCTGCGTCCTAATATTTTCGATATGAGAGTGCGACGCACGCGGTTTTGACGAACAAAGATGTTGGCTTTTATGCTGAAATCTGAAGTTTTGAGTGTGCATTGGTTAGCAATATTGTAGCGGATTCAAGAATGTTTTGCGGCTCTATAAAGTTTTTACTTGACTTTGGTACCAAAATTCGTAGTGTCGAAGCTGAGTTGAGTAACAATAATGGGGTCCTATAAAGTAAATAATTACTTATCTATTAGTAAGGCCACTTTAGTAAGGGTTTTTTTTTATATAGCCATGTTTGTTCCTTGATCTATCTCGAATGTAGAGCAACGGATGTGTGTATAAATGAACTCTTGCTGATATCCGCTACTCAGTTATTATGATACTAATAGGAAGTAAGCCCAGTTGTCAGATATCCGGTTAGCTTACCGGTAGGTTATATTTGACATCCGATCGTAGGTATATCGGCTATCAAACTCATTCGTAGCCGGAAACTAACACCCTCGGGTTGACTAAGGCGCACTGAGGGCAAATTAGGTACCTAATAGCTAACATACGGTGAATTGTTGGAATTTTTTATAATTAGTCATAGTCATAATGTTTTTATTTCATATAGGCTACAAAAGAGCACTTACAAAACGTCAAACTAGTTGCACGGTTCCAAAAAGTCGTTTCTATGGAGAAGAACCGGCAAGAAACTCCATAGTTACTCTTAGGTACCTACTTACAATCTAAGTATGATAATATACTAGTTTGGTATGATATTTAACTGTGTATTTTTATATTTTAGTCTACCTTTGTTTTATGGATTACAATACTATATTTAGTATTAAGTTAATTAAGATAAGGCAGCGAAGTTTTCCTTTAGTTGTCGTACAAAACCCTAATGTTAATTAATTAGTAGAATCATTTTATCTTGTATTCTGGTAGCTTCGTCTATTCATGCACCCATTATTTACCTATCAATATTACGAGACCCAATTCGACGATCCGATTGGCGCAGTGGCTATAAACGATTGGAATGCCACGCTAAGGGTTGCGGGTTAGATTCCCGCACGGGACAAAAACTTGTGCGATCCGCAGATATTTGTCCCGAGTCTGGGTGTTTGAGTATGTCATATTACATGTTTGTGAAACGCACCCACGATACAGGAGAAATTCCTAGTGTGGGAAGAAATTTTTATAAAAAAAAAACTGAAACTGCAGTACGGAGAATACTATTTAAACTTACTTATAAAGACTTTCCAAAGCGCAGACCCTCGGCTCTCTATAATAAACAAGCCAAAACAATAAGTCTCCTCATCAATCTCTCCTACACGAATAACAAATCAAGCATCCATTTAATTAAATTATTAACGTATAGGTAAATCTCGAACGCCAATCGGGGATTATTAGATCAGGACAACTAAATCATGCAAAGAACAGAATCTAGATTCACTTAACAATTCAAACAGTAGATACGTGTTTAACATAAAGCACACATATATATATAATTATACTAGCGGCCCGCTCCGGCTTCGCGCGGGTATAAAATATATATTATAAGTATTTCTCCACTATTTAACGGATGTTATTATACATATAAACATTCTCTTCAACACTCATCTATTTAAAAAACCGCATCAAAATCCGTTGCGTAGTTTTAAAGATTTAAGCATACATAGGGACAGAGAAAGCGACTTTGTTTTATACTATGTCGTGATATAGTCCGATGGACACCGTTAATCGTGAACCAGAGTATACCTGCACTCATATGGATATTTATGACAGAGTTTTGGTAGTCACTGTTGTATCACTTATTAATAAATATCATTAGATTGTGCGTTATAAAATTAAGTAAATTAGACTACCTAGTGGTGGCTAAGCGCGGCTACTAGGTCCCCATTCTGGGTTGGGCAGTGTTACTGGGTTTTCCCATTCGGTAATTCTCAGTAGCAGCACGAAAGTCTGCCGGGTCGATGGCAATAGTCTTGCCCCCTATTACATTAGGACCTATAACATAACTGGCGAAATGTGGGTGTACTATATGTGCCTCTGCCTGCCTTCGGGAATACAGTCGTGATGTTATTAACATAAATCCCCACGTCCATTTTTTATCCAATGACATAACTGTAATTAGATTTAAAAAAAAACCAGTAATAAGCCTTTTGCATCAGAAATTATTAATGAAGCTGAAACATGATATTTTCTTCTAGATTAAAAAAAACGCAAAGAAGTAAATTAGTATTCCCACACGTAAAAAGTAAATACTCTAATTAGATATCTGGCTTTGATGCATATTTCCAACATATTTTCCTAGACTCATACAGGCTTTGCATATCCAAACTAACTCACATGTTGTCTCTATTTATAACGAATATGTCCTATATCACTGGATGGAAAATATTCAGCCTTGTGGCTGTTTTATTTTTAAATTGTCGATAGCCATATTGAAAAAGGACAACTATGCATCGAAAACAGATTTGAAAAGAAATAAAATAGCTTTCAGTGTTTTTGAGGTAAATATTATTGTACCGTGTTATAAAAACTTGCTTTACT
This sequence comes from Abrostola tripartita, assembly GCA_905340225.1. Lineage (NCBI taxonomy): Eukaryota > Metazoa > Arthropoda > Insecta > Lepidoptera > Noctuidae > Abrostola > Abrostola tripartita. The sequence goes on from HG996486.1 coordinate 2,735,322, forward strand.
TTTTAGCGTAAACCAATATTTTATGTTCTTTTGTCTTTTATTATGAAATACTAGTGTTGGGTTAGGTTAGGTTAAGACTGTCACTTCAGGAGTATTTCTAAATTGACGGATATTAAACTGTTAGGTCATTTCAGGGCGTATTCAATACCAAATTATAAGCTTTCCGCGCGTTGCTTCTAAGTTTCGGTGACAAAAATGAATCATTGCATTTAGATTCATAACTAACGTAGAACGAAATTAATACTCGTCCTGGCCTCGAAGAATCTAGAGGAAAGCAACAATTGATAGAAACACTGTTCTGATCCTAAAACACTTTAGCCAGACACGGACGACCCCGTCAATCCAAAATTGGGTGATATAGCCAGCAAAGGGCTTTCCCCCTACATGACACTGCTTAAATCGCCTATAACAGATGCAAAGGCCGAAGAAGATGAGCCCGACCCTCAAACACTGCAAAGAACAACAACATTACCATCCAGATAACTTTACCAATAACACTAAACTAATAGCGTGCGATAAACCGCTCATAACCCTAACGTAGAACATTAACCAAAAAACCAACACGGAACGTAAAGCGCAACCCGACGTTTTCCAACAAATCTAGCCGCCAATCGATTTGGCGAGCAATTTAAAATCCACTTAAAGACAACCGCAGACTGTTAATCGAAAACTTCGTCGGCTTCCAGTGGGAACCTCTAATTGCTTGTATTAAAATAACTGACTTATGTCAAACATATCTGGGGCGCGGCGTACGTCGCCGCCTGGCACCAGCTTCACATGTTAATAATCATTATGATAGCATCAAGTGTACGATAGCCCGGGCTACACTCACCCCCGGGCCCCGTGCGCTCGCGACTAGTGTAGTGTTGTGACCGGCGGAACAGCGGTTACACAATATCGATGGTTGGTGGCACGCAGCGGAGTTGGGATCTCAAGCTTTTTTAAAGAAACTGCTAAATCAATTGATAATTTTTAGGATCAATGGAATTAATAGTTTGAAATACCAAGTAGTGTAAATATTCCTTTTTATTGTCCCCCGGCGGGCTCTATGCATTGCCGCGAAGCAGCCGAAACGCAAGGCTTTCGCGTTTTCGCAGCACTACTAGCCCCGTCCCCTCGCACCTTGGCCGAGGGAGTGAGTGAGCCAATGTATTGCAGTTAACGCTGGCATTACCTCGCTGTTTTGTGTGTGTTAACCGTCTTGCGCTTTGTTTCATGTCAATAAAATGAACTGACGAAGGATAGGTATGGCGAAGTAATACTTTAGTTTCTATCTCATTTTCGTAGATTAACGAGTGAATACAGGATGGCCTCAAACTGCAATTCATGATAATGACTAAAGTTAACTTTTAGGGAAGGTTCTGGACTCCCTGTACAACATTGGCTGTCTAAAGTTTTAAGTTTTTAGCACTACCAGCATCTCCTATAAGGAAGTTCATTCGCACTTTACTCAGCCGTTTATAACTATAACATGGACACCTACTATACACTGAGTTAATTTATTCGAACCTGCATTTCGTTGGAGAACAACTAGGGAACCAAATGGTGAAGGTTATCTGTTTCAACCACTACAGACACCATGTTATCTTGCCACTATAAGAGTATTACCTACTATTGTCGGTTTAGTTTGTCGTGAATGTAGTATTCAGTACTACGTCATCAATGGACGAATGTGACTGGAACATAACAATGTGCCAGTTCACTATGTAGCTCGCAGCTACGCTCGGCGTGATCTCAGTAGCATTGTATGGCCGATTCAAGTCCACCTCATTGTACGGAACCACTGGTGGTCTTAGTTCTACGATATTGGTATTTATTGCCCAATGAAGGGTATAGAAACAGCCTAATGCCCGGCCAACGCAGTCATGTAAAGCTCCAGTGTTTGATTACCATGGGGAATTCCATTATTGGGGGGGAGTTAGGCCGCTGTCTGATGGCAGGTGTTTAATATTTGCCCGGACGATAAATCAAATCATTTAGTGTACCAAATTAGGCCGTAGTACCTTGTTATTCCGGCCGCGTTAGTCGGTATCATTTATTTTATTATATTATATAAAGGTTGTGTACTTATACCTCCTATTTTATTTCGTCCACACTTCTTATGTAGTAAAACTATTGATTAAACGCAAACATCATAATCATAAAAGCAGCGTCATGATAAATATGAAAACATAAAGCTGTCTGGTGGCACACAACGTTTAAATCGATTCAGAATCCGTGTAAAATTCGATTCGGAAATTAAAAGTCGTATATTTTTTTATAAAGTTTCATTTTATTAATATGTAAACACTGCATAATTAAGTGCCTGACCGTTGCCGGGCGCTGGCATCTCGACACCTTTTAAAATGACGGCAAATTGCGCAATTTCCGTACGACTCGTCTCTCGATCACCCGACCCGATTTTCCGACTCGATGCCGAATGAAAACTCGATTTGGTTACATTTTGTTAATAAGCTATTCTTGATTCATGTACGTGGAAATGTTAATTCAATTGTTTTCAAACGTATAATAAATAACAACTTTGGACGACGGGCTGTTTTTAAATATTGTTTTATTTCTTACAATGATTCGCTTTAGAAACAATTACTAATCAACGAACATACACAAGTATTTATTATTGTTATGACGATTGCTATATACCTACCCACGACAAAGATATAATTTTAGAGGATTCTTATACTGGTTAGTGTTTAAGGAAATTAAAAATGGCGACCAACAATGAGTAAGCTATTTGTGGCCATAAATAATTAAATAAAGAATCATTTATTATCATTTAATTATCGCATTGCACGTTTATTGTTCAAGATACATTAAAGCTTAATAATTATAAACGCAAGATAGTATATTTTAATTACTCTCATGTGCATTAATAACGCAGTACACAATAAGCAAGCCATATTTAATTATATAACTTGTTAAAAGCATGTAAAATGAGGTACCATACGATGCCTAGGTAATATTTGCGATCCTTAAATATAAATACTAAAACGAGATACTTAATTGAAGTGTTATATTCTCAACTCATAATATAAAATAAGTATTTAAGTATTAGACTGTTTGTACCTATAAGTTTATTAAATACTTTTTTTCTGACAGGTGATTACGCTAAATGGCTACTAAGAAACTCTCTGATTATAGATATTTTGCCACACATTTTTCATTCGACCAAGTAGTTGAATTCAGAATACGCTAACTAATGTTGATGATACACACATAATATAAATATATTCCGCTGTCATTCTATTGTAAATTAATGACTAACATTCTCAACACATAAATGAGTTAATAACTATTGATCATTGTATTTATAATAATAACAATGAAAGACGACAACAGTAAATCAACTCGGCTTAACCATTCAACCTTCGAATGTCGTATTTAAAAATTTACAATTCGAGTATTTAGTCGGTCCATGCGACTGAATTCATTTCACAAACGATTGTAATTCTTATGACAATATTTCGAATGTTTCCTGATAACTAATTAATCAATTACCGTCCAATAATCTTAAGTTGTAGACGAGCCGGCCCGGACGTAATTCATTAGTTGCATTTTAGGACAACTGTAAATGGGTGGTCGCTTGTAAACCTAATATGCAGGAGGAAACATGAAGGTAGGTAAAATGCCGGTGCCGACTATTCACTTTATGCATGTTTGACTCGAGATCATTTAAGGGAATTGACTGGGCTGTATTGTACAAAACAACGACGTATATTTTTTGGATGAACAGTGATCAGAATGCAACAAATGACATTTATGGTTCCCTTGACGAAGTATTCTTCCGTGTGCACAAGTTTTATAAAAGGTGCCACGAATATGGATTCAAATGCAATCTGTGCCCTATCTAGAAATCCTATAAGAAGGAGTTTTTTTTTAATTTCTAATTCCAAACACAATGTTTTTCTTTCAACGGTTAACTTAAAAGTGTTGAATTGTTATTTTTAATATCGTTCACTACATTACCAATAGCCATAATCTACAAACCTCTATACCTACCATCATTTTCATTTCGATAAATACCAGGAGATCATTAATAAAGGTCTTTAGCGCGGTTTCCCACGTATCGTAAGTTCTACTTTTGTACCGAGATTATAATTATCTTATCTTATCAATACACCAACTTTTTTTAAAATAACATCGTTTCACAGTATCCAAATATTTATTAATACCTTAGTGCACCTACTGTCGCGTCTGTACTGTGGCACGGTTCAAGATGTGCATTGTTTGTACAACAAAGAATATGTATTTAATTATTTTAACTCGCATTACTTTGTATGCAAATGTGGTGTGTTAGATTAATATTCATTTATATTGAATGTCTTGCTTTGACGGCTTTGCGGGCTGCGAAACGATGTAAATGTTTTTGAAGAGACTGGAGGTTTTAGAATTGAGCTTTGGAATTTAAATTGTGTATAGGGAACTTTTATTGAGGGGAATATTTTTCCGCTTGTAGTAGTTACAATTCGTTTTTAGGCTAACATTTTTTGGTATTGGTTGTTAAATGGCATAATGAAATGGTTTTAAATAATTCTGCCCTTTGGGTTATACGGGATTATTGAAAGTATTGACACAAAGCTATTTCAAACCATAATTTCATTCGTTTGTCTAAGCGCATTAAAGAAACCTAAAAGTTGGCGCCCGATCTCTAAATCGGTCTAGGTTAATCATAGGTACAAAGATATCGCTAATCAGCTTAAGCAAGCCGAAAAAATCGCATAGAATTCCTCAATTACATACATATTACTTAACTAGAACACAAACAAATTGGCTATAAGCTGAAATATTCCACAGTGAATTTAAAAACAAGCTAGAGGCCGCGTGTTGTCTATACACACATGCATAAACTTTTTCATCAGTTAGAATCTGGGCGCAGGATATTAATGAATTTCCTCGTCAGAGCGGCGCGCGATTAGTTCGTTAATGCGATTAGTTGTCTCCTACGGTCCGCCGGTGGGCATTGTTTATTGGCGCGCGACCGGCGATGTATAATGCGATGTCCACCTTGATATAATATGTCGCATCGCTCTCATTACTCGCTCTAACAATCGGAATAATTAGTAGATGTCGTGGGTACCTATTTAAGAAGAGCATACTATATAATTGTGTAGCTATTGTTGTTGCACTGCTGTTGTCATTAATTACGCATGCAGCTTATTAGTTTACCTTCGGAACTTGTTCTAGTATAACGGTTGGCGTGAAAGTTGATATATAGTGCGACTTTATCATACTTGCGATTCAATTAGTAGGTAACTACGGAATAAGATTTAATTATTTTGTTTAGCGCTCTCTGTAAGAAGTGAATTAAAGGTGCATGTGTGAAAAAAAAACACGACTGCCATGACCAAAGATGAACTAAAAAAATAAAAAACAAATTCCATCGCGGCAGTAACGACACTCCATACATCAAAATCGGTTCAGGCATTTAGAACTTATGGTGGAATAAAGAAACACCCACATACATACTATACATTTACCCTGAAAACATTAGACTCCTTTTTTTGGGCAGTCGTGTACAAAAAATTATAACAACATTTTCTTTCGTCATTGTCACAACCGTGATTTACTTATTTTATATTAGGTACTAATGTTTAAACAAAATAAGTACCTACCTAACTACATATTATAAACATATCATCACACCTTTATTCCTGAAAGGGATAGGCAGGGGTGTAGGTAGTACCTACACCCACATTTAGACAGGTAGGTATGTTAAAGTCCCAATGTATAGGCGGCGAGCCAATTGCCATCAACCGGGCACAAATCCCGACTCCGTCCTGCTACTGGGAAGTAACTAATGGAAAAACCCAGTAACACTTTGCCCGACCCATGATTCGAGCCTAGGGCCTCATGCTCAACAGTCGCGCTTAGCGACCACTAGACCCATGAGGCAGTAGATATGTGGTAAATATATTATATTATGAGGCATAAAACACTCACTTTGCACATGAAACAAAAAGTATCACTACAGTCCTTCCATGGTCCGTGTGCATATCATCTGTCAATAGAAATTGCTCTTTAAAAAAAAAATGGCTGTACCTAGTATAGTATAGGAACAGGCATACACACGAGCCATCAGGACATCGACTCGCAACTTGGTGTCCTAACATGTAATTATCAGTGTCGTTTCTATAAACTGCCAATTTATAGAATACCTAGGTGTTACAGTTTAGGATTGTGTCTTAACAGAAGAGTAGGTGCTTCTCTATTTTATAAGAGAACTCAAAGAGTCTTACTTCAAAGTAATTTAAAAATCTGTAATTTGTGGTCAGGTTTTACCTACTATCTTCTTGTTAAATTATAATTGAGAGCCTATAATGTCCCACAGCAGGGCAAAGGTAAAAATAATTAAGTTAATTTCTGCAAAAGTAAAAAAATATTATCGCCCAAAATTCAACAAATTACATTACCTACTCGGAGGCCCGACTCCGCGTCTCCGGTCAAAGGCGGGCGAGGGATTACCGGCTCCTCAAAATTTAAAATTACGACCACATTGGAATAAATCCGAATCCATTCATTCGTTGGCAGTCATAAGGAAGCTGCATGCAAGCAATACAAGACCAAAAAAAATATATATCAAATTCGAGGTCAATTTCCACGCCACATCGTGGTAGGGTTTCAAACGTTATGTCGCATTGTTAAGTCGTAAGTGACCAATTAAATTGTACAAAACGACTGCCATATGTATGTAGGTATATAAGTGTTTTCGTATGGGGTTTTTATGGGCCTCCCATGAAGCTAAACCGACCGTATAGAGATATAAATCAACTTCATACTGTGATTTAGCAAGACTCGTTATTGTAACAATACACCGTATTTACATATATTATTTTCGTGTGTATTTATAGGAGTGAATCAATATTGTTGTGGTAGAACTTATACCATCAGGTCTATATATGCGATAGGTTGTGTAGAGCAATAGCCTAATTCTATAAGATACTATATTCTTATACTACATTCCTAAGTAAGATTCCATCAGATATTACTTGGTCATTCATATCGATACCTAAAAAAAACTGGTCAACTTTATTAGGTACCAAATTCAGGCACTCGATCAACTGCAATACGCTCCGCTTCGCCAGTAAGGTAGTTATTTTCGTACGCACAGCAATAGGCCGGCTCGTGTTGCCTTGGGTATTAATTCATAAGTCGTTAAGACTTTTATTTTCTTTCTGCTTTTTGTGTTTATTATGTTCCCCGTGGATTGTTTGGTTAACAAATGAAAACCTAAAAATAGTTCTGTACAAATACAGTAAGTAGGTTTCACTCGATTGTTTCTTTGACGAGGTGTGCTTTGTTCTTTTTAGAATCGAAGCAATAGGATTTATCCTGTGTTCATAAACTTGAGTATTGAATTTAGCGCCTCGATATTAGGAGGTACTGAACTGGAACATTATAATTTATCTATTCATTTCAGACAAATCGTTAAAATGAGTCGCTGCAAAAGTCTTAAAAAATATCGTGCGTTAGTAAATTCAAGCCTATGTTAGGTAATGGTAGGAATGTGACGAAAGCCATAGTCTATGAGGAGAATCTATGACGATTTCTTCAATAAAATAAAAGCGACCTTATCCAGTGCCACAGCATTGGGCCATCCCATTATTAATAACATAGGTATTGTTACTTGGTGTTATCATTTGCATGTAATGAAGAAACCGGGATAACCGAGGTTCCCAACGTAGTGGAACAACTGTAAAGAAAGAACGACGAAGCTTCTTAAGAGCGTTTATTTTTAACTTTTTGATAGGGTTGACAACATTTTTATATTTTTACAGTCTTAGGTCGATCATAGGTAAAATACCAAGTATCCAGCAACGTAATACAATGAAGAACAGGCAAGAAGTTAAAAAGTTATGGAAAACCTTACTACCTGGGCACCTTGCATAGTTGAATATTAATAGTGTACAGTACAGCAACAATAAGAAGAAACCTGTCAAATAAAAAAAAAAAAAATATAAACTCAAGTTTTTTTTTTTTTTTTTCAAATTATAGTAGTGTCCAAATGATAGTCTGAAAATATTGAAGTCTTTTTACTATGTAAGAAATTATTCTTTAATTACCTAATGGTAGGTTTTAAAATTCAGCTTCATATGTTGTTGACTGTTCCTATACCGTTTAGGCCACCTGTTATTTAAACCAATCAATAATAACAAAAGTATATCATTTTAGGTACATCGTAATAATTTTGTATCGTACATAATTGAGATTTACGGTGGCAACTAATAATTACTTCATTTATTTTAATTGCTGGTAACATTTTTGTGTATTTTTTTAATAATGTCCGAAGGAAAATTACACTAAGGCGAGTAAAAAACTTTGGACACGTGAATTATATATGAACGCTCCGGGTTGTATTGAAGTTGTGGTATGGGGTACATTGTGAGTGTTATTGTGTTATTATTGCGGACTCGTGTTGTGGAGGTTATGGAGGGCATATGCTGTATTAAATGCCGTTTAAGCATTTGTTTCGACCGCTAGCACACCGCCTGGAGCTTAAAACCTTAACATTCATTAGTACCTAAGTCATCACTTAGGTACACTAAGTATTATCCAGTGACGAAAACTCGACCTAACACTATGTTATACCAACAGATGGTCATTATTTTAACTTTGAATGAACCGACACTATGAATTTCTCCTGTATAGTAGATGCGTTTTACAAATATGAAATATTACATACACGAACACCCAGACACGGGACAAATGTCTGTGGGTCACACAAATTTTTGCGGGTATCGAACACAACCCTTATCGCAGCAGTCCAATCGCTTGACACTGCGTCAATCAGGTTTTATGTAGGTACGTACATCCCTCTTTTACTACTTCCATTTTTCAGTCCATAAATACTAGACGGATCTGTCTATCCTCTGGAAACGTTACGTCATCTCAATTTGTCGTTTTAAATGAATACGCGCGAATTTCAGAAGAAGTTTCATTACCCTTAAAAGTTGTGCCTGCCCTATGAATTTTACTTTTCGCCTCTTGCTATCTACTGGTGTGTTTTTCGATGCCAAAGCACTTTTGCCTATTCTCAACTGATACCCCTTTAAGGTATAAGACCGTGCATTTTACTACAGCTGTTCATTTTTTATACTGACACGGAATATGGCCCGTAAGACTAGCGCCAATATAATCTACCAACTTTTCTATAAGTTTAAACAAGACATTGTAATTAATATTCGTTCCATACAATTCACGATGAATAATACGTTAACAGTCAACGCTATATTTTAAAAGCTCATAAATAACTTACAGTTCCCGCACACTTAAAAATCTCAAGACACATGCACGCATATCATACGCCCTCAATTATATTGTGCCAAATTTAATATTCATAATAAATCGCGTATAGTTTCTATATTTGTACCAACAAGCCCACGACATGCGACCTCCGAGTCTAAAATATAAATAACTGTTATCCGTGTGTGTGTGCGAGATTTGTGTGTGTTTACAGCACACGAATTACATTTCACAAGCAGGCGAAACAATACGAGCTGTTTGGGTACGTCGCACACCGAAGCTGGTACTATACAAAGAGATGCTTGGATAACTTGCAACACTATGTTAGTAACAATTAGAAATATTATGCACTGTCTCTACTGCGCACTTGAGATGCGCAACATCCCGAAAATTGTTAGTAAGAACTTATTATGATTAAATTAGAGTTTAGAAGAGTAGGTTGCTCTGAAGCGATAACGCGCTCTTTAATATCTAGCCTACCCAAAATCTTTTATATTTATATATATTATAAATATACGTAAGTCCAATGTTACAATTAGGTACTGATGATAAATATATAAATAAGTTTGACTAAAGCACCCGATCACAAATTACTTGTTCGGAGTAGGTTTTTAAAAATTACGCTATGGTTTTTTTATGATTTTTATCGATAAAATAGTCTTTCAAGGCTTTTTAAGTCGGCCATCATAAAAAATCTAAGTGAAAAATCAATAAAAACTAGGCATCAATTTAACCGTAAACCAACAAGCTTTAAAAAAAATATCGTTTCTTTCTTGAAAAGTGAGATTCATTTCAAGAAAATAATTTCCAGATTAGTATATTAACAGGTATACCTTTACGTTTACTTATCACGACCATAGTAAGTACCTAAACTCTTATACTTATTCATCATCGTCTTTATCAATTTCTCAAAACAATTTAATAGTTTCCTGACATCTTATTTCTCATGGAAAGTTAAAATTAATATATTGTTGCTCCCAAATTAAGTCGATCTCCAAACAAAGAAGTTACTTCAATTATTCTCCAGAAAGCTCTTAAATTTGATCTCACTTATGTATGCATATAACCAAGCCAAAATAATACAGTTGTTAAAGAATGAATAAGAAAATAATAGAATAGAAATCCCTGCCATCCGTGCTTCATTACACTCGATGCATGTTGATGTTTTTGTTGTTTTTATTACAATTTTAAATTGAACCAATAAATCTCAATAATGACCGTGATAATATATGGCATCGGTTAGCTTTCATTCAAACGTTCGATTTAAAAATAATTTCGCCATAAATATCTAGCGTGGCATAGCTTTTTGTGTAACACGGAATTAAACATTAAATGCATGAAATATGCTCTGATTTGAAACAATGGCAAAATATACATATAATAACATCAATGAATAACAATGGAGTATAAATTATCATTTAAACTGTTGTATATTTTATAAAATATAGCCCTTGTGTTTTGTTTAAACAAAAATACAGCCATATAATTTGTTTGAGTGTATGTTAATCGCGAAAAATAGCGGTTTATGCGAAAGGTTCGCGCGCTTGCACTCGTGCTGCAGCCTAGGCCTTTGAGTATCTTCGGGACCAACCTCTTATAGAATAGGTAAGAATCTGCAAGTCTGCCTGGACATTATTACATTATTGAATCTGTCTCGAGGGTAATCTACATACATAAACAGATCACATTGTAATTATATTCGTAAGTTGATACTTGTGTAAAAGTATCAACAAATATTATTCGTCTGCAATTAGTCAGAAGCCAGACAGTATGACTTAAACGAGGATGAAGCGAGGTTAACTTGTCTAAGATAAGGTGGTGATGGCCTAATTCTTTGGTATCACGTGGTAAGTAATTTAGTAGTAAAGCATAATTACTACTTGGCATATAATTCATTTTTCAAAATTGAAATAAATATTTTTTAGGGCGGGATTTTTTTAAGCATAAAACCAAAACTTTTTAACCCTAAGCTAAACTTCTGTAAGTCTGTTTGCACAGGACATGTAAAGGCACAACTCACAAAAACAGAGCATTAAAAGGGTTAAAAGCTCCTAAAAACTTTTACACGTGCGCGCAAAATGTTTTTCATTTCGAATGTCGTTAGCGCGGTATCGACACCTAAGGTGCAACTTTGATTAAACCCGTTGTTCTTTATTATTCCTTTTTGTTTTTAATCCTGCTGAATTCCCAATTTTTGCCTTGTCACAAACAACACATTCGAAATACCTGCTTATAATTTAAACTTTCGCGTAATATGCTTGGCCAGTTGGCGCCTCTTCGTCGCAAATTCACCAATGTAATTGGAATAGCTGAAATTGAATTCGAAGTTTACGCTTTAAGTTTCCGATTAGGTTAAAAACAAACATATAAACTATACGAATGTTAGCATAAACAAATAAAGCGCAGTTGCCGCATTGACCACTTAACAACAATAAACATTTACATAATTGTGATGCTGCCCTGATCTCTTCAGGAGTTGGAATAAAATCATTTTGATTCTGATATCCAGCGCCGTCGGCGATCAGGTCCCGAAAAGGTCATAAAACAACCCGTCCGTTGTCAGGAGCGGCAGTGGAATAAGAAGCATTAGGCCCGCCCTGCGGCTCCGACCGACACGACTACCGTGGCCAAACTGCACGACTAACTTGTAAGATGATTTTTTCGTGATCCGACGTTCATTGTTCGGTAGCTGTTACGATTCGATTGAAATTGTTAACATCGACCACTGCGGTGGCCCTGTACTCCACTGTGTGTAGTGTGTAGCCACAACCGTGTCGTGCTTTTTATTATCACACGTTTTTGGACTCTTATGAGACGTCAACGCTGTGATTGTGTTACTTATCACGCCTAGCATGCTAAAATTATTACCGCTTCTTTGTAAGGTGTTAACTAAAAATTTGAATGCTTGATACCTAGAGGTTTCTATCATTTGAATCTTGCTCATGCGAATTGCATAGCAACGTGTAACACAAGCAAAACAGCTGATGCAACGACAAATACTTAGATATTCTTATAATAGACGAACATTCTATGCAAAAGGTACTACTTAAAGAATTTTCCACAATACCACGTCGGTCGCGCGTAACGGTAGGTACCGCTCACTTATAAGAAAACGCCAATCGTAATAGCCCCCATACGTTATGGAAAATAGAGTACAATAGCAACAATTTGTACTTCACAAACGGAAACAATGTTCGAGATATCTTCAGGTGGGTACACTCGCCCGCAAAAGCCTTTACACCATAAATTAATTATCACTTTTTAAACTCACTCCTGAAATTATTCCGTATAAACTGCAATGAATGTTCAACTCTCGAATTCGATCCATTGATTATTCTTTATTTTGCATAGCTGATTGTGCGGGTTCTCACCTGCAAACTATTTAAATTACGTCAGAAACTCTGAACCTAACTCTTTTTGGCGTCTCTCTAGCACGTCAGTTCTCTTTATTTTCTACGTAGATAGACATCACATCATGTAACATTTTCATGGTTTCTAATTACACATTTTTAACTGGTTATATACCTATTTATGGCTTTGAAGAAAAAATGTCTAAACAGGTGAACATAATAAAGGGCTGACAAAAACAAATTTCATCCGAATTGTTGTGTCGTCAACGAACTACACGTGTCTAAATACAAAAACTAGTCGCGATCAACTGTACAACACTGGTTTTTTTGTTCACACGTCACTCAGAATTCTCAAAGCGATCACAAAAACGTACATGCCAATTAATTTTGCACAGCCGTCGCATTTTCACTTTGAATTACAAATGCAATTCATAATACGTTAAAAATAACAGCCAGAAAGAACTGGGCAAAAGTGTTGAACGACAAAAAAGTCTTTATTAGCGCCATTACAATTTTTACAAGGCTTTTATTGCACTTTAGTAGGCGAGTGTACGTGCCTTCAGCGGGCCTCTCGGCCCTACACTTAATGCAGTTATGCAAAACACTGCAAATATCTCGTTTGCCTCCATCTACTTACTCGAGCTGCCCTGTTTTTTCACGTTTTTACATTACCTTCGTAAATTACATTTTCATTATCGTGTGGATGCATGAAATTCTTCGACTTAGTATTTTTACACCATTATTAAATGTTTCGTTACTTTTAACTTCTTAGCCAAAATAGTGTTAGCCATGAGAGGTGCAGAGCGCCGGCGTTGTAACTAAAAAGCCTATTAACATTAACACTGGTCTATAATTTCTGTAATTGTCCATCTAACTAGCGAATAGTAATCGCCTTGAATTTATCGATACTACGTTTTGAATATTCTAATGCCCTTAATATAACTTATCCTGTTTATTTTGTAATTTTGAACATAGTGCAAAGTAATGTCTGACTGAATGATTGCATGGTCTCGATATCGATTAACCTTACAACTTAAATGTGCTCATTGATATGGTACTAGAAGTACTAGTCCTTGAGTAAAACTTTACTCATAACGCATATGAGTAAAGTTACGATTTCCCGCAGAAAGAAAGCTCTTTATAAACGAACATAAGGAACAAGACGGATCTTCAATTTCTTGTATGTAAACATAGAAACTAGGAAAACTAAACCCACGTACCATAGTGAACTAGAGCGTCAAAATAAAACCACATTCAAAGCAATACATTGCTAAAACACTAGTACAGAAACACTCAGTTTCTTATTCATAAAAGTAATTTTCGATCCGCCACTTATGCAAACACGCCATTGTTTCATATCTGGCAATATTTTCTACTATTTCGGTCCGTTCTCCCGGCAATTTGCCGGTTGGCTGCCCACACTGAGACCTCTCCCTCACCCGGAAGATGGCAACCTCCGCATCACGCGTGCCCTAATTTAAATAACATTAGTACTCAAACAATTGCAAGTGCGGTATTTGTAAAAACGTTATCGCCGCGCCGTATCTTAAGCCTGTAATAATTGAGGACTATTGTTGGCGATTCGCGTTATGTTTTGCGAATTGAAAATAAGGTTAATTTTACAGGAAATTTCTCTGATTACCTTTTACCGTAGCTGCTAAACTGTGAACTCGGTTCACTGACGCCTGGCGGTTCTTTCCAATGCATTTCTGATTTATTAATTTTGTAGTTTTCGCTGCATTGTGTAAAAATATGACGAACTTTCAGTTTTAAAGCCGTAAAATACGTAAATGATAAAAACGGACCTAGTTCGCTCAATGATTTTAAATTCATGGAAGACTACGTGACGTCTGAGTTACAATTCAATTGCAGTGGACTCGAACGTAGCGCTAGCTTCGATGTCAATATCCTTCATCACTACAAACGAAATCCAGCCATCAATTCCTACTGCCACATTTACATTTATCTTTAGTAAAATACAAAGCTCTTTCGCCAAAACTTTAATTGAATAACAAAAGTAAAATAATCTTTGTTACGACGACCATTTAGGATCAGAAATAATATTTTATGATCAAGTCTATTCCACTTTATTTTCTAGTCAACGTTAGCATAGCGGAACTGTTATATAAGCTTGAATAGAAAATAACCAACAATTGTCACCCCACATAACAAGATGGCTCATAAAAGTTGCATGACCTTCATTTATTCAGTGCGCCACAAAGCCTGACGTCCAAGACAGTGGACGGATTGCCTCCTTCTATAATTGTTAAATTGAATTGATTGAAAACATCGGTACATTGCAAATTTAGATTTTGTTTGTACTTTGAACGTAGGGGTGTCGAATGTGGCAGCAGGGCCAAGTGTTGGTTCACTTGTGGTGCTTTAAATAGCTTATAGTTTTTTCTTGCTCGCCCATTCTTCGCCTGTCTGGATTATCAAGACATTATATTATTCTCTAAACGGTTTTCGGTTATTGTCGTGGTGTCGTAGGTACTACTTAATCTGTTTAAAATGTTTATTTAGATGTCCTGATAGCGGTCGGAAATATGCAGTATTTTCCTATAACTCGACTTATTGACAGGTCATGGAGTTACATTATAAACTGTTCCTCTTATTTACCGCTCGTCGAACTCCAATTCTTAGAACTGTCTAGAAAAATTTCAACTGAACTATCAGTTTGAATTTCAAATGACTTAAGATAGTGACTGGCGACGAGCGACCAGCCAATCCCGTGGGAAACAGCACTTATTTCCTCTGGTAATTGTGTGTGTTTTGCTCCATAATTTAAAGAATATAGTAGTTAATACTTCCCTGATTGCATGCGGTGGTTAAAGGGGTTCTAAGTTATTGCGACCAACAATAGTAAGTTGGAATAGAATAAGCCCCGATACTGAAGCCATTCAAGTTGATTTTTATTACTTATTCAGTCTTCGGATTTGTGGTTGATTGTGAGAAATAAGCTCTGCCAACATAAGTTAAAGTTGTTTTATTGATGTGCGGTTATCAAATGACCGTTTCGCTTCAACAAAAAGTTGTCGGTATGTACCTACCTTTCGTTGAAAAGGTTTCACAGTCGTAACAATTTGGGATTAATATTCATAGATTTTAGATATCTATTATGGTCTATAGCAACTCAGTTTTCTACTGACGCAGATTCTGTACCCGCATACCTAAGCTTTAATATGTGTTTATTATAATTATTAGTTAATTACTTCAACTAATTAACTAAATTAAACAAAGTAATTAAGATCTTACCTCTACAATTTTATAGTAAAATTAACTTAGCGATAATCCTGTAAGTGAGAACCATGGCTGTGAGATTGAGATAGCTGTCGTTTGGCGAACGGTCGGCGCCGGCGCCGGCCCTCATACGCGCTAATAATATCTACATTTTGTCCAACACATTGCTAATATACTGCTTAACAATAATAGGTTTAAGATGATGGATGGAAGTATTCGATTCTAACAACAACAGTCTGGTAACAAAGTAGCTTTTTTAATGGCTATATTAAACTTTAAAACTATTTTTATTAATATATGTAAAAAGTAGGAACGAGATTGCCGTCGTACATCGTACTATATCTAATACAAGTATTGACCTCCCCCTTTCCTCCCGTGGGTGTCGTAAGAGGCGATCCAGAAGATGGCCAGCAGCGTCTTCTGTAACTTGACCACCAATCTGCGGTCCCCAAGCCGCTTGCCAAGCGAGGGGATTATGGCGACACCCCGCCTTCTACCCCCTAAGGGGGAGATCTTTGTTTAACAGCAGCCGTCTTCCGGATGATGATGATGAGGAACGAGATCTATATAAATATGGATAGATGTGTAAAAAATATGGTTAAATAAATCTTATTTACTATAATATTACAGTAAATATTACGGTGATTTAAACGTTTTAATCACGTGAATATTTGGGAATGCCGGACTAGTTTCCTATAATATGGATACCACTCTGTATGATCAACTTGTCAATGAACTATTAGATACATCTCAAAAATGTGTTTACAAAAATTCGCTTTTAAATCCGCATTGTTACTAAACTACGTCAGCATGATAAACGTGCCAAAAACCTCCGTTTTGACATAAATTAAAATTGCAATACGCCCGTCATCCTACAATGTACTATTTGGTGAAAGTAAAACATAATGCTTGACGGATGAATGCAGGGTTGTCGCTCTAGAGATTTTATTATTTCTTCGAATTAGCAAGCGTAAGGGAGAAATGATAATACCTGCTCAAGCCAGCTGGTGTCATAATCATATATTGTGTATTTAGAGGTGTCCATGGTTCCTCAACCGCTATAAAAACGTTCAATGCTATCAGCAATAAATAAAAAAAGCAAAAAAATCTTTTTGTGCGACATGCGGAAACGTTTAGGTATCCACTCGGAGAAATATTTGCTCGTAATGAATGAATTAATGAAAATGATGAATAGATATAAGATTTTCTGTCAAATACATGACTCTTAAATATGACATATTTAACACGTAATAAATCAAACTTAGACTTTTCGATAGGCAATCATTCAAAAATGCATACAGCTATGCTGACTAGGTATTGAGAATTCTCTTTATCTTCCACTTTAAACGTTCTTTGAGAACAACAAAATCATTTCCAAACATAAACGTAATTGTAATAAAAATGCAAAAACATGCGCGTGTCATCCCTAGATCGCAGGAGGCGCGAGGCGCCGGCAGCTGGCGGCGGCGGGAACCTCACAAATATATAACAATAGTGAAGATGAGAGTGAGTCGCTAGATCAAAGCCCGGCCACGCCGCCGACGCGCTTTGTTTACGCCAACGCCGGCGAACCATCGACTAATCAACCAACTGATTAATTTAATTAAACATTACGAGAAAGTTCTGTTTATTTTACGTTTCCTCGGGCCCACATGCGAGTTCAAAGGAAATACGCCGGGAATGTAAACATGAGGATATTGTTGGGACGCAAGGCGAGACGTATTGTGCGTAGCCGACGCCTCCGCGACACCTCTTTGGTCCACGGCTCTTTAGGCTCGTCTGCTCGATTGTCGCACAGCCGGCTCGCGCCGAGACTAGCATTGGCACCTCGACTAAAACGGAGTAGCCCCCCTAGACAATTTGCAAAACGCTTGACGAATAGAAATCGAAAAGATTGAAAAGTTGGGATTGACATAATATGTCATCGATAAAAAAGTCGAAACATTATGTCCTCCCCACAGATCAGTCAATTCGATTCCTTTTCGTCAAGCGTTTTGCCACTCTGAAAACAAAATCAGTAGAGTTAACATCTTAGTTTCTTGCCGTATTTTACCTACGATTGCTTGGGACATTATTAGTTTAGATTCTTCTCTGTAAGAACCCATATTTAATTTCTCATTTTTTGCGCAAGATTTCTCGAACATCTTTCATGGATGGCTGAATCCGTCATAAGAAGAGGTGAGTTAGGTAAATGCAGTTTCTGGTGTTATTGTATAGACTCGAAGGCAATACCCATGCACCAATCAGACAAAAACATTTGTTATAAAGCAGATTCATGTCTTTTCTAAACACTTGGCTATTTGTTAGTTGATAAATAATCTAATTACATTTATTAAAGATGCAGGTAAATATCTATTACCGCTTAATAATAAATCAGTATTTAATAGGGAGTACATTTCATTATAGTTTCTTCCTCCCCTAACGCTACACGTCACCGGTAATAAAATTAATTAATATTAATACTAAAGAAGGTCGGACGCTATATAAATCGCAAATTCATGTCGACGACCATGCCCGACATTTAATGGTTCAAATTGAACGATAACACAATTACTAATCGTCTGTTGAGATGGCGTCCCGGAGAGTTTTCGCGCCCTGTTTATAATTCATTTACTACATTAGTAGCGTTCCCCGTATGTATGTCTGTGTGTCTATTGTTTTGTTTTAATAATGTAAGAGAAACTGGCACGCGGCGCCTCTCTGCCTCTTGTTATGATAAAATCATCTTATTTTATTATTGTTTTCTGGGCAAATGGCGTGTAACATTAAATCGTTACGATTACGACTCGTAACTCTCCGCTTCATGATTTTGTAAATTAATATCCTAAAATAACGCGCGCTTTTCCACGGTGTATGTAACGCCATAACTACAAATCAACGTGTCAATCCGCAGCTCAGTACAAACAAAACTCGGGTAAATTGAATCGTAAACACTCGACAAGTCGCCATAGCTTAATGCAAACTGTCCCTCAAAACGCAATAGAAAGTGGCCGGGGAAAATAACAGTTAAAAACAAAATAAACAGCACAAAATGCGCAAAAGTTTAAGCGGCAACTAATTAAAAAACAAAAGGAGTGAGGCTCGCGCGACGTGCGGTAACTAGCTTCCCGAATTATAACCCGCTTCTTTTTTCGCGCGTTTTCGCTTTCGTCCGGCTAATTAGGGTTAAGGAGGTTCGTGTGTTGAAAACGACGCGTTTTAATGTTTTCACGGTCGTATCTCGTTAAAGAGCGAACACTAAACATACGCTCACGAATTTTTCACGGAAAAGTTTTGACTAAATAATATTTTTCAACTTTTCAACTGCTTACCGGGAATTACTCCTCGTTCGTCTAGTGGTCATTAAGCGCGACTGCTGAGCATGAGGTCCTGGGTTAGAAGCCCTGGTCGGGCAAGGTGTTATTGGGTTTTTTCATTAGGTAATTCCCGGTTGATGACAATAGGCTCGCCCCTTATCCCCTATTGCATTAGGCCCTAAAACATAACTGGCGAAATGTGGGCGTACCTACTATAGATACACCTCTGCCTACCTCTTCGGGGAATACAGGCGTGATATTATGTTTCTTCGGGAATTAAGCGATTATATTTATTACGTTTTAGTAAAGTAGCTTCTATCAGTGATCGTTTTGTCGATTTCAACTACTTAATTATTCAAGATAGAATTAATTAAAAGACCGTAATTATGATACCGCTTCTAGCTTTTTTCACTCCTTTTCTATTTAAGTACACTTTAATTGTTCCATATTTCATACGTCATTCGTTCATTCCGTCTCCGTAACTTTTTAAAACAGATACCGACGTTCTTGCTTCACGTATTATTAAAATAAGCTTAAAAACTTTTTCATAAATACCTATTAAGTATCTACTGATAGTTAATATGCATCAATCAACAAATGTCATCTCCGATTTAAAAAAAAACTATTTGAATGACAGCCCTCGATCTCCCAAAATAGGGGTAAAAATTACAACTTTTCTCATTGTAGCCTACATTATATTAGTATTAGTATATGCATAAAGCCTCCATACAAGCAGCAACACACTTGTCGACCCAACTTAATAGTTATTAGATAACATGAATTCTACACGTATAAGTACCTACAATTAATATTTCAATGCGTTTATATAAGCACGGAAGTTGGTTTGGCATTCGTGGTGAATAATATAACGACTATGTAATTTGGGTGCTATCGTTTCATACGCTACAAGAGTTGTTTGTAAATTAAAAATAAATGTTCGTCAAAGTTGGCGGTAAATAATTCAGGGCGCCCTCTGACGGCTGGGCTGTAATTCGAGGCGTTTGACAGGGCTGCGACATGGAATTTTATCAATTTATACGGAACTATTCGTGGCAGTGCCGCTGTGTGCTGGACTGCCGGTGCACTGGTTCCAATTGTCAGGTCAAAAATGTCGTCAGGGAAAAATACCTTAAATACTTTTCTGGCTCGGGTTCTGTCGCATTTCCGAACGTCGAACTTTCTGTACTTGAAGAAAAAAAAGAGGTTATCGCTATGTAGGTTGGTGGAAAAAGGATAAAGCTTTCTTTTTTTGGTAGCCTACTTTGTGACCCACTTTCCTATCCCACTTTCTTCTTTCACACCACTCTATCCTTCACCGTTCCCGACCACGTTAGCCTTTTTTTAACCAGTCAAAATATTTCAAACTGATGTAGCAACTTCATCCGTTTTTAGTACTGGACTATTCGTAAATTAACTTGTTGGCCCTCGAATCTATCCGAATTTCGAAGATTATTAAATGACGGTTAAGGATAATGAAGGTAACCCTCACGACACCTATTAATACATCAATCCCAGGCATAAGCCTGAACAACTGACGATAACTAAGCCAGTCCAATGCGACCTAGGCGGACAACCTCGTCACCATTTCTGTTGACTCCAAAATTCCTACACCACGGCTTGACCAGAACCCATAATCACAATAATTATTGCTTATGAAATAAGAAGTAGAATCAATATATAGCCTAACACTATACTATATAATACTTCGTTATGAAGTAGATACTGTTAAACTCATTATTTTTGTATAATCTTGTTGGAAATCTTTTGTACTTATATGTGTGTAGCTTCGATGAAATAAATATTTTTATTATTATTATAGCCATGCTTCACATAGACTATTGTTGTTAAACTATATCTGGATGATAATATTATTAAAACAAAAACAGCTTAGCCTATTTTTAGTATTTCAATAATAAAACATGTGCACAAAAGTATTACCATTCCTAACAAATGCACGTAAATAATAAAATAGGCTTTAAAGTGTTCGCTAAACTAACTGTCGGAATTTAAACAAGTAGGCCGTTGCGGTGAATGTTAAATGAAAACCGATGTATCGGACGTGCCATTAGTCTGCAACACTTAAAAGACGCCAATCTTAATTAAGCTTAGGATGCAGTATGCATGCCCAGGTTTTTCATATACGAATACAAAACTTAGGTATTAGACACTATAAGCTCTATTACAAAGAGTGAATTAATATCCATAAAAATACATACTCTAATGGATAATTGGAAATTATAACTTGTTCCATTTCAAAATAATTTTTCTTTTTTTCAAACGCCACCTGTTTCCAGCCAGCATACTTATGATTCTAACTCCTTGCGGCATTCATAATACGATAAGTTTTTAATACGAATAAATGTCTTATTTAAAAGATATGTCTGGCAGCCCTACTTCGGCTGCGGGGGTGAAATGGGGGTGATACGAGAGGGTGAAAATTAACATGTTTGTCTTGCTTACATCGTCGCCAACACTGAAACTACGCCCAAGTCAAATAAATTTCTCCCGTTTAACATAAGCATATATACTAATGTTTAAAACAAACACGGCGGGACGCGGGGCGACATTTGTTCCCAGTAATTAATGCTAAGAATTAAAACTTTTTGTGTGTTCCAATGATTTTAAGGTTGTTATTCTGTTTGTTTTGGAAATATGAGTATCTTTCAGTATACTTAACCGTTTCTTTGAAGTTATTAACATAAGTACAACGCTTATTAGATTTTGTCCATGCAGCTGGTTGAAGAAGAAAGGAAAACGCACAGGCTTCATAAGACGTAATAGGTATTTATAATATACGTCTGTGGAAATCGTCAGACGCTGAGCAAGTAGGTTTGTTAACGGCGGGCAAGTCATGTTACGTCACAACTCACGTGACATTCAAGGATCTTCAATATTCCACGTTCCACATTTCAATTCAAAATTAATATTCTATATTAATTATGAAACAAAAACAATACCCTGTATTGTGCCAGTACCTAATTGTGAATGTAATTATCTACATTTATAATTTCAACCACCTAAGTAGGTTAACTTACAAGCGTCTCATTGTGTCGAAATTATTTAATAACGTATTCTATTTACTCAATAATACGTCTATCAAAATATTAATAGCGGGAAATTGTCGCTCGGTCGTAAACAGAGTAATTTAACGACAATGGTTTATAAACTGATGTACATATAATACTTTGGGTATTACAATTTACAAATTACAAAGTACAGGGTGCGACATTTACAGTTGGTGTAATCATAAGTATAGTCTTTTTTTTCGACCGTTTATTCGACTTGATGTTTTATCCTTGAAAAGCTATTGTCCCTGACCGACATCCAAATGGATTTCTACCTATTTATATAACTTATACAACACTTTCAAATGAAGCTCAAGGAGACCCAGGGAAATGACTTAACTTCAGGTACCAAGACAGTCGAGTCATTCCTCTGGAACCCCTCGAACTTCATTGCCTCAATGGTTATCATTGTCGATCCTGGATTACAGGACTTACAATGATGGAGACGTGCGGTGGATTTAATGGTGTAAAAAAACAAAATGGGTTAGTCACAAAAAAAAAATTAACACACGTAACGCGCTGTAGCCCCCTTACCATAAACTCTTAAAGCAGGACAGTTTAAGATGTGGAAGCGAGACGCCGCTACGTGCAGTGTTATGCAGGGTCTCGCTTCCACAGTGTAAACTGACATGCTTTGAAAGTTCATGGTAAAGGAGCCGGTATGAATAAAACATTCCTTCCTTTATCATGTGGTAGCCAAT
Source organism: Abrostola tripartita (assembly GCA_905340225.1). NCBI lineage: Eukaryota > Metazoa > Arthropoda > Insecta > Lepidoptera > Noctuidae > Abrostola > Abrostola tripartita. The sequence goes on from HG996486.1 coordinate 2,758,211, forward strand.
CAGATACCTTCAAAATACAGGCTCAATCCAGTCTCATGACTTTGATCATCACTGTTATCTATCTACGATAACGCAAAACATTTATTCACATAACCTTATGATAAAATTACGTATTAATTTTATAAAGTCATTATTTCCAAAATCAATAATTAATGGCATTAAATGTAAAAGTTGATTGCGGTAAAAATGGCGCATCCGATATTTGACGTTTTTATTATAGTTACATAAGGGCGAACGTTAGTATTTGCGGTTTGGCTTTCTCTTTGACAATACATATTTTGTATAATCAACAACAAACTGTCGTATGTTACTTATAAGTAATTACCGCCTCGAAATTGAATAATTAAACCCACTAGAAATATCCCATAGTTAAGTAGTTATTATTCGCCACACTGCGCAGGTGCACGGGGTAAACAAATAAATTATTCCTTTATCTTTTAATTCAAACAACAAATTCAGAAACAAATGACTAATTCAATATTTTTTGCACGTCATGTGTGATTTTTTTCCTAACTTGTTCCCAAATTTGTTCCTAACTTATTAGAAAACGAACATATTTACTGCACCAACTGTACACAATGCAACCTACTTACAGTACCTACAAACAAAAAACGCAGCAATCACTTTGAAATAAGCGCAGAAGTCACCAATTCATGCCGTATCCTTAGTTAACGCACCTTAAAACCTAAACTGAAAACGATTTCGAAAAAAACAACTGAAAAGCGCGGACACGAACAATGGAACGTATGTGTAATAGAGAGGTAAAGTGCCTATCAAGCCTTCAGACGCTGTAAACATATAAAATGGAGGCGCTTATTGTTCCTTCAGTAACAATAAAAGGAGCATTTTTCCACAATCGACTAAGGCCATTTCGAGTGAGAGGAGTGGAAATAATAACCACTGGATACCGCATCGACGCACGTTTAAACAATCAAACGGGGAACAAAAAGACAGTAATGTGGAAATGGATAATGCAGAAGCGGCTAGGGGTGGGGCTCCAGTGCGCGCGGGCACGGGTTGTGGTAATTAAAGACGTGGATATACTTTTACTGTGTGTTAGTTTGTGGTTGTGACACACCTTGTTACAAAGTTAATGGTTTCGGAGTTAGATACATCTGTCTTGAGACATCTACCGTATACCTATGTATTTTGTATAGCCGTCCTTTCAATCCCTCTTTTATTGTGTGTTTTACTGTCTGTTAACAAGATTCATCTATCATGTTTATAAAAAATCTAGATTAATCATAATTTTGTAATAGATTGGTTAACTTGGCAACGGTTAGGTAGGTTAATCCTAATTGAGTGATATGGGGCCTGTAATTTAATAAGCGAAATGTGGGCGGTACTACACACAAAAGACGAATGAATTTAATAATTATTAATTACTTATTCTACCAGTTTTTCGCACTTTACTCTTGATCATATCATGATCATCATCATCAGCCGTAAGGCGTCCACTGCTGAACGAAGGCCTCTTCCTTTTAGAAGGGGGTTTTGCCATAATCCCCACGCTTGGCAAGCGGCTTGGGGATCGCAGTGTTGGTGGTCAAGTTACAGAAGACGCTGCTGCCCATCTTCTGGGTTTTCCCTTAGTCTTACGACACCCACGGGAGGAAAGGGGGTGGTCAATTCTAGGCCGGATACCACACGGCTTGATCATATAGCACCGGAAAATAACGAACCTTTCTTCAGTTAGTTCTTTCACGAATAAAACAAAAGAAATCTAATTCGGTCGAATAGACCGAAGCTCGTGTCAGCTCGTAAATCCTTGATATTTTTTCAACGTGCGCTAACGCTGCCATCTACCACAGCGACCCCGCACTACGCTCTATGAAGAGGATGTGTGATTAGTTTTATCCTTCGCCCCTTGGAGCGTCGCCCCTTATCCCCCCCACCCCCATTCACGCGCCCTTCCCCGCTATTCTTCGCCAACTGTATCTCGGAACAAATGAATCATCCTGTATTAATAGGGAAATACAATAATACAGCAAATTGAAATCAAATCAAAGGACGCTGAGTATATAAAAAAGGGATTGTATGATAGGTAGGAAAGGTATTGGAAGGAATTGGTTAGCTTGCAAAATTATCTTAAGTATTATTGCAGAGATAATTGAGCACGGAAAATTCCAACTGACCATGCTTCTACTTCTTCTTATAGTATGGTTGATGAACAACCGGTGTCAGAGTTTAACACGCCTGTAGGCCTCTGACATGGCTTCACACACTTGTCTTGGCAGTCCAAGTGGACTTTCAACCATATCACATTTAATATATACATACTATTTAAACAGCCTTGCAGTTCTTTTGTAATGAGAATTTACTTCCCGCTAGTTGAGGCATACCCCTTACAGGAGAACAGTATTCAACCACGGCGTACGATTGGCTGAATACGTGAATACCTAGATTATAAATAAGCGAAATTAAATTTCGCGTAAATCGTTCGCAAGGGCCGCCTGACGCGGACTTATTACGCGTATACATACGTAATTGCGCGGCACCGCGGAAGTTTATTATTGCGTTTCGTACGCAAAGTTTCGATTAGAGGGGCGCCACGCCGCGCCGACGCCGGAATAACATAAATAATGACCGACTAATGCGCTGGATTGCACTCATTTGCTATCTAGGAAGTTATCCGCGCAGATGGTGCTAGATTTTTGTGTGCAACGTAAATATGCAAACATGGTATTTGTAATTCAATTTAAATTCAATAAAGCATTCGTATTTACAGAAACTTGACACTTCTACTACCCTTGCAATTATTGACAAGTCTTTAGAGTGGCTTAGAGCATTCACTATCAAAACAACTTTAAGATACACGAGCTTAAAAGCAGCTTGAAAAACAAAATCTGTTGAGATTGAATCTGAGTAGGATGACAAGTGACGTGCGACTTCTACTGCAACGGACAGAGAATTTCCGGTAGCCGATAGCAAGTGATTAAGTTCGGAATTGATGGCAATGGCACCTATCAGCTCGAGGGATACGGTAAAGGCTTACGAAGAGAGACCGAATTTATTATGTCGTCTTGAAACAGAAGAACGTTATTTTGTAGCAAATAAATCACCAACAACTGTTACTTAGTAAAGTGAACAGTGAAAGCAACACAAAGATCGCAGTGTCCGATTGTCGACATTTACAATATTGATCAGACGATATGCTCGCTTGTCTTCACCGTTGTTATTTACTAATATGAATTTTTTATTTAGTTTGCATAAGGACGGCGCCTGGCGCCACCCACAAACCTCCCTCCTATTAATAACCTAAGCGTCTACTAAATGATACCCCTATATAATAACAACTCTGCTTCTACCCTCGCTCGTACAATCTACCCACTGTTACATCATATTTTATTATATAACATAATAGCTGCCGACATTATCTCGCAGTTTCTGTATTGAAATAAAAACGAGGTTTATGAAAGCGGGAAATAAAACGAGACTTGAAACTTGACGCAGCGATTATTTTTTTGTTTAAACTAAGTAAATTCGTTTTTAATGAAGACGTTACGTGTTGTAGTTAGAGGTCATTATATCAAAAGATACTCTACATTGCCTTATTAACGTAGGTTACAGTCATGTTTATCTACGCAAATCATTTAATAACTGAACCAATTTCGTATCGTTTACGAAATTGTTCTATGCTATATGAAATTTAATTTCATGTTTCGTGGTGGTGGTTAATGGACTACCACGACAAAACACAACTGAAATGTAATTCACGATTATTATCAGCTACCCCCAACCCCAACATAGAGTCCCCTAGATACTCCCAGTGACCCGATGTCCATATAGTCTATAGTTTTTACTCACCACAATATAAATTAAAATATGGAGTACACTTTGAATTGTTCCCAAGTTCCAATGTTGTCCAATTAATAGAGTGACTTGAGATTTTGCCAGAAGTTTTTAATTACTATTAAGCGAGTATTGACACCTTTAGTTTTCTTTTCCTTCAGACGTAGATAATTCTTTTAATTATGCCAGCCCGCGGTCGGTTTTGCTTGTTAATCTAACTCTACCAAGCAATGGCGATTTGCGGTTCACGGTTTACTTTGTAAAAAGGGGAAAAGGGTAGTTTTTTTATTTCATTTTTATCATTAATTTATTCGACCAATTTAGCAACATCGCTTTCGGCCAGCATATTATTCTACAAATAAATAGTATGAAGGAGGGTTCGTGAATTTGGTTCCGTAAATTAGGCCTTGAATATAGTTTGATGAGATTTGATACACTGATAAAATTAGTACTTAATGGAAGCAAAAGAATATATTTTATTCGAATACTTAAAGTTCCTGTATGATATCTACAGCAATAACGTTTACATGTAAATCGCTTTCAGACAAATCGATAACCTCAGCGACCAATTGACATGAATTTCTTATTGCTAGCTTGTTAAGATAAGCTCGCAGACGGTCGCCGATTACGCTCCCCTTACCCTCGTCAAACACCCAGCTGTTTACAACGATCGGTGACGTAGGCCGGCTCAACAAGTTCGCCCGCGCACTGTGTCGCACCCCGTTCCAATAAACGATTGTAACACCTCTCTTTAGCCCCTCACACGTCAACACTTCCATTACAGCGATACTTACCTAGTATGTACTTATATTGCGCGGTCACCGACCGATTCCTTCCCGATACAGTCTTGTCTTTAATCAAATGCAATAACAGCCTATAAAACTTTAACAGATTGTAATTTAGTTAACCGAGTGTACCTAATAATATTATCGGCGAGGCGGTCGCGTTCCCCCCGCGCGCTGCGTGCCCTGGCCCCCTCCGCCCCGCGCCCGCCCGCGCCTACATAAATCTATTTTATCGTACACTGGCAATAAATTTTATTTCGGGATCTTTAATTCTTTGTTATTGAATTGGATTTTAGTGTTTTATTCGGGTAAACAAACAATACATCGGAACGTTTCAACCGGTACTTAGGGCACGTGTGCGTTTCGTAAACACGACTAGCGGCGGGCCCGTCGTCGCCCGGCTAACTTAATAAAAGATTTTATTTGTAGATTGGACTGCGTTCCGTTATTGCCGCCGTAAAATGGCCGGCTTTTGTCTGCGTTCACAATTAAAACTTCGATAATGTTTAGTTGTAGCGCTGGGCACAAAGAAATGCCGCTCTTTGCTTCAACAATTACAGGGTGGACGTAAATAAACGTGCTCTCGCGCAGCGGCGCGGGCGGCGCGTCCGACGCGTGATCTACAGTAGCGATCGATAAAATGTGCAATCGTAAACTTCCTGTACAAGATGGGAAATTGTAAATTAACTGACGAATTGTTCTTTTTCATCTGACCGTTATTATTATTGTACGGTAATGAAGCCGACTTGTTAAACGTTAGTTGTAATTGTGTCGGCGCAAGATTTAGAACGCAGTTTTATATACTTTACTATGTGCGGCATCCATTACTTTACTGAAATTTACTGAATGAAAAGAAATGAAAGTCGATTTCTTTCTGATGTTGACGTTGATTATTTTTGACTACCTAGAATTTTCCAAAACTGTTTCTTATTGTGTTTAGATAAGGTTATGTTAGTCTGCCAATCCTAGATGGATCACTTTAGTTTACACCTTCTATGGACACAAATAAACTTATGTAACAGAAGAACAAAACCGTTGACACTATTGACATTATTTTTTTATTGCAAACTGTTTCTCTGTGCGTGACAACCCTGGCCACAAGATGTCGCCGACACGAACCAACTTTTTTCCGCCAAAATATGTCACAACATATATTTAAAAGTCTGCGGTTTCACATACAGCCTGTGTAATTGTTATTTGAGTTGCCCTCTGGGAAATATTGAAACAATAGACCCACTACCCTTTAATTTCGGGTGGGTTGCGTCAAAGCATTTGTTAAAGTGATTCCAGTATTCTTCGTTCGTTATAGTTTGACAGTTAAAAATATAGGATGACAGTTGTGGAAACACTGTCATTGCTTTGTGGTTTAGTTTCTTTGAAATTCGACACAGCTAATTGGCATTTATGTTGCAGTGCCCGACAATAATAGTTGGCAACTCCTTTGTTTTCTACTCTTGCAGAATGAAGTATGTTATAACCATATTTCTTTGTGTCCCTTCTTTGTAGCTAATTTAAACTGGCTCACTCAGCGAAAAACAAGGTTAGATGAAACTAATAACCTAATACAAAAACTACACGTAATTGAAACGTTAGCTATAGTTTTTCTCGTTATTACTTACACAAAGGTAATGAATATCGAGTCCACTTTGTTGAGTGCGTCATTAAAGTAGGACGCTATTAATTTTATAATATGTAAAGGAAAGTATAAATCGATATTCCCTAGAAATTATTTTCAGTTTCCTTTCATAGTATTACTTTGTTCCGTGAACTCTATGTTGGACAAATTGATTCCGAGTTATTTTATTGGAACACCTTATATTTGTCCGTGAAGCTTTAAAGCTGTTATTATGAGTAAGGCTTATAAATATTCTGTTGCCGCAGGAAATGCCCAATTAGGAATTTAGCATTAAATACTATGTGTTTGTTGAAATAAGTCACAACAGCTTATAGGTATTTGGATTCTTGGAATTCAATGAAACTTATGTAATTAGCAAGATAGCTTATTATTATTTAAGCCAATTAAAATTAGTTTTGCAGCGCATATCTTCGCCAGTTGCGACGTCTTGATGTTCCTAAACCTATAGCGCCTTGTGCAACAACACAACGATATACAATTAAAACACCATCTTACTAATAAATGATTATGAATTCTCTTTTATTTTGTACACTTTTAAGTATGATGCCATCTCTAAGACTATTCGTATGCTTACGACAGTTATTCTTCTCTCTATCCTTAACCTAACTAAATTATTTTTTTGTCCACAGGCTAAAATGATCGAGAACTCGCAGGCCTGGCTTGGAGCTTCCACTTCAGCAGCGATTGCAGGTTAGTTGAACAAACACCATATTTATTTATAAAGTATTTGATTAATAACATTTTTTTAAACGATACTTTTAAGAGTTTTAACGGAAATGCATTTTGTTTTTCCTCTAAACATTTATTTTTATTTTTGATGTCAATACTATTCGATCTTTTATGTTACGAGTATTGCTCTTCAGTTGATGATACAGACATTACAATATTATATTATTAATATCATTTCTTCCTTTATTTGTGTTCTTGCTTTCTTTTCGTGTGGTAATTATATGTTTTGTAGATAGTGATGCAATTATTTGTTGCTTTTTTATTTTATTTACCAATCCGTATTATATTGATGCAGTGTTTGAGGTTACATTATTTTCTATGGTTATAAAACTCATGTTTATCAAATTTAAGTAGGTAGTTCCTCAAGTGCTAGTTCCGTAGGAAGGCGTGAGTTAGATCCTGGTCGGTACATGGTCGCTAAACGCCACTTCTGAGCGTCAGGTCCTGTGTTTGAATTCTGGTTCAGGCAAAGTTTAATCGGGTTTTTTCATCAGGTAATTCTCAGTGGCATCACGGAGACAGTATTTGTGCCCTATTAATGACAATAGGCTCGACGAAATGTAGGTGTACTATAGATACACCCCTACAGGCGATGTTTTGCTATTTCTTTTATAATATTGCAAATATTTTCTCATTGATAATAGCTCTTATTCTTAGTCTGTCATTATAACGTGAGAAAATAATATAGAAACACCTATTATACTAGCTCGCTACAACATTGTTACATTACGATGCCCGTTCTGTGCTAGTAAAATTTATAGTTTAATAGCATAAAAACTAGCATACTTAACGTACATTGTTTCTCGTGCGATCTACATCGTACATATGGGATTAGGTAATTGTTTTATGTGGTTTGTACACCCCTATACATTATACTAAGGTAGCTATACGTACATACTTAATATAATTCAACATTGCTGTGAGGTTGCAATTTTGCCGAACCAGTTTTCAGACACACAATTTTTCCGGCCTAAGTAACTAGTAACACAATAACAGAACCTCACTTTCAGTAAACAGTAGGTACCTATTATATTAAAACAAACTAAGGCCAATCACGCAGCCTATTCAAACAATGACGTGGTTAGTATTTTACTTTTCATATAATATGTACCTATGTATATACTTATACATATTGTATTCTACCAATTTGATAAGTAATACTGTTTGTTGGATTGTCCATCTGTGAAGAAGCCACGAGTGAAAGTACCTAATAATTCTTTTAAAAACTCGTTTCGTAAGGGTGGTATCTATTCAATTGTGCCCTAAAATGCGAATAGTTTCCCACCTATCCATTCATAATCCTGATGAGAAAGGCATCTGGCGCTCAGAAAGATGACCTGGGACTTGCTTAGGTCCGGGAACATACATAGGTAGGACGCATAAGGAATCGCGCTACATAATCAAAAATATGTACCTAATTTGTAAGCAGGATGTTGGCCTTACATCACATCAGCCTATTGCAGTCCACTGCTGGACGTAGGCCTTCCCCAGGGTACGCCACAAAGCGATTTTTGACCTCAATCTACTCATTATTATCTACTTCTTCAAACACAAGCGTAAATCACATGCTTTTATTCGAAAAATCTAAGCAAATATAATAATAATTTTAATCTGATCAATCTATGTAAGTATTTCCAATCTCCAGAAACGGCCATTGTATATTTTACTGTTTATAAAGTAATAATGAAAATGTTTTATAGTATATTATGTCCATAAGTATTTTATTGTTCATAAAATAATGGAAAAATGGTAGGAGAGTCGTTAAGGTTGCTCTGGGAATGGGAGTCGGCTGAATTGTCTGTCAATATCACCGGTGGGGCACCTACTTTCACTACATTAAATTTTACCATTGTAGGGTAGGCATTATGATTTTAATATGGAAACAAGTTAACGAATCAGCCCCTTTTAATAAAATGTAGACTGTACATAGATGACACTTTATACAATATAGATGATACTTTCACGGCTACTACTCACGGCTTCACTGCCTGGGTTCCGTAGGAATTATTCATGGTTTTTGGACAAAAGTAGCCAATGTCAATCTTTTATTCATAAACTATAATAATCCATGGATACTCGCGTTTCTCCCATGCTGCCTGGCAGATGGACACATCAACAAACACCGTCGCATTCATATAATTATCAAAGTAGGAAACTTAGTGTTGCCCTTAGTTGAAACTATTTTACCTGTTCTTCTTTACGAGCCGTAACACAAGTCAATTATGTCTTCAGATCAGTAACAATTAAAACTGCAAAACCTAATAACGACTGCATCAAACTGATACGGGTTTCTAGATGGTTGAAAGTGTGTGTTGTTCCCCCACCCCATCAGATTACGGTCATAGCACGCGCAAGCTCAAGTCGCCGACGTGGACGCAGAGCCAGCTGAGGGAAGCCATCCAAGCCGTCATCACGCAGCGAATGAGATTCACACAAGCCGCTACACACTACGGCATTCCTAAAGGCACTCTGTACGACAACATACTAGGGAAAGCCAAACGCATGGCCGTGTTAGACGAAACAGTGTTAACAGCGGTCGAGGAGGCGGCCATCCTCGACTTTTGTTGCGAAACGAACGTGTCTCCTTACAATCGACGTACCAAAAAGTCCCTGAAAGAAATACTGGCGTACGTAGAAAAGTTGAGAAGGATAAGAGACCCGGGCTTTGCGTTTGTAGGCTTGAACGGCTTTAGGTGGTGGTGGGCATTCTGCAAGAAGCATTCTGTAGTATCGTTGCACTACGACAGCCCAGTAAAGAGCAAGAATCCTAAAGTTAAAACGGAATTGAATCCAGACGATGACTCGTGATCTACAGAAACATCGCAACAGGTGGTGTCATCTGTTCTTGTGTTCAGAACTTCGCGCGCTATTAAATTGTTTTTTTGCCTTGCTTACCTCAGAAGGGATACATTTGAGTGATATGATAATAAATAAAATACCTAATTTAAATATATGTACAACAAGATACGTTTTTGTTAATCATCCCTGAAGTTAAAACCATTGTATAATTTCACAATTTTATTGAAGCGATTTTTTATTACTAACAGAAATCCTTCACAAGCTTGAGAGGACTAAGTCGTTTCTGTATAAAATATTCAAGTGCCTATAACGTGATAATATCGGTCCATAATGATTGGACCCCGGGCTATACCTCTTGTCGTCACTTTCATTCTGATCGTTCAACATAATATCGTTGCACGATACGACACGCGTACTTAGCTGTCTCATTTTTTTTATAATTGTTGTCACACCAGTTTATTTTACGTCAAGAAATAAAGCAATTTAGAGTCTTTATTTTAAATGCTGTCCATTATTAGCTAATATGACACTCAATTAAGGATTTTGTATTTATCAAACAACTACTAGCATCGGGTGTTATAAAAATTGTAACATGTTATTATTTATGTTATCCTGACACATCACTGTGTAATCCATAATTTTGCCCTTGCTGCGGGTTGACAATCCCTGTAAAAAGGTGGCCAACTATATAAGATGAGATGAAATATTTTTTATTAAACTTAAATGGGGTAAGCAAAAGTGCAATTAATGCCAAACTAAATTCGTTAAATACCTAATTATGTGGGTACATGTAAGGATCTCTTTAACAATCAGGTGTGCACAACCTTTTAGACTTTTACTCGACTCTTCTGTTGTCAAACACCTAATGCGGCCATGTTACCTACTTAATTATAATTAATATTAACATTATAAAATTCATAGACTGATTCTTATTTAGGTTGATTCATAAAATTATTCATAAGATTGTAATTTTTCAGCTAGTTATTGATTCATGATCTTAATTAATGTGCTGTGAGTAAGACGTTTGGTTATAAACCCGTAAATGGGATGTCAACGGTAGAACGTGATGTGTATTTTCGTTAAAATTACGGTTATAAGTAATAGCGTGGGTAATATTTTAAAGCCTCAATCTTCTGACATCAATCAAAAGATACCGTCTTCGCTCTGACAGCGTCATTTAATTAATTAATTGTTGTTCTCGCTACACTGTTATTAAGTGGATATATATTTTATCGATTTAATTATTGTACACAATTATACTTTTTTTAATTCATTTTATCGCTGTAATAATTTAAGTTTTCGTCGAAGCTAGTACTTACATCCTTGTAGATCGCCTGAAATATAAAAACTAAATTTTTAAGCATATTTTGCATTTTTTACTCGTAAAGTGTGTATTAATAAATATTGTATTTTAATTATTATTCTATGACATTAATCATTTCATAATCTGTAATCGCAAACCCGCATGGTTACCATACGCCTCTTTGCCCATTTCATTCAGACAATATTATAAAACAAATACATTATTTAATATTCTATTACGCAATATGCTTACTTGCATCTTGAAGTTGTTATATAGGTACAGTCAGCAACATAATTAGTTACTCAATATTTATTAATACAACTTAAGTTACCTATAGTTTAAAGTATAGGAGTCAAAATACAATGCAATATGAAAATAATTTTAAGATTTGACAGATAAATATTATTTAATTGCATGTATGTTCTTTCTCTCCTTTTAAATGTAATAAAAGCGGTGTGCTAATAACATGGCTGAGGAGCATAATAAAATCCGTTATTTCCACTTACATGTGTGAGGTAAAGAGGTGTGTAAGTTAGAAATAATAAAAACCAAGTATAGTCTGTACAATTAAGGAGAATGATGGCCGAACATTTGTGTAACCTTCATAATTACTGAATGCCACATGACAGGAAACAGAAGAATGTTTTTACCGCATAAATATGTTTCAATGTAATACACAATTATGTTTTATCGCTAAATATAAATTAAACGCACGCTCGAATTCTCACTTTTTCTTGCATTGTTACACACAAACCCACCTGCGCGGCAATCTACCATGTTTTTACTTTTGTATTTTATGGGTAAATATATAAAATAGTTATATATATTCTACGTATGAGTGTGTTGAAAATTTCTGGCGTGTTACCCCACCCTAAACGGTAGTAAATTGTTGCGTACATCTGGCGACAGAAATAGTTGTAATTAGCACTTCTTTCTACTGCACTTATGCTCAATCACTCATTCTTTTAAAGTTCTTGAAGCTTTAAGCGTATTCACTTTTAAACAAGTTTTTTTTTAACTAAAGTTTTCCTTTTCTCCGTTTATATATTTGCCTTTAAGAGTACGTGAAACTTTACAAAATGAATAGGCATTAAAGGTCGATCGAAACAAAATTTCAATTCAATTATTATCCATTCGTTTGCTGTCGGGTTATATACAACCTAAACCCCACATCGAAGGTTAATTAAACAAACATGAATAGAATAGCCCTTACCACATTGAACACCTCCTGTTGAATTGCCAACCAATGAAACGGAAAATTCAAGCTTCAGCATTACAAATATTTTAGTAGTTTACTAATTATTTTAGCTGGATAATTGATTGATAATGACGAAAAGACACGATGCTTATTGTGTTTTACCACAGAGTACACTCTACTATACAACTCACTGTATACCTACGCTTTATATATATAAATTTTCTCCATGCCGGTAACGTTAAAGTAACAAGTATTTTGCGAGAATAGTTTTCCAGTTAGTAATTATTATCCATCAAAATTCTCTTCTTAGCGATACACTCCTGACAGACTACTCAGATCCCATAGTTTTCTTAGACCATATCATCATCATCAGCCTATATCAGTAATAATATTTAATATTTGGTGTACAATAAAGAGAAATCTATCTATCTATCAGTCCACTGCTGGACATAGGCCTCTCCTATGGCACGCCACTGAGCATATACCGTGCCCTATTTCCATAACTCTTATGGGACGGACAGTAGTAGTGGTTTTCTATTGCCTTTTTAATAAAGCTGTATTATTTATTTATTTATTTATTAAGGTTTACCAACAGCTTCTGTGTACAGTATTGCTTATGTATATTAATAACTATGTCTAAGACTTACACAGTCGCCAATTACTGGTTAACCAGCATTCACAAAATAAGTGATAAGTGCTAGAAAGAATATAAAACTAAAATGAATTATAAATTAACTAACTTAAAGTCTTAAGCTGTAGCCTCATCACTAGGTAGTGGTTTCTTTTCAGAGGTCCTAGGACCTTCCTTGACCACCAAAGTTTTAGTGCGACCGCGTGCTTTTTGTTTCCCCCCGAAAATGCAAAAAAGTTAATAGAGATTTTTACCGTTGTCAATATTAAAAATACAGGCTTTATATCCATTTCTTGAGAATTCAAGACTTTAATTGTGTATTTGTGAGAACAATGATATATTAATTAGGTGTATATTATTTTTGTGTACATCAATATATCCTATCCAATTTTAACTGTCAATAAATCGTTAATATTTATTGACAGTTAAATTTGTCAATAAATATTAACTGTCAATAAATACGTATGGCGCCTTATTCTCGCGCACATTAATTATTATTATTATCTAAATAACAATTTGACTTGGTGATGAAAAGACTAAAGACTATTATAATGTTTAAACTGATTTGATGTTATTGTGCATGTGCATGTAAAAAAATAGTTAGCTATAGTGTAATATGGAAATTGTATTTTTTTTTAAAACGTCGGTCCACACTAGGAATTTCTCCTGTATCGTAGGTGCGTTTCACAAACATGAAATATCACATACACAAACACCCAGACTCGGGACAATCAAATGTGGATCGTACAAATTTTTGCCCCGTGCGGGAATCGAACCTGCAACCCTTAGCGGCGCAGTCTAATCGCTTAGCCACTGCGCCAATCAGATCGTCAGTCAATCGTATTATGATGAAAATATAAATAAAATAATGTAATTTGATAAATTGTAATGAACTTTTATAATCTACAAACATCGGCCAGTTAACTTATCGTTTGTTAGCGTCCGTTAAGTTAACTAGTGTTTATAGCCATATTATTTTAAACTTAGTGATAAGTACAACCTGTTACATATAAATGAAATTGTTTAGCATTTACGTGTTAGTTGTCACCTTGTTGCCAATAAATACGTTCGGCGCGGGCGCTATCATTATAAACAGACCTAGATTATGTACTATTTGTTAAGATTGTAGCTCAAACCTATCGAATAATTTAGTTAATTAGTATACATTCCTTTGATAATGTTCTAGTTTAATTAAAATGTAAGTAAAGTAAATGCCTTAAACCGTCCTTTTCAACAAGACTGTACTTTTTATACATGAATGATTCTTATTTCAAACGTAGTTTTATTTTTAATAACCGCTAATGTTTTTTTATTAGTAACAGGTTTCATCTGGAGGTCAGTATATAGTGTGTTTTTTTATTTAAATTTCGATTTTTCTCGCTTTTCTACGGCATAGACAATTAGAAATCATAAAAAATCGAGCGCAACAAGTTCACTGTTTGGCCATTATCTTTTCTTAAGTTCAATTCGCAAATAATTTAATTACTAACGCGTTTCTCATAAAAAAACCTAGTTTACCCGTGTGATGTCACTTATGTCCTAATGCCCTAGAAAAAGTGATATTTAATGTTGTGTTTTGTGTAATATACAGTATATTTTTGCAGCTGTTATTTTTTAACCATTAATTTGTCTTATTGTGTCGTAAGGATAATTGTTGTTTTCGAATAAAAAATAATTAGGTTTAAAAAAATTAAAGTTGCAGTGTGTGACGCGGAAAGGTTAGGTCCAAATAAGCTCACAACAGCTTTTAACGCTATCCAAATTATTCTCAAACTAGGCGTATTTTGTGTTCACGGTTAGTAGGTACCTTTAACCTGTAAATATAATATAAACCCCTAAATACTTAGAGTAGTAAAGACAAACTAAATATTTAAAAAAAACTACTTGTAGGTAAGTACCTAATAATTAGCGTACATTGTACATGAATAATTATTTAAGTATTCAACGTAACAGCCCTGTAGAGACCCTTCAAACTGATTAAACAAAGCTAAAAATATGTCAAAATTAATACTAACCACTGACAAACTTATTAATTCATACTATAGATTAAATGCAATTTTAAGTGATTAAAGCTGATCAGTCGATAGTGGGACGAGTTAATCGGGTCCCAAGGATGATGGCGATATCGTAAATGGAAACTCGACGAGACATGCATAATCGAATACTTAATAATATATATCAGACTCGATAATGTTCTCGAATAAAAACGGAACTTTATTTAGTTTAAGATTAATCCCGATGCTGTAAATAACTTGAGAGCGATGAACGATCGTGTGACATAGCGCGCGCCACGTAACGGTTGTTTTAATATAAAAATACAATATTCTGCCAACAATTATCAATTTAAATGAACATACTTCACAAGTATTGCCCCAAAACATACCTATATGGTATATGCATCCTACGTCAGTCTGGGCTGCACTAGATCAATTGATCTACATTGTCCCCTTCGCGTTAGTTCCAGTAGACAGCGGAAATGTGACGAAAGAGTCTCAGAGGTCCCCTCGTGCTCGAAGGAATGTTCACACTTGAACACCAATCTTTAATAGACACGTGCGTTCACGATTGAAAATGCAATATCACTCGCATTATTAAGAGTATATACTAACATAAGCGTTGTATCTCTCTACAGATAGCTACCAATACCAGCTGCAGTCGATGTGGCAGAAGTGCTGGAACACGCAGACGCTCGTCCACAACCTGAGATTCAGGGAGCGCGGCCCGCTGAAGTCCTGGCGGCCGGAGACCATGGCCGAGGCCATCTTCTCCGTGCTCAAAGAAGGCCTGTCCCTGTCCCAGGCGGCCAGAAAATACGATATACCGTACCCGACATTCGTCCTGTACGCGAATAGGGTGCACAACATGCTGGGTCCCAGCGCAGACGGCGGCGCAGGTATGTCCACCTATTATTTTACTTTAAAGCTGGGATTACTGGCGAAAGCCCCTTGAAGTCCCGACTGGTTTTCATTAAACTTTTTTTATACACTGTACATTTATTAATTAGAACATTAACTTTTTAGAGTATATTTACTGCAAGTCGCGTCCGCCAGTCTGATCCCAGCTTAGTGACAATAGAAGATGTTGGCTATTTTATAGCAGCAAAACATCTCCGCTTGTCATGTTTGTTGTCCTTCGCAGGTTACTTTGAAAATTTAATAAAAGTTATCCTTTTATTTTTATAAAACTTTTGTAAAGAATATTTTCATTGTTCATGAAGTTTGCATCTAAATAAATGTACGGTATGCAAACCTTTAAACTGTTAACTCATCAAGTAATTATTGCAACTTATTCATAGTTATTTATTGAAATTACTTTAAATGACTTGTACAACGACTTTCTGGCTAACGCTAAAAATATTTAAACCATTACAAAGATTATTAACCAATTGGGATCAATACAATGTTTCATAAATATATTTAGCGTTAATTCTTAATACACTTACCGGCACGGAATATGGCCCAAAAAATATGTTCGAATCTATGTATAAATTTTAAAAACGAATATAGCCATATAAGTTTGGGCAACATTTCGTGCCAGTGAGTGTAAGTCGTTGAGCAAATCACTAAGACCAATCAACATCTGAATTGACTTAAAAAAAAGTAACCTATGATACGACATCGTTGAAAAATAATATAGGCATTTAATTACGTATCTTCCTGTTAATTATGTGTGTGCGAATTATAATAAACGATATGCATTGCGAACTTATCGGCTATGCGAGTGCTCGGTGCAATAATGTACTTTATTATTATTTGTGACTATGTTGCTACATTACGAGTATACACCTACTTATGAAACATCTATACAGGCTATTCCGCCTTATATAGACGCTAAATACGATACAAGAAAATGTTTGCTACTTAAAGACTGCGATAATCTGTTGACGAGGGAATAATTAAAATTAATTAATCATTAAAACTAGGAATTTATGTCTTCATCGTGTTCCTAAATGTTATTAATCCAGTGTCAAAGTTAATAGTCTGTTAAATGACGCTGCTCAAATCGTCTGTTATAGACGCAAAGGCAAAGATGATGAATCGACCGCTTATCATAATCAAAATCTTTGTTTTTATCGTACAACCAGCTGATGGGAACTTAAATATTCCCATCCCAAACGATTCTGTCACCCCTAGCAATATATGACAAAAGATAATAATCGAAAAGCAAAACTTAGTCCCGATTCCAAGCATACAACCTAAGCAATTATCTTGAGCTGTCCGAACATTTTAACCACTGATTGCACGGCATGGCTTCGATTGTGGGTTTTAACCGCACCTTCTATTATCCAGTGCTACAGAACTGAAACACTCTTTCCTAAATCAAGATGGACGAGCTTCAGGCACGTTCTGTGGCCCACTACGAAATTATTTGACATAAATCCAAATAATTTTCCAACACACCTCTGTTCGTTGAAGCTGGTGTAGCGGTGATTGGTGGTTCCACTGTCGACGTATACGTTAATTAGGTTATTTCGGCAAAGCATACTGATTTGCTTCTGTTTAATTCGGGATTTTCTTGCCCGACGGCTTTGGTAGCTATAGTTACTATGTTATGTTCCTATTGGTCGGATAAAGCCGTGAAGTTCACAGGTTCACAACATTTGGAACTTTTCTCTTAATGATTAATTAATTATGTTCTTCGTGTTAGGCACCTTTTCTTTTCTTTTCTAGTATTCAGTACCTTAATATTACAATTTGGCTAACGTTGTCTTGTGTCGTATTGGTATCATTTTAGTCAGAAAATACCAAAAACAATGAATTCTGAATTTATAAAACATTATATTACCACATAAGGTGTACATCGACAGAGCAAAGCACTTCGTTCACCTCCAGGATAAGGCTTTGCACTGTCGATAAGTCAACTCACATTATCACAAGGCTCACTTGTCTATAGATTGTTCGAAATAAATTAATATAGTCAAAAGTCCTTGTTTCGGATAATTTATAGTAGAAAATTATACAATAACATAATACCTTACGTGTTCACGTTTTACTATTATGCGACTTTCCAGATTTGAGACCAAAGGGAAGGGGGCGGCCGCAAAGAATCTTACTGGGCGTTTGGCCCGACGAGCACATTCGCGGCGTAATTCGCGCAGTTGTGTTCAGAGACACCCACGCGCCCTGCGCCACTCAGGCCACAAACCTTAAAGAGCTTGAACTGCCAGGCTACCCCGCCATCGCACCGGTCAGTATCACACATGTTGCGCGCCCGCAGGCACGCTGCGCGAGGCCAGCCGCCTCGCACAGTGTACACTTGACTTCGCCTTATATCACACTCTTACGTCGACGATGACGAAAACGTCTCGCATTCTGTAGTCAAACCATACGCGATATGACGTAAGATTGTGATAAAGAAAACAGTTTAATTATATTCACATTGTTTGAAATTAATCAACTTTTAATCATTGTCCTATTATTCTGATCTCGTTGACCCCTTGTCTCCGTAGCTATTGCGAATATGCCATTGCGAACATCAATTATAACAATTGGCTTAGCGGCTACTATCGTTACCTTAGTTAACAAACTGTACAATTATTTGTAAATTCGCGCGTCCTAATGTTTTCGGATAAACTAGTAATTAATATAATTGCGTTGCGATAGTCGATGTGATGAGCAGGCATTGTATGTGGGGGTATGCGTGTTTCAGGACGGTGTGGCCGTACAGAACGCGTACATCGGATGCGGCAACGGGCGCGAGGGCCGCATGTCGCCCAACGCCGCGGCCGCCGCCGCCGTAGCCGCCGTAGCGCACGGCCTGCGCCGCCAGATGTGCAACATGGTGGCGGGCCAGCGGCCCCCCGACCACCCGCCGCACCTGGGCCCGCCCATGCAGTCGTCGCCGCAGCTGACGTCGCCGCTGTCCACCGGCCTGGAGTCCCCGCTGTGTTCGCCGCCACCGCCAGGCCACGCGCTCGAGCCCGCCAAGCACCCCGACCCGTTCCGCCCCTTTGCTTCGCCTACCGATAGCCGCTACGGAGACCGCGACACGTCCTCGGAGATCACTGAGATGGGGCCGCCGAAGAACGGCCAAGGCTTGACCAGGAAGGTGCCCGGTCAGGGCTCGTCGCCCTCCGAGCTGGACGCCGTGGACGGCCGCGCGGACATCTGAAGGGAGGCCGCGGGCGCGGCTCAGGCGCACACGCTCGCAGTGCCGCCGCCGCCGATGCCCGCTTACAACTACTTCGTGCCGAACGGAAACAGCTCCACCTATTATTAAACCCTGTCGACGTGAGGTACCCGCCACCACCTACAGAACTCGTTACTGTGGACACTCCCGCGAGTGCTCAGAACGATGTCACTTCTCTGTGGACCTCACGCCTAACGAATCGTTTGTGTCTCTCTTTCAAGTTAAACCGATATTATCGACGTTATTCATTTTAATCACCGCAGTACAGTCAGCATCGTCGTCACTGGTAAGTTTCTTTTGACGAAAGCGTTGACGGTAAGTTGCATTTACACTGAAACTTAAAATCGCGTGTAATGGTGCTGACTGTTTGCTTTGTCGAATCGAGAAAATATTTGAGAAAACGAGTTTCCAATTTCGCCTAAAATTGCGTAAAAACGCTTCCAACAAACTTTTTTTCTCCCATACAAACGTAGATGAGTAAAGCTGTAATATCATTTCTTATTATGAAGTAGTCTTTTATGTTTTATGCGACAATTGAAACTGCGGTGAATTTTAGCAACATAATATTGACGATTATAAAATTATACGACACAAAGTTGTCATATTGTTTTTATATCGTCTGTCGTGTCGAGCGATCACCCGCGAGATGCAAGGACACTTGCAAGTATACTGCTTGCAAGCGAGGAATAATATAATTGTGTGCTGTGTGTGTCGGTATAAGCAGACATTGAGGTTCAGTGCGTCCGTTGCACATTCCAAGGACGATGTGGAGCTGTTACCACTCGGGAGCTTAGGGACGGACACGTGGGGCCCGCCCGGGCGAAGTTGTTTTAATCAATATTTCAAATCGGCATTAATTTACTATCATATTTAATAAATTATTGTGGACTCGCTGTGCAATACAATGCTTTGTTATTAGTTGACTTTTGTAACATTATGGATTTATTATTATTTTGATCATTATGTATTGTGTTCCATTGATATATTTTAAGTTTTTTCGTTAATTTACCGGGGTGAGCGCGGGTGTGTCGCCGGCCACTCTGTGTGCCCCGCCGCCCGCTCTCCCCGCACTATTATTATCTAATCATAAGTAGAACTTCGAAATACGTGTAAGCTTAACTAATGCATTACAATCTAGATCCATCTGTGAACGTAGGGATTATCAAAATTTTAAAAGTATATATATATATATTCGGCCCGATTCAAAAGACTGTTCGGTATACCTATTCATTATAATTCAGCAGACATATTTAAGAAATTATAAAAAATATGGATTAGTGTTAGATGTAATCCTTTAAAGTATAGATGTCCTATCGTTTCATGTCAGGTCGATGTCAATTTCTCTATTAGCCGTTATAGTTGATGTGTGTTGTTGCTTGCGGGTCTCCCGCGCCCAAGCTCATTGTTCACAGTTCGTACAGCGATTCACAAACATGTAGAATTAGTGATCGCCAAATGTAATATAGATGTATCGTTAGTCAGTAGTGATTGTTCCAAATGTTAGGCTAAATTAGATGTTCGCGACGGCGCCCACCTCTGCTTGTTACCTCCCTTCTGATCGTCACCTACGTACGTCGGATTTTAAACATTTCTTTCATTCCCGGGGTTTGACTTCGAGAACGAATTGATATTTAAAGTTCTGACTGTACTTCTTTAGTGTAGCAACACTGCTAGAGTTCTTGTTCTAAAATGTTTTAGAGCCAATTCAACTCTTTTTGGCACACGCGTTAAAAACGCCGTTAAGATTTTTTATTTATATTTTGATAATAATATTGTATTTTAGTTGTAATGTATGAAAGATAAGTTTCACTTTGTAATCAAGGCTAAGAATACAAAGTTTGTTCACATGCCACTTTTTAGTTCCTTTATTTTTAGGTTATTTTTTCGATGGCCGGATCAATTTAAGTATGCTTATGTTAATATTAATGGCAAGTAAATAAGTTCTGCCGTCAACTCTTTATGCTGTAAACTAACTAGTATTTCGTCTGGACAAGTGTATACGATATCATAATCTCGAGTAACTTCATCCAATATTTTGGAGAAGCTTAAGTTATCTTCGATCTTACTTAAAGTGTTGCCACACTATAGAACCTACGTAATATTATACTCCTTTGATTAAGGTACCTTTTAATAGACGATTTAGTTACATTGTTGAGATTTTTTTATTAAGATTACCAATAAAATGGTTTTATTTAATTAAGCTTACGAATAAAATGGTTCTTATTTATTCAATGTTAATTGAGTATATTTTATGTTGTCTATAGTCAGTACTCAGAACAGAAACCCACTGTGCCCTTGACAGGCGTCTTCACAGTTCTGGAAGCTCGATCCGTACTGATTATAATTATATTCACGTAGCCAGTAAACACGCAGAGGCGTCGCCTGCCGCATTAGTTTTAGATGCACTAAAATCGCCAAGTACTGAATGTTTATCATTCATTTGTCTGCTATACTACTTACGCATAGTTAGTGTATACATTTCAATTTACTTAGATTAGCTATGTAACTATTCGTAGCAATCAGATCCAGTGTTATTCGACGCTAAAGATCCCTGACGTCTCGGTGCGCGCGCGCCGCGACTCGGGTGTTTCACCGTCGCTAGGACTTATAAGGTGTATATGTACAAATTTGTTTTACCAATAACTTCTACCCTGGACGCATAGTTTCGTTTCATAGTTTGGATGATAAAAATTACTAGTGTTACCTTCTTGCCGCAGGGGTTTCCACGATTTAGATATTGTTGGCGGAAATTGTTGGCGTTCACGTATTCACTTGTCGCGTTGTAGGGAGGTCGAGCGAGCAGGCGACGCGCGCTCCACGCGCATGCGCGAGAAGCCAGCGCCGCCTGCGCACTCGCCCGGCGAGGACTCGTCGCAAAACATGGTGACCATGTTTTATAATAAGTCTCCAAGTGGCCTTGATACTTCACTATTATTTGGTATTTGGAATATCCGGTTCGGTTAAAGTTTGGAACTAGAATATAAAAAAGACCAAATTATTAAAATTGAGAAAAAATTAATACATCTGCAATTCAGATTAGTGTTGAAACTATTTGGCTGTCCTTTTGGAATTAAATATAATCTAGGTAAAAAATTAAAAAAAGTTATATACTGGGCCTATACGTTTCGGATGAATTGCGTAAATTTTGGTAAATGTTACTACGCATATTTTCTATTGTGTAAGTCTAGGCTAATGTGTTCAAAAAAAATAAATTAAAATTTAAAATTTTTGAAAAAGTAGAAAGTGCCTTCCAAATTTTTGACCACAGTAAGTGTTGGGGTGGATGCGGCGATGAGGGGCAAGGGTGGCGGACAGCGGCGGCGCATGCGCATGCCGCTCGTGCTCGTACACTAGGTGACGGGGCCTCTGGCCGCCGGTGCTGCCGCTGCCTGCCGCCCTGAACGTGCTTAACTATAAAAAGTTAGAATAAATGAAATTCAAAATTATTATATAAAAAAATAAATACATATGACTATTATAATATAGAAAAAAATATACATAAAAATATATATTTGGCCGATGTGGTAATACCCTGACAGGCAAGCGTTAGCTGACTATTCGGCGTCAAAATTAATTGTATATTTCTTTATAAACGATGACTAAAATCCATTGAGTAAACAATGCAGATATGCAAGTGCCATTTGTTTTGAACTGAATCCTTTATGGTTCATATTTTTTGTATCACAATGTGGATTTTGTAGTTATAATTAATCATTAATTTATTGTATTGGAAAAAATATACATTTCGGATTACATAAATAAGTACCTATGTGTTATTTTCGTGATAGATAAGAAAAACTTGTAGTAATATTATATACACCTACACAGGCGGTTTTGGTTGGTTTGTAATTTATATGAATAGATGTTAATTTATGTTTTTTTTTTATAATAGTTAATCTAATCGTTACTGGCGACCATTACAATGTGTTATACTGCATGACAAATCTTAACTTTTTGTGATAAATATATATAATTTTTTAACAACAATACCGTTATACTGATGTAATTGCTCTTTTGGATTATTGTGAATATTTGTTTGATTGAGTGCAGCCGCCGCCGCGTTGGGCTCAAATTTGAAGTTACTTTAGTAGCATGTTGTAACCAAAAATATTTTACTGAAACAATTCCAATGTGTATCGTGCGACTGTTTAGTTATTAAGTAGCATTGTCGTTAGGTATCTTAATGTACTGGTATCTACCTAATTATTACCTGCTTTGACTGTAACAAAAATATTATGACTTGCATATCATTACCGTTTGCCGAAAATCGGTGTTGTCACCCTAATGCTTAACTTCTTATTTTTTTTCAGAAAAGTATTATATTTTTCTCTTTTATCAGCTTATTTATATTGACTATTTACTTGAAGGAGCGGTATTTTTTAATTTATTATATTAAATCAAATTATTTGACACACTTCTGCCGGGTCGTTTCAAACAAACTGTTAAACTTTCATACAGTACCTACGTTTATCAAAAACCAACGATTACAGAAGATGTTTAACTACGTAGAATATGAAGCGTTGTTTCATGGCATACAAAACCAGTTGTCAACGTTATTAGGGCTGCCAGTAAAAACAAAATGATTAATTTTATTTTTAACATTTACGTGTGCGTTAAGTGAAGCTGTATTTTTATTATTTTATTATTGGGATGACAAAACCGATTGGAGATAAAATAATATATGTACATGTATTTTAATTTAATGAAATTATAATTAAATTGAATGTTAGCTCGCGTTAGTTAACGATATAACTATTATATTAGAGTTCACTAGCTGCGCGGGCGGTTGGACCCTGCGTTTATTTAACACCTATATGTAAAAAACGCAGCGTTTGAACCGCGCGTGCAGTCGCCATTGTTCGTTCATTCAGTTATTGTTTTACTTATGCTACTCTGTGTTTCTGATGATGGTGTAACCTTATTTGTATGTGGGTAAACACTTATAATTATAGTATCATTAAGTAATATTTAGGCTGTGGCCCCGATGTAACGTTAGATCTCCGTAGAGTGTTTGTTACAGACCCGCGTTCATTTTCTAATTCAATAACTTATGTTATTATGTTAGTTTTATTATCTTACTACTAGCGTTTACATTGTCTTTGTAGCTTTACTTGTTATTTTTTTAATTTTTGACATTTCAAGTGAACCTCTTTTATCAGTTAATATTATACGTTATTAGATGTTATTACATATTGAAGCAATCTTCTTTAATTTCTTTGAAAATGCCCGGGTTGAATAGCGACTACTCTACAAATAGGGGGCGCAGCAATATTGATACATCCAGTGTTTATCTTAAGTACAATTTGTGGAAATTGGTGTAATCTTTCATTAAAAGCTGTTTACTGATAATGTAGTTGATATTCGGAATGAACACAGGAGTCTTAAAAGGCCGTTAATCTGAATAAATTATATGTAGTACTATCTGTCTCAATTGAATTCATTAATTTAAGTTTGTTATTGTCACAGTGTACCGTTGTCTGAATAAATAATATAACATGAAAATAGAGCAAACTATTGTTGTTTCATTTCATATCCGTCTTTTGTTGCATTCACCTGTTCTGTTTTTGTTATCCGGCCTAGTTAAGATTAAGGGGCTGAAATCCTGTACTGGTAGGTACTGAGAATTACTAAATGGACTCTAAAAGTATGATTAAGCATAACATAACATTACGCCTGTATTTCGGCAGAGGTAAGTAGAACACCCTTTCGCCAGTTAGATGTGTTAAAGGACCCAATTTAATAGGGGGCGAACCTATTGCCATCAACCTTGCACGAATGTAGACTCCGTGCTGCTACAGAGAATTACATAATGGAATTTAAAGTTAATCAACATTACACTGCTAGACCCGGGATTGGTGCCCAGGACTTTACGTTTACCTACGCTTGATCGTAATCGATAAAACCTTCATTCAGCTAGAAGTTATATTATAAGCTACTTATGGAACACCGCTTAACGACATTCTAAGAAATACCATAATATCCTGATAAATGAACTTCTTGTGAAGTCTGCTCTAATTGGTAATCGATAATACTTACTTATCATATGCACAACCCACAGGGCCGGTATTATCTGTTATTAGGCTTAAGTATTATAGAAAATTTTGCTTGAACAATTACACGGTACAATCTATCGTATGGCGCGTGTCGGATTGATTGTGACGACTGACGACGGATCGCACAATACCATAAACGTCAACGTCCTCTGCAGTCTTGAATACACGTAGGTATCTTTTGTTTCGCGACTAGTTCTCATATCTCACGCTCATAAGCTCTTTAGTTCGTTTGATGCGCGTCAAAAGTAAAGGTAAAAATGAAATGTAACAAAAGATCGAACGAATGAGCGAGCGATCTGCCATCATCTGATCCGAGATCTGAGAAGAGCGAACTACTTCGTTTAGGAGCGGCGAACTAGACGGATCGATCTTGGTCGCGAACTACTATGCGCAAGTCTAATAGTAATGGCTGATCTTTGACGTGTGCGAGTGGTCATTTTGAAGAGAACAGCCCCCTTACCATGAACTCTTAAGACAGGACAGTTTACGTTGTGGAAGTGAGACGCCGCTACGTGCAGTGTAATGCGGCGTAAACTCCTGTTCTTAGAGTTCATGGTAAGGAGGCAGTCGTCACGATTTTCATGCGATTCATCGCTTCGTTTATGGGGCCCGTATACCGATAGTCGAGTAGAAGGCTACATTATTTATTCACGAGACAAGGACACGGGCCTTAGATTTGATTGGAATAATAGGTAAAATCATATTACAAGTAAAAAGAGGAAGATAATACCTATATTGCCTACCAACGCACCGTGCTTATCTATTAAACTGGCACACAAAATTGTAAAGTGATACTACATCTATATGACTTAAGATAACACGTGGGATTAGGACGGCATGTCGTAATTATTGGAGTGAGAAACAGATGAGCTCAGTTCAGCCCCCTTAGACAAGAGGCAAAACGCTTGACGAATAGAAATAGAATAGAATGATAAATCTATAGGAATGACATAATGTTTCAACTATGTTATCGATGACATGTGTCATTCCCATACATTTATCCTTAGATTATCTAGATGGAGTCTGGCGCTACATTGAAACAAAAATCAACGTGCCAATTGTTTTTTTTTTTGCATGAGTGCGTGACAGCTACGTCTTACACAAGTATATAATTTATTTAACATACGGGTGATGGGATACATATTTATTAATATTCAATTGGCCTCCGTAATTTCTACACACCTTAATAGCTCATTTCGCCATTTTTATTACGTTATTTTATGATAGAAAAACAAGCGTCTCCATTGACATTTGACAACGCAATTGACACTGTTGGCGCCAAAAAGCTGTAGGGTAACGCCAATTGTGAGGAATTGGCGCTAAAAAATCCCGACACTGTCAGGGTCTTGACACTTCATCTAGACATATATATAATCAAAGCATTTATCATTCTATTCTATCCATCATTCCATTCGTCAAGCGTTTTGCCACTTGTCTAAGGGGTCTGGTCAGCTAGTTAGTCTAGTATTTACGTGCCACTTTCGAAACCCGAGTGTGAGAGGTGTGCCTATAGTATAATACCCACTAACACCCTAATTTCGCCGGTAAAGTTATAGGTCCCATTGTCAGGGCCTATTGTCATTACCCGAACACAAATCCAGATTCTGTGCTGCTGAGTATTACCTAATAGATAAACAGAATAATACTGCCGGACACGGGAGTTGAAGCTAGGACCACGTGCTCAGCAGTCGAGCTTCGCGTCCACTGGACCAAGGAGGCAATCCTGTATAAGGTATTACCTTTAACTTTGTATGGACTTTGTATGATTTTATTTAATAAATTTGAAGTAGACAGCATCTTTTGTGCAGGATATAGATACAGTATAGAGCCTCTATAAAACTCCACATAGTTATAGAAAAGCTCAACAAAGCACAAACAGTCGTCAAAAGAACTGGACGACTATTATAACGGCGGCCGACACACGCTAGCAGCCGCATATTTTTTACTATTATACAAATGAAAGATGGAGTGCGCCTATTGTGGGCAGTTTTTATGTTTGCCCTACTTTAAGTTATATTGGGAAATCGGAAAATATCTAAAATTCCTCGTTTTAAGGTTACAATTAATTGATGTAAAAGTACCTAAGTATATGTTTTACTGTTTACATTATCAGAATAATAATATAACATTATTCATGACATATTAAATAATAAATGTTTTTATTTCTGCATTTAGGTTTAGAAAAAAGTAAAGTAAAAAGTGAGTAAAAGTAGAATTAAATGTAAAAGTACTTTTGCACTTAGTTTTTTTAAAGTATCAGATTATGAAGGCATTTTAAAAAATTGACGACCAAAACATAATATTGGGTGCGAGCCTACTGCCACTAACCGACTACCTCTGAGAAGAAATGCCGAATCAAACTCAAGGGTCGCGGTCTCTTCTCTCTCGTCGCACCTCTATCCAACGAAAGGGTAGTCAGCGGTATTACCATAGACCAATATACTATTTTTCTCTATGGTTATACTTAGGTCCCATATGATGAGGGGCAAAACCAATAACATGTACAAATCCAGACGTCGTGCTACTGAGAATTACATAATGTAATACCTGTTCACACTTAGCCCGACCCGGGAATCGAACCCGCGCTTAGCTATCACCACACAATTAAATAAATCAATAATGCAGCTTTGTATTGCGTAATGTAATAATGTTCTCCTGACCGCATTCCGGTCACGGCAGCCTATCACAGACTAGCCAACTACGCAGGAGATATTATAGTGCACAAGTACGCGCGTGTTAGATAATTATAATCAACAATGATATTAATGTCGGTAATTAATGATAAATGTTTGAGAATTATGTTGTTAATTATTTAAGTTATTTTAAATTAGGTAACATCCTTTAAATGTTTTCTTTTTTAATGTTATTAAAATATTTACCTTTGAAATAAAACTATTTTTACGGATTTTATCGCGGTTTTAATTTTGTTTTTTGGTCCCGACGTTTCGAATCCTTTACAGCATTCATGGTCACGGGCAGACTGAGGTGTTAAACGTCTAATTTGAACAATTACATCAACTACCAAATATTTACCTTGACTGTTACCATAGTTTCTAACTTGACGTTTGTGTCATTTTTAATGACAGTTGTTGTGTATAAATACACCTCCTTGGCTTGAGTAGTAGTCCTGGCTGGAGGCTCCAGAAGTCTCGCCTATATCCGGTTACGCCCAATAAGACCCCCCTCGGGGTCGTCGGCATAAAACCATTTCGAAAAAAAAAAAAATTGAGTAGTAGTTCTATAGCTGCGATCTGTTGTACAGTAAGGACCGAGAGCCCCATAAGTTAAGTACCTATTTACTTTGTTTTATTTACTGTGATTATAAATGTTATGCTGTTCTATCCATGTTTTATATTGTATATAAATACTATGGTGTATTATGTCAGTTTGTGACAGACAGATTGTGCTGCTGGGTAGTTTGTTGCGCCGTTTCTTCTACCCAGCTATAGCACTAGGAAGCGGTGACGGGTGGGCGTTTTGGGGGCTGTCTTTAAGTAATGTCATGTTTAATAAATACCTATATTTTGGCCCCTGACAGTTGTTCTTTTTCTACTTCTACCTACTCTTCCTACAAGTACCCGATGTTCAATTTAGAGTAAATAATCAACATTACATTTTGAAGCTTTATTTATTTATTTTTAATATAAAAATCTAACACGCGCAAACACAGGTGCATTCCCTATTCCCTCACTCTCTTATTCCGATGGGACGGTTGACCGACACAACCGGAGAGAGATTAGGTGCAGGTTCAACATCTAAGCGTGCCTTCTGAAGTACAGAGGAGTCTCGTCATGTGAGAATCTATCACAAGATTGACAGCGGCGAGCATGGCTTCGCAGATTCACTGATCTGTAGGTTAGTCTATGTCTGTAGCCACGTAGCTACGAGCCCCTTCTATAAATAATAAGTTTAAGTAGGCAGTTCTTATGTGATATAGGACGGGTGTTGTCGGTAAATTCACTCGCAGTGCCACAGTCTTCAGGAACTATGAACTTTAATTGTGTACTTACTCGGATAAAAAGGCTAGGGACCATATTTTATAATCCACGTCATGCTAAATGCTAAAGCTCAATCTTCAATCGTTGAGTGATTGATAAAAATATACAGAATATTATGTATTGATTCAGTTTCACAAGTATTGTTAATAAATTTTAAAAAAGCTATGTTAATATGTATCTATGGTACGACCATATATGACTCACTAAAGTTAAAATTGAAGAAAGCGCCATCTGTATTTTGAGTACCGAACTTCAGGCACCATGAACGACCAACGTAGGTACCTTACTTTTAAGCACTTTGTCCATGACCGTCTAACGCCGGACACTAACTTAGGTAACGCACCTGCATGACCCTAGATGTCACTTGCAGCTGTGATATAAAAAAAAAGATCCCGACGAATTGAGAACGTCCTCCTTTTTTTTTAAGTCGGTTAAAAATACTTCATTAGCTCATGGTAGCATGGTACCGCAGTAAAATATCAGCTAATATAGAAGCAACTACCCAGACCACAGATTATTCTTCCCTTAGATTTCTCGTTCTCCAAATCTATGGATTTCTCCAGATTGTATGGCAATGGCAACATTGTCTGTTCTATGGTTCTTCTGGTTTTACGAAACTCCGTTGGTAAATTTTGATCATAATTATCAATTTTATACCAATTATTAACTTACAGTTACACCTGTCAGTTTTTTTCTTCTTCTTGTGGCAATTGAGTCGGGTTTCCAACTATTCTGCCAGATTCGAGTTAGACTGCAACGTTTGCAGTTAGACATTTTTGTGGGTCTATTTTTATTTAATCGTTATTAAAACCTAAAGAGCTACAATTTAATATTATTTTGTCTGATAAATTTAGAGAGTTTTAATAATAGAAGGACAGAAGTTACATAAAAGGGAACGAAAGTTAATAGGTAGAGGAATTTTAATTTGCGTAAGTTTAAAATACTAGTCAAACGACTTGCAATTTAATGGAACCTGTCACTGTTGTTTGCTTATCAAAGGATAGAAATGTCAATAGTCATAACATGACAAAAAACGAACTAGAAAGTGATAAACAAGTTCCATCGCAGTCTGGGTACCTCTTAGATAAAACTTATTATTACGGGGTTTAATTATTATAGCCGGTATGATCCTCGTTTATGAATAAGAGGGACCACGTTTTTCCAGTCAGTGAATTTGCTATTTTACCTAGTATCGGCTTAGAATGAATGTTTGTTTTTCAGGCTGTTCTTTTGCCAGAAATAAGTGTGGCAGTTGCTAGATACTTACCAATAGTATAGTACTTCTACCATTTTATAACACTTACAACCATATTATTATTCTAGTTTCTGCTATTCTGCACTGCGAGTGCATCAATAAACTGAAAAACTAAGGTTGTAAGACCTATTTCAAAGTGGATGGGAAGGAACTTGCTATTATTATGGAAAAGATCTGTACTTACATAATAAGTACAAGGACAAATAATTTCAGTCAAATTAAATCATCAAATAATTTTAACAGGGTGAGTAATTAACGGAAAAGCTACTTGACAATCGAGTTGTACATGATCCACCCGAACCCATCAGAGTTTACCCACCTTCACTGCGCTGGGCCGTATCACTGAACCAGCAGGTAATGTACAAGTAAAGTTCTGTGTACAATCTTACTGTAGAAGGGTTAATACCCAACCGAACAAAGGCACTCATTAAATAAACAAAATAAAATTGAAAACAATTGGATTTATTAATTAATCATTATACATAAAAGCAAAAGGAATCGAAGTATTAAATGAAAATAATAACAACCAAACATCGCCGTAAAGTACGTACCAACATCTACATACATACACTTGTGCTGTCAATTTGTTCGTTCGAGCGAAACAACGACCACTCGTGGACGACGTGCAACTTTATTAATAATAAACTCCCTATACGCACACAAGCATACGTTTCGGTGATCGCAATAATACTTCAAAGTATTACTAGTAAGCATGATTCATAATTCATAATCGATGCAATGACGTGTACGTAGAATAACATTAACATAAATACCTCAATCACATGATTTCTAGAAACGGGATCTAACAATAATATACAGCGTTTAATATACAAGCAACATTGCGTTTCGTCCACGGTGTCCGCTGGCAGCAATAAAAGAACCGTGATAAGTGATCAAAACTGCCCTATTTTATTCTCATCGCACAATTTATCCAGAATCAAGCCACAAATCATTTTACACGGCATACACTCGCCCATATTAATTTGACAGATTTCGTTGGTGTCGTGAAATTACATTATATAATAAGATTCGAATGAGGAAAATGCCGCAGATGTAACGAGGTTAGAAGCATAAACTATGACTAACTTGAGCAATATGAAATGATCTATGTACTGTTTAGCAGGAGCATTGTGAAACTGTATCTTGATTAATTTAGTAGTAAAATTTTAAATCTACTGTGGAATAAGGTAATGTATGTGTAATGCAACTATGATATTATATTTAATATGCATCAGTTTCACTATTTACTACCGAGATCATCAGTTTGTCACCGTTCGTTACCTTTACGAATCTCTCAGCTAAACAGTATGTAGGTTAGCACGTCACAAGTTTCACGTTTCATTTGATAAATATATACAACGCAATGAACCTGTGAATATACACAAAACAATTGAATGGGGAAATATTAAGAGGTACATCTGTAGGTCCCAGGACCTGTTGCAATCACGTATAATTTAAATCACCATAATAATGTGATAACTGTAATAAATTCTTAAGACATAATGCATAGCAAGATGATTGAAGGGTGAATGCATGGCATAATATGAATTCAGATTTTATGAGTAAAACAATTTACAAACAAAAATACTGCAAATAACATTGAATTATTTTTCTGTATACATAGTTGTTAAGACTACTATGTATTCACCTATAGATATACATCTTAATATTTCATGTAAGTGATGTAAGAACCTATATAGAGACCTAGCATTGTCTACACATACAGAATGTTGCCATGACTAAGTAATTTGATTTAATAAAACACTAAGAAATTCCCAGAACCCTTCTAAACCTCGACTTAACTAAACACGGTTTCACAAGAATTTTTACCTCATATCAAAAGCTGCATATATAGACATTACTGGCCCGGCTAGTAATACAAGATAAAATATACATTTCTAACCCCGTCTACGGCAACATTAATGTTTTACAAAATACTTATTACAATAATTACATTTACAACTTAAGGGAACTATAATAAGCCGTAACTAATTTTAAAAAGAAATAATTGATTACTATCGCGACGATTACGCGTGTGCTTAAAAACTAATAACAAAAAAAAAACTAAATGTGTTACAAAAGTGGGGGAAAGTGTAGACAACAAAGACATACAGCTGAGTGTGATGGTCGGTAGTACAGGAGTAACTACAGTTTAGTACTTTAAATATTACACTATAACTATGCTTCAGTCTTCGTTTAATTATTTATAATATTACAGCCATTTATGAAGAGTAGCGGCTACATAATCGCGACCTTCAATGACCACATTATTATTTGTATATATATACAACAAATAAATTACATGCGTAGCGAGTGTATTATAGCCACCCGCCACCACATGTTACGTTAAAATCGCAACTTCAATTGCGTACGCGCATACTAACACCACCAAGAACTATTATTATTTTCAAATTGTTTAAATCTTAATTCGGTATCATTACAAGTCTGAAATGTTTATAATTAGACATACAATTATCTTATGTGACTATTAAAGAAGTTAAGTGATAAAACTGCTGGCCATTAAAATGAGATATTTGGGACGACACAGTATATATATATTATATTAGTAATAAATAAATAATTAAGTATTAAGAGAAGAATGTATAAATAAATAAAAATATTATTATTCAAGAAATATTCAAATAAATCATGTTCAATTAAATAAAATTCGTAATTAAATCATATTACGAGGACATTGCAACAAATAATAGCAATTATATAATAGTATAATTATATTCGCTGTTTGGCAGACAATACCGTCTCATGTCAAAAATTAAAAGAAAAAATTCTAAGGTTCCTAGTTAATTGGCTTACTAAAAACAAAACAAAGAAAGCTTCTAATGTTTAACAAACAATCATAACAATGAAGCAACAATGCTGGCACTCTCAAACTTTGAGGCAGTGTGCAACAGTGGGCCGATATAATAGTACAAACATACCATTACTCATGAAATTATTGAAATAATTTTAAATCAATAATAAATAAAATGAACGAATGTTCAAATTATGATTTACAATTACGGAACATATAAATCAAATAATTAATTAATAATACAGCATTAATAATTATAACTACATCTGGGTAATTTTTTTAAATCAAAGTTATACACTAATTATACTGTGTCGATTTAAACAAAAATGAACGATTAAATATCGCCACTGGGCAGTAACTTAAAAATAAAATAAAAAAATAAACTTAACATCTAATCCCGATTTCATCTCTTTGGAATACAGAGTAAAAAATAAAGGAATTTGGCAATGCGAAATGGTTGTTTAGCCACCATTTTTATCTACTGAACATTTTAACACCTAGAACTATAGTAATGGTATTGAATTGATTATTATTGAGTACATCGTGGATACTTGAGTTACGCAAGACTATAGTAAGAAAAATTGTCCATTTGCACGTTGCACATTTAAAAATCCGGTGGGTAGAACTTATCTACAAGCCACAACGCCAGTGCACATTCACTCTTTTGTAAACTCGTGCTAAAATTCGATGCAATTGTTTGAGCGCCAAATCAATTGCGCTCATCCGTTTTGCACGAAGACGCAGGTAACCGACTGAACCCCCGCCGCCATTGCCGCTACGTCGTGCTGCTCGGTCGTCGCTCAACACTTAATTTAACACAGCCATGTTCCAGTGCTCGTTACATTATAATTATGATATGCCTCGCAATGTGAATTAATCCCGAAAATACTAGTATTCGAGATGATTGTGATTCAAAGGCCCATGCTCCAAAACAGATGTTCTCCTTTATTTGACATTTAACGATGTTTAAATGGCAAGTGACATAGCAATGTCGACGAACATTTAATGTCAAATAAAGTATACCGCACTTAGGTAATTAGAGAATATGCATGTATATTTATTTTTTATTTTTCATACAACACCTTACATTTTTTATAACTTAAAAAAATTACGTCAAAAACGAAAATGTAGAGATAAATGTTATATTTAGCATCATAATACGGGCACTTTAAACGCCGGCCATTTTAGCGTGCTTGGCGTGACGAAACAGTCTAGTATTTTATTATATATATATATCTTAAGCAACAGAGATTATTAAATAAGAAATTGGCCCTTTTATTTGAATCACATCACAATACGCATGTTCCCGACTGCGATATTTTAAAAACCTCTAATCAACTTGTAACTTTGTCAAATTAAGTTTTGATTTACTTAAATAACTGTCAGCATGACCTGGAAAAAGCTGATCCCAACATTGAATTTATTATAATATTCAAAATATGGTAAAGCTATTGGCAGCTACGGGTGCACCAATTCGCATTTTAACCAAACATTTTTGTCAGGTCATGTATGTAGTTGTCAGTAAACATCATTAGTTAACTTCTACTGATATCATAAGAAGTAGGCATGTTGCTGCGATGTTATAATCCTATCCTGATACAGATAAACGGCTAACAATACTGTGTGAACATAAAGTTACATACAAACACGAACACTGATAGGACGCGCGCAACAATCTTGTTGACCGACGCAGACACGAATCTTAGCACTTTAACAGTGCCAAGGTGCGTAGAGGTTGGCGTAACGACGCAGGAGGCGTCGGTTCAGTCGCTGCTATTCATCACATTTGCGGCACGCGCCGGGCACGTCGAAGTCGAGCACGAGCAGCTTGGTCTCCTCGGTGCCGTTGCGGGAGCCGACGGCACAGATCAGCTTGGTGGCGGAGGCCCGGATGCGCCACACCACGCCGCCCGAGCCACCGGAGCCCAGCTCCACCAGGTTACGGATGAACTCGCCCGTGCGCACGTCCCACAGCTTCACGGTGCCGTCGTCCGACGAAGTGATCACGAACCGATTGCTCGACTGCAGGCACGTGACCGCAGACTGGTGCTTATTTGGTCCTGTCGGGGAAATGTGGAATTATAGTTATTTATTCATAATTAAATTTAAGTTTAACAAATTTTTTCTTGATGATAAAATTATAATATATAATAAATGAAGAAAAGGTGATATACTTAACAGACAAGTTTTTCTCATACCATTGTGCACTGTAACACAGAATGAGCCTAGTATTGCATTATGTCCATTTTGAAGATTTACAATGTTTTCACCATTTATATGGCATCGTTATTTAAAGAAAATCTTGACTTACCAGCTAGTGTGTGGAGGCAATGGCCAGTAGTGATATCCCAGACCTTGACAGTGGAGTCAGCATTGCCAGATACCAGGATATTGGAGTGCAGCTCCATGCCAGAGGTTAGTGACTGGTGGCCGGTGAGCGTGTGCTTCAACTGACCAGACTCGACGTCCCACACGCGGATGGACGTATCCAGCGACCCACTCACCACATGAACGCCATCGAACTGTAAGTGAGGCAGTGTTGAGGAACATGACTTATACAGCGATATAAAAGCTTTCTCAATGTGAGAAAGCTTTTATATCGTTAATATATATCTCACCATTATTTTCAATAATTTTATTTGAAAAATACGTAAACAAGACCTGCTAAAAATGATGATACAAAAATTTAAAACTTCCCAGCTGGCCTCACTTTTTTGAAGACTGCTAGAAAGTTTAGCACCACATATTTTTACGAAGTTCAGGTGGTCTTAAATTATGATAATAGACAGATAGACATCTGCGTTCGTCTCAGACGTGAGACGCGCTGTAGAAGATGATACAGGAAACATTTCTAGTGAGGATTATATTAAAGTGAATGACAATAATAAGAACAGAATCGAACCTGTAGACTGTACACTCGGTTGGTGTGTCCCGCAAGGGTGTGCAGACAGTCGCCTGTCTCCGGGTTCCACACCTTCACGAAGTAGTCGTATGCCCCGGACACGACCAGCTTGCCGTCGTACTGCACGCACCGCACGGCCGCCAGGTGACCGATCAGCACACGTAGGCAGCGCCCGTCTGGGATCGACCACACGCGCAGCGTTGCATCCCGAGAGCCCGACACGACCCTGGAAAGATGATGACGATCATCTATAGGTATGATGCAACTATTATGTGCAGTATTCGCGAGTAGTATTCAACATAACCCTCTTACTAAGAAAAACATGTTTGCTTTTTATTGACAATAGACACAAAGTTAGTAAAAAGTTTAAAGTTTATAAACGTTTTACCATCTTTAAATTGACAGGACCTATTCTCGGTACGATAGTTTTATCTGTACTATCCCATACGAAATAAATAGTCGACAGCGATGAAGAGGAATACTTCGATGCATATATCTTAGATTTTTTATCTGTACATATATTTTTGTTTTGAATGTAGATAATATACGTAGATTATATTATAGTATGGATTTTAATGTTAAATTGTCTATTGCATTCGGACAAAACAATTGTTGCGCATTACATAAAATTTATACAATGGCTTTAGCATTAAATTGTACATATTTGTTTTAAAATAAGACATCATATTTTATAATTTGTATTGATAAAAATAAGTAGATAAGTGCGGTATTATATATATTCTTAGCTACAATCACATTTCAAAGTATAGTTGACTATTTATACCATCGATTAGCTTCATTAAAGTACGCAATTAGGCATTTTTTTAGATTTACAAAAAAACATTATATAAAAACCTCGCTAAAGCAAAGAAGGTGAATGTTAATATATAGATTATTACATAATAATAACACATAATAATGTTGACATTCGCTTTTTGTGATATGTATCTGATACACATAATTATCATCTGTAATATAGTAAGAAATTGTAAACAAAACAGGCCGATAACCATTATATAGGTTTATACTATATGAATATGTTATATATGTTTTAAAACATAATGTATGAATTCGCAGTTTCATAATTATTGTTTGATGATAACCTATAAATTAGCTTACTATGTTTGTTTATTGGACTTCTATTACCATGTTTACTATGTGATAAGCAGTACAGCTAATATAGTTAAAACGATAATAATTAATTGGTGCAATGATAGTACCTATCGACAATATATAGCACTGTCAGAATAGAAGACAACACATTCGCGGGTTTGATATAAATATTGTTATTTGTGCACACCAGCTACTGCATAAACAAATCAACCACTTTTTAATGCTAGACATGGTTTAGTTTTTTTTTTTCAGAATTTCTATCAATAAAAACGTATCTGAGTGATAAATTTAGTAAGCCTTTGCTTATGCATAATAACAGAACGCTTAGCGGTTAGCAAAGAGATCCCTAAAACGTTATAACATGGGATTTAGATTAAAGTTTTATTACCAAAATGATATTCATTTAAATGTCAAAGTAATGAATACATTATCTCTGTGAATGTCCTTGGTTTACAACTTTTTTTTGTTAGTTTTTGCTATCTGACTACCATAGTAATGTTCTCCTTTTAAGGCCAGGTAATTACTTTGTGTGAGGACAGTGAGTGAGAAGTGACAGTAATAATAGCTTTTTTTTTAATATAAGCTCTATTATTATCTGCTTTATATTCTGCTTTGGTTTTCCAAAACAGGTTTTCGTCACCTATCCGTATTTGTAACTGGTATTTATTTATACTTGGTAACTTCTCAAACAATTAGTAGTTGTCAATTCATTCCAGGCGTTACGCTAATTACGAAGTTTACAGAACAGTGAATTATTAAAGTTTAACAGCGCGACGGGTGCTTATAACACATACTGACTGGATAACCGAATTTGTGTTAAAATTGTTAGGCAAGAGTGTTAAAAGTAAGACCTCGGCGAACATATTTAGACCAAATCGGAGATGGTTTGCAAAAGGGTCAAGCGAGGTGCGAGTGAATGAGGCAAAAGAAATATGCCAGAATCGTAACAAATGGAAATTCGTGGTCTCTGCCTACCCCTCTGGGAAACAGGCGTGACTTTATTTATGTATGTTAAAAGTTGATGATACTTAAGGCTTAAGATTATTAAATTGTTATAGAAATTAAGAATACATATTAGTAGTTGCTGGTGACATGTTAAGAGTAACTTTTTGAGAAGTTACTTCAAATTACCTGTTCTGGTGTAGATGCATGCAGCGCACAGTGGAAGTGTGCCCAGCTAGGACCTTGAGACACTGGCCAGACTTGGCATTCCAGACGCGTAAGGTGCGGTCCGTGGAACCACTAATCACCAGGTCACCGACCATCTGAGACGACCACACGCCGCCAGAGTGGCCCACGAGTGTGCGGAGACACTGTTAACGGAAATAAATGTTTTGTTTTAGCTGTGTAGGGTGTATACCGATTATAATACTATGTGAACAAACTTAATGAACAAGGTTTAAACTTGTGTAGAGTTTAAATAAATTAAGTGAGATTGAATTGCATTTTAATGTACATAATTCATCAATCCGTGGTTTTTTATTAAGATTAGATTTTTAATATTTAGTTCATCCACAGTTATTCCCCCAATCAATGCTGAAATTTTAGATTGCTGACTTTTTAATTATCGTGTTTTCACTAAATATCTTCACTATCACCATCATACGTACCTACATCATAAATGTCAGGAACATTATTACAAATAATACAATTTCAATGAACATTTTATACAGAAATAACAGACGATCATTTATATCATACAACATTTTTAATGGCTTTGATGTTTTAAATATTACTCAAGATTTAAACAATTATGAATCTAGAATTTACAGAACAGAAAAATCCGTAATGAAATAGATCTATTTAAGTGTTATTGTCTGTGACAAATAATTATGGAGTTGTTATAAAGAACAGGTAAACAAGCTCATAATTATATTATATTGGAATCCAATAGCATATAATGGTTATGACCTGGGTGTTACATATTGAGCATAACATATAAATAAGGTTGTTTACCTTGCCGGTTATCGCGGACCACACTTTCAGGGTGGTGTCGTCGCTGCCGCTGAGGATGCGGTTGCCGTAGAACTGCAGGCAGGTGATCACGTGGTCATCATGGCCACGCATCACGATTGGTGCGTTCACGGCCTTATGCAGCCAGTTGTTCTCAATAAGGTGCTGGCGCATGTACGCTGCCTTCCATGGACTGGCGCAGCGTGGCAACGACCGCGGCATCTTCTTCAGCGTCGTGATACCAATGCGACGACACTGCTCCTTCCACAGCAGGTTATCTTCAGCCAAGAACCTGTTGAGACAGTGCTAGTTAAGAGTTTGTAGTTAATTTTGCTTTGTGGTCATTACTACTACTTATGGGGCCTTGGTATTCCAAAGATGACGGCGTTAAATTGTTTAAACTTTAAAGTAATACATACTTCCAGTAGCGGCATGTTTGTGCGGCCCTAAGCAGGTCCTTGGGCTGCAGGTACCCGAGCACGGTGAGCGCCAACTCTTTGGGCAGCAAGGATATGAAGTCCCGTTGGAACAGCGGCTCGATCGCCTTCATCATGTACCGGACCTGGCTCGGGTCGCAGCAGTTGATCAGCTCGTCTATAGCCTGGATCTTTTCGCCGTTAGACCAAGCATGGAACCTGAAGGTGAACATTGAGTGACTGTGTAATTATAATACCAAAATAGATTTTTGTATCAAAATTTTTTTAATTATTATTTTTGAAGGCACCTATTTAAAAGCTATTCTGTGTGTTTAAACAAAAACTGAATCTTTATGTGGTACTAGGACGCTGAGTTTGGATCTTTGGATATTGCCTCATTTTTTTTTAACGGACAAAATTTAAAAGCTTTCTTTTCATGTAAACAATATAAATTTTAAAAATTTCAAGTACTTATGGTCAACTAGGTGCTCATTCCCAAAGTCAAACACATACAGAATACTAAATTAGCAATAACATTATCTGGACATAAGATAATGTTTATCATAAAAGAAAAAAAGTCAAAATGAAGTTTCATATTTCAGTACTTAGGAGAGTTTATTTATAGTGTGTACCTGTTTAGCCATTGCTTTATTTCCGGGGGTCCTTGAGTGCCGCTGGTGCTGGCTGAGCTGCAGCTGGGCGTGGGCGAGGGCCACCCATCCGAGCCTGACGACGAACAGCAGCCGTCGCCGCAGAACTTCTTAGCCGACTGCGGCGGAGGGGGCTCATGGCGACGTTTTCTCTGAAATTGTTGATAAAACAATAAACTGTTAATAAAATATTATATGCAATAAATTAAATAAATATACTAAGTATTATCAATACTAATGTTAGGGTAAAAAATATTCCATCAATATTTAGAACAGACGCTCAGGTTGGACTTAGGCTACTTTTACCTGAAAAGAAGAGTTGAAATTTACCACGCAGACAAAGCCGCGAGTGGTTGTAGGTGTAAATACAACTGCACTACAATCATGGATAAATAATTTGTTGTATGAAATTTTGAGATTAATTTAACATAACCATTTTTATTCATTTTGAGATTAATTTAACATAACCATTTTTATTTCTCTGTCTATATGCGCTCAAATGAATCCAGCCAGTAACGACAGTCTATCCTCAGAGCACTAATAAACTGTTTCAATATCAGATGCCAATTTGGTTAACCAAAACTATTCGTACGTAAAGAAATCATACAATAATTTAAATATACAGCTCTCTCAAAGAGTAAAACAGTGTACTCTTTACTAAGTTTATAAATGTAGGAAGATGGTTAAGATTAGTTACTGGTTTGTTTTACTGCTATTTACAGTTTTCCTAATAGATTATAATATAGTTTAACTAGCGGCCCGCTCCGGCTTCGCACGGGTATAAAATATATATTATAAGTATTTCTCCACTATTTAATGGATGTTATTGTACATATAAACCTTCCTCTTCAATCACTCTATCTATTAAAAAAAACCGCATCAAAATCCGTTGCGTAGTTTTAAAGATTTAAGCATACATAGGGATATAGGGACAGAGAAAGCGACTTTGTTTTATACTATGTAGTGATACTGACAGATAATAAATAATGCTGCCATTTCATTACAGTAATGTGAATTGGCGCAAATAAATTATGTTTTTTTCCTACCTCGCTTCGTCATTTCGGAAGGTAAATTAAAAAGAAGGGCAAAAAATTGCTAAGTTATGAAATATTTTACCATTTAGATGAATTAATGTTCTGAATTTCGATCTGTGCCCATGTATTAATTAAAGTATTATACCAAATACTTTATGCCGAACAAATTATTTATATCAACGCAAAACATAGTGTTTCTATTATTTTTCAGCATACATACCTACCATATGTTCAGTAAATAAATTATTTAGATTTTTACGTCTCAGGAAAATATAGTTGCTTCTCAATGATCGTGG
The DNA here is from genome assembly GCA_905340225.1 of Abrostola tripartita. Classification (NCBI taxonomy): domain Eukaryota; kingdom Metazoa; phylum Arthropoda; class Insecta; order Lepidoptera; family Noctuidae; genus Abrostola; species Abrostola tripartita. Next base: position 2,799,695 of record HG996486.1, read on the forward strand.
ACAACAAATGATTCAACCAGCGCTACATTGATAGATGTTTTTATGTATTAAGTGTTGAATGAATAAAACATTACGAAACATGATAGAGAGCCACTTTCTGAAATGTTTACTGCTATTAGATACGCTGTGGCGACCGATGTGTTGCACTCATGTGAAATATAGGATTTTATCTACCACTATTGTTGTCACAATTCTAAAATGTTTGGCACTTTGTATAATACTTTGATTTGATTAAAGATGGTCTTACAGAAATGTTCACGTAAATTTCAGTACCGATATAAAAATATTTGTTTTACTTTTATATATCATATTTGAATAGCAAAAGCTCGTTTTAATATGTTTAATGTTTACTATCAATAATTTTATTATAATATTTTGATAGGGATAACAAACAGCAGCGTAACATGGTTAGCGGCTTATCAGTAAAATTAACAAAATATACACTACTCACAACGTTATCCACATACTATATTACAGAAGAACTAGCTGTTAAAACACAGTTGATATTTATTTAAGTTTTTTTACACAATACGATACGTAACTTTCATAACCTTTATTTAATTTTAAAATTATATTATTAAAGAATCAATTAAACTTTTATTTTATATTTCAAGGAAGTGAAATATCACACTTACAAAATATTGCATCATATATAATTGCATGAAATCAAATGACTAAATGATCACGTATGTTTAATTTATGGAGATTCCGGACATGTTGTATTACGATTTCAAATAAATTAGTAGTTGCTAATTATCGGAAATACAACGCTGCACTTTTTAAAAACAACAGTATGAATCAAACACATTCTTTAACCATATAAGGAATTTTAATGACGATTTAATGCAAATTATGCATGAATAGTAAAACGTCAGCTAGATCAACATGTTTCTCTTAAATCTACAATATGTAGCAAAAACCCGGTTAGTTCCTATTAGCTGTGACATTAGAAATAATGTCTACACGAAAAAATAATGGAAAATGGATCAACAATATTTACCGTCTATGTGGCTAGTCTACCGTAGCTAAAATAAGAACTTATAAATTAAAATGCTATAAATATTATCTTCAAATCGACAATATAACAGCTATTTGCCAAAACAAAGTTCGTTCGATTACACGTGCCTACAGGAGTCAAGGCGTTTTATTAAAATTGTATCATTTATCAACTTACTAAAACCATCTTCATTATCCTGCCACAAAATAAGTAAATTGCAATAATGCAAAGCATTGAAGAATCTAATACACCATTGGACTTATAAGGCAGGACATATCCAACCCGACACTCGAATCGAAATGCCTTGTCGATGCAGATGAAATGCCCGATTAAAACTGAAGAAATATATTAAATCCCACAACCAAAGCTGACGACAATTAGGTCAATTTCTATAGTTCAAAAGTAGGACTTCCATCCTTTAAGTTACGCAAACATGGAAACTTTTCCGTAATTTATTTTCCTTTTCTAGAATTTCAGAATTTCGAAATATTGTTTCCAAAGAGAAGCCAAGCAAAGACTGAAAAACTTCGAAATGTACGCAACATCGACCTACATTATAATAATATACGTTTGAAGTGTATTATAATGAAAAACCAATGTTTACCCTTACTTATTGAGCTTATTGCCACATGGAAAACGGTCATGCGGTGGGTTAGAAATTGGTCAGGCAACAATGACGACAGGATGGTAGCGAGGTTGACCGTCCAGGGTGCGCCCAACGTACTTAGGTATCGTCACTCGTAGAGGCTCTCTACTTGCACACTCCATGATTAAACCTCCCTTAACTTAAACGCCTAATCGCCGCACTCAAGAGTCGTTAATAACATAAACTATGTAAAGATTTCAAAAACCTTAACATATTGTTAGTTTATATAATAATTAAATGTCACTGAGTGCGGCGGTTAGTCTATTGACATCTCTAATAAGTGACATGCAAAGACAGTGACAGGTATAATTTAATCAATGGTTAAACATATGTAGTCAATTTTTAGAAGTATAGAGGATAATGTTCAAGTGCTTACAAGTTCAAGACTAGTCATTCAGGGCTGGGTGCACGTAACGGTTCTCTTCGCGTTTTAGCCAACAAATGTCATACAGAATTTCACATCACACATTGTGCTGTGCCCTGATTTGATAGGGTTATATGATCGTTGGATGAGTGCTATTAATATTGTGGTATCATATTTTATTCCATTGCAAACAATGAATTTAAAAATCGAGTATAAACATAACCGAATGAAATGAAAATTTAAATGGCGGTCATTGACACTGTCTTAGGGGATTATGTATTGTATATTATTTATGCTATTTATATTACCCAAAGCCTCTCTGGTTCTGGTTCGGGCTCGTCTTCTTCTTCTTCGTCCTGAAACACATAATTATTTTTCATAAATACGAAAGTAACAGTCGTAGGAGACGTCAACAGACTCACAACGAGACACACGTTACATAAGACTTTTGATAAGCAGATTGTATAGACTAATAAAGAACACTACTGCCTACCCCTTCGGAGATTACAGGCGTGGTTATGTAATCATGTACAATTACTACGCAATTGTTTCATCTTTAATTTATATCTGCGAATATTGTGAATTATCCAAAGAGATAGCGATAGTGACGTACACGACAAGTTAAACGTCTTTTATTGAAGGACAATAATAACGTTGTAAATGATTCTGTTAGTGTCATGTTTATCTTCAGGCCGGTATTGATAACAGAGGTAGGCAAAAGTGTAACTATTGCATCCACACTCTGCAAATCGCCGTTTAGAAGTGTCAGAAAACAATTTGGTCAATTTAAATAAGTAACCAGCCCCCCTAGAGAAGTGGCCAAACGCTTGACGAATAGATGAAAATATATTTGGGTTTGATAATTATGTCATCGATAACATAGTCGAAACATTATGTCATCCTCATACATTTATCATTCTATTCCATTTCTATTCGTCAAGCGTTTTGCCACTTGTATTGGGGGGCTGTTTACATCACGCATATTTATTGTGTTAAATGTCATAAGTTTTTTAATTTCATACAAGGTAACTAACTACCAGTAACCTTTTATTGTATAAATCTTTTACTAGAAGAAGCCACATCTTTTTAGTTGTTTTACTGGTTTATCTTTATGACAGATGATAACTTTAATCTACAATTGTTTTTATTTTGTTTTGGTAGGATATTATCACGTACATATTCTATTTTCTAAAGTAAACATATTATCACACAGCAATTAAACAATATTTAAAAATATTGACACATGAATACGCATTAATATTAGTTTAAAATTAGGGGAATTTATAAATACATGTAATAAAAATATTTAGTACATTACTATTATAAAATACTTACCTCGTGTGAGGACAGGCACGTGCACCATGACTCTTCAGTTATTTCATCATCAGAATCATCATTACAACAATTGTAGCTCTGTAAAAGGGAAAAAAAAGGAAAGTTCATCAATTATTGTTTTTCTTTTGAATAGATTTAGGCTTCATTTAACATGTACGTACCGACGACTTTGAACTCCCCGGCTCGTTTTTTCCACTATCATCAAGACCAAGCAACTTCTCAGCGTTCGTAGTGGATGTTACAGTGAAACTCCTCGTGCTATCCGAGCTGGAGCTTCCTATACTGGATGCATTGGAACTGGTTCTACCTGAAGGCCCCCCTACATTACTTAAACAACCCTCATCATTGTCACATTCCATCTTTTCGGCTTTATACAACTTCCCTTTTGGAAAATCTTTCTTCTCCTCCTTATTACTATTTAACAACTTCTGCATAAAGTCCTCTTTAGGCTCATGCACAACATATTTTCTAGAATGAATCATGTTCTTTATAGTTGTGTTAGAATCATCTCCATCTTTGCTGCAGCCAGGGAGACTAAAATCATTTGAAATTAGATTGGAAAAGTTTGATATTGTCTCTGAACTTGAGGCTAGGCTTGAGTTAGCAGTGGACAGATTGCCAGAATAATGGGCGGATGCTCCGATTTTTCCATCTACGATCATTCCCGGGCAATGCTTCAGGAGACTATTTTCTTCATCAAAATCATCACGCTCGATGTCATCGATCGGCTGCCGACTATTATTCTGTGGGGTCACTGGTTTCTCTATTATCGGTTCATTTTCAGTCTTTATCTCTGCCTTAATTTCAAAGGGGACTTGGTTGGCCCCCTCATAAATGTCACACTCGCTTTGCGAGCATGATGGATCCATTCTACTGGGTAATGGTAACTGGAAGAACACAGTCAGTTAAAATAATGCTCACATATCAAGTAAAATAACGTAGAAAATTGTATATACTTTGTACAATGCAAACATGAATTAGATTTTATAGATTTATGCCTGATTTTATAAAAATTTAATAGACGTAATTACCTATGTCGTACGTAATGTGTGACAATGTTACTAAACAAGAGCAGAATAATAGTATTGGAAGTCAGAACACGAAGCGAGAGGGTAAAGCTGCTCCAAACAAATAATATGGTTGGGATAAATGAATTTGAATCACATAACACACACAATGTTAAATGAATCGCAATTCAGCTCAATACAATATTATCATTGAGCAATTTATCTCCTGCTTGAGACATTATGAGTGGTCAACCAAACTTCATACTAACTCATATTTATTTCGATAATCATAATATTAAAGGAATCACAATGACTTTAGAAAACATTACTATTTATTTAACATGCATTGGTATTTTATCATAATATTAACACTTACAATCCTTTGATAAGTTGTGCTTATTTGATGTGCATGAGCCGGATTTCTGTAAAATACAATGTAATCAATATTTATTTTACTTACGGCCGATTTTCAATCGTCAGTTAAATTACATAAATTCGACCGTTAAAATTGACATTTTGATAGTTTATATGAAAAATATGTCAAAGGACAAATTTATTATACGACTGCGGTTCTTACAGTTTAAATTAATGGGCAATTGAAAAATCGGCTTTTAACTAACAATATTTTTTATAAATGCAATAAATATATTTTACACAAATTACATTGGTATTACTAATTAATATATTAAAAGCAGCATAGATGAGAATGCTACGAAGGATGTGTGGAGTTAAAAATGGTATATGTACATATAATATAATACAGGGATTAAGTAAATCATAACAGAATCGTGGATAGGAAATTCAATTTTGTTCTGGTGGGGACATGATACGAAGAGAAAGTGTCATTAGACTAAAAGAAGGATGCTGCCAAGGTATGAAAGCCTAACATAAGGCCGAAGACATAGATTGTTTGAGGAAAGAGGAATAAATGGTATACGCAAAACCCCAACCAAAAAGCCAAGGGACAGGCAGAATCATAATGCTATTTTTAATTATCTATGTATAAATATATTGTGTTTACCTAGCACCCATGTTAATTTGATAATGAATCCATTTCCTCCAAACTATTATGCCCTTGCTGTTTTGCATTTTAGATAATGATCAATCACTTGTCACTCTATTATACTAGCATAGTTTATAAATATAAAAAAATATGTAAGTATATGAAACTAATTGCTTTAAAAAACTTAAATAATATAAATTTCTGCTTCCATGAAACACTCAGTTCAATGTTTTTCACTCACTGAATGTATTGTGTGCCCTTTGTTTAAGCTTTTCTACAGAAAGGAAAGGAAAATGTTTTCAGCAATTGTGGAAGCCATACAGCCAAATGTTGTGAAATTTGTGAAACGTGGGGTGAGAACGTGATTTTTGTAGATTGTGACAATTAGGGGTAAACGTGACTTTTTGTACCTACAACAAGTTAATTTACCTAATTATTTAATAATAAAGGCACAATCTTCTTACAGATTTTGTTTCAACCTGAATCTAGGCTTCAGATGTCACACAGTTTTATAAAACCGAAACACGTGAGCAGCTTTAAAATGGCGTACAATAAATACAACAAAAATATTATACAGACACTCACTCTGTTGCTCTCAATAAAACAAGCCCTAAGGTAGTAACAGATAACCTATACCTAACCTGACCATTTTATCAAAGTTGCAGATTAAAATACTAATCAATATGCAAACTTCTTAGATGTAAATTAAAATAAAATAACAATACTCTGCTCATTTTTAAGAACAAATTAGTTGCAAGCACAACAAATGAACATTTGAGCATGAAAATGTCACATTGGTACTAAGAAGCACTCGGGTATCAACCGGCAACTTTATGTAACAAATAACCTTTAAAGCTATCCTGCTAACAAAAGTCACACTATTTTCTATCCAGTCTAATATATGAGGGACAGAGAAAAACATACCATGAGATACAATTTATGTTGATTCATCTGTGTGCCTCTACTAACCCCATTTTACAGTATAAAGGCAACAAACACAAACCAACATGATATGTAGTAATAAGGAAGGCTGGCAAGATGCCAAATATAAGCATCCTTAAAAAATCCCTAACAACAATGAGTGAGAGTGAGAAAATACAAACATAATAGGAAACAATTGTTCCACAGAAAGGAAACCCTAAGATGCTGAGTAAGATTTTTGATTTTATCAAACATGGCCACAATGGTACACAGGTTAAACAAATTGAATATGTATTTTGAAGCATTGTTGTTAGTTCTGGTTATAAAAGCTATATAGACTACTATTTATGTTGTTAAATTATGCATAGTATCCTATATAATTTGTTAGCCTAATATCAATGATACAACATAAAGAAATACACCCCATATTATACATAACCTCACCCTTTGTTTAAAGTCAGTTAAAAACCAATAACATGAGTAATTTTAGAATTAATTTAAGCCGTTACCAATGTTTCATGAATAATGAACTTTCCTCTTAAAACTATAGTAATGGAAGTATGTTGTCACCTTTGAGTGGGTCAATAGAAGACCAAATAAATTGTGTCAACCATATCCTCTCAGAGTTACCAACAGTGGGAACATGTAGTGTGTACAGTAATGGTAGAATTAACTTGACAACCTTCAGAATCCTTATAATTCAGTTATTACAATGAATTACATAAGTGTTTTTAAACAAAGACATGTTCATAATCAAAGAATGCTAAATAACATAATAGACAACAAAATTAATAAAAAATAAAATAATATGTTTCATACATAGGTGTAAAAAATAAAGTTAATATGATAATGAAAAAGCACATTGCACCTTAAACCATAACCTGAGTAGTTAATCATCGCAAATGCAAGATTAAGTTAAATGTGAGCGCTGCAGCAATAATTAAACCTTTTAGAATATGTTACTAAAAATTACATTTGTTAATATACTATAAAAGTACTTATATTAAAAAAATAGTGTTGATGAATTCTATTTTTGTTAACACTTCTAATTAAATGAAGTTGGTTAATGACTTTACTTTCTTAATTATATATAGCAAAAATGCATAGCAAGTTGTGTGGCAGACTAATTCACTTGTACATTTTTATGGTATAATAAGTAACTCATGTTCGCCAACACTCACCTCAAATATCATAACTAAATTATTTAATAGAAAATATAATAAAAATCAATTCATTCTTTGTAAAGAAAAAGACTTGAAATAAATAATATTTTAAAAACTAAAAATAATCTTAATCTTGAAAATCTAATCACTGGAAACTGAAACTAAAAACTTGTAGAAGCACACCTAATATTTTATATCATAAAGGTACCTAATAATCAAATTTTGATCAGTAACCATAAAGTGTAAAGACCTTTCTGTAATTTAAATAGTCTAATCAAATTACTATATTACAACTAATTAAATAATAAATTCATAGAACATTATCTGAAATACTAAATGAAAACCAATCAATATTACATGGGTAGGACCTCTAGAAGTGAACACATGTTTTACAACAGAAAATCACTATTTATTGACTAGTAAAATGTATTGTGAAGTAAAATAATGATAAGACATGAAGGAGTAACAAGGAACAACAAGTTCACAAGGTCATTGTGTTGGATTGTTTCTTTGGCTCTACCACTGTAGCCAATGTCATAATCAAGGCCATTACAGTCATATGTTCAGAATAATGCTAGCAACTAAACACACAATAAAGGATCTCACTCCATTAATAGCTATACAAAGAAACGGCTCAATGCACCGACGCGAAATGCGATCGAAACATGTACGCGCCCCTGGGCAAAGATAATACGTGCATCTGTACAGGAAGTATATCACATGGAAATAAATTCCTACAAAAACCGACATAACCGCAACTACGACCGTGAGAACCTTTTTTTTAACACTCAAAACACAGTATTCACTTGCATTCGTTCATAAGAAAAAAATATGGGCAAAATTTCTCACAATTTATGGCGAAATGGTCTGACCTTTGCATAATTACAACTCAGACTGACGCGATCAGTTCAATGTTGACCTATATGTGCAAGGAATAGGACTAGCTGGATGCGCAGAAACGCATCGCGAGTAGAACAGCTCTGTCTGGGATTTTGAAAGGCGTGAATACATAAAAAAGTGGGATGGGAGAACCTATTACGTGCCCCACGTCTGCTGCAACACAGTTTAAAATAGTAAGCTTACCTGTTTTGTGGCTACAGCGTTAATAATTTATTTGGTTTTGCATTATGATTATTATAGAAACATAATTAAAAATGTGTTCGAAATAAAAAAAATAATGCAATGTGCATGTAAATCTATATCATCGACTTCAAACACCGTGGTCGGCCATCGACCATAGTCAAGCTAGAATTAGAAGCTGCCATATTAGAAAATAAAAAATTCTATTTTATATTGTCTATGAAGACAGAGTACAAGTGTTGTACTTCGTGACATGAAAAGCTATAGTCTAGTATAGACATCCTAGTATAGCTACTATAATATTGATTAAGGTCCTATGCATAATGCAATGCGGCGTGTCTTAGGGAACATGCGTCCCGGGCAAATCCAACTGTCGAGATGAAACGCAACTAGAGCAAATTAAGATATGATGATTACCTGTCTGTTTCACTGTTCATAGGTGTATAATTATCGTTTGATCGTATGTCTTAAAACGACCCTTAATTTTTATTTTGTGCATTAAATTGCATTGCATTTTATTTTATTTGTTTTAATAATACAGTTATTTATTCTATAACAATATTGGACCCCGTCTTAGAGCATGACTCCGCCAAGGAAAATAATAAAAATACATGGAAAAAATCATAATTTATAAACATAATGAGGCATAGAAATGTGATTACTTATGCAATTTTTTAAATTCTTCCTAAACAAATGCCTGCAATAACAATTAAATCATCGTGTCAAAAAATTGCATACAAATAGTCATATATTAATATTCTTTAATTTATAACAAAGTGGTGTGCCATAAGACGTCATGTTTAAGTTTGAGATCAGCTACTTCCCAAGACGTCATCCATGGCACAAATTAGTGTGCCGGCTTCAATGCAGGCCTACAAGCTAACGTATAACGTAGATAGGAACCCCTATCAATACCTACACCTACAGAAGCGCGTCAATTTGGGAGCAAAAGCGTATCTAACGAAAGAAAATTTTAGGCTATTACCCCACAAATGTGTTGTGAACCTATTCTATAGTATTTATATATTTAGTTTGATATAAATTTACTACCTACCTCGCATCGACAGCGTACTTGAAACAGTGTCTAGCGAACGACGAGTCATAGATTTTATTTAAATAATACAATTATTCAAAACTAATTTTAACAACTAATTCGCCGAGTCCGAGTGCTAAAATGTATACCTGTTTATTATCATTGGTTACAATATAAATTATACTCAATATTGCGCCGTCCTCGAATACTTGGGAACATGGCAGGAACCACAAAATAAATTCAGCAAAACATTTCACTAACATTTTAATTTAAAACATTGTTACATATTTACGAAACTACATTGTGAAGGCCATTTTCGATTCACCATTGTGATAGTAAATCGAAGTCCGTAAGGCGTTGCATTACAAAGCCCCGTTTCTTTATTTTCCTCTTTTCCTTTTCTTTGTCGTCGTCTTTTACTACCGCTGGCGATTTGGTTTTTTTACTTGGTTTGGTTTTATCTGCATCTTTCATCTTTTGAACCTCGCAATCCATGTCAAAGGGACATTGATCGGAAGGGTAAATTGGCATCATAACGACTGGTATATATTGCTGGTTTCCTGCCGCCTATAAATTAAGAATGATTTTCTTACTTTTATTATTAATAAGACTTTTAAAACTAAGTAACTCTAAAGCTGTGTCTAAACATAGCGCGCAAAGTGCAAAGCAGCTGCACGCGGCACGACTAACAGACAATAAAAACGTTCACGCACGGCCCCTACTTGCAACGTCCCCGACCGCGCGCGGTAGACGTCTAGTCACAAGGCAACTAGCCGCGCCGCGCTTGTCTTTGAACACACCTTATGCATTCTATGCATAAGACGCACTGCTTACTTTAACTGACAATAAGCTAAAGCATTAAAAAATACTGTTTTGCTAGGGTGCCCTCTATGTTTTTGCAGGCGTTTCAAAATCCAAAACTAAATTATACCTGATGATTCTCTGCAGCACATTGACAGCAGTAGCTTTGCGCCGCAGATATCGCCTTAGAATTTACTAAATGCTGTATAACCGATTTCAATCGGTCTTCATCTAAATTTTCTGGTTTTTTGTTTTCCCATCTTCCTTCAGGATTCATTTGAACAATTACAGGAGCCGACATACCCAATGTGTCATATCCAGGCTTGGCGAGGGGGCTATCGAAGAAACAGAAAATAAGAAGTTTGAATAAGCCATTATTTACAATTACATTGAATTTACCAATACCATAGCTTACTGTATTTGAAAATAAATAAAAATCGACTTACATGTTCGCTAGTTTATTGATTAATTTTTGATCAGCCATCGTAGAAATGAACAAAATCTCACGTTGTTGTTCTTAAAATATAAATACGACTAATTTTATTAATATTTATAATTATTATAATTAAGTGAAATAGTTTATATCATTTTAAAAGTTTTATCCTACTTTTAAATTTTCAGTGACATATTTCAGGATGCCAGATATTTAAAAATTATTTTATTTAACTTTTCGGTGGACAGTACTTATTCAATTATATAAATACTTTAATAAAAATACTTGTCATGTATGCATAAAGTATTTAAGATAATAGCATAATAGAGACGCAATGCACGTCATTTAGGAACAAAAAAATATATAATTTTTTGGGCGAGGGCACTGACCTCTATTATACTACGTAATGGAGGTCAGTGGGCAAGGGTTACATACACCAAACTCTGGATATCATCGTTACGCACGCACACTGCATAATATGTGCAAAAAAATAAACAACTACGCGCACTGAATTAAAACAATTTTTTTACGAATTTTTCGCGGTTATAAGTAATTAGTTTTTTAAGTAGTTTCCCGACGTTTCGAATCCTTTACAGCTCCAGTCCAGTCTCCATGCTGCTACTACCCCTTGCCCGGCCCTCAGATTCGAACCCAGGATCTCATGCGTAGACCAAGGAGGATTTTTCAATAATTTTGTTCCCCTTTTTCAGTTACTATAAACAGGAATAAAAAAAATAAAAAAGACCTTAAAAAAACTCATATGAAAACAAACCCAGAATATGAAGCGGTGATATCCATATTATTTACTATAAACATATAAATTAGTTACACTCTCGTGTATTCGGGCATTCCCGAATACATACACACGTGATTTTAACCAGAATATATAGTAAATAACGTTGTTCCTAACTTTAGAAGGTAAGTAACCCAAATTAATAAGGAATGCAGGTTTAAAAAAAACAAAATTACTGTCATGCTATTTTTATTCGATTTTAATATAATGTAGACAATGTGTACGGGTGCCCCAACTTTTCAAATAAATCTACCACTGCGACATTAAATCGAAGTCAGTATGTCTGCTCAGCAGCCATGGTTTTGGCTTTTTCATAGGCCCGCCTCCTCGCCTCAATTCACTTGTCTTTTCTTTTTTCGGTTTCTTGCAGGAGTGCCATATGAATCTATAAAAAAACCATATGTAATATATTTCCTTCATTTTCAACTTAAGTTTTAATCACCTATAGCGTACTTATTCAATTGTGGTCTAAGTAAAGAATATTGCAAGTAATATGTATGTAGCAAACACGAGCTTGCACTGACTAAATATATATAAGGGCGTGTTAAATGTCTGCTTTGAGATTTCAACTTAATTTTAATCTTTAGTAAGATCAAAAGACTTTGTTCCAACATTAAGAATGTCAAAACACGTGGTATCTTATATTTAAGAAAGTTACTTTATCATTATTAAACTAGATGGCAGGGCAATAGATATTAGTCAATAATACAAAAACAAGTACGATTTTGTACAATTTTAAACTTTAAAAATAATTGTGTTTGAGTACATAATTTGTATTTCTAATTTAGCCTATTTATGAACGAAAAATCTTTTATGTCCGGTTGTTTCCAATTTATGAGTTTGCACTAATGATTGAAATCATTAGGTAGGATGATGATGATAAGAAAATAAATTGTTATTCCAACCTTGGCGTTCGGACTGACTCGTTGTGTACAGGACATTTAAACTCCCAGTCAGGTAGTTGCAGGATGTAAATAATTTCCTCATCTTCTTCTTCGGATTCTTTTCGTTTGTCAGCTTCGGTTTTCGCATATGGCTGCGGACATCGTAAATTTATTAGGCTTACAGAAACTAGCTTCTGTGATGTAGGTAGATAAAACAAAATTTAAGAATCCCTACATTTTTACTGCAGATGGCGAACTCAAACCCGCGCTATAAACGGCTTATGGCGCTTAACTTAACGCTCTCAGCGCCCTCCGTCGGGAACTATTGTTTTTCTTGTATTCCTAAAGTGTACTAATACAAAGCAGTGGCAGCAGCTAGCTCTTAAGTCTCTAAGACATAGGTACTTGTTTATTTATAAACGATAGATGGTGCTGTATACATTTTAGTTAATTTTATGAATAGCGCCATCTGTCAATTCACTTTTGAAACCTTTGTTTCATGTAAGTGACTACTAGACAGCGCCACCAACTCTATTGTTAACTAAAATACAAAGAATATCAGATCTATACTTTTTTTAAAGAATTATTAAAATTATACTTACGAAGACACTTGGTGCAGATATGGCCTCACTCGGATCTAAGAAACCATCGAGAATCTGTTGGTTGATTTTACATTTGCGTGCCATGTTGAAGTTCTGGGCTTCTTCCTGACTCAAAGGGAACGTGATTAAGGGGCGTCTGAAAAATGCAACACAGAAATAAGTAGATGAATAAGTTAAAGAGCAATGTACATAGTCGCTAAGCTACTCATATGAAATAGGTAGGTACCCATTGGTCTCAAGTCAAGTCATTTCCAATAACACGGATTTCCATTCACTACCATCCTGATTTCACCTTATTTTCGCTAAAGGAAATAGTTATTTACATTACGTAAACATTGTCCCTCTTACATATAAACGATGCTAACATGTGTTTTAAGATAACCATTTGGTAAGTCTATTGGCATCTCTATTTTTCGACATGCAAACGACAGTGACAGGGATAATTTAACCGATTATATAACAATGTCAATTTTTATAAGTAAGCGGGTGTATTGTTAGTACTTAAGTATTAAAATGTAAACTTGCACCCAAGTTTCGCTAGTCCCATGTAGGTAATACTATTTATGTCTGCAATATTATAGTCAGTGGTGTAAAATAACTAGGACAGCTTTAACTGGTAGGCAATTGGCAAAAGGACGAGGCGCCTGATGCGTAATACACAAAATTAAAAAATAAATAAAAAACACAATTACCTAAACGGATCAAGGTAAAGGGCTCTCTGTGGCAGCTTAAAATGTTTCTTGATGTAGTCTTCATCGAGTAGCTGGAAGTCACTCTGTGCTGATATACCAGCCGACGCCGGGCGCGGCTTGCTGCCGCTGCCTGCGGTGGCGCCGGTCTGGTTGGGCAAGCGCGCGTCGTCGCGAGGCACGAGGCAGATGAGCGGGAGGCTCGCCTTGCCTCCACCCGCGCCGGCGCCGGTGTTGCTGGGGCCGCGACATGCGCAACACCTGCACTCCAAAGTTACAAGCTTTGTAATAGTATGGACGCATTACAAAGGTAAAGACCTAGAAGAAACAACATAAAAAACACATACCTAACACATATAGTACACATATAGTACCTAGTACCTACGTATATCGTACACCCACATTTCATTATGATAATTATAAGTCCCAATGTACCTATTAGGGGTCGAGCTCCCGGTGAAACATCTAAAACCGTGTTACTGAGAATTACCTAAGGGAAGAACCCAATCACACATTGCCTGACCCGGAATTCAAACCCAGGACCTTATGCTCAGCAGTCAAGGGCAAAGCTGGTAAATGTTTGGACTCATTAGAAAGATAAAAGGTACCTACCTACCTAAAAGCGGGGATAGGATTGAAATCATGACCGTTTATAAACCGAGGAAACCGCACACCTAAGCGATTGTTCAACGGTGTGTAAAGCCATGTCAGAGGCCTACAGGCGATTAGAAGAGAAGAAGAACCATTTATTGAGAAGAGCCGTCATTAGGCTATTGAAAACAACGTCATTAGGTTATTGGCTAAAACAGACAGTAAATTCTGAATGGATAAGCACTAATCGTGCGCCTACACGGGCAATTATTTCGTGATTATTGGCAATTTTGGTTTAAAATGATGTCTCTGCAACACCTGGCAATGTATGGCAATACAAAAATTGTATAGAAATTGCCAAGAATTGGCCAATTTTATTTGCCCATGTAAGCGCACCTTTAGCGCCGCAGTAAGTTAAATTCTGAATAAAAAACCAATCAATCAAATAGGTGGAATTGTAAGTAACAAAATTGCCGTTTGCACTCTGTTTTATCCAAATGAAATGTATTTTATCACGGACAAAATATTTAAGTTTACCGTCGAATGTAGGTTGTGGGCAATCATATTAAGTTGAATAAAGCATGCGGATTTTCAGTGTTTAATAAAATCTGTTTCATACGCATGTATTTTTATCAATCAAAGTCAACACTCGGTTATTAGGTACTTTCGGAGCGGTAGGTACGTTAGTCGAAATAGATATTGCATTTATTTCCAATAAATGTTGCAATACAAGTAATTAATTTTGTTCACATTGCCGGATTGCCACTTTTTATACGAACGATCCAAATGTTTTATTACGAGGAATACGCGGAATTTTACTTTTAACAAAATAGCAATCCTAGTCTAGGCCTCTTTTATTAATGATTTTTTGATACATTTTACCTCAGTTGGTTACGATTTTATTTTTATTAGGCGTTATTTAAGGTACATTTTTATAAATTATTATCAATTTTGCCTTATTGAGATAACCCTCAATATTTACTGATTACAAAATCGCATGTAAATGTCTCTGGCTAGTTATTGTGCATCGCTATTAGTGTAGTTTATTTCTAACAATCAATTAAAAACATAATTACAAGAAATGCATTCGGTCGGTATACACACACTTCGCACAGGGCCCAATGTAATAGGGTGCGAGCGTTGACATTAACTGGGCACGAAAACCGACTCCGTGCTGCCCTTCAGAATTACTTGGTAAAACCCTTTAACACTTTGCCCGGATCGGGGTTCAAACCAAGGACCTCATGCTCAGCAGTCGTGCTTAGCTACCACTAGACCAACGCGGCACTCTGCTAAATAATGCTTCATCTGAAATATCATTGGGGACTTAAGAATCCCTAATTCGTCCATTCGATGTTTTCCCTGATTTTGTCTTCTACTACGTTGGTAACATGACTATTGATATCGCCAGCTATACTGTGATTGCATACACTGTGTATTAAGTCTTGATAAAAATATCTAATGATCTTGTCTAACTTTAAGGTAAGGTATGCTTAATCCTGCCCCATTACCATGAACTCCTAAAGCAGGGCAGTTTACGTTGAGGAAGCGAGACGCCACATTACACTGCACGTAGCGGTGTCTCGCTTCCACATCGTAAACTGTCCTGTTTTAAGAGTTCATGGTAAGGGGGCTGTTAATGCAAAAGCGGTTGTTTTATTTTCAATGTAATGCGCCGGATTTTTTGTTTTAAAAAACGTCGCTCTTCTAGTAAAGCCTTTCTCCCTGTATCGTGGGTGCGTTTCACAAACATGAAATATCACATACACACACTCATCATTTTAGTTTAATTTAGATGTCTAGATATTCTGGTTACTATCCAGTTGATTAGACGGGCAACTGATTCTTCTGTTATATTCTCTTGAATTATTTTTGCATCTCATTCTTAATAATTTTGAGCCTTGTGCGGTTAATGTTTGCGTAATGCAAGTCCTGCTAGCATTATCAGCGGTCTGTTCCCAGTCCTTTACAGTATTTACGTGAGCAGAACAATAGGTTTAACACGCACTATAAGGTACTGCCACACTTGACGGAAAAATCGTCGCGTGCTGCGAGGACAGGAAAATAACATAGAACCTCCAACTTTACATAGTTGGTCAATGACCCGCTGGTTTAGTCCGCCGATACGCTCACGGTTCACCCGTTAGATATGGTAGTACCCTTATTATCACAGAAACTGAACTTACGAAGCCATTTTTCTGCAGAATAGGAAGTGTCTTCAGTTATAAAGAGTTTACCCTTATTCTACGTCAACACTAACATGTTTTAGTATTTTATAAATTGTAAATACAAATTAATTTAAATCATTTTTATAAAAATTGTATTTTTGTTATGCCATGTCATCCAGAAAATTTACGTAATTGTCATTTATGTTATTTTGTTTAAAGTTGAATGTTTTTCTTCTATATGGCTATGCGTAAAATGTACTAACTCCTTCGAAATGAAACCTTTGTGTTACTTTATTAGAGTGCAATACGATTATGATGCGACAATGATACGAATAATAAAAGAGCGTATAATAATCATCATCATTCGCAGCTTTAGTGTGCCCATACCCACTGCAGGCAGACGCTATGTAATTTGTTTTACCTAGATAAAATTTTTTATAGGCAATCTATACAATTTTAGCTACGCATATCGGTGAATTTTTAACCTTATGAAGTTTTCTCTAGGCCCTCCATAATATTCCATACGATGTCAAACAGACTGAAAGTACCGGCGTAAAAACAATATGTGTCTGCTATTGGAGTAGTAATATCGAATTGCGCATGAAAAGTTCTTCTCAAGATTGAAGTGATAATCCCTGATTTATGCCACGATATAATATTATACCTACGTCTACTAGTCACTCAGCATACAACCAGCCCTCTTCGGTAAACATGCACAATACTAAAAAGTCAATGCACCGCCGTCCCTCCACCAGGACCCACTATTGACTCATCAGAGAAACTTAAACAGTCGCTAATCCGCTGCGGAACATAATAAAGACGATACATTCAATATTCGGGGTGGGGCGGATGGCGGCGTATGGAGGCCACGTGGCCGCACTCTTCTAGCTACGACGAGAGATTTACAATCGCCGGGCACACGTTGGGGTGTTTGCAAGCGATTCGATATTTATCCATCGCCCCGGGCAACCGGTTTATTGCTTTCCATGCGCTTAAGGATTTTGTGGAGAGGCTATTTTTTACGCGCTAATATTGACGAAGACGTGACTTCTATTTCTTGATATCGCTGCTTTGCTGATTGTTTACAGTTCACAGTAAAGTAAATTCTGACAATCAAGATATTTTGCGAAATAGGTTCTGGGAGTGGCGTTTGGAGTTTAAAATATAAAGTTATGACGATCGACGTCTTTATTGGATACATTTGCAGTTTCGACACTCGGGTCACGTAATTACCTGACCAATTTATGTCCTCGTATGTTCTGACCTAGATGACCTCTCTGTTGTCTCTGGTACTACCTACCGTATATTTCCAACATTCATTTTATTTACTATTGATAGACGTAGGTATTTATATCTCAATGGAAACGAAGATGTGTGTAGATATTGACATGCCTAACGTGGCTTCACCCGAGTATTTTCGCTTGAGTTACCCTACGCTTAAACCGCACTGGGTACGAAAGCTTCGATGTTTGTTTATTGAATCGACGACAAGTTGAACAGCAGTTGCAATGGATTGCTCACCTCACTAGTGATGTGACTAACACACTGGTACCACAGTCTATGCTATGCCAGTACTATCGACAAAGAATCGTGAAATTGGGTCTGAGATGGAGTAAGTATAGGTACTAGTATTCAAGGCGAGTGAAAGGCAACCGAAGATATTTTATTTATTCTAAAGTAGTACAAATAAAACAATGGTACCGACTTCCGAGTGGCATGATCAGCCAAGTTTGCCAAGTCAAAGGTCGCTTTTCCAATCCCGGCACGCACTTATGTATTTTTAGTGCGAACGTTAAATTAGTTATCAGTTGCTCAAAACGGTGTAGGAAGACATCGAGAGGAAGCCGGCACACCTGAGAGATTTTTCAGATGTTTAAAGTCACGTCAGAGGCCTACAGGCGGTTTAAACTCTGACATCAATCAGGTGGTTCATCAAATATACGATAAGAAGAATCCTTTAACCACCGTTCCAGTTTCCTTTTATGCTTGTTTCTGACAGAGAGACAGACGGACTGTCACTATGGGACCAGTTACAACCAGTTGCTACCATCGTCTATCTAAAGTTCAATAGTTAAACTTTTTGTTTACAGCACTGACGGAAAACTGCCTTGTGGTCTGCATTGTAATTGACGGACCGATTGCTACATATCGGCTTCCTAGCTTAGGGTCGCGATTTTAACAGCAAGTTTGTAATTCATAGGATCATTATGAAGGAAGAATATAAAACTTATTTGTGAGACAATTGTGGTGTGGAAGTTAACAGTTGTCCTCTACATACATAACAGGCCTACATATTCCGAAGCGGTGAGCAAAGATGTACCTATAGAATACATTTTATTAGTTATGTTATAGATGCTAATGTAACAGGTAGCCAGCCTCTTAGCTTCCTTGTAATCGAAAGAAAATTTGATCCACGATCGCACAACCCAGTCTGCAATCTGTAGTGTGGTAGGCCCATTATTTTGCCACTGTACCAGTCTATTAGAGTTGTATTTATTGAAAGACATTAAAATTCATATTTACTGTTAGGAGATAATATATATCGACATAAGGAGTAGAATTGAATATTGTAGTGTAAGGTAAACTCTAGGTAACTAAAATACCTTTCTTAGGAAAGGCAATAGTGACTTGATCAATCGGCAAATGACTGATGATCACACAATTCTATTGGTGTAACAACGAAATCGCAAAGTCAGAGTTCAACGTATTGTTTGTAATTTAACTATTGTACAGAGTAATTAATTAGTTCGAAATCTACTTAGTGAATTGTTTGTTTGGACTAATCCATACTAATATTTGTTTCTTGTTTTAATTATGGGAATGTTTTAGTTCCTCATTTGGTGTATGACATTAGAGATGGGACACACCATTATGAGATATAATCTAAATAATATATAAGGTTAAAATTCGTGGTCTTTGCCTTCCCCTCTGCGTAGTCGGCTGGTCTCTTACCATCATCGGAATTTGGTAAGGAGGAAATACGCATACGTAGGTCAGCCTCATTGGTCTAGTAATTGCGCGTCTGCTGTGCATAAAGTCCCGGGTTCAAATCCCGGGTCGGGCAAGTGTTACTGAGTTTTTCCATTAGGTGATTCACAGTGGCAACTCGGAGACTGGATTTGTACGCGGTTGATGGCAGTAGGCTATTACATTGGGGATATATATCATCATCATCAGCCGAAAGACGTCCACTGTTGAACAAAGGCCTCCCCCTTCAGGGGATCGCAATGTCGGTGGTCAAGTTACAGAAGCCGCTGCTGCCCATCTTCTGGATTTACCCTTAGTCGCCTCTTAAGACACCCACGGGATGTCTAGGACTCTATAATAATAAAATTAAAATAATAATTCTAGGCCGGATACCACACGGCATTACAAGCAAGACCAACTATAACATAACAGGTGAAATGTGGGTGTACTTTACAGGACCTCTGTCTACTTCTTCGAGAAATACAGACGTGATTATGTTACGTGAGATACGTAGGTAACTTAAGGTATGCTTACCTTTAGAAACCCTTATACTTGCCCTTAACCTTAACCCTTACTGAGACCTTAAATTATATTTTCAGCCTACTTTTTAAAAGCAAAAGAATACACTACCATTTTAAATTTCTCTTTAAGCCTAATAATGTTGGATAGCAACATTGATGTACCTTCCCACCGTTACATTCACCTCAGTTAGCAATTGTTTGAATCGAAACAGTATGGAGTATATAACTTTGTGAAGAGCTTATATAGAGCTCTAAAGATATTAGACCTTTTCAAGTTAAGACCAGCCGGGGAATATGGGCTATGAGCTGAGAGAATTAGAGATATCGCCAGCTAGGTTGGTATATATTGATACCCGATTTTGGGTTGGTCAAAACATAATCTCTTGGTACGCCAATGAAGTCACGCGACTGCCACGGTTGAACACAGCTGTAGCAGCGACTTTATTGGCGCAGTGGCTAAGCGATTGGTCTGCTGCGCTAACCGTTGCAGGTTGGTTCCCGCACGGGACAAAAATTAGCATAGGTACCTAACTTTCACCACACTTTACAGGTGTAAAGTCATTACTTTCGATAGAGATTCGATAACTATTAAAACTAAGTAATGACTTCTAAATTTTACTCATCCTTGGAATTTAATAGAAATATCGTGTATTGTTTCCGTTCGTGTTAGTTCGGAACCTCTACAGGTTCTGTATTCTACGGCTCGCCCGTGGAAAGTTATCTTCGGCATTTGTTTACACCGTGGAATATCCGACACCTGTTGAACGGATAGATCAAACACTCGTTATAATGGGAGTCACGATGCTACCGTTTTGTTGGCACCCTTTTACCAAGAGCCGGTGACAATTTGACTTCTTTTAAACATCGTTTAATAAGTTTAGAAGTCGTTGTGAAGTTAAAAGGCATATAAAGACTGCTTGGTGTCTTTTTGAATACGGTACAGAAAATGGATACGTTTTAACGGCTGACTGGTATTAGATTGACTTTTCCCTTTTGAAACTTTGTTTGAAAATGTATCGAATGTTATTGGGTGCTTTGAATGCGATTGCAATTGGGTAGATGTTGGCATTAATTTGGTTGATAACCCGTGGGGTGCCGGGCCAGAATAGCACCTTCACATCTTGTCACGTTACGTGTCGTAGGAGGCGACTAAGGGAAAATGCAGAAGATATAATTGATTTGATTCTCAAACGACTGATTACATACAATCAATCGTCGAACAATAAAGATTTATGGCATATATACGATATCGTCAGAGTTGCGGGCAACCGGTGGATGCAAATGACAAGTTGTCGTTAATTTTGGCGTTCTAAGGGTGAGGCCTTTGTCCAGCTGTGGGCGTCTTCCGGCTGATGACGATGGCCCATTACAAATATGGAGCCCAAACAAATAAATCAACACAAATAATGTTACCTACTAAAAGAATTTCCCAACATAGGTACTGTTACTATTCTTTTATTGGAGCATAGCGGTCAATTCAGCGTTATTGCATGAAAAAACACTCCATGAAATTTTTAATTAATCATTGTAACGAATCGCTTTACTAAATGCCCAGACTCTGATCAAATATCCTTGATGTACAATATTTGTTTTGAACAGGCCGGCGCGGCGGAGCGCCGGATTAACTTTTGCCGGTGGCGTACACAAGTGGCAAAAAATTCAAATTCAAAATGTTTTTATTTCACGAACCAATTACAGGCTTTATGAAACGTGGATTTACTAGTTGCTTGGATTCCTATGGAGAAGAACCAGCAAGAAACTCCAAATATTACTCAAATAACGCTGCCCTAATAGAAATAGAATAGAATGATAAATGTATCGGGATGACAGAATGTTTAGACTAAGTAATCTGTGACATAATTATTAATAATAATAGCAGCCTATTACGGTCCCCACTGCGGGGCTAAGACCTATTGTCGTATAGTGATCACCACATCACACACAATCGATTTCAGATACATAATTTAATCCAGATTTCCTCACATAATTACCATAGATTTTTCATTCCATTCGTGTAGAACTATGTAACTTGTCAAAGGCCCTACTGCAGATAAAAACAGAACACGGCGCCGTATATTGGTTGTCGATGGTTTTTTTAGCTCACGATAGCTTACACTTTTATGTTGAAATCCGACGTTGTACTTACCTAGTATAGGTACCGTATATTATAATGATAAGTTGGTGCCCCAGAACGAACGAATGAGAGCATTCGTAGGTCTTTGTCTGTCGTTACAGGGAGTCAGAAGCCCAAAAGTTTGACAACCAGTCTTACTACGGGGCAGGGTAAGGGTGTTACCCTGTAACTGGGTTGGGAAGGATTGCTATGTAAAGTACTGGTATCTATTTGCATCTGATAAAGTGGAAGTCACCCTCATTATAGTTAGGAAAAAGCAAGGCAGCTAGAAACTCTCACAAATATCAATTTAAACAATACCCGTGCTTTTGCTATTGTTATCGTTTGAGCCACCGCGCCATTCATCACACAGATCAGACACAAATCATCATTGATCATACTAATACCGTGTTAAATTACTTTTACAACTCTCCTGAGAATTCTCCATAATATTGATCAGTCACATGTTACATTCGGGAATGCACGACTATATATTTGGGCTAGATTATATCCGATGGTATATAAATGGCAGTACACCCTTGATTCCGCTTACCCAATACAGGTGTCAGAGTATCACTACGAACACGTCCCGTCCCAAACGAAGATAGAAATAATCTGATGACAAATCAGATTGGTCCAAAGACACCAAACTTCCTCAAGATTTATTTTATGGGTTATTGGACAACAGTATTCCTGTCATCAGACTCATTAGATTGTTTTCTAATTTTATAGCATTCATTATTACCCTCTTGAGAATTCCCATGATTTGTGAAGGTGAAACATATAGCAAATAAATCTTAGTTAATCAATGCTTAATCCTTCTCTATAAGAGATGAGGCCTTTGCCCTGCAGTGGGACAGTTATAGGCTGTTATTATTATGAAGCTCTCAGGCGCCTGACAGAAGTACGTGGGTGCTGAAATAAAGTTGATTGAGTAAAAACGAACTTTTAAACAATCGCGTTGGATGATTAGGTATAAAAAAATTACGACACGGGAATGAACGCGAGCACATGTTTTTAATTTTGGCTTGACACTTCGACCGGGTTGCAACGGCCGTGGTCGCAAGCAGACTGAGTCTGTCTTATCTGATTTTATTTAATTGAGGCAAGCTTGATTTTTAACTCAAAACTTTCTATATATGCACAATAATTTTCTTGTAAATCTACGTATAGCTAATGTACATTATCTGTGAGGAACTGATAAATAATAAAATTACTTGACAGCGACAATATAATTATATGGATGCGGATTTCCGAGGTATGCAGCAGTCTAGCTGAGACTGTTCCAATTCACCCCTATTTTACTCATCAGTTTCTAAGTAGATTGTGGGCAGCGTGCTGGAAATTTTCATTTAACTATGCCTTTGGAACATTGAAACAATGGGAGCTATTATATTCACAACTGTCAGGAATCTAGCGACTTGCTGCTTTATAACAGCCCACAGGTCGCTTTATAACATTTCATGGAACTGTAAGATGGGCTGTCAAGTTGATTACAACTTATGTACCAACCAGCCTAAATCCTAAGATTCTGACAGTTTTTTTTTCGGGATATTTTACATGCCAGCGACCCCGAGAGGCAGAGGCGTCGCCGAACAAAAAGGCGAGACTGCTTGAGCCTGCAGCCAGAATTCTGGCAGTGAAACTGAAAGTTTATTTATATGGATACAAGCAGTTTCACACTTAATGAGTGTATCTATTAGTCTAAAATCTAAAAGTACATGGTACACAGCCTTTGGTCTACAGTCGGAGAACTTAGGGCCCATTATATTCAATGTTGAAAGAATAGTGGTCGCATTGCGGTCAAAATTAGACTATATTACTAGTAATTTAGTTTTCTGCATTTATTTATTTTCATAATATGATGACATAAATACACATATTCCTCCAAGGACGAAGTATGCTTAAAAAAGTTTATATTTACGTATTGACGTAGGTAATGTACTCGTATTACCTATATAGACCTCTCGGCTTCGTCCTAATACTCAAACTCCTGAACTTTCCCAAACTATTTATTTGTCTAGTATTCCCTTTGGTAAACTTCCAAATTCTTACTCAACTTTGATCCTTCTAAGAATTGTACATCATACATGCCTCATATAATCTGCGGAATGAGTGATTTGCTATTATATGCTAGAATAAATACTGTAGCTAGTTAGGTCTTAAAATTACACTACTTAAAACTATATTTTTTATTATTATGTATATTCTCACACACATTTCTCAGGTCGTGTGTTCATTATTTGGGGACGTTTTTGAATCTAGGATGAACAATGATCTCCTCAAAACAATTAGGTCACTTCTTGTAGCCATTCAAGCGCATCGTATAATATGCTACTGTCTTAACATAATGCGTAATTAACGATGTTTGTCAAACATATTTAACAACGACTCTCACCATTCCCACAGGTTGGATAAACCAAACTACAGTGTTGGAGTAGGTATTAAATGTAAAAAACTTGAAAACAGCTGGTGGCGTTTGATTTTGATTGCGATACGAAATCCACCAACGAGTTTATACGTACAGTTATAGAATCCCGATTACGCGGATCAAATAAAGCCGGGGGCATTCCGGGTAATCGAAAATCCGGTTCAACGTCAAATCAAACAATATTTTTATTTTAGTAAAATATTTAAAATGTTATCAACTTTTATTACTAAGTATTGGGTTTTCGGCACATACGTCGTTTAGTCAATTATAAAAAATACGAGCTATAGCTATAGTGATATTAAATTTATATTAGCCATTTAATTTATGCGTAAATAATAAGTAATGTCTTCACTAACTAACTTGTAGCCCTACTTAGTCCACGTATACTTTCAAATTCAAATTCTTTATTTGCTAAGCACAGGTTAGAAATGATGGTATATAAAGCAAAATAGTACACTGTATTTTACCTTAACAGGCATGCAAATGTTACACTTAAAAAGAATACTTATAATTTACCATTAAGTATCGTAATACAATACAATACTTTAGCGCTACTAAAATGTTTATTAGGAAGAGAAATAATTACGCAAATTAAATACTTGTTTTCTGATCAATCTTATCCACTATACAATAAAATTTACCTAATTAATCTGTAATTCCAAGTAAGTGGCCATTCATTTACATCGACCTGATTAGCGTAGTGGCTAAGCGATTAGACTGCCGCGCTATGGGTTGCGGGTTCGATTCCCACACGGGGCAAATTTGTTCAATCCAGAATTGATTGTCCTGAGTCTGGGTGTTTGTGTATGTGATATTTCATGTTTGTGAAACGCACCTACGATACGGGAGAAATTTCCAGTGTGTGGCGAAGGTTAAAAAAAATAATATTACGTACCTAAGTCGAGTTAGGAAGGGGTGGGGGGAGAGGGGTGGTCGACCATGTCTTGTTTATTCATACAAGAGGGTAGAAGGGACTCTTGATAGTTCTTAAGTAAGATCACAAAAATACGCAATCGAACCAAAACTAAAGTTTATTACTAAGAAAATGCAATAAACCAAACGTGTAATTATTTTTTCCTATAGATTCTTACGTAATACAATATATTAAATAGGGAGGGAGGGGGGGGGGGGCTATTCTTATTTTTGTCTTAGGTATATTGTGGATGGGAGGGGGTAAAAACCTAACAAAAATAGTCTTACGTAATTAATGAATGGCCCCAAGCAAATAAAATACCAATCGAAACGCCTCAGCTATGTTAAGTACTTACGTAACGAATCAATAACTGAACAGCAGAAACATATTACCTTCATAATATCGCTTCCCGGCAAAAAAAGTGTCATAACACAAAAACAGTTATTTTGAGAAAATACAACTTTTATGATTTTTTTCTATCTTGATTATCTAAAAACAATATGTGTTGCATTGTTGAAATTTTGTATATAATTATAACTTATTTATGTGTATTTCCTATGGTATTAGATTTTCAGAAAAACCATAATTATATTTTTATTAAGTAACTTTTATGTTGTTTTATGTGTTATGACACTTTTTTTGCCGGGAAGCGATATATCGTGGAAAGTTTAGCGATAATGAAAGCAGCAACAATAAAACAAGGGCCAAATACTTAGTTGCGATTGTGTCGGAAAAATCAATTGGACCGATTTTATCTCGATCACACTCGAGTGGCGCGATACCAGTCGATAACTACACGATAACGATAAACAAACTTAGTTAAACGTATATTGTTTGTTTTTGTAGAGGTATGGATATATTATTTTTATTGCATGTTAGATTTAAGTTGTAAAATATGTCATAGTCATAGTCATAATGTTTTTATTTCAAATAGGCTACAAAAGAGCACTTACAAAACGTCAAACTAGTTGCACGGTTCCAAAAAGTCGTTTCTATGGAGAAGAACCGGCAAGAAACTCCATAGTTACTCTTTTAAAAATAAATATATGTATAAATATAATAATATATGTGACTTTTGGTGTCTTTTAGCATGTTGCCATTGCTAAGCTGGAATCTAACTGATAAAGGAAATGTGAAAAATGATAGACCTATGCCGTGGCGCAGCTCTAACCAAGTGAGCTATCGTGTCGCTAGATTATAGCTGCGCTACGGTACGGCGGAGGTCGCGGGTTAAAGTCCCGCTCGTGTCCATCAATTTGTAAAAAAGTGTATAAGTTATTTTAGTAAAATTATCTGTGTACGAAGTTAGTTTAACCGTCTTATATGTTGATGTGTGGCGCACTTGATAATACAATGAGACTGTAAACCGGACCGGGATATAGAACATAGGTATTGTACATCAAGGGTTAAAAGATACTAACCACACATAATCTGTTAGATTCATCTTACACCTAGAGAACATAGGATTTTTGTAACGAAAGCTTTCCTTCAACTTTCAGAAGTTGAATCTCCATTTAACTCTTATAAAATAGTTGCTTCCGTAATAGACTGATGCAAGCGATGGGAATACGAATATCTAGACCGACGACAACCATGCATATTTAAATTCAAGGTATGCTGTCTGCCTGTCAGTAAGCTTGGTATGTGTAAATAACTCAAGAGCTAGCACTAATATTCTACCCATTTCATACATGTGAAGTGTGGTAGACTGAAATACCTATTTAAAATTTAATAATGTTGCTCGCGAGTCTAAAAGCGACGCCGCGGTATATGTACCTATATATTAGATTCTTCTGCATCATATTGTGTAATTTTCATAAGAATTTTAAGTACCGACTAAACTCTGATATCAGGTAACAAGTTAATTGCCTGTGACGTGTTTTATGATTTAGTAACAATGTAACGATATAGGGGGTTAAAACAAAAATGCAAACCAATAAAAAAGTCACATTTACTGAATGTAGTAGGTATATTAATCTAAAGTACATCCGATCCCCTATCTTAAGTACAAGAAGGTCAATTCTGGTGACTTAAGACGCTATCAAGCAGCACCAGAGCGATCTAGTTTAGATAAAACTAACGATTAATTCAAGTAATCGATTTTGAATAATAACGCAGGTCTATTGCCATTTATTGGGTTCACTCCGGGCTCGGCGCCCCTTGCTTCGTTCGTAATTTACGACGACAGAGGTATTCTTTTTAATTTATAGATAATTGATTTTTATTATCTCATTTATTATTAAATTATGCTCTTAAGTTTTATTTTTGGAAACTCATTAAATTCAAGCATGCATTGAATTTGAGAACCAGCTCATTGCTGAAACAGTATATAATCAACAATAGTTTCGCCGTCTAATTGTCTTTTACGATCATAACACCAACCTAACAATATCCAACACTACGAATAGCAAAGTGACAATTCAAATGCCACCTGCGTAGTGTCAAAGTGTATGGGCCTATTGAAATCATGAAACGTGCATATCGCATACGGCAATAATACTGCTGTGCTCGGCCTTTGAAGGCGCAATTCATACGGTCTTCTAATATATTTGATTGAATAACTAATAACGTGAAATATATACCATTCTAACGCTAGCGTTATTTGGATGTTGGGTGTTAATAATAATAATGTCCTCCTGACCGAATTTCGGTCACGGCGGCCTGTCTCAGCTGAGACTAGCCATCTGCGCAGGAGATATTATAGTGCACAAGTATGCGCGCAGACACAGGTGCACTCCCTATTCCCTCACTCTCATAATCCGATGGGACGGTAGACCGACACGACCGGAGAGAGATCAGGCGCAGGACCAACGGCTTAACGTGCCTTCCGAAGCACGGTGGGGTCTCGACCTGTGAAAACGGTCACCCATCACAAGACTGACCGCGGCGAGCACGGCTTAACCTCGCAGATCGACTGATCTGCCGGGTAGCCGCATAGCTACGAGCCCCACATCACGTCATGCAGTGGGTGTTAATATATGTGCATGCTAGACAGAACTGAATTATAGAAATCATTTAAGAATCTTTATTACCTAATGATGTCATAAATTGAGCATAAAAGGTATATCCTTTCTATAGACTATCTAAAATATATACAATGCCCTATACAATGTTAATGAACGACAAATCATTAATTCTGTTTAGGTCAAACACGAATCATATGAGATTGACGAGTAGTGTTAAAAACATTTTTCCTTTATTTATCTGAATGTCGTCTTACATAGTTGGTATTCCAAACGTAATTCCAGTCGACTGAACTACTATTCTGCATATCTAACGAATAACTTTCGAGCAAGGTGAGCGAATCGATCGCGGCATTCCGTGTTCACAAAAATGTGTCACGTAACTGAGCGATCGAGAAATCTAACATGCACGCCTATTTTGAAATATTTGCAGCATCTTTGGCGCTACAGTGCACCCTATGGGTGCTATGTTGGTGCAATGTGTTGCCTGTCAGGGAGGGACCGATGACGTCACGACAATGGCGGGTGGAATTTATGCGTCTACGGGGGTGCAGCACGTGCGTGCGAGTAGGGTGACCACCGGTATTTTTATTTACAAGAATATCATGTCTTTTTTCGACTTGTGAAATGACATTAATATAAATGGAAAATTTTTGAAAATTAATTTTTGTCTCAAACACAATAAAAATTAAGCAGTAATGAACGAGGTCTAATGTAGCTCCCCAATTATGAGATCATTTATTACCTTTAATAACAAAGATTGCACTTTCTTTGCTGGGCTTGTACTGACACAAAAGTTTTACCAGCTTTCCCTTTAAATACATATTCTTTGTTTATTACACTAATTAATTAGGTAAATAATAGTTAATTTGCTAGTCTTTTGGGTTAGATATTTATTTGGTAGCATGATACACCCAGACAACATTATCGTGTTGAAATTTCCGCAATTATCTAAAAACCAATTAAACACTATAGTTTGGCCAACGAAAGCTGTCCACGAATTTTTTCAGAAACTTTTATATGGCAACATTTTTTTACTGTCAAGGAACTGATACATTTGTCATTATTGATGTCAACAACAACTCCGTATCGTTTATTTTTTTCCTTGAATTTGTTATTAATCATGCCGAAAACAATCAAAAGTTCGACGAGAAATCTACTGTTTACCATGATCAACAAATTTAATGATGTGAAAAGTGATATAAACGAGAAATCTGCAAAGAAAATACAACAACTGAACTCAATCGCTTCACTTTTAGGTTAGTTTTTTTGTAGTATGTGGAAACATCTTGATATTTCTTGAATATTTTAAACATTTTGTAATTACTTTTCTGGTTATTTTTAGAAAGTATTGACGACGAATACAACAGAGAGATAAAGCTCAATATAACAAAGGTGTTACATGAAATGATATCTGTGGAAAAAAACGAAATACTGACTTGTGAAAAACATTATTTAGAAAAGATATCTTCAATGACAGGTATTCTAATTTAACATAATTATCGATATAAGTTAGTTTAACATGACATTATTGTTTTACTTATCACATTCTCACACTGATAGGTGTAACTTATTTTATGCCAATTAATATAAAAAAGTGAATTCACTGATTCATATTGAAAGTCTCTAAATCTTCAAATAATGCAATGTTTGAACTACATCAGTTCAGATAAAAGAAATTGACAAGTTGTGAAAGTGTTTGGTGTTTTTAGAGTTTTGTTTACATTTGTCTTTTGTTTTTTTCAGAAGTAAGTGTAAAAACACTTAGGCGAATAAAAAAGGAAGGTTCAGTAAATCAGGGCCAGTGGAACACTCCAGGAAAGAAACGACCTCATCCAGCAACAGTTTCTAATTTGGATGATTTTGATATTTCAGCCATAAGAAATAAAATAAATGAATACTATTGTGTAAAAAAACAAGTTCCAACATTAAGAAACCTGCATAATGAACTGAAAGAAGCAATTGACTTCACTGGATGCCGTGAAACTCTTAGAAAATTGTTACACAATAATGGATTTGAATTTGTTAACAATAAAAATGAACGGGCCTTGCTTACAGAAAGATACGATATTGCTGCATGGAGGCATAGATACCTAAGAACAATTAATAAGAAAAGACTGGAAGGTAAACAGATTATTTATATTGACGAGACATATGTACATCAGAATTATAAAGTAAAAAAATCCTGGCAAGGTCCTTCTACGAGTGGCGTAATCAGTAATATATCATCAGGTAAACGGTATATCATTGTACATGCAGGATCAGACGAAGGATTTGTTCCAGGAGCTTTATTAATATTCAGCACAAAATCGAAATCTGCAGATTATCATGATGATATGAATGCTAATAACTATATGAAATGGCTAGAAGAAATGTTGCTACCAAATTTAAGTAAGCCCAGTGTACTTGTGATGGACAATGCAAGCTACCATGTAAAACAAGTCAACAAACCACCTTCAATGTCTGTTACGAAAGTGGTAATACAGACATGGCTTCAAGAAAATAACATTGCTTTTGAGGATTATCAAACAAAGGCAGAATTAATGTGTTTGGTAAAAGATAATAAACCTACTCCAAAATATGAAGTTGAAGAACTTCTAAAAAAGCACAGCAACATTCACAACCATGAAATTTTATTATTGCCTCCATACCATTGCGACCTCAATGCGATTGAGCTGGTATGGAGTCAGGCAAAAAGAAAAGTCGCTAGCAAAAATATTGGTATACCAGCATCGGAAATGCAAAATTTAATTAAAGAATGCTTTGATAGTGTAACTAATGACGATTGGAAGAAATACACTGATCACGTAATTAATGTTGAAAATCAGTATAAAGCGAGGGATCAAATTTTTGAAACTGAGCTCGAAAGATTCATTATAAATGTCGGGGGCGATAGCAGTGAAGAAAGCAGTGAACCTGAATCATTATCAGGTGTGGAATACTTAGAGTCGGATTTCGACTACGATTCGTAACTTTTTTACAAAAAAAAATTATGTTCAGTTCATTAATAAACGTTTAGTAATAAAATGTTGTTTACTTCATGCACATCTTATTCACCTTCAACTAATAATAAAAAAACAGTGAGAGTCAAAAAATCCATATAGCAATGTAACTTTGTTATAGCATACATTATAGGTTATAGCATGAGAAACGAGGCAATTCTCTCTAACACAATAGGTACTCGTATGTAGGTTTGGTACCATTGGATAAGGTATCTGTATTATTAACAATAATTAGTCTTCAAATATTTATTTTTGTTATAGTGACATTTTTCCCTGAATATTAAAAAGTATCAACTCTGTTTATGCAGTATAATAACAGTGTTGACAACCTAATTTTTTTTGAAATTGCCGCCGTTTTCAGTGGACAGCTTTCGTTGGCCAAACTCTAGTAAAACAATACTTTTGAAAGTTTCTCAAACATAGGAAAAGCTTTTTTGTCTCGGTATTTATTCCACATACATGGTGACATTACTTTAGTCTGCCTGATTATTGCGAGACTAATACTGGCAACACTGATCATTTACTAACCTAGATCCAATTATTAAATACCATTATAGTGTATCATTTATTATGCATTCTAGTTTTATTTTCTTACAAATGAACTTAGTGGGAATATATATTTTTGTGTTTGTGATTCCGCATCTTTGTGAAACGCAACAATGATACAGGAGAAATTCCTACGGCAAGTTCTACGACAGTAAGGTAGACTCGTAGAAAAATTCAAAATGCATTTTTGCCTTTAGGATTTTTCATGAGACTCAAGCCTTTGCAAAATCAAAACCAAAGTTTATCCGACACGAATCGTGGCGACAGCAGCGCATTCCACCTGCCGCCGGAGCCACGAGTGATGTTGCGCTACCGACACCGGACATCACCCTGCAAAGCACAGATAGCGCAGTAAGACCTAACTCAAAGTAGGTTTTAACTAAACTTGAATCTATATTATTGTAACGTGGAGACACCTTTCTATCTGTATCGAGACTAATCGCTGCTCTGAACTTGATGCTAGACGCGATGAATTAAAAGCCCGACCAACTGCAGATACCAACATGAATGCCGCGAGCCCCAAAACTGTAATAGTCGCCGTGGCCGAAAGAGGCTAGGATGTCATGATGATCTTCTTCTTCTTCTTATCGTATGGTTGATGAACAACCTGGTGTCAGAGTTTAAACCGCCTGTAGGCCTCTGACATGGCTTTACACACCGTTGAAAAATCTCTCAGGTATGCCGGTTTCCTCACGATGTTTTCCTTCACCGTTTTTAGCATCTGATAATTAATTTATAGTACGCACATGAATTCGAAAAGACATTGGTGCGTGCCGGGATTTGAACTTGCGACCTTTGACTTGGCAGTCCAACGGTCTTACCACTCGGCTATCAGTGCTGTATGTAGCAGTGAGAATTATTACTAATAATTAGTACTACTAATTGTTGGTACCTACAAGCGGAAGGTGTTAAATAAAAATTAATCCCTATTTCACTATGTCACAGCATCACACGTAAACGACTGAACCAATTTCGCTAATTCTTTGTTGTTTGTTTTTGTCAGTCTGTCAGGAGAATGATCGTATGAAAGATAAAATTAAGAAAGTTGTGCGGAATATTACATAATAATTTAACCTTTTGAAAACATAAACTTTTCTAATTTAACCTCATGGCGTTTGACATACCTGTGACATACCTGTCAGTCGAATTTAATATCATAGTTATGACAGGGTAACGTCTGTTGTGATATTTATCGCGTCTCAAAAAGAAAAGTACCATCTGCAGAAACTGTTTTTCTTTGCTACAACAAATACTCCAACCATTAAGTTAAATGGTAACAAATAATTACGTACTGTAATAAAATAAACTATAATATGATTAAAGATTTATTTTATAATACAAAAGCCATCAGGACGAATTCAATTTTGTCTAAGTAGTTTAAATCCTCCTTTTAAATTCTACGTGATCTGTGAAGTGTTTTCAAGCGCCTCGGGGTTTCAAGGACTTAAACTTCATAATCTCCGCAGGAATGTCTCGGCTGGCACTAGATAGCGTCCTTAAACAATTCAGGCATTCAGGTATAAAACGAGTGTCGTTGAAAAACGTCACGTCTGCGTCGTGTCATTGTTTCTGTGAATTCTATTTTTATAACGTCCTTTAAATGAAATTTAGTGGCCAGTTTTAATGCTTTGTACTGCGATTTGTTTCTGAAAAAGGTTTTATTTTGTAAGATGGTGCAGTCAAGCACAAAAGAAGCTGAATATTTATACAATTTGATACCCAGTATAAAGTCTTAAATATTCTCAAATCGTCATTTGGACTCTCTTATAGTTTGTGAGTATGATATAATATTAACTTGAATAACAGATTTATATTTTTTATTCATTTGAATTTTGTTTCCAAACTTGTCTGCTACTTCTGTTGCTGACCGTACCCACATTAAAAGCTAAGGTATTGCTGATAATAATATAAATTAGTTCTTTCCTTCACGCAGAAGAGATGTAACGGATACACGTGTCCATCTTTGATTTTTATAGAAATTAAAAAACCTCGCCTCACGCTAGGTATTTCTCCGGTGCGTTTCACAAACATGATAATTATATCAAATACACAAACACCCAGACTCAAGACACAGAAATGTATGTGCCGTGCGGAAATCGAACCCGCAACCGTCCAATCGCTAAGCCACTGCGCCAATCAGGTCGTCGGTAGTGAGAGCAGAGGATTGCATAGATACAGTTTATGAACCCGACAGTAAAAAAATTCAGCCTCCTTGCCATGAACTCTTATAGCAGGGCAGTTTACCACGTGGAAGCGAGACGCCGCTACGTGCTGTGTAATGCAGCCTCTCGTTTCCAAATGGTAAACTGTCCCGCTTTAAGAGTTCATGGTAAAGGGGCAGAAGCAAAAACTGCGCAGTAACGGTAAAATAGAGTTGCGAGCGAAACCGCAGCAAGCGCTAGCATTTCAAACAATAGAACGCAGAAATCGATATACAAGCTAATAGATCTTACTCCAGCAACTACGAACAATACTTGTATTTAACTATATATGTATAAACATTCAGTTTCGTTCGAAAACCTATCTTCCTGATTACACGGTCGTTGTAAAAAGTTTTACATATTGCCGCTTTATGAACGAAGAAAGATAGCAGACCTATCTTTCCTCTTTAAAATCTTAAATGGGTCTATTGACGTTCCCGAGTTGGTAGGCATGATCGGGCTCCGAATACCATCTGCCTTCCAAAGGAGATCACACCTCCTACATACATTAACGGTTACTGTACTTATAGACAAAATAGTTACCTCATCAGGGTGTGTCGAGCGTTTAACTCTGAGTGTCTGGGAGTTGATCTTGATTTGTTTAATACTTGTGATAGGAAATTAAAAAAGCTTCTAAACGATATATTCTTTGATAAATAACTTTTTGTTTTAAATTAACTGCTGTAAATTAGTATATCCTCAATTTTTTTTTGTCTACAACCTCACTTTTTGTTTAAACATTCTTTTGTTTTTATCAGTGAAAACTTTGAAGTTTGAAGTTTAAAATAAAATAAACTATGGTGACAGGTCAATCAATCGGATATCCAGATTATATCCAGATTGAATGGATACAAACTATCATTAATATCACTTGTGGCTATTGGTGCAGTTCGCGTGTCGCGAATAGCTTGATGTGCTGTTGGCACATTGTTCGCAAGACAGCGGCTGGCGTCTAGGGTTGTGCAGACAGTGCAGTCCGAGTAATAACCTAATTACTGAATGGATTAGGCTGACCAAAAGACAGGAATAAAATACGTCCCCACTTTTTGAACTGATTAAGACCAAAATATAAAAGGATTTTAACGTAATGGCAGAAAATACATAGGTAGGTACTTAAGTTATGTGTGTATGTATTTTAAGTGATCTGCAGTCTCCAACTCTCCATATATATTTCTACTAGGTGCGCTAAATCTTACATCTCTTGATTTCTGTGCGCGGAATATGCCTAAAGATATATAAGAAAATAGAAAACAATGTTGAAATGAATCATAACTATAATATTATGATGAATAACAAGCAGATTACAGAGACAATCCTCCGGAATGATATATTATTATTATCATAGCAGTTTGTATGTACACACGTGGTAGCATTAGTTATTAATCGTTATGACATAATAATTTCCATACCGATTATCAATACTTTTTTTTTTCAATAAAAAATAAAGCGACTTTCTCTCCGTATACTGAAGGACTGGTTTAAAACACTGCCTTAAGCCTCGTTCACGGTAATAGTAAACAACTACTTAGCTAACTTAACTTAGAAGGCGGAACGAAAAGCTTCAGAGAAACTATCTTTAAGCGACACGCACTAAGTAGCTACAGGTGCTTTTATATGACGTCATCGAATTTCACGAAGCGAGAAAATTACATTATTTAGTTCACAAGGAAACTGGGTCAACAGTAGATTATAATAAAATATATGTACACTATTTAAAATAGTACTTTCATCATAGAACGTTATACAAATAAGACAGCCCTTCTCCCAGCAGCTTCATTAATGGGATGATCAAAGTAGGATTGTTAGGACAGTCTGGTTGAGACACGATATGTGACAGACATGTGCCTGGATTGCAGTGTATCGAATGTCTGTAATTGGATTCACAAAATTATATAGGAAACGATGAGAAAGAGTATCGAGATGAAGACAAAAGGGACGGTGACCCACTGCTAATGGAAAAATCGCCTGCTACTGATGATGTTAACCGAAACATAGAAATTTGTTGGTTAATCCTCAAGGATTGTGATTATCTATCCCCTGTAATTTTATAAAATAAATATTTGAATGTACCATTCATAATTATTAAAATTAATAAATACATGGTAGATTAAATACCTACCTAATACCATACAAAAATAATCATATCTGTCTGTTGTCTGTATGTATTTAATACGCAAAGTCACCCAGTCTTTATTAGCTGTGGGGCTAAGTACTCGGAGAATGTCAGTTCTGAGAACAGCCTTTGTAAAAACAATGCTTTTGAATTTTTTACATCTTTGTCAATTAAGTCTATTACACAGATTCAGAGAAGCTTTAGTATTTTCCTTTGTATCTCTTCTATATTTTATAGTGTTTATATTTTCAAGCGTACCATTCGTACCGTCTTTTGTTTCCTACTTTCGCTCTGTGACAAGGTTTTTATCTCACATAATATTTTGATGTTATTGGATTAGTTAAATAGATTATGTCTGGATGCAGACCTCGGACGACCATCTTATAAGTGATATCACTAAAGTCTAAACACATTATTCTGGAGTAATTAATAAGTATATAGGCATAGTCGCTATGACATTAAAAAACTCAAGTAAATGAATATAATTACCCACACGTCTACACGCACACACACATTCACACCCACGCACATACACACACATCCTATTCACAAATACGAATACCTATTTTTATATGTTTGCTTTTGTTTAACTTACCTTAACGTTTCAATTAGTTACTAAGATTTGTTGTCATAAAATAAAATAATAAAATTGTAATGTGCTGGAAGGACACTGACCTCTGCAACACAGTTCTATAACTAGCGCAGGGGTCAGAGAATTCTTTAAACAATCTATATCTATTTTATGTCAATAAAGATTATTATTATTATTAATTATGTCACTTATTAATTTGTACAATAGGTACATTAATATCTTACATCAACGGAAACTGTTTACTATAAAATATAGCACACTTAGGTAATATTAAGATTTATTACATTTCAAATAGTCATAAAGCGGACAATTTCAAGATAGAAAATATGTTTTGACATAAAATTGATCATAGCATTACGCCTGTATTACACATTCTATGAGGGTAGACTTGTAGCTACGAATATAATTATTACGTCTTATAGGTATGTCCTCTCTTTTATGTAATAGACAGCGAGCTTTTTGTCAAATAAAAATCCCTGTTATCCGGCAGGGTCCACACCTAATTCAGAGGCTGCGCACAGTATATATAAGTTTATTTTAATTATTATATAAGTATATACAAGTCCTTTAATACATATAGGGGAAAGAACTAATTAGTTTTATTTAATAACTAGCGGCCCGCTCCGGCTTCGCACGGGTATAAAATATATACTATAAGTATTTCTCCACTATTTAATGGATATTATTATACATGTAAACCTTCCTTTTCAATCACTCTATCTATTAAAGAAAACCGCATAAAAATCCGTTGCGTAGTTTAAATTTAACAATTTATTGGAGTCGGTGCCATCCAATGACAAAAATAAATGACTAAACTGCAAATAAAATCCATTTTAGCTTGGCACCGACTCCAAAAACTTGTTAAATTTTATTATAGGTTAATCGTAGGTTAGGTTAGATTATTAATATAGGTAGCTTATTGTATTATTTTTAACTTTTTAGTGCGTCTAGGGCTTTTTAGAAGTCGGTTTTTCTTTGCAAAAAAATATTTTATATTCTATGTAGTGAATATATTTGTATTACTAGTTGCAATTCCAGTCCCCGTTTCGTTTCATCTATTGGAAATACACTGTCTGTTTAATGCTGACTTGAAAAATGTGGCAATGTAACTCTCTCTCTCACACTTGCGTTACATTATGTTACATTTTTCGAGTAATCTACTTAATACATAATAATATTATAAAGAGATAAAAAACATAGATTTGTAAAATTTGCTTCCAAACATTGTACCTACATCGACTTACGCGGTCGGTCGACGTCACAAAAAAAGCTAGTTACAAGCACGTGTACCTATGTTTTACGCAACTATTTGTTGTCAACAACCAAACAGCATTGTTTGTCCTTTAACACCCAGTAATTGGCATTGCATGAATTATGCAGCAACAACCCTGTAATGAAACGTCCCCTTTCCGGTTGCACCCGGGTTGGGTGCACGAAGCATATTCACCACAACTGGCGGCAACGCGTGCGCGTCGCCAATCGCATGTCAACCCGTGACAATGCGTGCTATGTGGACGTGTGTTGGCCATGAGAACGGCGGTAGCGATGAGCGGGTTACCCCTTTACGACAATAACCGTCAAAGCGTCAGCTGTGGGATATTATCGGGTTCGTTGAGTTATTTTGGATTTAATTTGGCAATTGAATTTTACCCGTTTTACTAACTATTCTGATAGATTTTCCTTTAATTCTAATCAGGTTTCAACCCTGGGTTTAAACACTGAAAATTACGTTTCTATCAAGTATGAAATAAATACCCTGCCAAAATATAACGTTGGCAACATAATTCTATAAACGACCGTTCAGTTAAGTAGTGGTAATAAACGATAATTGGTCTTTGTTTAATAAAAACTGGCCATCCATAACTGTGGCTAAGCGAGTATTTTTCTTGCTATTTGTCCACTCCGCGCCACCCAGGCTTAGGGGCCCAACCGTAACTCGCTTCGCCTAGTTAGTGTCCCTCCCTCGGCGTCGCGGATCGCGCTTGACAAATCGGGAGGAAGGTAGAGACAATAAGCGAATACTCGAATCAAAGGTAACGTCACACTGCTAAAGTTATTGCCGTGACTGTGTTTGTTGAAAGTGATGCTCGATAGTTAACGGTTGATTAGGGAGAGTGAACGGAATGAATTGATTTATAATCTTACTCCTACAACATAATTTTTATCAAGTTGTACTCACTACATTTTGATAGAAATACCTTGTTCACATAATATTATTTAATGACTGTATTGATTATGTATCAATCATCTTGTGCCTGTTACTTTACTGAGACATTAAGAAAGATACGACCGATCGAAAACGTTTGATTGGAAACGAGCGTAAATGGTATGAATTTTGCCATGCATTGGCGTGGAAAGACGAATTTATGACAAACATTTTTAGCAATTTAATTAGTAATATTTATAATCAAAAATGTTCATCAATCAATTGTTAGAATAATTTAATAAAACATTATAGCGAAAACAATCATGTCGATTCAAAGATATGCAACAGTCAGTGACGAAAGTGATGCTTACGTAGTCGTTTTTTTGGGACTAGCCTACCTCCCCCTATTGCATTGTGACTACTGTAAGCTAGGATCTTAAAAATAACCACTAAAACCATTGTCACAATGAAGATAAGTGTCTCAGAGATGGAACCCGCGTACCGTATACATATATTTATATACATTAAAAAAAAAAAAACGTTGTCCCACTCTATGAATTTCTCCTGTATACCTCCTGTAGGTGCGTTTCACAAACATGAAATATCACATACACAAACACCCAGACTCGGGACAAACATCTGCGAATCGCACAAATTTTTGCCCCGTGCGGGAATCGAACCCGCAACCCTTAGCGCAGCAGTCTAATCGCTTAGCCACTGCGTCAATCAGGTCGTCAAACCAATTTGGGTTCTACTGTTAGGTATATACAGTTAGGTATACACATTTTCTTTAACTACCGATGAACTTCAAACGTCCATAAATCAGCTAGGTTTTGGGCCAGTTCTGAATTAGGAAAAGAAGGTCTTTACCCTACAGTCGGATGATCATGGCTGAATTATTACTTTTAAAAACATACCGCGTTTATGAATATTTATTCGTATTTTTTATTATTATATCGATATGTACCATAATATGAAGTTCTAGTTTTTTGGCTGGCTGGTTTTTTCATTCCGGTAAAAGCTACATAAAAGTAATGAAAGTGCGAGCTTTGGCAAACAGACATATTAATCTAGGTGTCGTGTTTGAACACGTGCTAAATAAATATAGACCGTAGCCGTACCGGAGGCAATATCTCGCATGATTTGGCTGGATACACAGCAAAAACGTTTAACGGCTTTCGGACTTTAAAAAAGCCTTCAAAAAATTTTCATTAAAACGAATATATTTGAACTCGTGTCTGTTGGGATTGCTAGTGTGAAAATGTCACCGTTACAATGTGTTGGAAATTGCCCCGCTTTTGTTTATCCTTATAAACAGGTTTTGTCAATTATCTGTGAATATTTTCCGGTCGAAAAGAGGCTTTTCGAATTTATAATATTCCCATCGATAGTAATAACGACGATTTGAACATTCTGATATGATGATAACTTGTGTTGTAACCAACTAATTAAATAATACATTTTAGGGTGCAAGAAGAGAGCCTTTTGTAATGATGACCCTGGCCTCTCAAACTTGCTACCATCTTTGGCCAATCGTAAAGTTTGGACCACGGTATGACCTATTATAATGTTCTCCTGACCGTATTTCACGGCGGCCGATCTCATCTGAGACTAGTCAACTACGCAGGAGATATTATAGTGCACAAGTATGAGTGCAAACACAGGTGCACTCCCTATTCCCTCACACTCATAGTCCGATGGGATGGACCGACACGACCGGAGATAGATCAGGCGCAGAACCAACGGCTTAACG
Source organism: Abrostola tripartita (assembly GCA_905340225.1). Lineage (NCBI taxonomy): Eukaryota > Metazoa > Arthropoda > Insecta > Lepidoptera > Noctuidae > Abrostola > Abrostola tripartita. The sequence goes on from HG996486.1 coordinate 2,840,466, forward strand.
TGCCTTCCGAAGCACTGAGGGGTCTCGACGTGTGAAAACGGTCACCCATCACAAAACTGACCGTGGCGAGGCGTGGAGGTTAAGCAACCTCGCAAATCGACTTATCTGCGCGGCAGCCACGTAGTTACGACCCTATTATCGTGTGCCGAAAAGCTCATGCCGATACGAAGGAGACTACAATTATCACTATTCACACTGCTTATGTGTGGATAAATTAAATTTACGCAGAACATCGTGCCCCAAAAGTCAGAAGCACGCTCCCTCTAATAAATTGTTCTGTCTAATACGAGTTCGGTGAAAAGCACACCTCGTAAACTAAAACGTATGTGAAATTGTTCTCAGAATATTAATATTAGTGTTTCTAACAATATAATGTCTCTAACGTGTGGTCTAGTAAACTAGAGGCCGGTTCTAATAGCTACCAGGTACAGGATTCGAACTGCTTAATGCTGGTAAATTGATTGCGGTAGGCCTAGATTTTACCTGCCAAGCAAGGTCTATATCGTAATATACAACAATAATTATGCCAAAAGAGATAATAAAAGAAGAAGTGTTTTCCTGTATCAAGAGTTCAAGACTATTATTACATAAGATCCATGTTTCCTTTTCTATCTTATTCTGTTCCAGTTATTTTGGAACACTACTTGTTCATTTACGCCTACGGCTCGTTTTCCCGGCTGTTATGAGAATTGCATTCATAACTCATTCTCAACGGCTAGATCCCGCATCGTTCATCGCAGGGCTCGTCTCTCAACAAATAATCTTTTACGCCTAGAAAAGTAAAACGACAGTCCGTATTACTTATAGAGAAGGTCATTTGATCTATCGTGTACAACACACCTTACATGACGTTCATAAACTATTAAAACAAGTGCACAAAATACAGCCATTTGTACCTACTTAGTAACACAATTAAAATACTGTTCCCCTTATTTATCCGGTACGCGCACAAAATGTGTTTTTATTTTCGGTATTTATTAATTACGGTGGCCGCGAAATTGAATTATTATTAAATTTATGGCAATATGTTTGTCCGTGTCATTGTTATTCACCCTAGTGGATGCACCCTAGCCGCGTCATGGGTGCATTCCTGGGCACACGTGTTACACGATCAGTCAGGGGTAGGCAAGGCCGTGTTGAATTAAACGAGCCATTGGTGCTTGGATAACATTAATCTGTGTCTGATTATAAGAAATGCATTTAATTGGTGAAAAGTTAGTGACATACTGAATCTTATGGCCGTTTTTGTGTTAGACAAAGCTTTTACTTGAAACTATTCGAAGGAATCGCACTCAACTTTAAGTAAGTATCGTAACAGCTGATTAAAGGTGCCTGTTATCGCCGTTTGCATGTCAATTAATAGAAATGTCAAAAGAAGTGTTTAAAAGGCGATACACATACTATATATATAAAGAAAGACAGATACACAACAACAACAGATAGATAGATAAAATCTCTTGTTTTTATGTACGTGGGTTTATTGAACTCGAACTTAAACTCGACTTTAATTTGATTATTTCAATTCGAAAAACTGGCTGGAGGCTCCAGAAGTCTCGCCTTTATCCGGCTACGTCCAATAAGACCCCCCTCGGGGTCGTCGACACAAACTATCTCGAAAAAAAAAAAAATTCGAAAAATTTTAATAATCATATTTTAAACTTTTAGTCGCTCTTTTAATGCCTGACATTATTTAACTTAAGTATAAGATAATGTTTAGGTCTTGGAATTATCCTAGCTCCAAGTTTTATTTATTTTAAAACGAATTTTTAAATATATGTATGTATACGTTTTAGTTCCAGTACCTAGTGCATCCACAATAAAGCATGTGTGGCATCTTCAAGCGACTAATTATCTAAAATGTTAAATCTTTTTCATAAACCATTAATAGATAGGTAGCTACATGATATGGGTATAAATAATGAATCAATTACGGTTTACTAACAAGACTTAGTATCTGTAAATAGTATGTAATCTTCTAATTAATTAATTAAGCCCCTAGAAAGGACATAAATTACTTTTTATCCGGAAGAGATCCAATAAAATTATTCACGCCGAGGAAGTCGCGGGCTAGTGCAAATTAAAAATGTATTACTGACAGTTACCCACAGAGGTCACTACTTAGAGTAAAAGACTACAATTTTTTTTCATTTCTCCTTATTTTCTTAACGTTTTAAGATAGAGCATCCAGCCTATCACAGCCCCTACCTGAATAACTGGCTGATTTTTGGCTCCCGAGGGGTGAGTTTGTAGGGGCTCCGGCGGCAGGAGGAGGGTGGTTGTATTTTACAATTAAATTTTTCTGGCGCGATCTCGCCGAGTGTGTACGCCAAGCAACGCCGCTCTCGCCATGGGGTGGGGATCGGCGGTGCTCAAAGTTTTACACAAAATACATGTTTCAAAATGTTCAGCGCTTTGTTGGATGTTGCGGACTTGTAAAGCATCGTCATCATCATATATTTGGTTTATGAAAGGGGTTTTTATTGTATTGGGTTATAATCTTGTTGTAGTGTTTATTTTTAAATTGTATACCTAAGTACTTAAGTTTTACAATTACAGACATCACATTTTAAACGTATGTAAATAACACTTTTATTTGAAGCCGAAGAGATAAACTATCTTTGAAGAGAAATGTTATTGGAAAATATTAAAACTCTACACCTACGGACGTATTTCATACACTGTACCAACTGAATTCAATGACACACAAATAAAAATAACATAAAAAAACTTGCGCAATACTTGAGAACCGCTGACACCTAGTTTAATATCGCAGTGGCGACGACACGGCGTCACGTGCAATCGCAAAGATACATTTACCCACACATCCGCGGGCACTCACACACGCGCACAACTAACGCTGTCCGTGTGACCTGTCTGATATCATCCTACAGTCATAACATCTGAACCCGCCTGCCAAAGTTCCTCGAATTAAAGCCAGCAAGGGACCTCTTATTTTTTGCAATATTCATTTAATCGAAGGTTTTGGCTTGCATTTGTTTTCTATTTATCTTAGACCAAATACAAGTTTATTAGGTTTTCTGTCAGTCCAGTATTCGTCAGTTCTCGGTTACAGATACAAGTTGGTTTGATTGCAGTTGACTTTTGGATGGTTTTTTAAAGTTTTTGTAGCGTTGAAAAGTTCTTATGAACATGGGAAAAAAATATTTTCATATGAAATAATAATATTTATTTATTTGACCAAATATATGTTACAGTGTAGAACTGATTTAAAGTAGATCTTATAAATACAGGAGTTCCAATAATACTTAAGTTACACGTGTAAGACTTAACTAAAATAACATTTGTACACCTAAGTTAGAATTATGTGCAATATAAATAATTGTCGGACTGTTAGTACGCTACATTCCCTATAAAGCTTGTCAGTGGGAAATAGAAAAGGGCGGAATGTCGCTACCTTAAGAATTGCTCTTTGGGCGCGTTCTAAAGGCAGCAAATTTGACTTTGCTGCACCACCCCAAGAAGTTATGCAATAAGTAACTATCGATTGACACAACGACAAATACACTTGTTTTATAAATGTATAATCTGCAATATTGCGAAGATTCTTAAAAAAATATATTAATTTACGTACTCTGGCACATAATAAATCAATGTGTTTGCGGAAATTCAAATTTGCATCAAGAGTAATACCTAAGTATTTGATGTCGTTAGTATTTACTAAAGCAGGGCAGGTGCATGCGATGTCAGCGAATGTTTTACAGCTATGTGCATATATGTTTGGATTAAAAATGGGTAGAAATAGGTTTTACGTAGATAGTTTCAGAGTAAAAGCTTGCTGGTGATATTCTCATAGAGCTGTGCTCGGACTCGGACAAAAGTAACTCGGACCGCAATACTGGTCGGCAGTATGTGTATATATGTATATGTATAGTATATGACTGCCTCGATTGTCTAGTGGTCGCTATGTGCGACTGCTGAGGTCCTGGGTTCAAATGCCGGTTCAAAGTGTTACTTTGTTTTCCATTAGGTAATTCTCAGTAGCAGCACGGAGTCTGGATTTGTGCCCGGTTGATGGCAATAGGCTAGCCCCCTATTACATTGGGACTTACAACATAACTGGCGAAATGTGGGTTTCCTATATGTTCACCTCTGCCTACCCCTTCGGGGAATACAGGCGTGATGTTATGTTATGTTATGGTATGTGCGCTTAACTGTACTATAGCCTTAAAATATACTTTCCTTGATCCTGTGCCCGAGAGGGTCCATAATGATCTGTATATTTATAAGTCCACCTTTAAATTATTATGGAACGCAATATAGTACGGAGTAATAACTGCTATAACATTTAATAAAATAGTGCCTGGATGGGACGGTAGTCCAGCGTTCGCTTAGCTATAAAAAAAATTATATTAAAAATTAATTAGAAAGTTGTCGGCATTGGTAGCATTGAATATTATTGGCACAAAGATTTTCCAATTCAAAAAACATGCTCATTGCACATCCGATAAGAATTTCTGGATTAATAAAGCTGTTGAGAATTATCATTTACTCCTGTATACAATAAGGCAGCGTAGCGGGAGGACCTAGTGTAATATAGAAGGTTAAAAATGTATTTAATGGGTGTATAGACGGGAGACAAATCCCGGCTGGAAGCTAAAGCAGTCGCTCATTTTGTCCAAAGATAGACCCTGAATGCCCTATAAGACCCCTCTCAGGGTTGCTCGCAATAAGATATTCCGAAAAAAAGCGAGACGAATAGAAATCGATTAGATAGATAATATGTTATGTAATACATAGTCGAAACATTGTGTCATCCCCATACATCTATCATTCTATTCGATTTCTATTTATCTAACGTTTTGCCGCTTGTATCCTAACAGTCCAGTGTTAACTAAAATATTTTTAAGTTCATTTATTTCATCTATGATCATGGTCGTAGCTCCGTAGCTACCATGTGGATCGATCGATCTGCTAGGTAACTGGGCTGGCCGCGGTCAGTCTTTTGATGGTTGACCGTTTTTACATGTCGAGACCTCCGTGCATCAGAAGGCATGTTTAATCGTTTGTCCTGCGCTCAGATCTGTTTTCGGATGTGGCGATCTACCGTCCCATCGGCCAACGAGAGTGAGGGAATAGGGAGTGTGCCTGTGTTTGCGCGCATACTTGTGCACTATAATATCTTCGGCGCAGTTGGCTAGTCTCAACTGAGATACGCCGTCGTGACCGAAATTCGGCCAAAGAACATTATATTATGGTTATGAACTCAGAGGCTGTTCGGCCCTATGTTTGCTACGACCTATACATATTTTGTTCATGTGCTCGTAGCGCTAAGCAATAATTTTCCACCCGCTCGCGATTTTTCGGTTCTTTACTTCGTTAACCATACCTTACCACCATGTGGCACTGCATATAGTCTGTAATGGACGTAGCCAGTCATGATAATAGCCTAACCAATTTTTTTTCTGGTAACTCAGTTAATTAAAATTCAGCTAACCATTGTTTATCAGGTTTAAAAGACCGAGTTGTTTTATTAAACAATCAGTCTTCTTCTTATCGTATGGTTGATGAACAACCTGGTGTCAGAGTTTAAACTGCCTGTATGTGCGACTTTGCCGGTCACAATACTTAAGTCCTATGTAATTCAGTATTTCAGAAATGCGGCCTGCGGTATTTTTGCATAACTACTACGTACTTCAGCCCTTATTAATTTATATCGTGAACTCCAGGAGGCTGTGTGCGCGTTGCCATAGAAATAACAAAGATTTTCGATAGTTAGTAAAAAACGCATTAAATGTCATAGTAGACACTGGATGATTTCTAGTTCGCTCACGTAGTACCATCACGCCATTGGAAACTAAACGAGGAGACAACACTAGCAATGTCGCTTCACAGGAGTACCGTTTGCAGCAAGGTATTTTAATAAACGGGCCGCTTTGAGCTCTAGGATACAAAATGGATACTCGATAACGTGTAAACCTGAACGTAAAATTCCATGTGAGTTTATCGCATTTTTCGTACGAACGACGTACCAAGGACATGTTGAGAATCAATTGATGTGCGCTTTGTCACAGCTTTTTGCAGTAATAGCTCTAAAGTAGATTTAAATGCCGTGTGGTATCCGGCCTAGAATTGACCACCCCCTTTCCTCCCGTGGGTGTCGTAAGAGGCGACTAAGGGAAAATCCAGAAGATGGGCAGCAGCGTCTTCTGTAACTTCACCACCAATACTGCGATCCCCAAGCCGCTTGCCAAGCGTGGGGATTATGGCAAACCCCCCCCGCTTAAACGGGGAGGCCTATGTTCAACAGTGGACGTCTTTGGCTGATGATGATGAGATTTAAATGACAAAGGAAATTGAAACGGCAGAAGGACAATTGATCATAGATTTATTGTACCAAGTAGTTCCTTCTATTGGGCCTGAGGTACTACAGATAGACAGCGCTTTCCTTTACCGGTTAAAGTCTGGTTTTGAACCTTAAAATGTTACCGGCTTACTTTGATAAATAGAAAAATATTAAAATTAAAAATATTTATTATAAGTATGTACTTAACTATTTAATAAAGCTATAGCAAAAGAGAACTCTTAATTAAATGCAGTACTTTAGCACATGACACAGTAGGTATTGCATTCGATCCTTATAGGGCAATTCAATTAAAAATTTAAAAAACCCCCAACGCAAAAGAGAAAAGCGGTCATTTAAAAAGTCAAAAATAACACCTATCATTGAGCCATTAAATCTGATCCGAGTAACACCTATTTAAGACAATATCGCGGCGGGGTACAGGGTGATAGGTGTTATTTTTTAATTTTTAAATGACCGCTTTTCTGTTTTGCGTTGGGGGTTTTTTAAATTTTTAATTTAATTTGGTATAAATGAAGCTATTCGATTGGTCATCCCCACTTTCATCCAGTATATCTTTTAAATGACTGAACCGATTTTGATATAACTTAATTGTATGTAATGTACACACTATGCCTTTTCATTTGATACCCCACACGGGTATATATAAAAAAGTTAGATTGATCATCCCCACTTTCAACCCCCATATCTTGTAAATCTCTGATCCGATTTTGATAAAACATATCTTAGAACACTCGCTGGAAAATTTTCTTTCAAATAAAACAAACCGCATCCCGTTTTAGGGCTACGGTGCCACAGACAGACACACAGACAGACAGACAGACACACATAGCGCTCAAACTTATAACACCCCTATTTTTCCGTCGGGGGTTAAAAAAACATAACATCAACAGGTTTCCTTAAGGTTTACGCTCAAGGTCATTTCATATCGCATTACAAAACCATACATCGAGCTGCTATTAAACAATCCTAATCCGATTTGTTCCGAGAATTAAACTCAACACTTACACAATGATCAGCATTTGCACTTGAAAACTAGACTAACGAAGCAGCTACGGAGTATTATAAAAAGTGGTTACGTAAACTAAAATGTTGAATACAAATTTTGTACCTACATATTTAAACCTACACAATTTATTTGCTAGGTAAATTCTGTCGGACTTCTTCTGTCCTAGGGTGGGTGAAGGGGTATGCCTGATTTACCGGCTAAAACCCTAGGGTGTTCTCCTAACTTAGGCCGAGGGATGCGGGATCTGCTTACGCTGCACCGCATCCCTTGACAGGTCCCAACCCGCCTCTTCGTGGCAGATCCCGCTCACCACGTACGGCCTACATACCGCACGTCCCTTCTAATACACCCTTCTAGTACACCTAATTCATAGCAATAGGCTTTTAGAGGTCAGTGGGCAAATGTAAGCTATTCAATATTACATATTATCAATTGTCCGATTAACTCCAACAAGCATTTCAGTAATAATCGCTTTATAGGTATTTACAGCTAAGTATAGATACTTATAAGTAGGTAATCCTAAGTCTAAGCTAAGCGTAAGTTCCTGGGTTCGACTTCTGGGTCGGGCATAGTGTTATTGGAGTTTTTAACTAGGAAATTCTCAGAAGCAGCACGGAGTATGAATTCGTGCCCGATGACATAACTGGCGAAATGTGGATGTTCTTTATACCCCTCGTCTCCCTCGTGATATTCCTGCGTGAGTTACACCAAGGTATTTAGGTACCTTCCTATTTAGTAGGTAGTGTATAATTTCTTCAGGATATCTCTTCTCTCCGTTGAGATCCCTGAAATATACCATCAGAACTGGCAACCTTTAAACGTTTTTTTTAGATATGGTTTTTCGCAGGCTGCCCCAGGGAGGCTTTAACTGCTTTTCCGAACAAATTGTGGTACCGAAAAATGTATATATACGTATCAGCCTATAACTGCCCACTGCAGGGCAAAGGCCCCTTCTCGTATAGAAAGGGATCGAGCATTGATTGCTCCTGTTTTTAACCAGTCCAGAGATATTTTACCTTTTCTCGTTACGACTGCTCCGTCGAGGCTGTCTGTATATTCGAGTACTCTGTGACCTCTAAAGAAGTCTGTACTGATTAAAAATATTGTTACGACTTCAAACGAGACTTTAATCTAGAATTGTAACCTTTTCAAAGCTTGCTATCTTATTTCTTTTTAATGGTACTTAACTGGTAACCGCCATACGCAGTAATCCTGAATTATTGTCTTGTAAAGCGTTTAAGCTTATTTGCGAAAGAGAATATTATACCATCACGCCTGTATTCCCCTAAGGGGTGGGCAGAGGTGTGTAGTACACCCACATTTTGCCACTTATGTGATAGTTCGCAATGTAATACAGAGCGAGCCTATTGCCATGAACACCGGCCCGGAGCTCGAACCGAGGACCATATGCTCAATAGTCGCGCTGGTGTATAAAAAGGGGTAACAAAGGTTTTTCTAAAAGGGGTAAAGACAAATTTCTTAAATTAAATGGAACACAAATACGAATGAAGAACAGCAGTAAAATCTCCATCCAAAATGGTTAGCAGATGATAATCTACGACCCCAATGTATTGACACGTAAAAACTAAACTAAAATCATCCCGATGAATTAGGGTTGATCAGTCTCGGGCATTACACCACCTGTTTCAACCCCCCGAGTTTTACCCCTACCGGCTTTAGATAATAAAATATTGTTGTACACGAAAAGCTCGGATTGCCGAAACTGGACCCAAAAATTTCATAGTTAGGGTTGAAATTAGAATGGTAACCTAATTTCAGTATTTGTTTGGTTTTAATTTAATCCGTTTTATGCGATTTAAATGTGATTTAATAAAGGTAAGTAAGTTTATATTACATGTGTTGATACAATAATTTATTTTTCAAATCTGTCAGGATATATATTGTAGTGAGAAATTACATAGGAAAACAAATAATAATTACACATTAATTGATTGTGATTTTTAACACATCAAAGTTTGATCATCATAATGTAGATCCATTGACTTTAAATACCATGTAGATCATACTATGTAGAATTGTAGATCTATATTCTATAGCTGCCGATAAAGTGTGTTTTTTATCCGGACTTTTGAATTTAGGCGGAATTAATTTGATCCTACTTGAAAATATCATTAAATTCTTTAACACAGATATACTTACATCTTCACACAAGCAAGAGTGATGTTCATGAGGCCCCCGAGTCTTCGACACCAGGCCGACGACGTCCAACGACACCCGCATTACAAATTAAAAAACAGCGAAATAATTTCCATTAACAAAGCTAAGTACACCAAAACCAGCAGGATACACATTAATTTCACTGGAGACATTTCTCTCTTTTCACGATACACGTGATAGCGCTCAGAATTGCCTCGACTGCGACCTAGGCTAGACCTATTTATCCCGAGGCGCGAGCTCTGTACGCGACGATGTCCTAAGCCCAACTCGCGATGGGACGATATTAATACCCCCTGAACGGCATATAATATACACCCATCCAATAAATAATATTAAAAATGCTCGCACTACCTTTTTCAAAGAAAATAAAATGTCCATGCAATATCACTTCTGCACTTATATTATACTGCATCCCTTTGAGAGCACTTTTACAGAATATTCCTATTTAATGGACGGTTTATTGCCTTCGCAATATTGTTTGGCGTTAATAAAGCACGTGGAGGAAAGGTAAGCAATATACTTACTGTTCGCCTTTGCCAGTAATTATCAGTAAAACTACATGAAAATTGTACACGTTTTCATTACAGCGCGGGTCAGCTAACAGTATTTTTGTCGATATTTATACCGAGAAAACTGTTGATGAAAGTAGCGTTGGTATACAAAATCTATGGTTTTTTTGCATACAATTTAGTTCATCGTGTTATCTAAGTGTAGAGGAGAGTAAGAGAGAGGATGTATAGGCTTTGTGCTCGTAGCCATTGAAATAACAAATGTTTTCGATACTAACTTGAAAACAAACTAAAACGCAGCTATTTATGGTAGGCACATGGATAAAAAAACACTGCTGTGCAAAATCTTTTTACCAAACCCTTAACAAATCATCATCATCCACACCACTGTTGGAAAAGTCCACTGTTGGACAAAGGCCTCCCCCTTAGTAGGGAGGGGTTGCCATAATCCCCACGCTTGGCAAGCGGCTTGGGGATCGCAGTACTGGTGGTCAAGTTACTGAAGACGCTGCTGCCCATCTTCTGGATTTATTAACCGTTAACAAATAAATAATTAAAAATAATTTTATTATCACTAAACGGTAAAATCAAGAATAACTTTTTTTATTGAACAGGTCCCGTAAAAATACTGTAATGACTTCATAGAATCACGCATATTAGTTCATGTTATTTTCAATCGATGGGTTAGGTTTCTAGGCAGCTATTACTACTTAGGTGACTATAAGAGGAACTATAGGTAGGTTATATATAAATGGAGAAGGCAGAAGAAGGAAGGAAAAAGAACTAAGCTAAGGCAGAGGAAATGCTTAAAAGGAGATCCTCATTACGCCAATGATCAAGGGTAAGCAGAGAAGGTATCATCGACAATAACTATAACTAGTGATGGCCCGACTATTAGTCTTACCGACTACAAATAATGCCGAATAATCAGCTTTACCGACTATTGGCTACTAGTCGGCACATCTGAAATTATAACATTGGATATTCGTTTATAGATTCTAATTTAAAAGGACACATTACGTTCCGTCGGAGAAAACGTCTTGCAAAGGGTGACTCGAATTCAGTATCTTATAATGGCAACAGGGTCGCCACAGGTCATCTTACCATAAACTGTTACAAGACGCCACACTACACTGGACGTAGCGGCGTCTTGTTTCCACAACGATAAAGTTCCTGCTTTAAGAGTTCATGGTAGGGGGCTGATTTCTCCATTGGACTTATAATGATCAGCAAAAAGTGTTAGTAATGTTAGATTCCTGATAAAGGACTTCTCTGTCTACCCGTTCGGGGATAACAGGCGTAAATGTAGGAAGCATTTGTTTACTGCGTATTCATAAATAGAGTCTTTATAACTTTTACTCCAGTTCCAATATGCTCTATCATACGAATACAAAATCAAAATCATCACTCCGCAATTACTAGCGAATGTGACATACTATAATTAATTGTTGATCAACCCTAAAGTGCGCAAGTGCGCGGGACGTGCGCCTGAATGCGCGTGCGTTCATCAATTACACTGAACGAATTAGCGTCATCTTTTGTGCCAACCCTAACCTTTCTATGTGATACAGTTTTATTACGATAGTTTTTTTACAACTGACCATAATAAATTGCGTGAAATGTTTAATTTTTTTAATCTATGATGCTTTTTGTATTTTAGATCTAGTAACCTGTTAAAGTTTTTTTGATATCTATCTATTAGGCAAAGTACAATATATCTGTTATTAATACCTATAATTTTATGCACTTATTTTCTAACATTACTTACTAAAAACTTTCATTACTAATACCAAATCTCATACATTTCTCCGTGTTAGTTGAAACCTCAAAACTACTACTTCTGTACGATAATCCGCCTACTGGGGGCCTAACATCACCTCTTTAACTTAACTGAATCGCAATTTTATTATAAAATCAAACCCTACCTACCTAGGCTATACCTACACTGTATGGTATCGAAAACTAATATACAGCTTAAGGCTGATAAGCTTACAGCAGCTGCCTTACTATGAGCTTAGATTGTAGGTCATTTTAGCTGTGGAAGCGAGATGCCACTGCGTGCTGTGTAGTGCGGCGTCCCGCTTACACATCGGAAAATGACTTGCAATGACATCTCACAGTTACCCAGCAGGTGTCTGCTTCGGATGAGTACAGGTGTATGTCAAAAGTATTTCTTTGGCGCATTCTCAAAAAGAAAATACAAAGTAAGTCGGATGCGGCGTGAATTACTTCACCTTGTTCTTTGTTTTGCGAAACACAGTCTAAGGATTTTTTGTACATTCTTCACTTGTTTTGTCTCTTTGTAATTTTCATTTCTATATTTTATGCATATTAACTAATAGCTTTTGCCCGCAGGTTCGCTCGCGGTAATTTAGATTGTTGTTGCTGAATTTAAAAAAAAATAGCTTATGTCCTTTCTCGGGTCCTAAAGTTTCTACATGCCAAATTTCATCAAAATCCGTCCAGTGGTTAAGTCGTGAAGGTGTAACAGACAGACAGACACAGTTACTTTCAGGTATATTGTGTACCCATAATTTGACAGTCATGTCATGTCCTAAAGTGATAGAAGGCGAGCCTATTGCCATTAACCTAACACAAACCCACACTACATACTGCTGAGAATAACCTCACGAAAATTCCAACAGGTCCGACCCGGGAATCGAGCCCAGGGGCCCTAGATAGTCTAGGGGGCTGACTTAGAGAAGCGCTTTTCTTTTAATTACAAATTAGCCTTTTGTTGCTAGGAACCCCGCCATCCTTGATGACGGCACCGCGTGTCCTCGCCCGCGTTCCCCGGATAATCCGATTACCGACATCTGTCCCCGGATCACTCTCAAACGTGACTTTTATGTTCACGTCATTCTCTTTTAGATCCGCAATTGATGAGTTTCACGCTTTGTTTGCATATGTTATAGATTTCAGTTTTCTTACCAAACTTCTTAAATATTTGCAGCGTCAAATTCGAAAACTGAAGATTGTCGGTGATGGTGCGAGATATATCTACCCACTAATTTATTTAGCATTTGATTCTAAGCTATCCAGTAAAATGAATGAAATGTTAGTGTTATCTAAAAGTATCTATTAGCAATAAAACTAAAAAACCCCAACGTTAACAGGTGCGCCAGATTTCTGTCCAAACTCTAAAACAGAGAGAGTGAACAATTAATATTAAAAAAAGAATAAAAATGGTATCGAGTATCGCGTGCAAACAAAAACGAGACGCAATTTTTTATGGGGCAGCCGGCAGGTGAAACTTTGAACGTTGTCCACTAGGCATTTTCCCTTTGACATCAGAGCACTTTTGCAGACATCCGATATCAGTTGCGTGACAAGCCCTCCAGTTGCGAGTTCAGTCTTTGAACTCGCAACGTAATTCGTCATAAAAGATTATATAGGAGGAGTAGAAAAAAGTAATTTTCCCACTTCCCTCCATAGCAAGCGGGACACATAAAGTCTTATAAGACTTTCCAGACTTTTACTTTGCCAGAAGCATAATAAGGGACCCACAACTGAGTAAAGCCAATCCAATATCAGTTGCATAACCCACAATATTAGGGACTGACATCTGTAAGATACACACAGGTGTTTGACCCATTAGGGAATCTAGGAATGCAGTCCAATCATACCTATTGCTACTGCAGCGGGAGTTGTCAGTTTAAAAAAGTTAAAACTTTATTTCAATAATCACCTGAAACCTGCAGCTGTAGGTAAGGCTGAGTCACTGGTAGATCGAAAAAAGGTAAAGTTATATTTGTCGCAGACGGGACATCGATCGGCGGCCATTTATTTAATCCGTGTAGCGGACTTCGACACGCTCAGAAGAACAGTATCCCTCTGACTTATCAAACTACGCGTTCTACCTGAATCCTGAAAATCCATTTTCCCAAGCCTTTTTATTTAAATCATAACTTTGTTTTATTTAATGCAGTGTCTATCTGTGCGTGAACGCGTGGTAGGGCCTACTGGGTACCTAACATAGTTTCCGGATAGATTGAAATCAAATAAATAAACATTTGTTTTAGTTTTTATAAACCATTCAATAGTTTGGCGGTATCAATCAGACCGCACTCCTGACCCGGTAAACTACATTTGGAGTATACCATAAAATCGATATTCCATTTTGAAGGATTTAGTTGCCGTCAATGTTCAATACTATAGTATTATTTCTTGCTAGAGGTGGTTCGATGAACTAAATAGTACCTTCGGATGAACAAATGAGGGACCTTTTCGACGGCACGATGCGTCGTGTCGTAGGATATCGTTCTTTTTAATTTTACATTATTCCAAAATTAGGACATGCATGTGAGAATCTATATTGTTAGATGTTTGTTGCGTAAATATGCTAATCGTTTTAGACGAAGATTAAACTAAATAATGTAAGTGAGACACATGTGCAAGTGACATATACCTATTCTTCTTTTATAAAGAAATGCTAATGAGAGTCTTCTTATAAGAATTTTAAAACGCTTAGCGTCACAGCCGCTTCAGTATAAAATGTACCTAGTGCTGACGTTGAAAAACCGTGATTTTGATTATAGATTAGAAGGAGTTGTTTTAGCATGGTTTATAAGTAAAAAGGATGTCTAATGTACATCCCATACATTACACTTTCGTCATCCCCTTCTATTTTAGTGTTTTGTCACTTGTCTAGGGTCTCCGACTTATTAAAAACCACTTAACCTAAATGAAGAAAGAGAAAAAGCACCGGCTCCAGTCTACAACAAGACAGTATACTTATTTCTTTCTCGTTCTATCAGGAGATATATTTTACAGGTATATTTATTAAAGAAACAAAGAAAATATTACGATTGAATATCCGTTTTCCTTTGCCCTCATTTCGTCCACTTCATGTTTAATCATCAGTAGAAACTCATTTTCATCTGATTTAATGTGAATCTCATTTATTTAATTTCAATAAAATTAACTCTTAGAGATTAATAAAATGGTAATCATCTCCTTGCATAGCAAAAGTGAAAATGTATTAATCTTTTCTTAAGATTTTATCCTCTTGAGATTAATTTTAAAAATGAACGGGAAAATGCAAGATAGCGTGTAGCTAGATTCAGCAGTGCGGCTTAGACGGAGTGGATTTTTAATCTCGCGTCCGACCGATGTGCTTGGATCTCTCAAAGCTACGTAAATGCATGCACATACATTTACCTACATATTGCAAACCCCCGACGCAAAAAGAAGGGTGACGTTTTATGTGATGTTTTATAAAAATCGGTTCAGGCAATTACAAGATATCGAGGGTGAATATGTGGATGACCAATCTAATATTTTCAAATATACCCAGGTCTGGGGTCCATTTTAACCTGTTGGAGGCTCGGGGCAATCTTTTCTTTTTTTATTTAAAAAAAAACGTCACCTCACACTAGGAATTTCTCCTGTATCGTGAGTGCGTTTCACAAACATGTAATATTACATACACAAACACCCAGACTCGGGACAAATATCTGCGGATCGCACAAATTTTTGTCCCTCGCGGGAATCGAAGCCGCAACCCTTAGCGCAGCAGTCCAATCGCTTAGCTATTGCGCCAATCGGGTCGTCAAAGCACTAACGCGTTCGAGATGGTAATTAGCTATAATTAATGTTGTGTGGGAGGAACATGATTTTTTTTTATTAGTAATAGTCAAAAATAACCTACTTATAGTAACAAAAAAATGCGCGTAAGACTTATTCTACGATGTACCTCCACGAGACTATAATCGATATTAAACTTACTGCAGGGTAAAAAGTTATTTTATCTATTAGGTACGTAAAGACGGAAAAAAATGTTAAAAGAAATCTGAAACTTGTTATAGATACTTACCTTTCGATCTAAGTTTAAACACAAAGGTAATTATTCATTTTGAAAGAGCCATGAGACAAAAGATCACTGTTACACATACACTTTACAAAAATAACTAGAGTCTACAATTTAATTTCTGCTTTGGTTCCATCTTGAAAAAAACTACTTTGGACGACGTGCAACGTGTTGTTTTGTTCTCATTAATTATTTTACCAGACGACTGGTTCTGGACTATTTAAAAGAGACCTTAACCACTAAGTTTCTTTTGAAATTTCTTTTTATAGGTTGTCAATTGAGAAATGCCGTTGACACGCTTTTGAAAAAACTAATTTGCAAACAATCATAAATATTCAGTAATCCCACTTTGGCCACCAAATCTGTAAAACTGAACTTGTTGGAAGTAAAACATTGGCAATTCAACGACCTACCTGTTATTACAGTATTAATGTGATGTGTATGTCCGACACTCAGGTCATACCACGCAACCGTTAAGTCATTTCATTATAATAATAAAAGACATAGCGAATCGTCTGTCTGTCATGAGCGCACGTATTTTATTCTACGTATGATAAAACTGTTGGTCAGTTATTCCGAGATTCTTTGGTCAAGCGGTTTTCATTGTGAGTTCACACATATCTATTGGAGTTGTTTGAAATTCTAATGGCTGGTGCCACGGCGTTACTTTGTCCGCTTAATCAAAGGTACTAGGAATTCAAGCTTACAAATGTGATCTAAGAGTTACGATCGTTAGTCCGAGTGTAGTAGGGACTGGTGGCTCGGTAACTGTCGCACGTTTTGGGCAATTGAGGTTAAGCCACGCTTGTCACGGTTGGTCACACCATGGGTAACCAATGAAAATTAAACTCCCGTTTTTATACGCGTTGTCATTCTTAGATATAAGACATGTTACCAGTAGGATGTTACCTCGTTGGTCTAGTGGTCGCTAAGCGCGACTGCTGAGCAAGAGACCCGGGATTTGAACCCAGGACGGGTTCAAATCCCGGGTCGGGCAAAGTGTTACTGAGTTTTCCATTAGGTAATTCTCAGTAGCAGCACGGAGTCTGGATTTGTGCCCGGTTGATGGCAATAGGCTCGCCCCCTAGTACTATATGTTTACCTCTGCCTACCCCTTCGGGGAACACAGGCGTGATGTTATGTTATGTTACCAGTAGGACCCCAAAAGACAGATAACCAGTCTTTTCTAAAGGATAGGTACTATTAGTTAGTTAATGTAAGTGTGGAGGTATCATACGCAGTCATTTGTTGCAATTAATGCACTGATAGCCGAGTGATGGACCATTGGACTGCCGAAAGACTGTCAAAGGTCGCAAGATCAAGCCCCGGCACGCACCAATGTCTTTTTTAATACATGTGCGTAGTTATTATAAAATTTTTAGTTACCAGTTGCTAAAAACGGTGAAGGAAAGCGGCAAACCTGAGAGATTTTTTTGTGATTAACAGTGTGTAAAGCCATGTCACAGGTTTAAACTCTGACATCACGTGGATCGTCAACCATACGATAAGAAAAATACTGTTGTAAAACACAGGTATCCGGTTGCATTAGGTAAGAGTTGATGCTGACCCAACATAGTTGAAATTATAACCAGAAGATGGTGACACATCTGTGAAACTATTTTTGTTGCATTTGTACTAATTAGGATTATCTATGTTTGAAAAGAAACAAGAAATCAGCAATAATTATTCTTATTAATATACACGCTTTCTCCTCTTAAATCCGAATTTTTGTCGTTAAAGCAATTCTATCTCTAGCCATCAATATCCCATCCACATTAAATATTCGAATCGAAAGGAAACTATTCCTTTTTGAAGTCGGTTTAAAGGATTACTGAGGACGGGTAACAAAATCATTACTTACCCTTTGTCGGTGCACCATTTTCCCACCATCCGCATAATTCAGTTATAAATAATTCATGCACTAGGTGACAATACTAAGCTCTTTAATAGCTCCCATTTAATTTGCGGTGCGTACAACCCCACGGATAGATATATTGCACTAAAAGATATTTAATATAATTGCTGCTGTTATATTGTGCTTGGTTAATTCTAACTATTATGAGCTGAAGTAATATTAGTTGGTGAGTTTGTTGATTTGTTCTTCTTTCACGCAAAGGTTCAATCGAGACTTAATTCTTGCTTACCTATAGAATAATGGGATAGTTCTTGACTTAGGTACATCTGAAATAGTACGCGGTTCCAGTGAGTAATATAATATAATAAATATAATATTTTATTTGTACATTTAGGTAACAAAACATAAGTACACTGTTATAAAAGAAATGTTGTACAACAGAGTCAGACTTCGAAGGCGAAACCGCAGATTAAAACTAGTTCAGTTTAAATGCGGTGACTCGTATGCATCGTAAGTTTTGTTAACCCTTTCCCAGTGCATTGATCCACATTTGGGGTATTGGTTACCTATTGTGTCTGCTTCGCGCAGAGGCAAAGTATTAAACTAGTTTAGGTAGTATTGTTAATAGGTAGGCTATTTCTTAAACATGGTTTCAGATAGCCATCAACGCACACCTGGAAGATTACGCTTCACACTCTGTATTTTACTATTATTGTCTGCCTTAAGTTGTTGTTGTGAAATACCAGAATTTCAACGAAACGTAAAGAATGTCACTCAAGACTCAAGAGGCAGCTCACTGGCCAATGAATATTACACAAGTACACTGATAAATTATTACGCCATTTTCGACTCTAACGTGTCATACGCCGCAATTATAAATAATTTTATTAAAAATCCACTGCTAAGTGAGTTTGTACTTTGTATGTTGAGTTTACGGTTTACTTTTCAGTGTGCGGATGTAAGATTTAAATGAAGGCGCCAGTTAACCATGACAATGGTTTTCAGCGTTTAATTGTACAAGGGAATGCATGGATGCATGGAGTTCTCGAGTATATTTTATATCTTAGCGCATGCGCACGAGGGAAGGCGCGTTATTTCTTATTTATTTATATGTAATTAAAACACAATGTACTTAAAGTTTACGTGAGGAAGGTCGATGCTCAATCGTTTTTTCTGTACTAGGGCCACACAACTTAGAAACACTATGAATCACAGATTCTGACTCTGTGTTGCCACTGAAAATGATCTAGCGTAAAAACCTATCAACCCTTTGCTCGACCCGGCGATCCAGTAATCGTAATTGCGGCAACTGAACCCACGAGGTGGTCGCAGAGGTATTGAGACACTAGCTGCGCCCAGCGGTGTTACCTGCTACATTTTCACGGGTAAAAAGTAGCCTATATCCAGGGTGTCAGCTACCTCCTTACAAAATTTTAGCAAAATCAGTCTAGTCGTTTGAGCGTGAAGAGGTAACAAACATACAAACACACTCATAAGCACAGTCATAAACTTTCACCTTTTTAATATAAGTGTGTTTTCTGATTTTAACTTCCTTTTAACGAACTATTACTACGCTACCTACTCATCGTTTGGTGGCGCTACTGTAAAATCTCACCGTGGATTTAGAAGTGAGTTCGTAAGTTATGTCTTTAGAATAGCACCGTTGGCCAGAAATATTTACTATGTACGTTTAAAGTTTACATCGAAACGAGTCAAAGCATAGCTTGCATATTTTAAGGCCCGGCGCCCGCTTCTACGAGAGTACACTGAACGCCTTTTATTGAAGTTATATAGGCTGTGGCAGATAGGCTAAAGTAACATGAAAATAGGAGAGAACATGAACCTTCGAAGTGAAATAGAAAGAAAGTATATTTATTTATTAAACAATTTACACTTACAATTATGTATACATATAAATCATGTGTTTTTAACGTTGCTAGGCACTAGGAATGTCTATAAAGAATGGCGGAATATATGCACAGTCCGGACTCGGGTCAGCAACTACCGGCACGCACCAATGCCTTTTCGAATTCATGTGTGTACTATAAATTAGTTGTGTATGTCACTTGCTAATAACGGTAAAGGAAAACAATGTGAGGAAACCGGCACACTCGAGAGATTTTTTAACGGTGTGTAAAGCCATGTCAGAGGCCTACGGGCAGTTTAAACTGTGACACCAGGTTGTTCATCAACCATACGATAAGAAGAAGAAGATGCTTGTCGTTTTTCCCCACGTGGGAATCAAAACCGCGAATCCTAGCGCAGCAGTTTAATCACCTCGCTGCTGCGCCAATTCGTGTCATTATTTTTATTTCGCAGCGCTCACTTTCGCAAACACAGTAAATCCACAAAAGTCAGTATTTGGTGAACACTAAAATCACAGTGAAAACTATTTTCCCATCGCCATCAATTGACACAGTATTTATTGTAAGTTACAATAAGCAACATCCCACGGGGCAATAAAAGGCGGGCAAACAAGGGTGGTTGTACACTGGCCGACTTATCAATCGCCCCGGTTGACGTTTAGTGGCGGACGAGCGACGGGCAGCTTATGGGCGCGTGCACACGCCGCCGGCGCCACGCGGCGCGTTCACGTATGTTTTTGGGAATAGGGTGACTAGCTTTAAGCTTTTAAGCAGTCTGGTAGGTGAAGGAATAGGTACTAGCTCGTTATTTGCAATTTGGATTATTAATATTATCAAAGATGGAGGATGGATGACGATGCTATAGGTAACATTGATTTCGATTTCATAGCTAGGTATGCATTGTTCCTTGTTTAATGTTCATACAACGCGGCAGCCCTGCCAGTCTTTTGAGCACGTTACCAGTCGACAACGATGGGGAGGAAAGAGTAATACAAAAAACGCTAGCGTTTACAGTCCAATGTTTATTATACTTTTCTCTTCCTAAGTTTTTAACGCTGATTACACTACAGTACAAAAAGAACATAAAACCGGGACCTCATGTCTTATATGGTAAAATGAATGCCAGTCTTTAAATGTAAATTTTCAGACTCCTTATAATGGAGTAGCGTACATCTTCAGGGATTACAGAATGTGCGTACGTAAGCAAGTTAGCTTGCATTCATCTGAGTAAGCAATCACCGCCGCATAGCTGAAGCACCTAGGAAACTCCTATATTATTATTCCTACATGGAATGTCTCTGCGATAAAAATCATTCTAAATATATATATAACGTCCCCCTCCTCATCACACATTAGGAATTTCTCCTGTATTGCGGATGCATTTTACAAACATGAAATATCACATACACAAACACCCAGACTCGAGACAAAAGTATGTGGATCACACAAATTCCTCCCGATCACACAAAACCCTCAGCGCAGCAGTCCAATTGCTTAATCACCGCGACGATCAGGTCGTCTCCAAATTCTTCTTCATCATCATCATTTCAGCCCGGTATCACCCACTGCTGGGTATAGGCCTCCCCCTTTCTCTGCCAATCCTCTCTATGTTGAGCGTCTCTTGTCCAAAGTCTTCTTAACTTTCACAATATTCTACCACAGTAATTCTACCAAGGTATCCAGTTCCTATTCATACATGATGATAATAGCCCTCTTAATTAAACCCTTCTAAAGTTTGAGATAAGATATATCGTCAAAGAATAGAGTTCTTTGACGATATATCTTATCTATATTCGCAATGACAGGTATAATTTAATCCATGGCTTAAAATTGTCTTTTTTCAACAGTGTTTTAAAAAAGTTGTTGTTTTGTAGTCATGGTAACTGTTGCGTTTATGCCTAGCCCGCGTCGATCGCACTTCGCACGCTTTGAACGCACGACCCGCAGTTAAATAGGTAAACGCTGCAACACATCACTATCTGAACTAATCTCAAGTCATATCTATGTAACCTTGTCAATCGAAATGAGGATTGTCTGGTACAATAATGCAATCGGTACGATAATGACACCTGCACAAATACATATTGTTTACGTTGTGTATCAACCCTAGCAAATAGGTGGGTTGACGGATTCGGCACAGATAACAGTCGCATTATAGGGTTACACCGTTGGGTGTCACTATTCACTTTCGTCAACTTTATTGTTTCTTTGTTCGAATGAGCTTGGATCGCCTTTACTCACCCATTTTATTCTTATATTACATTTGGAATTTGCACTTAGAAGTCTGCAAGCAAGAGCCTGGTTAACATGAATTAAAAGCATTTGGATTTTGAATGTTGTAATGGGAAAAAAGAAGCTTTAAAGGGGACTCGGTGGGCCTTGAGGCTATTCATCCGAGTCCTTTAAAGCATTTTTTTTAATTATTCAGAGATTCTTCTTTCAGAGTCTCTAGAAGATCGATCAAGCATTACACACAACAAAATACAATGTCGGTAAACAATGTAGTGCACTAGCCTTTTATTGAAGAAATTTATTAGGCTCAGAAGTGACTTATCACGAAGTACATGACACTGCATACTTGTTATTCATATTCAAGGGTCATCCGGTACAAAACATGCACCACGTGCATTGGAAACCACAATACAGTCTTTCTAGAGCTCTGGGCTCTAGAAAGATTGTATTTATTATAAAAGGTAGTATGACTTTTTGATGTCATTTTAGCATTTTGCCCATGTTAAGCATAAATCTAAATTGATAATGGAAATTTGAAAAATGATGGACACAAGCAGGACTTGTACCTACGACCTTCG
This sequence comes from Abrostola tripartita, assembly GCA_905340225.1. NCBI lineage: Eukaryota > Metazoa > Arthropoda > Insecta > Lepidoptera > Noctuidae > Abrostola > Abrostola tripartita. The sequence goes on from HG996486.1 coordinate 2,862,823, forward strand.
CCATACCGTGGCGCTACTCTACCCAACTGAGTCATCGTGTCCCTGCTCGCAGCCATTGAATTTCAAGTTCCCTTTTTTTGTGTTCAGGCTCTGCCTAGTTTGGGATCAGATGACCGTGTGTGGGCTGTCCCAAGATATTATATTATTTACGTCTTAAGGGTGACGTCAGGTATTATCATCATGTGTAACACATATTTTCAAATTTCCTTTATCAATTTAGGTAAAAGATAATGTTAGAACTAAGTGTTTGACTGTAAGTCAGCTTACAATTCTCGCACTTAGCAGCATAAAAGCTATATAGTTCCTAGAAAAATTGTTAACCTACCTAGATTTTGTTACCGTTTTGCTGGTTTTAACGGGGAATGCGCTAACCTCTTTGTGACTTCAAAATTTAATCTCTTTGCCGCATAAATTGAAATTAGCAACGCAAACCGTTTGAAACACGAGTTCTGCTTGCTCTGTGAATGTTTGTGCGTTTTGTCCTTTTTGTAATGTGTTATTTCAACGACCAAAGAAACTGAACTTTAATATCTGAGGCTTAAAAAAATATTATCAACAAATTATATTTTGTAAATATCTCGTTATCATCCTTTTTAGATGTTTATTGTTCGAACCCTACATCACATCTCAACATACATCATTATATAAATAATTATATTAAGTTATTAAATAACTCAAACAAGACTTTATCAACTAGGTTCTATGAAATCATACCTGGGATGAATAGCACCAATTCCCCTCCAAATAGTTACTAAAGCGCGTTAATATTTAACAGTCCGTTTCATTAACCCCATTCAAAATGATCGCACACTATCAGACGAGACAAGTGCCAATATAGATGATATCGGCGCGCAGGCGTTCCCACGCGTGGCTGGTGCGTGCGCGCGCGCCCCTACTTTTGTGTTACCTGCGGTGATGAGGTAGGTCACAGAAGGGACATTTAATGTAGGCAGAAAAGTTTGCTGTTTAATTTTCCAAGTGTATGTAGTGGTATGAAAATAGGTATAATTTATAAAGCTTATATAGATAATATAAAATATTATATTTCTATAATAAGAACTATTATATTTTATGTTATATAATATACTAGCTGCACCCCATGGTGTTACCCACTACAGTTTTTGGGATAAAAGGTAGCCTATGTGTTAATCCAGGGTAACAGCTACCACCATACCAAATATTAGCCAAATCGGTTCATCCATTTGAGCTTGAAGAGCTAACAAACATACAAACACGCTCACGAACTTTCGCCTTTATAATATTAGTGTGATTAGCATTTAGATAGATGTTAAAATAGTGCAGAATTGAAAATGCCTTCAATATTAAAGCATTAGAGATCATAATAATTCTATTGACACGTCTACATCTCAAACAAATATATTATAATCTATGACAAAACAGTTCCATTATTTGTACTGCGAAATATCACTATGAATCTTTGCATGGGAACTGCACGCACTGGTGACGCGCGGACTTATTTGTTTTGATACCCTATCTGCTATCAGACTGTTTTGTTGCAGATTAAATATTGCTAAATTAGCTGGCTCATAAAATTGATACGACGTTTGTAGGGTTAAGTATAGGACGGGGATACAATGTACAAACGGACCATCGGAATAGCGATAGCAGATAATACGTTTGACATCGTTGAAACAATTAAGTTTTCTGGACTTCGTACTTAGTTAATTTATGGAAACTGAGGTATTTTTGAGTTTTGTTGTTAATTAATTTGTTAGATTAAGTTCTAAAGGATAGAGATGGGGCACGATTGTGACTTTTTAGTTTCTGATGATTATCAATTATATAGGTCAGTAGGTGAATTCTTGTAAAGGACAAAGGCAAGCTCAACCTAGTTCAGATACAATATAAATGTATACATATACATATTATATGTATGCAGTTTGGAACACTTTTCTCGTTCATTTTGGTAGCATATGACGTATCTATACTTTTTACATATCATTGATTGCATCACATAAAACATCGCATAAATTTCACATAACATTTTTATCGGCCGGTTACAACAAACCATAATACGTCATGCCACATTGGACACACAAATTCTTCAGCAGAATAGCACAACGACAGCAGTTCCCTAGTTGGTACAAATAGTCATAGTCATAATATTTTTTAATTTTTTAAAGGCTACAAAAGAGCACTTCAAAAACGTCAAAACTAGCTGTTCGTTTCTACGGAGAAGAACCGGAAAGAAACTCCATAGTTATTCTTTTAAAAATATGTTGTAGGTATATGTAAGAACGATTTAAAATATGACATAATAATGACCTACACAATATACCTAAACTGAGAATACGAGTAGCATCTAAGTCAAATAAAAAATATTAATATAGTTCGGTTATTCTCTCATTTACAATTCGAGTTAAATACATGACGGTGAAATAAGAAAAATTGTTTCACATCCCGCCGTGTGCCGTGTGGTATCCGGCCTAGAATTGACCACCCCCTTTCCTCCCGTGGGTGTCGTAAGAGGCGACTAAGGGAAAATCCAGAAGATGGGCAGCAGCGTCTTCTGTAACTTCACCACCAACACTGCGACCCCCAAGCCGCTTGCCAAGCGTGGGGATTATGGCAACACCTCCCGCTTAAACGGGGAGGCCTATGTTCAACAGTGGACGTCTTTTGGCTGATGATGATGATGTTTCACATCCCGACCTATAGCTTTGTTATGTAACAGTTGGATCTGTTTGTTAGGGCCCTATATACCGTATATATATATATATATATATATATCTTGAGTACTAATATTATATGCCAAGTACATATTCACAGCAGTAACCAACACATAATGCATCAAACGTAATTGAATTTGCTTTGTGCGCTCACTGGGTCGTAATTGCCTAATATCAATGTCATTACTGATCTATTACTGCCACGATTTGGAATCATTACTAACTTGATAAGGTTGTGTTTAGACGACAGGCGTTTAGCGCGTGTAAAAAGTGAAAAGGATTTATTTTCTTATCATGACATCACGGCTGTATTCTGCTCTAGGTCGTAACCTATTGCTATAAACTGGGCCAAATCCTCCTCCGTGCTGCTACTGAGAATGACCTAATGGAAAAACTGAAAAAAAAACTTTGCCCGACCTTGGATTCAAACCCAGGTCCTTAGGCTGATTTTGATGATGGATAGGTCAATCAGCAAAAAACTAATTCAAAGAGTATTGTTAATTTAATTGGTAGGACTTCAGACGTTGCCGATTTATTATTATAAAGTTCATTATTCTTCGGCATTCCATTACGAGAGAATTTGCTCTAATATTAGTTAATTAGTCTTAAATATCGAATCTTGAAAGGCACACGACAGTTGGTATCATTCTTTTCTGGCTAGGGACATGTCATATTAAAGTAGATACTTACACTTGACTTTGCTACTTACTTTTTTTTCGTGATACTTCACAAAATATAGATTTTTTTTTAAAGTCACCCCACACTTCTAATTTTTTCTGTGTCGTGGGTGCGTTTCACAAACATGAAATATCACATATACACAAACACCCAGACTCGTGACAAACATCTGCGGTTCACACAAAAGAGATGAAATTTGAAGAGTTATAATTATAACTCAGTTGAGACTGTTAAATTACATCTGATTTATTTCCAATTACTCTTTGACCGCCGCGTGTTGTGCTGCTTTTGATTGTGTGTTCGACACCCGTAGGTACTATTCTATCATATTGGTCCGGATCGTTTATTTCACAACACAGCAATACAAGAGAATATTTTGCCAGGCACAACGAACATTCCGTGGTGCTACTAAGAATGTCTAAAATTAGGTACTTATAATATATTTCTGAGACTGCTGATGCTGTGCTAAGGGTTGCGGGTACGATTCGCGAAAAGCATTTGTGTGATCCGCAAATGTTTGTTTCGAGTCTGGGTGTTTGTGTATGTGGTATTTCATGTTTGTGGAATGTACCTACGATACAGGAGAAATTCCTATTGTCAGGCGACGTTTTGTTTTAAAAATATACTGAAATAACTTTCACTTGGAACTCCGGATCTTATATTCCGCAGACACGCTTGCAACAACTAAATTAACGAAGCCGATATATCTTCTTTTAAATAAAAATAATTATGATCCTTAAATACATAGCTTTTTAAGTGTGTGAGATATATAGATAGTCATTTAGCAATCCTTATCTCTGGCGTCCCCACCATCTAAGCAGTCTGTGATATTGGTGCTAGAGGCACCCCACGGTTCAATTACCTCTCCGTTACCATGGCAACCGGCCTGCCGAAGGACTTACATTACTTAAGGCCGCGTTACACGAAGTTAATGGTTGAAGGGTAGCTCCTGCAGAAAATATCTTACGCTGAAGAGCCGAAAAAATTTAATAAACATTCTAATATTTTTACAGCGTTTTGCGGTATATACCAGGAGATTGTTAACACTTTATATAACCTTACGGGGTTAAGCATTGTCTAAGTAGATAAAAAGCACATTTTGCGGTTAAGATACTAGCCAGACGGACTTTACAGGATGGTCGGGTGTAGGTATCTACATTGTGAAGTGTCTCGGACAGTTATTAAACGTAATCCAGATCTAAAAATAAGCTGGATCAAAGATACTTCTGTGTGACGGTCGGTTGGTCGGGACGAAACATGTATATGGGACATCAATGGAGACACAGTTAGAGCTGTTAAAGTTGACCGTGGCGAAAATAATTACCTTGCCCAATAGGTATGCATTCGTGGATTTTTCTAGAAACGTTGGTAAGAAAGTCGGGAAGGATTTTAACACAGAATTTACCAGGCGTCTCTCTGTCGGTAAAACGGGAACTTGAAATTGATAGTCGCAAGGAACGAGACGGTCGCTCTGTTTAGGAACATTTTTGATGGAGTAGCGGAGCATTTAAGTTCAAGTCCCGCTTGTGACAAATATTTTTTATACAAAGTTTTAGATACTAATACGATAATTGTCATATTCAAACAGGTAAGCTGTAAGAATTTGTTTTTAATGAACACTGCTTCCTGTAGGCACAGTTTTCAGTCGGTATATATTACGTAAAAACCATGGCGGGCGTGCTGCAAGCTCTGGTATTAGTAGTTGCGCAGTTGCGCTCCTCGGTGTTACCTGCTACATTTTTTAAAGATAAAACGTAGCCTATGTGTTAATCCAGGGTGCCAGCTACCACCATACCAAATCGGTCCAGCGGTTTGAGTGTCAAGAGGTAACAAACATACAAACACACTCAGAAACTAGATTTTGTAATATTAGTGTGATTACATTAAAAAATATATTTGTAATGTACACAGGCCTAAGCAAAAACCACCACAAACTGCTGTGCGACGTAATGTCAAAATTCTATAATGATCTAATTATAATAATCTAATAATAATTATATATATATAAATGAAAAGAATTATCACCTCTATATTGATCGCCCTAAACATCGTCGACCATACAGTAGGAAACTAATTAATTTAATTTGTTTTTTGAGATTATACTAATTACTATAGATTACTTTATTATAGTCAACGCTTTGTTATTCAATATTCAACTATCTTTCATAGTATTTGTCGTTTATCATGTAATGTACGACGATAAATCTATGTTTGATTATTTTATGTTCTCCTTAATTAGATTCCTTGAGACAACAAGATGTAGTTGCCATTTTCTACACGTAGCACCTGCTATCAGTCTTCTGCCACCAACTATATAATACTGGTAATCTAAAGATACGCGTTTGCTGGGTATAAAAATGACTATTTAGCTAGTGCTTCTATAAATTAAATCTTGAATCCTACTGAGACGGTATGACGGTATTTCGTATTTAAACTTTTAAAACAAATAATTCGTCATCTAATCATTTTTAAGTTTTAGAAGTAGACCTCTATGGCTACGCTAAACAAAAAACAACCGTTACAGGGATTTCCTTATCAGTGGCTTACAATAGGTCTCAAAAGTCAGTAGTAATTGAACCCTGAATTGAAATCACACCACCAAAGAAGTACATATATACCCTTCTTCCTTTCACATGCATAAAGCCGACCTTAATTGATAATTCGTTGTTTGCGAACATGCTCTGAAGTGATTGACCTCTCAGGGGTCTCAATAACGCCAACTGGTCAAAATTGGACGCGGCGCAGAGCGCGACGGGTGCCTTGTCCATCACCCTTCATACTAAAGTACTTACAATTTTTCGAATTTATAACAAGCTTCCTACGCTTTTATTTGATAAATTCATCGATACCTAGTTGGTCTGCTGAAAGACGACAGCTGAGCATGAGGTTTTGGGTTTGAATCTTGGGTTGGGCATAGTTATTGTAAGGTGATTTGAGCTTTACGCTTATAATTCTTAGTAGTCAGGAGTCTACATTTTGGCAGGATAGGCTCGCCGCGTAGGTGTACTTTACACCTAAGGTTACACCTTAAGGGAATAGCGGCGTAATGTTATGAATATGCATGTGAGTGGGTTAATCCAGCTGGTTTGTGCAATAGTAAACTTGGACTATTATGAACCTTATTGGGCAAGATACTTGGTGCTGAACTAAAACCTCTCCATATTCGATACGAGTATAAAGAGGTTTTAGTTCTCTCCCTATATCCGATTCCTCTTGTAGTCGATACCACCAGCAACACAATAAGTTTAAATAAGATAACTTACAGTCAAATATTTTGAGGAACAAATCTAAGTTCTAAATCGTAAGATAGTCCAAACGCTGATCTGATTTTAGTACGCATCAAAAGTAATTTCAATTATACAATCATAATTGTCTTCATCAAATCAAACGCTCAGCCTGTTTTGTTATTCTTTGGTGTACATACATAGTGGTGGCGGCGGCCGATCTCATCGGAGACTAGTCAACTACGCAGGAGATATTATAGTGTACAAGTATGCGCGCAAACACAGGTGCACTCCCTATTCCCTCACTCTCATAGACCGACGGGTCGGAAGACCGACACGACCGGAGAGAGATCAGGCGCAGGACCAACGGCTTAACGTGCCTTCCGAAGCACGGAGGGATCTCGACATGTGAAAACGGTCACCCATCACAAGACTGACGGCTTAACCTCGCAAATCGACGGATCTGCGCGGTAGCCACGTAGCTACGCACATAGTAGGTATTATACACTTGAATATAACAACTTAGCTGGTCAGTACTTTAGATGCTAGCTGTACAGTACATAGCAATAACTTGCGGTAACTATTGTTAGTCAGCGCGCTAGGTATTCGTTTGGTGCCACCGCGCCGCGCGCCGCTTTCAGATAGTGGTTTGTGGCGCCTTTGGCGGCCCGTGTTGGGCGGCGTATCGTCAAAACCTATTCAAGTACATCCTGAAATTAAACCGATTTGTTTACGCGTTTTTTAGTTTAGATTTCCATAATATTTCTTTGTTTATCTTCTATTGTAGCAGGTTTGAGGAACCTAGACTATTTAGCAGTTTTTTTACAAAAGTTAAATAATAACCCAACCAGCTTGGTGTAATCTTCAAAATCATAAGGTTACTTACAGATATTATTTTTACACTATCGTACAAATAGGCAGTTAAATATTGTATTGATTGAAAGATAGGAAAATAAAAGCTTCAGTTGGTGGTAAGCTGGCAACTTCGTGTTGCTTACGTACGAATAACTACCATCTTCCAATTTATTTGACTCAAATTTATTTATTTTGTTTCATCGCTCCCGGTACCGTTTTGTGAGACTTTCGCTGGATTTGTTACGGTTTAGACAATGAAAAATCTACCCTTATTAAGCACTTTATTGAGGAGTGTAAGTTTTGTCATACTTGAAGTTATAAACTTTAACTACTAATAAGAATTGGAGAAGAAGTGCAGTAAGCTACAATTCTTAATACTTCTACAACCTTTATTGAGTTTACCCTAAAAAAATACTGGTAGGTATCTTTTATACCATGTTAAAATACCAACCAATAACTACCCATAAATGTCGAAAAACAATTGGCAAAAAGAAAGAGCTCGCGTATCCGTTGATGTAATTGATTTGGAAAGCGCAGACACGTCACACATACTCTACGCCCGTGGCTCTCTCCTCCAGGAATTTAAAATAGTCATTTGACAAATTTGATTAAAGAACCCATTTGAATTCTTCACCGCTTATGGCAAAAATGTCACGGTACTGCGGGTACGCGTGAGGGGTTATGTGGAGCAGTCTACAGTTCTTTCACCTATGACGCACCCTCAATTAATTTGCGATTATGGTCTTGGTTCATTTACTTTATTTGAAAAACAAATATTTGGGAAACTTTATTGAGTGTAAGTCAATTTCGATTTCTAAAGTAGAAAGCAAGTTTTGTAAATCTGTTTTTGCCAAATACTATTTTTAGAGTCTAAGATACTTCATGGTACATGCAAACTCGGGTTCACAGATATCCTAATATTTTCTTATGTTCAGAAGAGGGACAGAAATTCTACGTTTGCTCACTACTGGTTGGCGTTTTCAGTTTAAAGTATACACCTCCAGGGAATATACGTGTGATTTTATGTAAAGAACGTAAAATAAAACTTATAAAACGATCCAACAGTTTTGAAACTTTGCCGTAGCTTGTAAACGTCCATAGAAACTATCGCCCGACGTCAATAACCGTACCGTACACCAATATAGTGATGGTTAATTGCGGGCTAACGCGTCGAATTCATTCGCCAATTCTGCTCCCTCGTTGTAATGTGTTGTGCATACTCAAACGGAAATATTAATGACATCACGATATGATTAGCGCGTCCGATTTGCTCGGTCAATACTCAGTATATTGTTTAGCTACATAACAATGCCAAATTGTTCAATTAGCGTTATGGATGGAATCTGTGGTCCGTCAAAAGTTTGGCTAAGTCTATAGAGTTTGTTATTAGACGTGGCAATGTATTTATTTTTATGTAAGTATTGTTGATACGTACAAAGGTAAATTCTGTAGGTACTATACTTTGGAATAGTTAAAGGTAAAAAAATAGAGTGCAGTAAGCTAGTATTTTATATCAGGTATCATGAGCGAGATAAGTGGACGAACACTATCTACACTAGTAATCAATGAATGATTCTTAATCACACGATGAATAATATTGGAAATAGTCAACTTTATCGTATAATAAAATATAAAACTGTTGGTATTTACTTGTTATTCCACCAATGATATTACAAAAAAGTAGATATGTTACTACCGTACTCATTTTGAAGACTCGAAAAGGGGACAAATGTAGTCTTGGGTAGTACAATTATTATCCGATTTGACATAAGAGTTGTGCGGTTCGGATTCAAAGTACATAAATTATAGTGCGTTCTACTCACTTGAAATAAATTGTTACCTTCCAGAACTATAATTCTAAACGTGAAACCTCTAGGTTATAGATGTAGTATTCCCCTATCCTTTATACCTACATAGCACAGGAATATTCCGATTTTTAATTCCCGTAATCTTAGCCCTAGTGATCGGTAGGGTGCGGGCTTAAGGCCCAGCGTGACGTCACGCGGCGACGTCATAAAGAGACGAAATTAAAAAGATCACAGCTGGACGCATGAGGTCCTACACAAAAGGAGGATTTTGTAAAAATCCGAGTTACAAATATTATTTGTTGTGACTGCTATTCGATGAAGTAACGCTGTATTAAGACTTTAGTAAATATTGGGTTTAAATACTAAACTTTAAATTACAATTTAAGATTATTTTGGCCTAGCGGTTAAAATATCGGATTTGTATGCCCAAGATTCAAACCCAGGCAAGTATCAATGTTATAAATAATTTCTGAGATATTCTAAATTACCACTGAGACTGACTAACGATGACGGAAAACATCATATGGAAACCTTGATTTAATTATCTGAGATCGCCAATCCGCAGTGAGCTAGCGTGGTGATCAATATTCAATCCTTCTCTATACGAGAAGAGGCTCTTGCCCAGCAGGGGACAGTTATAGACTGTTGGTACAGTTTATAAGTTAAGGCATGTAACACAAATGCAACACATTTCATTAATAAAAACGCCTTACTCTCTAGTGCCATCACAGTTTCGTTCACAGGATACGTGTCGACTAGTTTTAAACAGCTTTAAATATATTTGACAACAATCAGGTGTCGTTTACGTCGAACAATGTATCTTCTGTTCAAAATTAGGGTGTGTATAGTTTTTAGTTAAATCGCGGCACACGACCGGCGCGTGCGCCTGCCCGCCCCACCGCGTGACGGCGGCATTGTGATCGCTTTTCGATTGATATTTGTGTGGGGCTGCACCACTGTTGCCAATCTTTAAACTGTATCTTGGGAAATTAGGCAATCAACAGATTGATGTGAAACGATTTGTTTGATAAAAACTGTAGTTTTGGACCCCCGTTTATAAACGTGGAAGTTAATAGTTTAAAAGGATTGGAAGAAGTTTCTTCGGCTGCTAACTCTAGAAGAGTTGGGACTGCTTTTAGTAAGATACTTATGAGATTTTTCTAAAGGTAGGTAGGTCTACATAAAATTCAGGTAGGTACAAGAAGATAACTTCAAAAATGAGACCACAATTTTTTTTGTCAACCAGCTTAAGGACCGGTCGATTCGATCAAGACACTAAATAAAAAAGCTTTACTAAATGCACTATAGAAAGCTACTCTACACGATTAAGTTATGAAAAATTTCACACTGCTGAAAACATTGGTCCATACACACATTCGATCACACCTGTTTTCAATAGAGGAACCACAGCTTCGGATGTTTCTTAACTCGATTTAGACCCTATTATTTCAATAACATTATTAAAAAGGAAAACGCCAACTTTTGGGCCCATCGTTTAACAGAAAACATAAATAGTGGGAAATTTACTTTATTTTATCCCCGACCGAGGATTCGAACCCTGGACAGCCAAAGATGGACGACATTGTATAATTTATGAGCTTTTTAATAAGCAAGAACATAGCAGGGTCCAAAATGAGCCAGACAAATAATTTCGTCGGAGTAGCTCTCTCTATACATTTTCACCGTAATAACCATTACCATATAAAATCATGAAAACGACAAAACGTGTTTGATATTCACACATAAAGACAAATCAGAATAGGACGAATCCTTTACCAATTTACTGTTTAGTCCACCACATGGCTACCGTTTATCTATTGTCTGCTTCGCGGACAATAAACCTGTTAAAAGCACCAACAATAAAGGAACAATGCCAGTAAAAATAAAGAACAATACTTAGTGAAGGTGACAAACATTCAACGATCATATTATTCCCTCATCCCTAGGGTGAGTTGGCACTCGAATATTGGAGCAAACAGGGACACAGAATCGTGAAAATTCCTGTCATAATTAAAATCGCTTTTCAATTTAAAACTGTTGAGACTCGGGAATCGCGACGTAAATTTCCATACTTCGTGCAACCTGTCCGTATTACTCGACAGTTTTATTTTACTGCACTCCCTTTAAAACGTAGCGTTGCGCTTTTGAGGTCCTGCGTAATGTTCATTGCGAGTTTTGTATTGAAATTCTTTCTCTTTTAGCTGTTAAGCTTGTCAATTTCATTGTTATTGGCGGCTGTTAGGTGTAATGGTAGTCTATGTTTTTAGGACGGAATCGTTTACTCTTTTTTGCTGTGGTGAAAATTTTGAAATTGAAACATTAATCGGGGGTTGATGTTGTTAGAGGGTTTAAAAAAAAATGTTTTCACAATACTGACTTTATGCTCCGCTTATGTGAGGTATGTGTGTGTTGAGTGTTTCCGTCCTAGAACTGACCACCCCCTTTCCTCCCGTGGGTATCGTAAGAGGCGATTAAGGGAAAATCCAGAAGATGGGCAGCAGCGTCTTCTGTATATTCACCACCAATACTGCGATCTCCAAGCCGCTTGCCAAGCGTGGGGATATGGCAGGAGTTCAGTGATGGGCACGAGTGGTGGGCTTGTCCCGAAAAAAAGAACTTATTTCAAATTATGAATCAGAACCTCAGGTCAGAATTCTAGAAAAATAGATAAAACATAAAACTATGATCCATAGAATCAAAACCCTTTGAAGTTGTCGAGAGAGTAAGTTGAAGTTTTCTCAGACCTAATATCTTCTTAAAACCCAAAACCTGTAAGGTAAAGAAGATACTTACACTCTCGTCCAATTAAATCGGTGGAAAACAGTTACGATTTGCTAACTGAATTTAACTGTGTAGTTGTGGACACGACAAAAAGCATGTATACAAGTAACATGTTTCACCGTGTGTGCACCTGCTGTAACTGTGCGTATATTTTTTGTGCGCATTTATTACAAAAGCCAATTAGCCATCCCTTGTTTGAGATTTAACTTGCTGACTGTTCTTTTTTTGTTTTACTATCAGAGTATAAACTATATCTTCTTAAGCTAAAGTCAGAGCTTATGTCGGATAATAAAAACGATGCATAGACCACGATCTGAATAACATGAAGCTGTTGAAAAAAAAATCTTGGTAGTATTTTGAAACCTGCAAAAATTCTCTTAAGAAGAGGTCATTGCTTTACTCTGAGGCTGTGGTGTATCAAAAGGGCCACCAATAGTGACAATATTTGTATATACCTAGAGATTTTCAACGTGGTACTCGAAACCAGCCTGATTATCGAATATCAAGTCGATTCGATTACACAAGAATGATAGGCTAATAATAATACTCGCCTATAATTATCACACTTCAGGGCAAAACCCCTTCTCATACAGAGAAGGGACGGGCATTGACCCCGCGCTTGCTTGCATTAATTAGGTTCCTCTGGCTCATTTCTGTAACTATTGAAATTAACATTTATTTGAGAGAAACACATTCGTCTGGGGATCTAGACAAGTAGCAAAGCGATAGACGAATAGTAATCGAATACAATAAAAAATATATGGAATTAACACATGTCATAGATTACATAGTCATCTCCATACATTTACCATTATATTCGATTTCTATTCGTCAAGCGTTTTACCACTCTTCTAGGGCCCATATATTAAGAAAGGTTTGTACGAATTATTATGAAAATGAATAAATTCTCGTACCGCAGGGCGCGTAAAATTTTTATTCAATCTTCCCATATAAAGTTAATCCTTAGGACATTACGGCTTATCCGGGGAACGTGCTAGGGATTTCCGTTTCATTAAGATTTATATATTTAAAAAATAACGTGGATTGAAGTCCACAAGCCGGTGCAGAACCCACCCGTTTAAAATGCTTACGGCCGTTTAGAAGGACAAAGAGTACAGGATCTGTTCGTTTAGTTTGTTATCTGCCTACTTGGATTGAGGTTTCGTGAAGTAAACAGAATAGTTCAGTATAGAAAGGAATCTATCAATCCGTGTGATGTATTGTTAGATCCTAGAGAAAGAGAGTAGGTATATTTTGTTAATTGTATTTATATGTAATCTCAATAAAAAAAAAAAAAAAAACTAGATTTTGTCTTATTTAAGTTTTCATTTTTGAGTGTATATGTTTTGTCATTATCAATTATCTTTTTTCTATATAAATGCGATACTCGGAGTATAACTTAAGTGTTACTATGGATGAAACCTAACTCTACTTTTACTCAACTCTGAATTCTACCAATTGTTTATTGAAGTTTTCTTTCCAAGATCTTAGGCACAAACTCACGCCGGATCTGCGTGAGTCTCACCTCATAATCTACAACAAAATACAGGCCTGTGTTTACGATGGGGGAAAGCGAGTCCCTTTTCGCATAAGATTCTGTGGTATTCACACAACATATGACCTTATTACAATAGTTTTAAGGTGTACATTCCCACAAAAGTGTAGACAGTCGGAATTTTCCGTATCGATGGCACGTGTGGTTCTCGTCCTTTATTGAAGATTTCGCTCCTCCCACACAGGGAGACAAATGAAATACCACCTGCTCTAAATACTTGCCCCCACTTTATTGGTATGCAAAAACGTCAGGCCCACGAGCCTACAATGTCTTAAGAAAAAAATACGACTCGATTCGTTTTCTTAAGAAAATTAACATGGTTGACCTAAAATGGTTGATTCAATGTCTACATACATCAAGAATCAGTACATTATATGAAGCTTAGTATTGCCGCACTTATGCATTCATACTTCGAAGGACAGGCCGACTTCGACTAACGAATCTTACTACCTATCTACTTACTATCCTAGTATCTACTTCATCAGCCTAGTATCCCAGTGGTGGAAATACAACCGTTATAAGTCCGTTTCAACTGGTCAAGCAATTTCCGAGGGCAAATAAAACTACACATTTGGAAATGTCCAGTCACTTCTGACATCGATCAAATAGTCAAAATGTTCGCGAATGGAAAATTTGGCTGAAATGTATGGAAATTGAAACGTGGAATTTAATTTGAAGAGGTGTCGACCGGTGGACTGACTGGCCACGTCTAAAGGTAATCTAAAAGTTATAGGTAGTGAAATGAATCATATTTCAACAATCACTCTTGAATTAATTTGAAAATTTGCTTCTATTTTCATTGTTGTTAAAAAAAAATTCAATAGTATGCGTACGGTCTGGTAAATTTTGTCTTTCAGTCTAGATTATTAACAAAATTTAATTAAAAAAATTAAAAAACACGACTGCCATGACAAAAAACGAACTAAAAAGTAAAAAACAAGTTCCATCGCAGTCGGGGAACCGTTCTGTGGGATACCTTATCTGAGAGTTACCCCGACTGCGATGTTTCATTTTTTTATAACCTATGTTACTCGCGATGGTGCATACATCAAAATCGGTTCAGGCATTCAAAAGTTATGGTGGAATAAAGAAACTCACATACATACATATGTACATACATACATACATGAACCCTGAAAACATTACACTCCTTTTTTGGGCAGTCGTGTAAAAAGTATTCAGAAGCAAATTGAATGATGCTTACAAATCAAATTTCATTACACGCTGAACTTCTGAAACACAAATAATTAATAGGATCGCTTTTTAAAAGCTTTGTACACTAATTAAGTTTGTTTAAATGTTCACGCTATCCCTGTTAACAGTCAATTTGATACCGATTCACGTTTGATCCTTTCATTTACTCCGCAGAATAAATGTTTGGAGACTGGAGTACTCTGTTTTATAAACACTAATTTATTTATTTTATTTTTATTTAAAAAAAAAAGGTCGCCCCACACTAGGAATTTCTCCTGTATCGTGGGTGCGTTTCACAAACATGAAATATCACATACACAAACACCCAGACTCGGGACAAACATCTGTGGATCACACAAATTTTTGTCCCGTGCGGGAATCGAACCCACAACCCCTAGCGCAGCAGTCCAATCGCTTAGCCACTGCGCCAATCAGGTCGTCGAAATTTCGGTCTAATTGTTATTAGTTTATGAAAAACAATTTCTGTTTTAGTGGAGTGTCAGCAATGGCATACAAAATATCTTTCCATTTTCATTTTGACCCTCGGGATGATTTTTCATATCATGATCATATCTTCTGTTGGGTATCATAGGAATTTTTCTTCTGCCCTATTTTCTGTTGTGCCCCCATACCGTGAACTTTTTAAACAGAACAGTTTACGGTTTATAGACCCTTTGCCCTTTCTGATATATGTCCAATGCAATAGTTCAATAAACATAAAATATAAATGAATAATACATTGTTTGTATATGGAATAACCGCAATCGGATTATCGAAACACTCAGATTAGTAGCCATGAATAGGTCTATATTGAATCCATTGGTGTGTTTGTTTAATTTTCAATTCCAGTGATACGATTTTTATTTCCAATTTCTGTGATGCACAAAAAATACTAGTGTACCCGTGCAATGCCATGATTTTTTACGAGTGTTTTAGAACTATCAATACAAATAGATATTCTATTGGCGAATCACATGTGTACTGGATGATTCAAGCATATATCCTTTTTTTTCCAACCCGTCAACCGCTCACCATTTTTCTTGATCACCACACCGTTCGACTTGAAGTGGTGAACCCAACGGGGTACAATAGCGGACAAAAAATACACGCAGAGCCATTCACTAAATTTAAGCAATGAAAACACAATAATAATTCTATGTTAATCTGTGCGCAGTTAGTAGGTTGGATGTGGCATTTTCAACATAATTCTGGTGATAATATTTTAATATAAATTATTCGGTAAAAAGATTTTCATTATTATTATGAAACAGCTATTTTATGTGTGGCATTGACGTTATAACTAAATGTTTTATGGGATTGTCTGAATTCTTCACAAAAAAGTAGGTATGTTTTTTATATTAGTCACCAGCTGTTTGATGTGATGGTCTGACATGACAACGTTCAGGGTTTATTTCAACAACCTAAAATACGTAATAATTAATCAAAGAGTTTTTTTAACACCTAATAAGTATAAGTAATACATAAAAAACATATTTTTAAATTAACTAAGCAATACCACATCCACAGCACAGTTTAACACGATCTATGATGTTTACACGACGTATGGTCCAAGTACGGGTTCAATGGGAGAATTGGCCCACTTGATGCACAATAGTCAGCACAGCCCCTGTCGAGATACCTCTCGTGTCTGCTACCGACCAATAACATGTTTTATGCTTTTTATAACGTAATAATCACGGATGGTCCTCGGCATTCTAGGGTTGAGTCGAATTCAGAATGTTTTCAAAAGAACTGTATTATTATTTTGTTAACCCTGTAAAGTTTAAGTGTTTAAAGATTACCTATTAAGTAAGGATTTTTCATAAATCATAGGTAATCAAGTCGTTTAAGATATTTTCTTTCCGAAATTTCAAATCCTATCTGTATAAACGCATGTTTCCATAACAAATTCCTAACAAACCTTAACATTTTAAGCGCTCCACAGTAAGGTATAGATGGTAACAGTTGGTGCAGTAGCGGAGACTGGTCTGCAGTTTGTTGACACTGTGTCCTTTTATTTGGAACGAGCACTGAACTTTCGCATTGTGATATTAAACTGAACCGTAATTGAACTGAAACGGAATCGCTTAAAGTAAGAGAATACCTATAATATAATGGAACGATTCTATATTTAGGTACTACATAATTTAATGGATTTCAGCGGAATTTTGTACAGTTTACACTGAAATGTTAATATAAAATACGGACCGAGTCAGGTTTATTATAAAGTAATGTTAATTTTAATGAGAATGTAGAATTTTAATTTCGAGGCAAATCACTGTCTCATTTATTACACTAAAATTGATAAAAACCTTATAGCAAGAGCCCACAACACATGTCCACAGTTTGATAAGAGTTCGTCGACTCTACATAAGTTAAGCCATGCCTAAGCTTCGAGAGCGAAAAAATACTCTGCGGCAGTCAAACTATATCTACCATCGTAGATCTTCGGACACCGATACTGAAATTCAAAAATCATTTTTCATAAATAATGACTGTTAGAGTCCGCGCTGGCCGTCCGTCCGAAGACTTTTTTTAACGATAAAACAAAATTTGCTACCGTTTTAGCCGAGCGGCGAAATATTATCGCTTTGATCTGTATAATAGGTAGGTTGGGTCACGGGTGGTAGGGGCGGGGCTGCGTGCGGAGGGGGGCTCGTGATTGGTGGATACATGGAGGGGCCCGAACGGAGCATCGTGACGAGGGTAGCAGACTTATCCTGGCACCATTGTGTGCTGGACCAGCGCGCTGGCAGCGTCTCGCGGCAGTGAACAGTGATTCAT
The DNA here is from genome assembly GCA_905340225.1 of Abrostola tripartita. NCBI lineage: Eukaryota > Metazoa > Arthropoda > Insecta > Lepidoptera > Noctuidae > Abrostola > Abrostola tripartita. Next base: position 2,880,392 of record HG996486.1, read on the forward strand.
ACAACATGTTAGAATTCTACACGAATATAAACTCAGGATTGATGCAGGAGGGGATGCAGCCTCCGCTCACCTGCACCGCGAGGACAGGTCAGTGATCCACACTGGTGCCATTTGTTTGACTAAATTCACGCTAACTTTCTGTGACAAACTTTATAGGTAAGTGGGTTAAGTGCGATTAAGTAACTTTATAACGGTATCGTTGTTTTGAATATAATTTTACAGCGTGTGTCGTGTTTTTAAATGTGTGTTTTTTAATTCATGTGGAAGTGTGAATTTTTGTCAAACAAAAGTTTAAAATTAAAAAATGCGTAAATATTAAAAATAAAGTTATTATTTTTAATATCTACGCATTATTTTTATTTTCTCGTATAAAAGAGCGAAAGTATCTAATTTGCCATAACTTATAAAAACTACTGATCTTCACATAAAATTTTAACATCGCATGATTTATTTCTATGAGGAAATAATTTCGTGTGAAGAATAATATAAAACCCATTGGACTTATCAGAGTTATACCTTTTCCTGTTAAAAATTCAAACTATCGCAAATAAATAGTTCATAACGAGACGTTTTCGCTATAAATGATTTAGATCGACCGTACAGTTATTCGTGTAAGTTTGAACAAATGTTAGTGCAAACTCTAGGATGTGCGTTAAAATAATATTTGTAAGCATTATAAATGATTCGTGCATATGGAACTAAGGGTGAAGTTTTTAACAATAATAATAAAAATTGTATGAAACAGGTGGACCCTCACAGTGCTAAGTTTATAACCTGTGTTACAGGAGTCAGTGTCTTCGCCCACTTTAATGTCCTCATTCTAACTACTAATTATGTTCCTATTAAAATGAGTTTAAATACTTACATCAAAGTTATCTAAATGTGAATCAAACCTGCCCATCTCAAAATGTAAGTTCAATATACACAGTCATATTACTTATTGTATATTCTTTAAAAGTCCTGGTAGTTGTATTACATTCATCATCATCATCAGTCCACTGCCAGGGCCGGATTATCCAATAGGCAGAGTAGGCAATTGCTTAGGGGCCCGCATCGGCTAGGGGCCTCACGCTGCGATCCGGGAAATAATTTGAGTATTAGAAAAGACCTACAAACGATAAAGGGACCCTGAAACGTGAATTGCCTAGGGGCCCCAACATGGTTAATCCGGCCCTGTCCACGGCTGGACATGTATAGGCCTCTCCCAATGTAATTAAATTGAGTCCTAGTAGTTGCGTACAGGTATTTTATTTATGTAATGTTACCGTGATTTTACGTTCGTGATTTATCGACGAGAATGAAGTATGCGCTTTAAACGTTGCGGTTTTCATCATTGTGGTACGTAATACCCCAAAACTATTTACGGAAACTGCAGCCTGAATGTATATAAACAGGTTGAAATCAGTATTATGAGCACTATAGAAATTAAGTCTATGATCGTAATTAAAGTACGTATCGTTTATATGGAAGACTGCAACTTAAACGTTTCAGTAAGCACTTGGTATTCTTTTACAAACTTAATTAATCTTTGTAGGATTCTTAATAGCCTTTATGTAGGTTATCTTTCATAAAGTATATTTAAAAAATCCAGATATTCACAACAGTAACGAACTGAAAATGTAACGACTTTTTCTTAGTGCGTCTTTAAAAATATTGTTTACTCTGTAGTACTTATGTAGGTAATTACGTTGATTAAATAAATTAGTAGGAACTACAGACTAATACCCAGTATTCCAGTACTATTGGAATAATATTACGACGGTTATAGGGTTAACTTAAAACCAATGAATTTAGTATTTTTATTTATTTATTTGTTAACCATCTTACACTAGGTAACACTTAGAACTTACTATACCCACATATAGGTTAGGTACTGGTTAAGACATAATATAATTATGCAAGTAATAGGAATAGTAACATATTTATAGATACTTAGTTAAGTAGATAGGTTATGTAGGTATGAAAATTATTATTTCCTCATTTAAAATATTAACTTATAAATTAGTACCTATCTCTTTCTTTTTTACTCGGGCTATCAACCATGCGGGAGATATCCGGTCTTTTAAAAGGCTTACGTGGGGATACAGGTCCAACACCCAGAGGCCGCTTGAGAAAGGAGATGTTTCATTTTGTATGGGACTCCGGCCATAACATGTACCTTTTAGCGAGGTTGGGAAACTAACCTCTGAATAGAGTAAAGTAACATTTTTTTCATAACATCTAATCCTTGTTGTGCAACTAATACGTAAAAAAAAATGTTTGTCTTTTGTCATGACTGAATGGTTGAAGAGATGACATTTACATAACCTAGAAATATTTGATATTTATCAGAATTTAAATATTATCTTCGCTCTTCCCAACTATGGAAACATGCGAACCTTTTGGAAAAAATTGACCAAATTATACGGAACACCCTTACTAAAATTCTTAATGTGGCTATAGACGACCGAGCGTGGTCTCAAGCCACTTTACCTATTAGATTAGGTGGTTTGGGTGTCCGTAAAGTTAGTAGTTTAAGTTTACCAGCTTTTCTGTCGTCGGTCCACAGTACTGAAAAATTAACCAGAAATATTCTAGCCACTTCGCTGGTTGATTTCGAGGTACTGTGCATGACTGACGCAGTGAATGCTTGGAAAATAGCTTGCTCGAATACGGATTTACCCGACAAACTTTCGTCCCAACGTCAGTGGGATGAGCCGCTCTGTAGGTTGACACGGAAGCAATTAATTAATACGTCAATCAACACTACAGAGCGTGCGCGTTTGCTGGCTGTGGGTGAATGGGAGTCGGGTCTTTGGCTGCAAGCACTTCCGTCGTCCAGCATAGGAACGATGCTGGATGACAACACTTTCCGGATTGCCACCAGTTTGCGTCTAGGTACACCCTGTGTTGCTCCTCACCGGTGTCACTGTGGTGAAGCTGTCGACAGCCTCGGACGCCATGGCCTGTCCTGCGCCAGGAGCGCTGGTCGCATACCGCGGCACGCAAATTTAAATGACATTATTCGTCGAGCTCTTGTCACCGCCGGCGTACCAGCTATATTAGAACCAAATGGCTTGGTACGTGACGATGGGAAGAGACCAGACGGTATGTCTTTGATGCCTTGGAAATTGGGTAGGCCTTTGGTGTGGGACGCAACGTGTGTCGACACCCTTGCGCCATCTCATGTTTCCAGTACATCGGTTTACTCTGGCGCTGCAGCTGCAGCTGCGGAGACTCTCAAGCGGCGGAAGTATAATAACTTAATTGGTAATTATATTTTTGAGCCGTTTGGGGTCGAAACACTCGGGTCATGGGGTCCGAGTGCGCGTCTCTTATTTAGAGACATATCTAAACGGTTGGTCGACTCTTCACGTGACCAAAGGGCTAGTTTGTTTTTCGGCCAAAGAATTAGCATTGCCATTCAACGTGGCAATGCCGCCAGCCTTTTTGGAACCCTGCCAGTCGACAGTGATGAGGAGGAATATTTTGATGCATAATTATTTGATGTTTTTTGTTTGTATATATTTTTAGTTTTAATAATAGAAGTATAGTATAGAAGGTAGTATAAAAACAATCGTGTGTGTATATAAATAAAGTGCTTATTTAAACATTTTTATTTGGTTATATGTACTTATTGATTTTTATTTGACTAAGATTTGAGTTGTAAATAATTGTAAACGAAATATTTATCAGATTTAGTTCAGTTCAGAAGTACACTTCAGGAAAGTAGTTTTTTTTAACGATGAAATCGTTACACTTGCTTATAATTAGTCAAAAATATGTTAAGAATGATTTAACAATTTTTAATAGAACAGGAACACATACCTTTTTTATTTATCGTCTTATTGCACAACAAACCAGCCCCCTTACCATGAACTCTTAAAACAAGGCAGTTTACGTTGTGGAAGCGAAACGCCGCATTACACTGCACATAGCGGCGTCTCGCTTCCACTAGGTGAACTGTCCAGTTTTAAGAGTTCATGGTAAGGGGGCAAGCCTAAATTCAGGAAAGAGTGTTTTTCCTCAATTCGTGGTATTTTTTCTTCTTTTTCGATAAATGTACAAGAGATGGCCCAAAAGAAAACATCTCCTTTAATCTAAAAGGGAATGGGATACTAGGGGCACCACACAACTGCAAATCTTATTATTATTGTTGTATTCTAGATATAGGTTGACCTGGTCTTATCTTATATTGGACTTTGACATGTGAGCGTGAACGTCGAAGTAGCCTAGTGGTAGACAACCCGATTGTATGTACTCTGTAGCAGGTTCAAACATTAAATGTAATTTTTTTATAGATATTCTAAGCCACTCAATGTAAAGAAAACCAACGTGATGAAATCTGGATTTAATGGTTCCATAAACCAACGCGCAGTGGGCTAGCGTGGTGATCAATGTCCTTTCCTTCTTTGTACGACTGCTCATCATTGGAACTTATAAGTTGGTATTATCGTTCAAGTTGATTAAGGATAAATTTAATTTAAGCCTAATTAGGGCAACTTGCCCAATTGGTAATATTAAAATTTGTGATGTAATTTAATTTAACACACATGTAATACAAGATATTAATTTTACAAAGTTTACTTTTTAAACTAGTTTTTAAGTCTGTTTACCTAACTAGCCTTAATAGGTGCATAGTAATCGAATGTTACGTACGCTTAACACTTAACTCAAAGCCAGTCTGCTTAAAACAATTTGATGATCCAAATAAACTCTTAAAATCCAAACTTCGATTTAACTTATTTAATGAACTTGATTACTTTAATGCTCGGTAAGTTTTGTGTACAACTTAATGGTACTTTAACGAGCAAATAATGATGTTACAAACCGGCGAGACAAAGTATTGTGAAACTGAATTATAAAAGGAATTAAGAATCTCGAGTCTCGCGCAACATTTTCTTGAAATCTTATTAAAAGAATAGCATCGTTGCAAAAGCGATTTTCAGGTGATTTAGGTATTAAATAGAATGAATGAGAGAAAAATATAACTGCTTATTTAGTTTTTTTACTTAAACTCTGATAAGAAGTGTGGTTAACTAGGTAGTTATTATAGTTGTCTGTTGGAGGTAGAATGCTATAGCGATCGCGCTTCGAACCTCGCCATCATAAGCTCAGAGCAGGCATTGTGAGGTTTTTAGTGGGTTCCTTGTGGAGCTTATTAGGTTCATGAGAGAGAGACCCACACGTGAGGGGATGCGCAACGCATTTTCCTCACGTTAAAACAATAATTTAGGTACTTATTTCGACTATTTTCATGAATATCATCATCATTTCTGCAGCCTGTAGCGATGTCTGCGAGGATTATAATTTTACGAGGTTTTCCCGGGATATAAATTAGCCTATGACCTTTCTGCGGTTATAATGTTCATCTAGGTATACCAGAGATCGTATGCATCGTTTACCTACGTAGGTATACGAGCATATGACCTAAAGTGACCGAAATAAAGTGGGCTTTTTCCGGGATACTACATATTAGCCTATCCTTTCTCCGTTTATACGAAAGGTTAAATATGGATCAGTATTTCAATACATTACGTAATCAACAGTTTGACAAAGTTACTTTTGATTTTATCAGGCACGGTTATGTAACCGTGCCTGATAAAACCGGCTAACCGGCTCTGTTTCCTAGAGGCAGATGATTCTTATAGCTACAGTCCCGGCGTTCCGCGCCGCACATTCACTCGTCTCAATCTTCATATCCGTCGGCTATTTTGTTCTAAGGAACTTGGCTATATTTCTAATAGAAATAATATAACTGCACTGTTTAGGTAGCGGTTTTACCTAATTTGTTAAAAGGAAGGAAAGAGGATGATGTCACATGATTAGTGTTAATTTTCAACCTAATGTTATAACACTATTTATACCTAAATAACGGAAATATCCCGCTCGTGTTTAACCGACTTCAAAAAAGGATGAGGTTCTATGTTGAAAAATTTAAAAAAAGTGATGAAATTTAAAAAAAGTTAAAAAATCATACATACAGACGATGTATGACTTTTAACTTTTTTTAAATTTTGTATGTGTCTTTATAAATTAGAAATATCATTGATAATAACTCTAACCGCCGCACACACAGACGTTAATGATTACTTAAACTGACACTAAGGAAAGATTTCACGAACAAAACCTTTACTTAGTAATAGTTTAATTATCAATAAATGTCTCTGAGTGCGGGGGTAAGTCATTCTCTAACAGACTAATGAAGAAAAAAAGAAGAAGAAAATAATTTAATCATATACACTATTTAAAATAGTAGATACTTTCTGAACTTCTATAATAAGAGAGCCCCCAAAAACGCTAACCCTTCACCGCTGTCGGTGCTGGGAAGAAGACCAGGCTCCACAAACTCTTTGCAGGTATAGTGACGTATTCTGATCACCGACTCGTGAGCTAGCGCGGTGTCAAATTCTCGTTATTTCTCGGTAGCATCAACAGTTACAGGCTGGTATTATAATTATCATAATTTAATAATAACTGCAAGCTACCTATATTCCTAACCGCAAAAAAATGGCCGGAAACATAGTCTCCATTTAATATTGAAACATACTTATGTAGTACAGTACATATTATACGAAACTAAATCACGTGAAAATTTGTTATCAGTTGCTAAAAACGGTAAAGGAAAATATCGTGAGGGAACCGGCACATCTGAGAGATTTTTCAATGGTGTTTAAAGCCATGTCAGAGGCCTACATAACAGGTGGTTTAAATCTGACACCAGGTTGTTCATCAACCATACCTACTATAAGAAGAAGAACGTGAAGATTTCAAAAACGAAGTACCTTTACTTTGAACAGGAACAATTTGATATTCAAAATCTAGATATGCTTTTAACGGCGGTACCGTTAAAAGCATATCTAGATCATAATGGTAATAGAACGTCGCGTTGTCTGCATCCTACAGATTTAAGTTCACTCCGTTCACTCCAGGCGCCTTTTTTGCTCGTTGCCATAGAAACAACAATATGTTTTCGATAATATATTTAAAACGCAACAACTCTAGACACAGACATTAGTTCAGTGAACAGAAATAAGAACAACGACCTTTAAAAACCTAGGCTTTATTTTAATTTTATTTTAATATTTTGTGCACTAAGGTGATGTACGAAGTCTTCTGTACCAGTCGACCTTGGAGTGATGCAGGCGACCCCATAAATGATAGTCTGATCCTCATAGGCTTGAGTTTTAACAGTCCCGGCTAAAATGTACAAGCTTCTGTTTTACAACAAATCGTGCAAAAAAATACTTAGCGTTAGGTACCTCTGCTCCCCGTCGGCAAAGGTACTTAATCGTACACCCACATTTCGCCGTGTATATTAAAGGTCCCAATGTAATAAAATGTGTTTTAAGTTAAACACTTCTTAATTTTTTTATTATAATAACTTTCGTGAGTGTTATTATTATTATTATTGTGTTTTTTGACCATTTTTTCCCTTACTGAAGGGGTTAAATCCTTATCACGCGGACCGTAGTCAAGCGTGAGAAGGCGAAGACTATGTTATCGTGTAAGCTGATGAGATGGATGATGAGGTGAGGAATTTGCGAGTGAGTCGGCAGGTATTTAGTATGACAGCTTTCTGTAGTGTGATGAATGTGTGTTTAGGGACTTCTAACACATCCAGGCTTCGCTGTAGGCACTTGGTCTCTGTTGACTCAGTTGCTAAAATCACGATTGGGACTATATTAATGGTTACTGCGCGCCATTGGCGTTTTAATTCTATAGCTAACTCTTGATACTTGGTAAGTTTATCGGATATTGTAGACTGGACATTATGGGTTTATTATTATTATTAGCCTAAAGTGTCCCACTGCTGGGCAAAGGCCTCCCCACTCTCTTTCCACATCTCCCTGTTCCCAGCTACCAACGACCAGTCTTGCTTAAACAAGTCGAGTTCGTCCCGCCATCTCCGTCTGGGTCTTCCTTGCTGTCGTCTCCCTTGTTGAGGGGTCCAGTTTGATGTAAGTTTGGCCCATCGTTCGTCTGCCATACGACAGACGTGACCAGCCCAGGTCCATTTTAACGCAACAGCTTTTCGAGTGACATCATAAACTTTAGTTTTGGAACGAAGTACAGTATTTCTGATTTCGTGAGTGTTATCCGTATTTTTTACTATATATTCCTGTTATACTCTCACTTCGGTTCGCGACTCTGCCGCGTAACCAGCTCATGAATAAGGGCTCCGTTCGAGTTCGAAACTAATCGGGCATTCCCGAATACACACGTGGGTATAACCGGAATATATAGTAAATAACTTCTTAATTCTATCTATATTCTTAGTCATGCAAACGACACTGACAGGTATAATTTAGTCCATCATTCAACACTGTAAATTTTGAAAGTAGGTATGTGGTAGTTTCTTCTTATAACATCAGCTATTTGCCAGTGAAAGTCGCGTCAAAATCGGAGATTAGAAAGAACAAACACAACGATTTAAATATTGTATTTACTTTCATATGCCGTCAGTAAAAATCTGATAAATTGATATTACAAAGAGACACTTCAATTTTATTCACTTGTATAACGCAGAGAGTTTCGAATGCTATTTTATTTGACGCACGAATTCTGTAAAATTGATAGCGGTAACGAAGCATCGAAGGCTGGTGTGAAAACCAAATAAAAACAAACTTACCGGTGTCGATGCCGGTTCGAGCTATCGTGCAACCGATTTTCATATCCGCTACCTGGTATTTTATTTGACTGCGTATGAAATATCTCTCTCAGCTTATTTTTTACAACAGACATTTTCTTTTATGGTCATTTTTAACCGACTTCAAATTCGGCTGTATGTTTTTTTCCTATTTTATTTTTATTGCCTCAATGGTCTATCTAGTGGTCGCTAAACGCGACTGCTGAGCATGAGGTCTTCCGTTCGAATCCTGGGTCGGGCAAAATCTTATTGAGTTTTTTCATGTAAGTAATTTTCATTAGCAGCACGGAGTCTGGATTTGTGCCTGGTTAATGGCAATATGCTCGCCTATTACATTGGGACCTATAACATGTCTGACGAAATGTTGATGTACTTCAAATCTCTGCTTACTCCTCCTTCCTTTAATTATACACCTACATGTGTAGGTGTATATATATGGTGACTTTTAAACAAGAAAAAGAGCGATTCCTACATGTTTTTTTTAATTAACACAAAATGGTAACTTTTATTGTTATTGAAATGCTAGCACGTAGGTAGACCAAACAATGCAGAACGCAACCAGTGCACGGGACTAAAATTCTTCGGCGCCTGTGGATACCACAATTATTAATGCATTGTTACATGCATACATCGGTCTGCAACTTGCTCTGCTTGAAACATTTATTAATATCATTTTCGGGGTTAAGCTACGTTTTTTTTTTTCGTAATATAAATCGTCGCCCCACACTAGGAATTTCTCCTGTGTCGTGGGTGCGTTTCACAAACATGAAATATCACATACACAAACACCCAGACTCGGGACAAACATATGCGGATCGCACAAATTTTTGTCCGGTGCGGGCGCAAGCCTTAGCGCAGCAATCCAATCGCATAACCACTGCGCCAATCGGGTCGTTAAATAGTACCCATAGTAGTTACCTATAAATAAGGGCCCATATGGTCCATTCTAAATAATCGTTAAGTAATTTTGGAGGTCGAATAACGAGTTTACAACCATACATACAAACTGTTTCTCAGTATAATGTCCAATGTCAAAAAGTAAAGATACGTAATATTAAGCTAACAAATGAATACGAAAAGTGTTCCGAATTCTGAGTCTGAACTGCACTAGTCTTATGACAAATCGGACAACAATTGTACTACCGAAGACAATTGTGTCCCTTTCGAGTCTTCAAAATGAGCGCGCTAGTAACATATCTATACTTTTTTGAAATATCATTGGTAATACCTAATAAGAGGCGAGTCTATTGCCATTCATCTATTTAACTAAATTAGTTTTATATGACTTTTGGTCCCATGTTGCCCATGCTAAGCTTGATTCTAAATTGATAAAGGAAATTTGAAAATGGCACCAAAAGTCATATAAATTTGGGTTGGTGTTATCGTTTCAGTGATTTATAGCTGTAAAGGTATAACACTGAGTTGGTAATCATAGATTCCAACAGATAATACCTGACGTCACCCTTAAGACGTAAATACTAAAAGGGAACTTGAAATTCGATGGATGCGAGCAGCGACACGGTGGCTCAGTTGGTTAGAGCAGCGCCACGGTTCGGCGAAATTCGCGGGTTCAAGTACTGCTCGTGTCCATCATTTTCCAAATTTCCTTTATCAATTTAAATTAGTTTTGTTGATCCAAAGTATGTAATGCAAAAGTTTAATTGAGTGAAGTTAATATTTCATTAAATTAAAAGTGAATTAATTTTCAACTGAAAATACAAATTCCGTGAACACGACTGTTAAAGCAGTTAATACACACAAAGCTGTTTTTCAAACACATAGAAACGAACGGTACTTACCAAAAAATGTGACTTACCTGAATGTGTTCCAAAAATCTATTTGAATTGTGGAAATTGAAGAGAGATTTGATACATCCGTTTGTACTCTCACTCTCTCTGATTCAAATAGAGAGTAAAACGTATTTACGTAACAAAATATACGTTCCTATGTCGATTCACACAGGCGAGCGTAGCGCAATCGTAGACAGTTACGGTCGGCGGCGTCGTAGCGCTCCGTAGACGCCTACGCGACCGAATCAATAAATACGCGATCTACTTGTCGAGTAAGCGTTAATAATGTTCAAGGCTGACGGTTGAAGGGATGTGATAAAACTTCTATATATTTTGTATACATGTAAGAAATGAATCCGCTTAAAAGAATATTAAAATACAATTTAAAAAAATACTTTCTTAGTATCGTAGCTTAATGTAGGTTAGACTTGCGTAGTTTAAATAAGGTTATACTTCAGAAGAATCTTATTTTCAATTACAGTAAGAAGAGTAAAGGAAAGTCGTCGTAATGCGACCTCTATAGGTCGGTATTCAACTCGTAGTAAGTGACGTACTTGCTTTGTACGGGACGAGGGCTTTGCGAAGCGGTGCACGGTGGGATCGCTATAGACTGGTGTAATTCGTTGTAAAAGAACTATTTAATTAAAGGTATGTTTCGGTTGGTTATTTAATTATTTTACAATAATATACGCTTTTTATAACAAACTTTAATATCATCTACGTATTATAAAAAAATTAAAATTTCCGATAGTGCGTGAATGGAGAAGTGTGTTTGGCGTATGAGTTTTATACGAAGAACGGTAGTTCTTTTTATAATATTAGGGTCAATCTTATTCCGATCGATGCTCGGCCATTAGTATTGATCACTTCTATACGAGTGGTACTGAAGTAATACGAGAGGGTGCGTTTCTATTTAAACGAGCAATATGTACAAAGCCGGGTCTTCTCTTCTTCTTCTTATCGTATGGTTGATGAACAACCTGGTGTCAGAGTTTAAACCGCCTGTAGGCCTATGACATGGCTTTACACACTGTTGAAAAATTTCTTAGGTGTGCCGGTTTCCTCACGATGTTTTCCTTCACCGTTTTAAGCAACTGATAACTAATGTATAGTGCGCACATGAATTCGAAAAGACATTGGTGCGTGCCGGGGTTTGAACTTGCGACCTTTGACTTGGCAGTGCAGCGGTCATACCACTCGGCTATCAGTGCTGAAAAGCCGGGTGATGTTGCCTGACGGATTGGCAATCGTCTGAACCTGTAGCTATCAAGTAAACAAAGTTAGACTCAAAACTACGTGAGTTATCCTCAGAGCCCCCTAGACAAGTGGCAAAACGCTTGACGAATAGAAACCGAATAGAATTACGGTTTGACACATGTCATAGATTAGATAGTCTAAACAATACCAATTTATACCAAGTAGTTCTATCTAATTTAGTCTGAGGTCTAAACATTATGTCATCCCCTTGCATTTATCATTCTACTAGCTGCGCCGCGCGGTGTTACCAGCTACATTTTTCGGGATAAAAAGTATCTTATTTGTTAATCCAGGGTGTCAGCTATTTGTCGAGTGTTTGCCACTCGACTTGGGTTGATCAGTAAACTAGTGTAATTTAATTATTTATATATTTATTGTATTTATAGATCATCTCTTTGTAAGATAGTTTCTGCGTCATATGTGCGACGACTCCTAAAAAAAAAGAAATTTCCAGGGAAAATAATTTTATTAAACATTTTACAAAGTATATTTACTCGTATGCTACTTTAATTAAAACTGTGTACTGTTAATATTACTGCATAACTGTAAAGGCAACTAAGTTTTTTCACTAGTTTCAGGAATATAAAGTTATAAACAGGAATAATAATAATAAAATAATAAAAGTTTATTTTCAGAAAAAACAGTAGTTTCACACAAATAGAATTAAAAAGAAAAAAGAGAACATAACAGGAAAAGGGTGAACGGTGGTACCTGTACTAATGAGTATATCATTGTATCACAGGTACCAGCGCCTTCAAAATTAAAAATTACAGATTAAATATCAAAGAATTGAATATTAAGGCAAAACACATTTTTTTTAAAACATAAGTAAGTGATCGTTCAGTAAATAAACTAAACAAACTAATGGTACTAAACAAGGAATATAGGAAATATAAACAGATTTTATTAACACAATCAACACTTCTTGTCTGGATCCAACAGTTTTTTCCTAGGATCCAGTAAATTACAAAAACGACAGGTACACTACTGTTATCTGGGTTCACTCTCTTCGCACTTCTGCATGCTCGTGTACTTAGATTGAAATTGACCCAGTACCCTATTCCTTTACAAACGTTATAGGTACTTGAATTGTCGTTCGTAAGTCTCGCTAAAACTCGAGAACGACTGGACCGATTTGGCTAGTTTTGGTGTTAAAATATTTGTGAAAGGACAGGGAAGATTTAAACACTGAGAAGGCGGTTCAAAGTTTGCCGTGTTAGCTAGTTTTTAATATAATTACAAATAATGGTTGACTAAAAGAATACAAGCGAACCTTACGTAATTTTATAAAGTCTTATGTTAAAGGAATTATGTGTACAGTACACAATATTTAGCCACTGCTTGTTAGCCGCCTGCCTCGTTGGTCGACTAAGCTAAGCGCTACTGTTGAGCATGAGGTCCTGGGTTCTAATCCCGGGACGGGCAAAGTGGTACTGAGTTTTTGGATTGGATTGGTTACTGAGGATTTGTGCCTTTCGCATTCACGATACAGGACAAATTCCTCGTGTGGGACGACATTTTATTTAAAAAAAAAAGTTAGATTCTAGACTCATTTTATGAGCAAAATAATATATTCTATTGTATAAAAATCATTTTCATCTACCAGCTCCATTGTGAGGTTATATAACCGTCAGCATAGAATAGTGCAAAGCCACATCACATACACAACTTACGAGTAGTATCAACTTACTCAGGAATATATCCTTCAATACTACGTAAGTGGAACCCTGGGATAAAAGCTGATATCGAGTAAATTTCTGTCGGAAATTCAATAAGTAATTCACCTAAAACTTTTTTTTAAGTAAGCCCGCCAGTACATTATTTATAGTAGACCATTAAAAAAAATTCTATCGACCCGCACAGGTGTCCCTGTTCTCTTTACGAAAAGAGGTCATGGCTCCGCAGTGGAAAGTCATATGCTGACAACGCGTACACATAGGTATTGTAAGTACAAAGGACAATATGACTTAAAAAGGCAACTATTCATACAAAGGCAGTTCTCTTAAATGGCAAAGATTGTCCTTTTTATTTCCTGATATTCAGAATTAATCATACTACGTCTACTACAGTGTACAAGAGTTATCTACATAATTATATATCTAGCGTTGTTCCCATACGCGTTCCGGTTTAGGGTTTGCGATACTGTACGCGGTGCGTCTAACCGCCTGCTCTCCTATGTGTAGATATGCACACATATATATCGGCCTTTGTTACTGGGTTGAAGACAGAAAAGGACGGAAAGTATGTTAACGCCATCACACTGATCACACGTTGCTGTTTTTTTAACGAAAGCCTGATTTTCTCGTTATTCGACCGAACAGCTTTTTATTTTCATTTTTCGTTTGTTGTGTGGAAGTCGGTTTGTGTAGTTTAACTGATCACTGAACAGTCTACATTTTATTTGCGTTGCATTATTTTTATTGAGTAACTGTACCACGTCAACAAGCCAGTCGAAGTATTGACGTATTTATACGATGGCATCGGTCTTACGTTTCGTTTTTTCATATTTATGTGTAACATTTCATACGAATGGATAAATAAACACCAAGTGAGTGAAGTAGCATTAGGATGCTCCAGTCCATTACTACTAGGAAACTTCGAGGCTGCATTCACTTGAATACTTCACTACTGGAGATTAAGATGGTGCCAAACATTTTAAAGTCACCTCGATAACGACGATTGTTTCAAGCCGACATTCTGTTGGCCGATTTGATCGCCTGACCTCGAGGTCGAGCCCGCCCCACCCTCCGGAGGGCGTGTCCCTCCCACACAACCAAGTCTTAGGAGCGCGGTAAGGCGCCTTATTTTGCTCCCAAAGCTTTCGACAGTAACTATACGTACCTATGTGTAGACGGCGGGTGCTTGGCAAAGTAGGTATGTACCGACTTTAATCAATAGTTGTCCGGAGGGTAACAAGTAACAAATTTTAAGAAGCGAAGTAACCTTCGGATCTTTGTTGTTTTATGAGGCGTTTAGCTTTCGCGGTGCCGTGGGGATAGTCAAAACGTTTTGCGATCCGAAGAAATCCATTGCCATTGCATTAAAGTTGTCTTAAGACTCTTATATAGGTAATAATTATGATTCCAAATATTCTATGTTTATTCCCTCCACACATTACAAGATTTAACCCAAGACGATATTATAACAACTTAAAAAAGAATGGATACAATACTGACTCTTTCTAGTATTTAAAATATAAGTTAACATTATTTATTCCAGACGTGAAGCCTAAGTAAAACAGAACATCTTGGAAGGTAATCCTTATCAATATGAAACCTTCTGTAACTTTTCAAAACCTTCGTGAACACAGATTAACGATAGGTTCTACGTAAGCAAATAATTGCTTATCCTTTTTATACCTAAATACATAAAAAACATAAATGAAATCTAACGGTATCTGTAGTTGTTAAGCCTCTAACAGAGTCACTGTCACATGTTCGTTAAAAAAAACGTTTTGACTTTCACTGTGACGTTTAATTAAAACAAAACTGCAACTAACCGCGACCCGTGTATTCGCAGGGTTGACTTGGTTCACAAACGACTACAGTTCAAACTCAAATGGCAACTGGTGCTGTTTTCCAGACTTTTTGTTTGTAACTAAATCTATTTTAAGCTCAGTTTTGTTTGGCTTGACTATTAGTTTTCTAATTAAAAAATCTTCTTTCAAACAGCCTGTAGGCATCTGACATGGCTTCACACACCATTGAAAACTCTCTCAGGTGTGCGGTTTCCTCACGAGGTTTTCCTTCACCGTTTTTAGCAGCTGAGAACTAATTTAAAATACGCACATGAATTCGAAAAGATATTGGTGCGTGCTGGGGTTTAAACTTGCGACTTTTGGCAGTCCAACGGTCATATCACTCGGCTGTTAGTGTTATAATAAAATATAGTAAGGTCCTTCTAAACAATCTCGGCAGAGCCTATCCAATAATTCTGGAGATAAATTGTAGTGCAAAGGTATCCTCGCAGACTTCGGTGCACTCTCATAGTCCGATAAGACAGCAAACCAACACAACCGGAGAAAGATTTAGAGATTAGCAAGATCAAAGACCTTTCGAAGCTCAGAAGATACGTTAAGCCGTTCTCATTACTGAAGGAGCCAAAAGACGTAAAATCAGTGTTTCATTACGATCTTGGCATACCGTTTCCACTTCATGTACTCCGCTCATATTGCTTTACAGCTAACTCCTGAGGCATTTCTTGCCTGACTGCCTCGATCTAGAGCAGCCAGATCAGAATAATCAACTTAGTATATTGGAATTTAGTAGGGCAATTCTTGCAAGCTTAGTAATTTGGTTAATCTCAAAGAACTGATGTCAAAAAATTACAATTTTGTAAGTTAATAATGTTAAAAAGACTGACGAGAATTATATTTGCGATCGCAATACTGAAGAAAAAATATTTGAATTTTTATTATTAAATTAGCTTTTACAACTTAACTTTGAGGCTTATGTTTAAGCTTGTCTTAAAAAACACTAAATAGATACTTTCAGTCTTAAGAAAATTTAAAAAACATTACTTTTTGGAACTCAAAGTATGTGTTAAATCATGATAGCCGGCACCCCAGAATATCTCAGTCTGAGGCGTCTAGACAGCGTTGCAATAGCGAATTGTTATCATTCCTGCGCCGATTCCGAGAATCTCAACTATTTATCACTATCAGAAAATGTAGGTGCTGCAAAGTAATAATTTATTTCTGCTAATAAAAAGAATCTTTGTAAATCTAAAGGTGATAGTGGCATTTGCGGACTCGTTGTTAATGTGGCGAAAAATAAAGATATCAAACAAATTTTCGAGGAGGCGTAATTCAATCAGGAAATCGCTAATGTTGACCACGTGATAACATGGTACTTGTAGTTTGCTGAGCTGATAATTATATCGACCAAACAGAGCCGAGGGCGCGCGGTCGATACCTTTATAGCTAAAGAATTTTAGACTCGGTAGAATAAGCCCCCAGGCTAGGGTTAACCTGTACTATAATATTTATATAGTATCGTACTATATTTTAGGCTGTTGTATATTGCATGCTATATTACAGACGAATAATATAGCATGAAATGTAAATATGTATATTTTGATTGATAATGCAATTTTCGTGATTTTTTCGAGAAGATTTCGTAGAACTTTCCAATGATTATTGAAAGACAAAATGTGTACAATTTTTTTCCAAATGTATTTGAAAGAAATACATTTTTTCTTAAAAAATAGGCGGCCGCCCTACCTTAGGCTGGCCCATATTTTCGTGAAATTACAGTTGCAATTCACTAATAATAACCACCATGAATAGTAAATGATGGAATTTTTTATTCAAACGAGTCAAACATAATATTGAACATAAAACAATAAATAAAGCATAGTAGTTTATGTCCAATGTGTCAATCAAAGCGCCCGGTATCTTGAAATGCCTCTATTAAAATAAGTACACAGTTGTATGCAAGTTGCTATACTAAAATAATAATTAATTTTTCAAGCAATGTAAACTAAGATATCCGTAATTAGATACATAAACAACAAATTGTATTTAAACGAACCGACAATTCCTTGAAAATTTATTTGGTACGTTGTGTATCTGTAACGCTGCGAATACATTGTGTATTACCTATAAGACTTCTTTATAACTGTGTAAATAATCACGTGACTTATAATCTTTTTATCCTTTGGCCTTAGACCTACCACATGCTACTAACCAGAGCGATATTACCACAGAGCTCAGCGCGAGCATCAAACGGGAGAAGATCGTAGAGATATGCGAGGGATGCGGCCAGAAGATCCAGGACCGCTATCTAATGCGGGTCGGGGAGCTCTCCTGGCACGAGCACTGTCTCAGCTGCTGCGTGTGTGGCTGCCCGCTAGCCCACACCTGCTACACGCGCAACGCCAAGCTGTACTGCAAGCCCGACTACGATAGGTAATACATCCCGCTCCGAGGGCAAATGTTCGAGCTGCGAACTTTTGCTTTCGCGGGCCTTATTATGCATGAGACTTATCGATTGGTTCTACACTCTCAAAATGTTCTATCAAATTATTACGTCTAAGATAAGATACGATGTGTTTGCTGTGCGATTATTCCCTTTGCGTTATGCTAGCGAACTGCACTGCGTTTACCAGCTCAGCGTTTCTTTGTTTCTTGTGTAATTGTAACAAAAAGTTCTTCGCTTATAGATTGTTCGGGGTTAAATGCACCAGATGCGGCGATCGTCTCCTGCCGCAGGAGATGGTCATGCGAGCTCAGCAGTACGTGTTCCACATACAGTGCTTTGTCTGCGTCATGTGCTGCCAGCCGCTACAGAAAGGTGAACAATACGTGATCAGAGCAGGACAGATTTTCTGCCGGCAGGACTTTGAGAAGGAGATGTATTTGATGCAACATGCTGAAGACGATATGATATTAGATGACTCTGAGCGGCCTCGTGACGGCAGGAGGGGCCCAAAGCGTCCGCGGACGATACTCACATCTGCCCAGCGCAGGCAGTTTAAAGCTTCTTTTGAAGTTAGTCCAAAACCTTGCAGAAAAGTCCGGGAGGCGTTAGCGAAAGACACGGGGCTGAGTGTCCGGGTTGTGCAGGTGTGGTTCCAGAACCAGAGAGCTAAAATGAAGAAGATCCAGAGGAAAGCGAAACAAGAAGGCGAGAAGAATACTGAGAAAGAGAAGGACAAAGATGAGAAGAGTATCAAGCAAGAGTCGCCCTCAAGCGAGCACGGCAACTACTTGGGATTAGATGGATCATACTCGGCCTCCAGCCAGCCACTGAACCCTAATTTGCCGTATTCTCCCGATGGTATGCTATTTTAATTAAATTATTGTTTTCCCGCAGGGTACATTTTCATAATACCGTCTCAAATTCACAGTCATTAATCTAATAAAGTAGCGTGGTTTACTGTGCATACATTTTCAACTGAAAGTATCCTAGTGAAATAGTAGTATCCAACAGATGGCCAGTAATCATTTTTAAAAAGAGGGGTTATTAATTCAGGTCCTATCTAACGACTTTTTAAAAATAAGTTTTTCGCTAACTAGGTTTTGTCTCTTTTCAGATTACCCTGCGCACTCTGGCGACAGTTTCTGCAGCTCGGACATATCTCTGGACGGCAGCAACTTCGACCAGCTGGACGAGGGCGCGTCAGATACCATGAGCCTCCAGAACCTGGAGGTGCAGCACCACTCGCACCAGCACGCCGGCCACTCCGCCCATGAGCCCCTCAACCTCGGCACCGGCTCCGTTGTCAACCCGATAGACAAGCTCTACCTAATGCAGAACTCATACTTCAGTACTGATCATTGATTCACTCCGAGACGCGGCGATGTGCGAACGGGCATAACGGGCCCCATGTTCGGTCAGCGACCGCGCCAGCCGGTACCGGACGTCCCGATGACATTCACAGAGACTGTAACTAGTCACACCAACACTTACGCTGATACCATCCGGACGGCCTCTTCTTTATATATGAACCAGTACTTTGCAGATCCGTTCTCAACACCTTATGGTTAAATCTGTTTATTATTAAACAGATTTAACTTAATTGTTCCGTAGCCAATTGTTATAATTCACTCAGATTCATAATTAAACAATGTATGCATTAGGTGTATGGAAAGTACGTAGTCAATGTCTGTTTTGTTTATCGTTATATTCTCAGAATATCGTAATTTATATTAATTAGATTAGAATTTTATTGCCTGCATTTATAATTCTAAAATAGATTTAATCTTGTATATATTGTACAGAAAGGCACTAAGCAAAAAATAAGAGAAATGATTGGGTAACGTAAACCTACGTACATATACATTTGGCCGTGATTTTTGGACATAGTGAAAATGTAGATGATTTAGTTCTTGATATAGCTGCCGTAACTGGACTGTAGTTAGAATTTGAAATGTAAATAATAGAAATGCATTTGGAATTAACGTAGTAGGTGTCTAAATATGTATGTGGTATCTATACATACAAGATTTTGGATATAATATGTATGCAGAATTGCAGATCATCCCGATGTTATCTATAGACAAGTAGTACACAGTTCGATTAAATCAAATATGTGTTGTTGTAATCAATGTATGTTTCTGATTGCGAGTTCTTATTGTATTTCACTATATTCTATTAAACTTAAACACCCGTTCACAGTTATAGATGTTGTATGTTATATATATTTACAGTAGTTACGCCCTATTTGCAGTTTCAATTACAGGCAAATCTAGTCAGTTTAGTATTTTAATAGTTGTTAATTTTCTTTAATATATCAAAGTCTGTATGTGTAAATGTTATAAATGTAAGTACAAATGATAACCGAACAATCATCTCTAGTCAAGCTACAGGCTACGTCCACGTGACCACACACTCAAACATCTGTATGGACCTATTATTTGTTGACTCGGTAATTTTATAAATTGATGTAAATTAAAACATTATAAAGAGTATTCGCATTATTTGAATTCCTCCCCATTTTATAACCGACTTCAAAAAAAGGAGGAGGTTATCAATTCGACTGTATTTTTTTTTTTTTTTTTTTTTTTATGTTTGTTCACTCATAACTTGCGACTGGGTGAACCGATTTTCATGATTCTTTTTTTATTTGAAAGCTGGTGCTTCCCGTGTGGTCCCATTGTCACCATTTCAATACCTGATGATGGGATCTTGTAGAAATCGGGGGAACTCTTCAATAAATAACAGCAGATTAACCGCGATTGTTGCTATAGCATATCTAAGCATTGTTTACGCCATCACACAACATAATATCACGCCTGTACTCACTACAAAGGTTATAAAAACAATCTCGAAAAAAAAAATGTTCAAGGTCACTTACAACGTTTTACAAAAAAAACGCAATACTGAAAAATAATTAGATGTTTGTTCTGATGAGATATTCGATTATAAGAACAAAACTCTTCAAATTTCATGCGTCCTAATTACGTAAGCTGATCCGTGATCGCGGTACTGTCCCTGGGTAACCGTGACCCTGGAACGTAAAGGGCTATTGAAGGAACACTGTGGATGAGTATGACAGTAGTATGACTGTCAGTACAAGTCTGACAGTCCCTCCACCCAGGGTGGGAGGACTCATTGGATAATTTTGCCTCGTAAATAAAAGATTTATTATGACTTACTTATGTACTACTGACTTACTTATCTACCTTCATTATCGGAAGACAGATTTCGTAGTCTTTTCATTTCCTGCAACGATCTATCGTCGTGTGGTTTATTATATTTCACAAAACAAAATTTAAATCGCTTAAATGGTCATACAAATAGCAAAACCACATTAGCAGAATCTAAAGCCAAAAAATCGTGAAATAAAAAATTTTAAATAAAAAATTATAACCTCCTTCAAAAAACTCAAAAGTGAAAAATAATATTTTATCACTTCACTTTACATAAGCGAATTAGAAGTCGGTGCCAAATCCCAACATCCATTAAGCGATTCAGAAAAATAGTACTTATGAGAATGCTGCCATACGTGCGTGGTTCATAGTTTAAAAGCTAACACTATAAACTAAGCGAACGCATAGGATTTGGCGCCGACTTCCACTTCGCTTATGTAAAGTGAAGTGATAAAATATTATTTTTCACTTTTGAGTTTTTTGAAGGAGGTTATATAGAAGCTACTTGAAGCGGTGAGCTTCGGCAGTTGAACGAGTGTGTTGTATTAGGTAGGTATTTAAGGTACCATCACATGCACATGGCCTTGGTCAAAAGCTGAAGTACACTGACACATACACCTCCGGGCTGCCGCTAGTTAAGATAATGACGAAAAATGTAAAGAAAATGAGGTAAGGCAGGTTTGGTAGGCTTTGGAAGGCCTACCAAATTCCGTACGCAAACTAAAACTTTTACTGAAAGTTTGAAATAAAGTTTATGGATAAAAAAAACCGGCCAAGTGCAAATCGGACTCGCACAAGAAGGGTTCCGTATCATTGACTTATATCATTGATCATTGACAACTGAGTATTTTGTGAATACTTCAAGTGCCGGCCTGTTGCCATTATTGATATAAAGCAAAAAAGGGCAAAAAATTCGCGTTTGTTGTATGGGAGCCCCCTTAAATATGTAATTTATTCTGTTTTTATTATTTGTTGTTATAGCGGCAACAGAAATACATAATTTATGAAAATTTCAACTGTCTAGCTATCGCGGTTCTTGAGATACAGCCTGGTGACAGACAAGCGGACGGACAGACAGCGAAGTCTTAGTAATAGGGTCCCGTTTTTACCCTTTGGGTACGGAACCCTAAAAATAACACTAGTAAGTTCACTCTTTATTACCTAAGCCCGCAATGTTTATATGTTCAACATAGGAAATGCCTCATTGGTCTAATAGTCTACATAGTTGCAGTCTGCAACTGTAAGATCTATTCACATGCTTGTAAATATTAACTCCCAGCCAAACTCATAATTGTATATATATTATTATGTACATATAATAGAGTTTAGAGTTCCCGTCACGTTAAAAGAACGCTGAACGACTGTCAGCGACTGTGCTTGCACACGGATATCGTCTCTTTCTCTGATACTAGGCTATACATTAATATTAAAGTCGAAAATTTGTGAGTGTGTTTGTATGTTTGTTACCTCTTCGCGCTCATTCGGCTGGACCGATTTTTGTATGGAGGTAGCTGACAGCGTAGATCACAGACTTTTAATCCCGAAAAAAGTTGTGGGTAACACCGCGGGGCGCTGCTTGTTTGTTTATAATAAGTGTAATTGTTTCATTGTAGAATCAATAGGTGCTTTACTAGTTACGTAACACTCAAATGCAAAAAAGTTAACGGTTAGCGTTCTTTTATAGCGAACTATACCCGTCATAAGTATGTTGTCCGAGATGTTGAGGACGGTGATAACTGATAGGGATGTTAAGTTAAAGTTAAGATAATAAGACGTAAAAATAAATCATAATTGTTGTAGTTTTCTTACATTAAGTACCTGTGACACATTAAGAGCCATTTTACATTTTTACGCAGTTTTCTAAGATTTCGGACGCCTAATTTACCATCTTAGATAGTATTTAGGAATTGATATATAAATGTAAAATGTAGACCAATCTTTCGCATTGACACATAAGCTAATAGATTTACAAAAAATAACTTAATTGCTATCACCATGATCAATCTCCCGCAACACGTTTTCTGAAAAATCATCGCAGAGTCAATGTCGGGCTCCAAATTCTATCAATTACATTCACAAATTCAAACGATAAAAATACAGTAAGCATTAGCCATATATTTTTATTGAAACGTACGGTACAACATTTTCGATTAATTACACTGCTAATTGATAAAAAAAAAAAAAAAACTGAAACCTATTTTCACGGTTTATACTGTAATTTTATCGCGACTTTTTGGTTTGAATAAAGGTATATTTTAATTTTAAAATCATGTCATAATAAACTTTGCTCTTTAAGAAATCTAATAATACAGTGATTTTCAAAATTCCTTTATTTAATTAGAAATCACATCATTTTCAATATCACTCCAAATCACAATAAATTACGATGCACAAACCTAGAATGATCAGACGGGCCCGAGCGCCCAAAGAGGTAGGATCTGTGTCACTTTTTTCTAATTTCAAATTACGAAAATTCGTATTGCAAACGCATGTTTATACTACGACCACAACGTTTTCATTTTCTATGTATTATTTTCATTCGGTTTTGTTTATTATCAAGTAAAATATATTATTTTATTAGTTTATGATATTTTATTAAATTAATATTCAGCTACTTACATGACAATTTTGACAGAATTCGAACGTCACAATTTTGTGATGTGTGCGCACCCACACAAAAACAATGCAAACAGTGTAGCAAGAGTTTTGAGACGGACATACAAATTTTGATCGTTATGACAATGTTTCTTATTCGAGATTTATGAAAATATTTTTATTTCTTTAGTAATTTATTTAGACGAATTATAATTTCTACAATAATAATTTATACACCAATTATAAATAGATCATGTTTTGTAAAATTTATTTTAATAATAAATGTAAGCGATTGTATTTTTGGAGGATTATATGCTCAATTACGCAAAAACGGTTAAAAGCACATAGAAAAAAAATTGCACATAGATAGTTTATAACCTGGATTAACATATTAAAGGCTACAAGCTACTTTTCATGCGTAAAAAAAATCCAAGTGGACCAAGTCGCGGACAAAAATAGTACAGTCAAGATTATAAAGTAGCTGAATATTAATTTAATAAAATATCATAAACTAATAAAATAATATATTTTACTTGATAATAAACAAAAATGAAACCGAATGAAAATAATAGGTACATAGAAAATGATAACGTTGTGGTCGTAGTATAAACATGGGCGCTCGGGCCCGACTGATCATTCTACGTTTTTTTTTTTTTTTTTTTTTTTTTTTTTTATGTCGACGACCCCGAGGGGGGTCTTATTGGACGTAACCGGATAAAGGCGAGACTTCTGGAGCCTCCATCCAGGCTAACTACTAATTAAGACTTTAAGCGATGCTACCGAGGGCGCCCCCTGCGGGACTCGAACCTCGACTCGGTGCATCGCTGACTAACTTGCAAAAACAACAAGGGACTGCTGGATCTGATTTATTATTTGGGGACTGTTTTATAAGCTAGAGCTCGGCCCCGGGCCGGCTGTACTAGGGACGGGAGGGTTATTTACGTTAACTAATCAACATCATTCTACGTTTGTGCATCGTAATTTATTGTGATTTGGAGTGATATTGAAAATGATGTGATTTCTAATTAAATAAAGGAATTTTGAAAATCACTGTATTATTAGATTTCTTAAAGAGCATAGTTTATTATGACATGATTTTAAAATTAAAATATACCTTTATTCAAAGCAAAAAGTCACGATAAAATTACAGTATAAACCGTGAAAATAGGTTTCAGTTTTTTTTTTTTTTTTTATCAATTAGCAGTGTAATTAATCGAAAATGTTGTACCGTACGTTTCAATAAAAATATATGGCTAATGCTTACTGTATTTTTATCATTTAAATTTGTGAATGTAAATGATAGAATTTGGAGCCCGAAATTGACTCTGCGATGATTTTTCAGAAAACGTGTTGCGGGAGATTGATCACCATATAGCAATTATGTTATTTTTTGTAAATCTATTAGCTTATGTGTCAATGCAAAAGATTGGTCTACATTTTACATTTATATATCAATTCCTAAATACTACCTAAGATGGTAAATTAGGCGTCCGAAATCTTAGAAAACTGCAAAAAAAATGTAAAATGGCTCTTAAATTGTTGTTTGATAATTATGGTTATACAAATTACCATAATTAGCTTGACGACATATTACATTTGTATAACTTCGATACCACATATTGTATTACGATTACATTTGTATTACTTAGATACCACATATTGTATGACATACTTATCTTGACGATATCTTGACGACCCGATTGGCGCAGTGGCTAAGCGATTGGACTGCTGCGCCAAGGTTTGCGGGTTCGATTCCCGCACGGGACAAAGAAAAAACAGTTCTACTACTTTCGTTGCTGACCGTACTCTACTACTTTGAATGCATGCAGTGCTTTCAATTGTTAACATTATTTGGTAAGGAACATAAGAAGTACTACAAATACAATCATCTTTGTGTGCTGAAAATTGAGAATTCAGGTTTGCATTTTGCATTGCAATTCACTTTATCATACGGCAAATTTAAATTATTCGTATGGAAGCCACAATTTTTAGACACACCTACCTAGTACCACAGTCCTACCCACATACCTACTACATGCCTGTATTATTTGCGCTAGCTCGGTCGAATAAAGCCAAGCTGAAGAAAAATACAAGTTATTGTGAAAAACACAACTTTACAACACTATTCCCACAAGGGGTAGGCGTAGTTATATTTATAAGAAACAATATTTCGCCATTTAAGTTTTAGAACTTAGATACTTCACAGACGGGAACGTTTGCTGAAAAACAAGCAGAAATTCAGATACCGTGCTGGTGCTGATAAAAACCAAATAAAAAATTCAAAAACTTTTTGCCTGACCTAGGAATCGAACACAGGACCCCATGCTCAGCAGTCAGACCTTGCCACCGCTAGACCAGCGAGGCAGCGCCATCTATATACAATTATTAAGACCTGTTCAGGAAACACGTTGCCGTCGAACTTCGCTCCAAACCACTTGAGTACACCGGCGGCGAATATTATGTTTTTAACATGAGGTGCTTCAGTAAGTTCTCTTTCCAAACACTAGATGGCGCTCAGTTCGTGAGAAAGTACAGCTGCTCAGTTACTAAAGTTCGTTGAAGTTATGACTAAAATCAAAAGATGGCGCTAATACCAAACAAGTGTCGAGTAAATTTAATGAGTAAACCAACACCCGAGGATACTGCTAAAAACAATGAGATTATATTCCATTTTTTCAATGCAAAACTACTTAAAGTGCTATAAGTATAGCTATAATATACTAAGCTGAATTTCATGATCACAATAATTAAGGTCCCTGTCGGGCGCCATTAAATTGTAGGAGAAGGATGACTACGATGTTTGATGAGTTTTATGATGCGGAGCAGCGTCCGCAGATCCCGCGCTTAGACCTATGGTAACTTTGAGGTCACCCTGGAGTTTTAGCCAATAAATAAGTAAGTATTATTAGTTATATTATTTAGTATTATATGTATAGAAATGGACCTTTATGCCTGAAATAAATGGATATTATATAGAAAGAACCTCTACGCCCACCGCAGGTCGCAGCAAGTCCAAGTGGATCTCGACAAGTAGGAACTTTTTGGTGTTCTAAATCTATTTCGACAAGAATGGGAGAGGTGGGATGTCGTCTTACATTACATAGAGATAACACATAAGAAAGTTGGTACAGTGCACTATATTTTTTCTCTAAGTAACGTAAAATATAATGTCAATGCTCTGTTGTTCACTGGTAGTACCTATCTGATAATCCAAGGTCTAATACAGCCTACAGGCTACTTTTAATTTTGATTATATTTAGAGTTGCGCGGAATAAAAAAAACCCATAAAATTGTAAACAAAATCAGATTCAAATAGGTAAACATACTTACTGCTGCTACGTACCCTGGGCATAAGCTAGTGTGTATAATAAAATTATGTGTTGCGTGTTATCTCTTCATTTGAGTTACAGTAACGGGTACTTTATGTAAGTAAGTGCGCGGTATGTTGAAAAGTGACTTCAAGTTTACTAAGGTGTAAGAGTAAGGGCCAATAAATATGTTTTATGATATGTTTATTATGTTTAAGGAATGTGAATTGGGAATAAAACAATGAATATCTACATTTTAAAACTTTCGTTAATTTTAATACTTAAATATTACATTATTACCTCGCCTGTGTATCCTTTAGGGGCAGGCAGAGGTGTGCTAACATTGGGAGCAAGCTTACGTCACGTTTTGTGACCATAACTAAGTATTTACTACTTTCGTTCTTGTGTTTTTCACAATTACAATGTACATTTTAATCTAACTTAAGATTATTACACTCATGCGTGTCATAACGATGCCGTCATAATTAAAAAGGGCACAAGTAACATATTTCTCGAAATTGAGCTATATACCATATTCGGAATCAAGAAAAAAAGGTGTAACTGCCTGATTTGATGTGTATTTTTAGTAACAAAATAAACAGAGATAGCATGAGCTTAAAGAGAACAACTGCACAATTTTGAAACAAAACAAAATGTTTAACCTCTATTTTCTTAATATTTACAAAATGTTAGTAGTGCAATCTCGAATAAAGACGGCAGAACGATTGATTTAAGTATATTCTAAGTACGTACTATTACGACATTGATGGGTGACTTCAGACTTGCGTGATTTCTTGTCTATAAGCTTCTATATGATTAATCTATAATCTAACTGTAGACATAAATATAAACAATATGAATGAAACCTTCGGTACGGACGAAATTACAGACCCAAAGAAATCGCCATAATAAATCTTCTTAACACATTCTAGCAGCCACCTCAAGGACAATCTAGAGTCTAGACAGACCGTGAACATAATAAGCGAGTCGTAATTGTATCTTTTTTTAACATGTGGAAATTGCGTTACTCATCGCCGCTCTCTCCCTCAAGAACCCAATGATCCACAGGAGCCTCGAAAACCCACCAAAAACCTCACAGCGAGATGGTGCGAATGAATAAGGCGCTAACGTCCCTGCGGATACATTCCACAGACTCATTAAGAATCTCAACGGATCCGCCCTTAAATTATTACACTCATGCGTGTCAGTAACGCTGCCGTCTTAATTAAAAAGGTTACAACCAACATTTTTCTCGAAATTGAGCTAGTTACCTGAATATCCGGAATGAGGAAAAAAAGGTCTATCTGCCTGATTTGATGTGTATTTTTAGCATCAAAATAAACATAGATAGCATGATCTTATACTGCACCATTAGAGCAAAAAGAAATTTAAACTCTATTCTCTCACTATTTACAAAATGTTAGTTGTGCACCCTCGAATAAAGACGGCAGAATGGTTGATTAAAGTGTATTCTAAGTACGTACTATTAGGACATTGATGCGTGTTATCAGACAATTGCATTATATTTTCAAATTTGCTCTTCTTATACATATTTACATTGAGGTAGAACAATCTTCACATTAGGTCTAAAACATTTTGAGCAGACTGTACCTACCTTTTAATTCGAAAATATAATACCTTTCTTAATACAAATATCACAATCTGTTCCTGTTTCTGCCCCATTACCATGAACTCTTAAACCAGGACAGTTTACCGTGTGGAAGCGAGACGCCGCTACGTGCTGTGTAATGCAGCGTCTCGCTTCCACACGGTAAACTGTCCTGCTTTTGGTACTACTGTTCATGGTAATGGGGCTGTACGTGTACTAACATAGTTTGTAAGTATAATATACTCTTCTCAAGAATACTACTTAGAGCACATGGTGTCACTGCCCCTTTAGACAAGTGGTAAAACGCTTGAAGAATAGAATGATAAATGTATGGGAATGACATAATGTTTCGACTATGTTATCGATGACATGTGTCATAGCCATATTTTTTTCATTCTATTGCATACCGTTAGCTTCTAGAACAATTCACAACACGTCAATTTAATTAATATAATTTGCCCTCCATTTTAAGCTTTCGTATCAAAATCTAACTTCTGTAAAATCGAATACGTGATGTATAGCTATGTATACAAAATATATTTTTCTGCTAACGGGAAATACTTAACTAAGCGTCGTATAAAATGAATACGACGTTTTAAATTTACCGATTATTTCGATACTTAAATATAACATTATGACCTCGCCTGTATTTCCTTAAGGGATAGGCAGAGGGGTACTAACATAGCGAGCTAACTTACGTCACGTCCTGAGCACGACAAGTAATCAGTGCTACGTGACCATTTTCTGCCAAATGTGCTTCCTGTTTTTTATAACTACAATGTACATTTTAATCTAACTTAATAACATTAGATACACTCCTGCACGTCAGTGGATAACCGTCAGTAACGATTACTTATCTTATAACTCCTAATATTATTTCACTTCTGCGTGTCTACATACTACTTATTAGGACATTAGTGCGTGACATTAGACAATCGCATTATATTTACAATCTGCTCTTAACAAATTAAAGATTCAATAAATTATCATCTATATACATTCTGTATATAGATGATAATAATGTATTTATTATGAACCTACTCTGTTATAAATACATTTTTAAGATCATTAAATTGAAGCCCGCTAAGGCCATATGTATTTACATTATATGGCGTTATTTTGGGTCTTTACCTATGAAATTGGAGATTTGTATGATAATTTTAAAATATAAAAAATTTGGTATTTTTTTTCTTTCAGCTAATCAAAGTACTGGCCCAAATTATCTATACAATTTTGCCATTTTGATGGCAGTTTGTTTATCCCTTTACTGTAGAAGTCTGCCGGACGGGAGGTGATGAAGTCAGCGAAAGCGTTTTGTACTGCATCACCCATCACGGGTGTTGAATTTTTTCCCTCTTAAAAAATTGTCTAAATTTTGAAAAAAGTAGAAATCGGTTGGGGCAAGTTCCGGTGAGTACGGTGGGTGACGGAGAGCTTCCAGCTGTAACTCTCGTAGCTTTGAGATGGTCTGTCGTGAAGTGTGAGCTCGCGCGTTGTCGTGGAGAAGCAATGGGGAAGAGCGATTGACTAGTCTTGGTTGTTGAATTGCGAGCTTCTCCATCATTGTTTGCAATTCTTGGCAATAGACATCTGCCGTCACTGTTGTGCCATTCGGTAAGAAGCTGTGATGTACAAGTCCGGCACTGGTCCACCAGACAGTCACCATCATCTTCCTATGAGTAATCTTTTTTTTAGCGCACTGATTAGGTGCTGTACCCGGGTCTACCCACTGAGACGAACGCTTACGGTTGTCGTACAGGATCCACTTTTCATCGCAGGTAATAATTCGATTAAGAATTCCCTCGTTTCTATGCCGATTCAGTAGTGCTATGCATGCTTCGACACGTAAATCTCGCTGTCGGTCGCTTAGTTCGTGTGGCACCCACTTATCTAGCTTTTTTATCTTTCCGATTTGACGCAAGTGCTTCAATGTTGTTTTGACACTAACTCCAAGGCCCGCAGCAAGCTCAGCCGTAGATTGAGATGAATCCGCTTCCACTATCGCCTTCAATTCGTCGTTGTCGACAATAGTTACCGGCCGACCGCGAGGCTCGTTCTTCAACTCAAAATTTCCAGATTTAAAACGATTGAACCAATAATGGACTGTGTTTATGCAAGCAGTGTTATGCCCGTACACGTCGTTAATGTTTCGTGTTGTTTGCGCAGCGGTATTTCCACGTAGGAACTCATATTCGAAAATTGTACGAATTTTCAGTTTATCCATAGCGCCAAAAACTACCACAATGTCACAAAAACAAAAAACTATCCAAAAAAATGACTGAAATTGAAATTAAATTAACACGTCTTTCGAATAAAATTTATTTGAATTTCGAATTGCGCTCCAATTCACAGATAATTAATTCTGAAAATGCTGGTTATAGAATCTCCAATTACATAGGTAAAGACCTATTATTTACAGTGTTCACCCTAATATATGTATCTTCCTATAGATAAAAAAATAATTCGTGACGCTAAAAGCTAAGTTATACATTTATTATATACATATTTACATTGAGATAGCAGTCTTTACATAAGGTCTACAACTTTTGGGTAGACTGTACCTTTATTTTGGCGACCGTTGGCGCAGTGAATATAATATAGGCTCTGCTTCGACGGATGCAGAATATTACACGCTACAATAGAATAGCTCGTATATTTAATTTTAAAATGGAATATTTTGAAATTTACCACATGTTAATTTAATAAATTTAATAAAAAGGGCACAACTAACATATTTCTTGAAATTGAGCTATATACCATATTCGGAATCAAGAAAAAAAGGTTTATCTGCCTGATTTTATGTGTATTTTTAGAAACAAAATAAACAGAGATAGCATGAGCTTAAACTGCATCATTTTAAAAGCGAAAAAATATTTAAAACTCTATTTTCTCAATATTTACAAAATGTTAGTTGTGCCCTCACGAATAAAGACGGCAGAACGGTTGATTAAAGTGTATTCTAAGTACGTACTATTAGGACATTGATGCGTGATATCAGAAAATTATTGCATTATATTTTAAAATTTGCTCTTCTGATACATATTTACATTGAGGTTAGTACAATCTTTACATTAGGTCTAAAACATTTTAAGCAGACTGTACCTACCTTTTAATTCGAAAATATAATACCTTTCTTAATACAAATATCACAATCTGTTCCTGTTTCTGCCCCATTACCATGAACTCTTAAACCAGGACAGTTTACCGTGTGGAAGCGAGACGCCGCTACGTGCTGTGTAATGCAGCGTCTCACTTCCACACGGTAAACTGTCCTGCTTTTGGTACTACTGTTCATGGTAATGGGGCTGTACGTGTACTAACATAGTTTGTAAGTATAATATACTCTTTTCAAGAATACTACTTAGAGCACATGGTGCCACTGCCCCTTTAGACAAGTGGCAAAACGCTTGACGAATAGAATGATAAATATATGGGAATGACATAATGTTTTGACTATGTTATCGATGACATGTGTCATAGCCATAGTTTTTACATTATATTCCATACCGTTAGCTTCTAGAACATTTCACAACACGTCAATTTAATTAATATAATTTGCCCTCCATTTTAAACTTTAGTATCAAAATCTAACTTCTGTAAAATCGAATACGTGATGTATAGCTATGTATACAAAATATATTTTTCTGCTAACGGGAAATACTTAACTAAGCGTCGTATAAAATGAATACGACGTTTTAAATTTACCGATTATTTCGATACTTAAATATAACATTATGACCTCGCCTGTATTTCCTTAAGGGATAGGCAGAGGGGTACTAACATAGCGAGCTAACTTACGTCACGTCCTGAGCACGACAAGTAATCAGTGCTACGTGACCATTTTCTGCCAAATGTGCTTCCTGTTTTTTATAACTACAATGTACATTTTATTCTACTATTATTTTTTTATCCTATAGATAAAAAAATAATTCGTGACGCTAAAAGCTAAGTTATACATTTATTATATACATATTTACAATGAGATAGCAGTCTTTACATAAGGTCTACAACTTTTGGGTAGACTGTACCTTTATTTTGGCGACCGTTGGCGCAGTGAATATATAGGCTCTGCTTCGACGGATGCAGAATATTACACGCTACAATAGAATAGCTCATATATTTAATTTTAAAATGGAATAGTTTGAAATTTACCACATGTTAATTTAATAAATTTAATAAAAAGGGCACAACTAACATATTTCTTGAAATTGAGCTATATACCATATCCGGAATCAAGAAAAAAAGGTTTATCTGCCTGATTTTATGTGTATTTTTAGAAACAAAATAAACAGAGATAGCATGAGCTTAAAGAGCACAACTGCATCATTTTAAAAGCGAAAAATATTTTAAACTCTATTTTCTCAATATTTACAAAATGTTAGTAGCGCAATCTCGAATAAAGACGGCAGAACGATTGATTTAAGTATATTCTAAGTACGTACTATTACGATATTGATGGGTGATTTCAGACTTGCGTGATTTCTTGACTATAAGCTTCCATATGTTTAATCTATAATCTAACTGTAGACATGTAAACAATATGAATGAAAGCTTTCGTGCGGACAAAATTAAAGAATGTTATACTGCACCATTTTAAAAACAAAAATATATTTAAAACTCTATTTTCTCAAAATTTACAAAATGTTAGTTGTGCCCTCACGAATAAAGACGGCAGAACGGTTGATTAAAGTGTATTCTAAGTACGT
The DNA here is from genome assembly GCA_905340225.1 of Abrostola tripartita. Taxonomy (NCBI): domain Eukaryota; kingdom Metazoa; phylum Arthropoda; class Insecta; order Lepidoptera; family Noctuidae; genus Abrostola; species Abrostola tripartita. Next base: position 2,913,380 of record HG996486.1, read on the forward strand.
ACTATTAGGACATTGATGCGTGATATCAGAAAATTATTGCATTATATTTTAAATTTTTCTCTTCTGATACATATTTACATTGAGGTAGAACAATCTTCACATTAGGTCTAAAACATTTTGAGCAGACTGTACCTACCTTTTAATTCGAAAATATAATACCTTTCTTAATACAAATATCACAATCTGTTCCTGTTTCTGCCCCATTACCATGAACTCTTAAAGCAGGACAGTTTACCGTGTGGAAGCGAGACGCCGCTACGTGCTGTGTAATGCAGCGTCTCGCTTCCACATGGTAAACTGTCCTGCTTTAAGAGTTCATGGTAATGGGGCTGTACGTGTACTAACATAGTTTGTAAGTATAATATACTCTTCTCAAGAATACTACTTAGAGCACATGGTGCCACTGCCCCTTTAGACAAGTGGTAAAACGCTTGAAGAATAGAATGATAAATGTATGGGAATGACATAATGTTTCGACTATGTTATCGATGACATGTGTCATAGCCATATTTTTTTCATTCTATTGCATACCGTTAGCTTCTAGAACAATTCACAACACGTCAATTTAATTAATATAATTTGCCCTCCATTTTAAGCTTTCGTATCAAAATCTAACTTCTGTAAAATCGAATACGTGATGTATAGCTATGTATACAAAATATATTTTTCTGCTAACGGGAAATACTTAACTAAGCGTCGTATAAAATGAATACGACGTTTTAAATTTACCGATTATTTCGATACTTAAATATAACATTATGACCTCGCCTGTATTTCCTTAAGGGATAGGCAGAGTGGTACTAACATACGAGCGCGAGCTAACTTACGTCACGTCCTGAGCACGACAAGTAATCAGTGCTACGTGACCATTTTCTGCCAAATGTGCTTCCTGTTTTTTATAACTACAATGTACATTTTAATCTAACTTAATAACATTAGATACACTCCTGCACGTCAGTGGATAACCGTCAGTAACGATTACTTATCTTATAACTCCTAATATTATTTCACTTCTGCGTGTCTACATACTACTTAAGACATTAGTGCGTGACATTAGACAATTGCATTATATTTACAATCTGCTCTTAACAAATTAAAGATTCAATAAATTATCATCTATATACATTCTTACGTATTTATTATGAACCTACTCTGTTATAAATACATTTTTAAGATCATTAAATTGAAGTCCGCTAAGGCCATATGTATTAACATTATATGGTGTTATATTTACAGTGTTCACCCTAATATATGTATCTTCCTATAGATAAAACAATAATTTGTGACGCTAAAAGCTAAGTTATACATTTATTATATACATATTTACGTTGAGATAGCAGTCTTTACATAAGGTCTACAACTTTTGAGTAGACTGTACCTTTATTTTGGCGACCGTTGGCGCAGTGAATATAATCTTCTTGACCAGGGCAAGCCTGTCGGCGACGGAAGCCAGGCATCGGAGTCCTCGACCGATTTATTCACCTTCTTTTGGATCCTGCTCCATATCCTGCTGCCGCTGGCAGCCCTCTTCGGCCTTCTTTTCTGTTTGTTCCCTGGCACAATCGCTCTCCGAGTGGGATTCCGATGTTAGTGTCTTCATTTCACTATTAGACGCCGAAGAAACCCGTGGTCTTTTTTGGTAAACTTTCTTCACCTCTCCAACCACTAATTCCTCCGCTCTTCTAGCAAGTGACGCTTCTTCGTCCGAAGAAGCCGACTGTGCCAACCTTCTAGGCCGCCGTGAGCCCGCACGGCTTCTTCTCGCGCCTCTCGCGCCTCTCGCGCCTCTCGCGCCTCTCGCACGAGCGGACGAGCGGCGCTGGTAGCCCCTTCCAGAATACGCCGTGCTCATAATCCGCTCCCCCTCCATTATCGGAGAGGAGGAAACAAGCGCTCCGCCTTCACCTCGCAAATCTGCAAGGTGAAAACCAACAACGACTGTGACCAAAAAGTCCGGCAAAAAGGCGTCTGACCAGACCCGTCGCCTTTATCACTTCTCACGAGAGTACCGATCCCATCGTCAGTCAGTCGCTAGTTCCTATCCCCTGTCAAGTCTGCAATAAGGCCGTACCGGGAGCGAACTTTCCCTACCACCCAGCTACTGACCATGACCACGTCTTCAAGGAATGAGCAGCGATACCATGTGTCTGGTTTCGGTCCGCGCCGGTAAAATCAGTACCGCAAGTAAATAATTATCTGCACGGCATTCCCCTATCCACCACCCGAGAGATGCACCTGATACGAGACCAGCAACTGGCGGGAACGTAATTGCACCAGTACCTAAGGTTTCTTAAGGCCCATTAACAAACTATCGGTTTTTTCTAAATTGATAAAGGAAATTTGAAAAATGATGGACACGAGCGGGATCCGAACCCGGGACCTTCGCCGATCCGTGGCGCTGCTCTAACCAACTGAGCCACCGTGTCGCTGCTCGCATCCATCGAATTTCAAGTTCCCTTTTAGTATTTACGTCTTAAGGGTGACGTCAGGTATTATCTGTTGGAATCTATGATCGGTATCGGTTTTTTGTTGAGAAACATTATGATTTAATTAAATAAAACAGTTCTATTTTTAATCATAGTCTTAATAAGATATTTAAAAGTAGGAAGTAATCAAATCGACAAGTATACTTAATCCAAATACCAATATTTAATTGAATGTTAATCGATACGAAATGTATCTACTAAAAATTTAATACAAAAATTAATTTACTTCCTTAATGTTTCTCAACATAGTTAATACAAAAGCGAATTTGTGCACCAGTTTGACTGCCGTCTATCAGGAAATACATATTCCTATAAAAATAACTTAAGTCCCTCGATACTAACCTGAGGTCACCCATTGAAGACTGATGAGGATGTTTGTCTTGACATATCTATTATTTACTTACTATACTTTATGCTAGTGACCCCAGCTCGGTACCGAATGAGTGAAAGCCCACTGGCGAGTTGAAAAAATACACCAAAACGTTACATTACGAAAGAAACCCGAGACTTTTGAGTAGGAATAGTAAAATTAATGTCATAAATGTATATAAGAGACGGACCTACAATAAATTATGAGAAAGTATTATGATGGTATTTTAAAATGATCACATCATACATTCAAATAATATACAATACTCAGAGGTGATTTTCAAACTAATATATTAATGTGTATCAACTGCCAATGGACGAACACCGAAACTTAACTCATAGACGAAATAGAAACTTGGATAAGCCGAACTGTTACGTACAAATATGTACATATATCTAAATATATAAAAAATATACGGAAAAGTCCCAGTAGGTCGGATAACTCTTAGAATTCAGCCCAAAGGCACAAAAACATTCAATAATACGCTCAACAACTAAGTCTACGGAACAAAGGTATTATACTCTTTATTTTAAAGGTAACATTGCTTTGCTTTAGATGGTATATATCAATAGAAGTGTAATGTAATATTCTTTTTGGTAAAATTCAATAAAAGGGTTGCTATGAATTTTTTTTTGTTAACCAATATTAAAATCTTGCCAAATACCAAACATTAAGTTTCTGGGAATCCAAAAAAAAAGTAAACGCCTACGTTATTATTATTAAATTTAAAAAAACATTTTCTAGCCTCTTCAAATAATCTGTAGTTGCGGTGTAAGGCTTCAATAAAGGCTCAACATTGGCGTGGCATGCTCACCATGAGTTAATTAATATTAATTGAGAATTCAGGTTTCAAAATCAGGAACGAACTGAAAAGAGTTATTTTTCCATATTCCGGGAGGTTGAAGGGAAAAACATCAGACATCAGAAAACTAGGAACAGTTTAGATGAATGGGAACCGAAACTCGAAAAAAGAAACACAGTAAGTGACAGAAGAGTTTGGGTGAGAGCTAGACAGCTAATGAGTCGTCCAGCTCTCACCCAAACTAACTCGGAACTTATTCGTCAGTCTGGAGCGTGATGGTTTCACCGTTCGGTAACAGTTCGACTTTCCCTCTTAGCCTAACACACCGAACAAACTTAAATAAATTAAAACACATCACATCAAATGGCCACTTCGTCGTTGGTGGCTTCTAACTCCAATTTGACGAAGTGTATCGACATCAACCATTTTCTCAGAAGCGTTCAGCATATTCAGGATAACCTGGAATGTTAAACAAATTTGTTAATAATTACTAAACTGCTTTTTAATAAGAGTACACACAGGCATTGTTAAGATAATAAGAACATGATTTTAAAATACGTTGATGGGATTTTATCTAGCAGATAAAAGGGTATACTTTTTCTTTATGTAATGATAACTAGAGAACGCAACAAAATAAATACTTTTTTAGCATTAAATATAAATAATATTGAATATTATATGTCTTGTATTAGAAATTATATTTTTTACAATTATTTACATTTTAAAACTAACAAAAATTAAAAATAATATCTACACATAAAAATATAAAAATTTAAAAAGCATCATAATATTGATCCCCAACTATGTCAACTGGTAACGTGACCAAAAGACTGGCAGCATTGCCACGTTGAATAGCAATTTACCAGCCCAGACCAGCCCTTTAAGCCCTTATGTCTTGTAGTAGGTAGTTTGAAATTGAAGAATAATTTTTTAAACGTAAGTGAAATTAACTGCTACTTAAAATCAAAAATATGAAATAATATGACCTAAAATAACTACATAAATATTTGAAAACACTGAGGAACCGTGCAAGGGTAAAGCATCATCAATCACTATGCGGTATTTCTATTTCCTACCATTTTAATTGGAACTGTGAATAGGAAAATTCCTGAACTTGTAAATAAAAGTAGCTCATGCAACCACAATAGCAGCCGGTGCTCAAACAAAGTAAAAACAAAATATTGCTAACAAAAACTAAAAAAACTACTGGTTGCTTAGTCAGTGAAAATTAGAACCTATGCATTCTTTCCTAAAACAGTCGGTCTGTTGTTCACGCTCATTGGCAACGGCGGTGCTACCACATGAGGTGCCGGCGGCATAAGGCTGGTGACTGTACTGTTTTCCTGACGCAAAGGTATACCTGCGACTTCAAACGCTTTCTTCTTCAAAGTGGTGCGAATCTGAGTTCTGTAAAAATATATACAAACTGTGAGTCACAAAAAAAGTTTTCTCACTGTCGCTGTTAGGCCGGCTCCACACGTAGGCGCCAACGCTCGTCCCAACAGTGGTAGGTTAGTTTCGTAAAGCGTTCATACGTTGGCTGTTGTAGTAATTCTGTCATGACAGAGCCAACGTAAAAATGTCCGATACAGAAATCGAAATTGCTCTAAGCGCTTTCAATTTGCATGTCGATGAACCATACCGACTATTTTCTCTCAGGTTTTAGATTGTTCTCTCTAGTGAGTCCTCGTTTGAGAAAAAAATGTCTGTGACTTTTTGATTACCGCGCCATATTAATATTTATTAGCTAAAATATAAATAATATTCACTGATATACAATGTGTATAAGTATTATCAATTAAATGTATTAACTCATGTCAGTGCAGCTCAAATATTTTGCTTGTTATTTATGTTTATTTTAAAATAATAATTTAGTACATAAAATAATAATAATAATAACAGCCTATAACTGTCCCACTGCAGGGCAAAGGCCTCTTCTCGTATAGAGAAGGATTGAGCACTGATCACCACGCTAGCTCACTGCGGGTTGGCGATTTCAGATAATTAAATCCAGGTTTCCTTACGATGTTTTCCGTCACCGTCAGTCAGTGGTGTCTTAGAATATCTAAGAAAGCATTTATGACATTGAAAAAGTCACATTGATACTTGCCTGGGTTTGAACCTGCAATTCGTGCATAGAAATCCGGTATGTCAACCACTAGGCCACCACGACTAACAATAATAATAGTACATAGGTGGACTTAAAATATTACAGATCATTATGGACCCTGTCGGGCGCAGCAAAAGAGAGGAAAGCTTTGTTATTTACAACTTAAAAATTATATTTAAGGAACTTATTCTAATAAGTAATCTAGGATAATGTATTTATATATTAAGTTCGTTTTAATAGATTTATCATATTTTTACATGCTATTATTATTGGATGAGCTTTTTTTTTTTTTTTTTCGGGACTAGCCCACTCGTGCCCATCATTGTGACTCCTGTAAGCCAGGATCTACAATGATAACCATTGAGAACCATCGAGGCAATGAAGCTCGAGGCGTCCCAGAGAAATGACTCGACTGTCTTGGAACCCGCAACGAAATTAATCATAAAAGAATATATAGGAGGAGTAGGAATAAATGTTTAGTTTCCACTTCCCTCCATAGCAAGCGGGAGACATAAAGACTAATATGCCAAAAGCATAATAAGGGATCCACAACTGAGATAAGCCCAGTCGCCAAGCACCACGGGTAAAAAAAAGTTAAAAACTAATGGGTCCTAGCTGTTATTTTGATTCCAATAGTAGGTATGGCAAAAACGTCTGAAAGCACGGAAGTTTGTTTTGGTCGCAACAAGGTCCTCATAATAATTGGATGAGCTTGGTAAAGTTCTGAAACTTTAATAATTTTCATTTGGCCATACGGGTATGATTTTATGAATGATATTTTATAGTCCAGGGCCCAGTCCCAGAGCCCCCAGACCTTACTAATTTTCTGACAAACAGAATTTGAACGATATCACATACTTATTGGTGCTTTTTGCTGTCCGTGGTATACGCAACTTTTGCCTCCAACCCCACATTTCAAAAGCCTCGATATCTTGGATCTGCGGTGCAAATTGACCACGATTCGGCGCCATATGGAAATATCGAGAATACCAGCGTTCTTACGAGTCTCATTTTTGTTTGGTTGGAGATATTTCTGTCTTGACAGATTACCGACATCTTGCTCATAGTCAGGCCTGGCCCAACACATATACTGATACACGCGAATTCAAAACATTTGAAAGGACAATTTATTCTGTATTGCTGCTTGAGTTCCAAGACCTTGTGTAGCGTACCCAGTACCCACATCGATAAACTCAGTGAATAAACAAACAACAGACAATTTTAGTGATAGTGACGATACATTTTTTTCAACCACCAGGATATATTAATAGCGTACAATCTACCTAAGCATGCCAGGGGGTGCCACCAAAGCGCATGTGCAGAGCCCGGCTCTCGAAGCTCCGAATGCAAGTGACGCATCCCCGCCTTTGTTCCGGAAAATGTATCCTCTCAAACGAGGCCATTTATTAATTTCTACTTTATAATGCTAACCCGTCTCTAAATCGGCACGTAATAAGGCATTGAAAAATTTACTTTTATCAGATTACTTTCACTGTTTATTTTTTTCAAAACTTCTGTTAAATCTAAGTTATCACACACACATCACATCACCAAAAATTAAACGCATTGTCATAAACTGCTTAACACACAATAAAGCTGTAACATAACACTATACTAAAGCAGGCGTCCCGGCGCAACCTTACTACCAAACTAAACCTCCCCACCAGTGTTACCAGATAAAATAGTAGAAATAACCAAGACAACTCATAAAATACTGAAATACAGGTACCGATCGGGCAAATGTACCAATAAAAATACCTATCTTAACATATTTTATTCATCAAATTATTATCATCTCCATAAATATTAGAATTATATCTTGACATTCTTTTCAAAGGATTAAAATTGACATAACCTCCGTCATCTTTATCACATTGCTTAATTTTTAAAATTGCTGATACATTTTTGTTGCTAAATCTGTTTCTTTGGTCCGTTTGTATTAAATTTATGTATGAAAATATACAAAACTAGAATTTTGACGTCACTGTTATACATTTAAGAAAGGGGTGAGTTTTACAACTTTTAGGGACACAAGTTTGCACAAGTTTTAGAGACATACTCGTATGTATATTCGTCGTAAATAAAGATTATAATACATTTCATAAAAATTTTTATTCTTATGTAAACAAAAGTATTTTATATACCTAATATTCATACAACTATTATAAAGTGTGCACATGATTTCGAACAGACATTGGTGTGTGCTGGGATTTAAACTTGCGACCTTTGATTTAGTAGTCCCACGGCCATACCACTCGGCTAATATTATTGTAAAGTTTAATAATCCTACACCGGCGGCCGCCTGTCATAACCTTTGAACCAGTTAGTGATCTTTGCTCCTAAATAAAATGTAGACTAATATCCCTGAACATCAATGTTCATGATATTCGTGAGGATGATCACTTACGGTGTTAGGTACCTACCTACTATTATTTTTTATCCTAAATATATCCAAAAATACTGACTTCAGGCAATATACCTACGTACCTAAAAAATCTGATGTTCACGAATACCGATAATAAAATTATACTGAAATTGTAGTAAAATACTGAATCTGGTCACACTGATATCCACCCAAAGTGCCGTGCGGGCGGAAGCAGCTAACGCGCATGTGCAGTGCCCGGGGTCTCGAAGCTTCAGACAGAATCGATACAGCCGGTTTTGGTGTAGTTTGGTTTGGTTGTTTTTCAGTTCCGGAAAAATCTATCATCTCAATATTATCCACGAGGCTATTTGATAATTTAATTTATAATGCGTTAGCAGATTTAAATATTATATTACATAAAACATTGAAAAAGATTAATTTTATATAATATGATACAATGATGAATGATTTTTATTTTGCAAATAGATTTACAGGAAACACTTTTACACTTTTAAATGCCGAAACACACTCAGGGCTCAAGATCTCTTTTAAACTGGAGTTTAAAAGAGACCTTGACCCCTGAGTTTGTTACAAGTAGAATAAATGTATGTGAAAACAGTGTAGGTCGTCTTAGATGTGGTCTTTTGAAGAAAGAACCACAGCTAGTCGGCCTGTCCTGACAGACGCCCCGTCTCGTACCATCGGAAGGACAATACACAAACTGCGAGACTACTATATGAGAAAATAGTAAGGAAAAAAAAAATAGAAACACCTACACGATGCTCACTTTTACAGTTTTTAGTTTGTACAGTGTAGTAGTCGTATAAGCATAATAATAACCACCTACATACTAAAAGAAATGGTCCAACAATAAATACACTCCGGCTACAGGACATCTACTTTGTTTCGTTAAGTCTGATGTTTTTCTCAAATTAGAATAAGGCTTGCGAATTGGATTCCAAATTAACAAAAGGTTCGGTAATCCTAAGATATCATGAAATAATTATGACCAACTTAATAATGCCTGGAGACAGCGAAAAAAAAAGCGAAAAAAACAAGAAAGGTAAGTTCGTTTGATAGTCAAAGACTAGAGGCCTCGTGACGGCTAAAATGCATAATTTTTATGCATTAACCTTACTTTTCATTACAATACTAAGGTTATTGCTTGATTATTTATTGAACTTGATGATTATTGCGACAATATTAGGTTGAATAGGATTAGGTTGAAGGCTGTCACGACGATTTTTTGAATTTGCATCATTTCGGCGTATCACCGGTAAATACGTTTTTTTAAATCTTTATGAATAAACACCTTAAGTGCGACTACCGACGCCGCTCGTAACTTACTTCAGTCCGCCTCAGTGTAGGTAAATGTAGTCGCCGAAGGGGTAGGCCTGCCTAGGTATAAATTTCCATTATCAGAAGTCCATTGACGCATCTCGCCATAATTATAATAAATACGTATAGGTACTAGTTATGGTAGCCACTTACTTTTTTTACTTAAGTCGCGAGCGAGCCTAATCATTCGCGGGCTCATTTGCCGCGGGCCGGGTTGGCCGCCTATTTCCACTAGCTGAAACTTTTTACTAGTTACCTGACAGGCTGGTCTCAGTGTTTTCGCTTAGGTAAATGTAAAAGTTCTCACCTTCAGGTTACGCACGGTGAACCTCAAGGTAGCATACTGGGACCTATTTTATATCTTTATATTTTATATAATTATGTATACTTAGATTTATTTATTTATTAAATCTATAATATAAGTTCACAGTAAATACGACCAAAACAGTTACATTTAAAAACAAATGACATTTTACAAAACAAAAAAAACAATTGTTACACTTATCATATTTAAACATACAACAATAAACATCAATAATTTTTAACTTAAACATTACTTAAGAACGTATACATAATATTAATAACTAGGTATTGCTTATCATGGAAGATATCTAGATCTGTGTGTTGAGCCAGCATCGAGTTCAGCAATGAGATAGCCCTAGGAGTGGGTGATGCAGCAGCCCTGCGGGTGCTCACTCCACGGGGTTCCGCGAAAAGGTTTCTGCGTCTACGTGGACCCACAATACCGTCTCCACCTATTAAAAAACGTTTTGGGATTCCTGCAATACCAACTCCTTCCAAAGTAGTCGGATTATCTACTATAATATTTGTCAAAAGGCGGTGGTAGTGAAATAATAAAAGTAATTTCCGCCTAATTTCTAAGGTAACCAAACTTACCATGCCCGCAACAAACAGAGAAGGATAAAGAAAAGGGTAGTACCCGTACATTCGCTTGTAGATGAAACGAGCGAACCTTCTCTGAACCCGTTCAATTAAAAGTGAGTATTTGGTCTCGTACTATCGCATTATATTCTAAGCGGCTACGCACAAACGCCTTGTAAAGCATCAATGCCGCTCGTATGCCTTTAAATGTATATGAGACTCTTATCACAAAGCCCAGCATCCTGATAGCGCTTTCACAAGTAGATGTTACGTGGTATCTAAAATTTAAACGGGTCTAATAGAAGGCCCAAATCCCGTACTTGGTTTACACGATCCAAACGAGCACCAGATAAATGATATGCATGATGGATGGGTAAACGCGCGCGCGAAAATGTCATAACATTAATATTAAAATGCAATCTATTAAATCTACCCACTGTCCTACCGCATTAATATCATCTTGTAATTTTTGGCAATCCTGAGGTCCCGATACTGCATAATACAATTTTAGGTCATCGGCAAATAAAAGACACTTGGCTGAGCTGACAGTCCGCGGCAAATCATTGATCATTATAATAAATTGAGTAGGGCCAAGCGTGCTGCCCTGACTTACCCCAGATCGTGTGTAATACATGGTGGCCTCAAACCTAGCTAGTTTTACATATTGAGTCGTGAGTTGTGAGTTGTAAGTAGGAAGCAAAAAATGATAGCAGTTTAGGTGATCTCATGAGTCTTGAACATACCCGTAGTGAAATCATATCGTTTGCAGACGATACTACCCTTTCGGTGCTGCACTGTGGGGCTTTAATATGGGGAAGTGGTAGACAAAACCAAATTTATCTGCTTTAGCATAAAACATATAACATAAGATAGCATCGTGCGAAATCACATCGCACGAGTGTCACTCCGAAAAAATTGCAAGTGTCCTTCACTGGAACACGTGCATTGAATAAGATATTATATAACTCAATTTAAACAAATATGTCTGGCTGCTAGCCATGTTTTAGAGTACGAAAGCTCTATCCGATTCTCTACAACAACACTTTATGAAAAACGGGAGGTAATGATCGTGAGACAATTATACTTACCAAGCGTTGTCCTCATTCAACATAGTTAAGTCAAGTTACAACCCATCACTCAACCAAAAACCAAGAAAAGATATAGTATGCGAAAGAACTAAACTATTGTAAACTAAACTTATCAACGCTTTGCCCACTCCATTGGATCAATATTTTACAATAGGTTAAACAGAATCCAAAAAATCTGTTAAGAGAAAACCAGAGCAGAAAGAAGAATTTATTTGAATTTAAAATATTTTATAGAAATTTAAACCGTTGTCACCCTATATAGCCGTTAACAAAAACGTAACAAGAAAAGTAGAAACTAATCTAAAACCTGAATAGTCTTAACTATGAACATACTGAACTTCCCTGTACATGTTTTTAGTCGCCTCTTCAGTGTCCCACGGCTGGGCAAAGGTCTCCCCATTAATTTATCACGAAACCCTGTCTAATGCCATTACGAGTCATGTCTTTCCCGCAAAGATGTCCAAATTATCTCACCATCGCCTTCTTGGTCTGCTTGGTCGTCGGCAGCCGGCGGTGGGTATCCATTTAGTGGTAATATTGACCCACCTTTGCGGGTCCATACGCACGACATGACCAACCCACTCCCACTATAGCTTGGCAGTTTTCTGCCCACGTCCGATATATCTGTCATGGAACGCAGGGTAGTGTTTTTGATCCTGTCTGTGCGCTTAACACTCAATATATTGCGTTCCACGGCTCTCTGCAAACCGTCACTTTGGTATTTTGATGTTTAGTCAACCATGTTTGGGCACCGTAGGTAAGGACGGTCGAAATACACATGTCGCCGAGTCTGCGTTTTAGGGATATCGGAAGGTTCCCCTTCTGATACATAACACCGTAATAAAAAACCTATATAATACAAAATAACATAAATTTCTCATAACATAAACACAAACTCGCGCACGCTTACTCCACAAGACACCGGAGAAGACTAGACAATACCACACACAACTTCTTACATATCAGACACGTCCCTTCCATCCCTCAAACACTACACAAACTTTATTTTAATTAATAGTATTGAATTAAATATCACATACCTACACAGACAGCCAGGCTCGGGACAAATGTACCAGATCGCACAATAATAATAATAAGTTTGGATATGAGCAGAGGAACCAGAGGGGCCAGCGGCTGGTCGACTTCATGGAGATAGAAGAATTCTATTTGATGAACTCCGTCTCCCAGAAGCGACCGTCCAGGAAGTTGACGTGGATTAGCCTCAATGGTTCAATAAAAAACGAGATGGACTTTATCATGGCGACCAAGAAGCGTATATTCCGTGTTGTCTCTGTGATCGGGAAGGTAAAAACCGGTAGCGATCATCGTATTGTCAGAGGCACACTGAATATCAATTTTAGGCACTGAATATCAACGGTCTCGTCTGATGAAGTCCACGCTCCGTCCTGGTCCTGCTCAAATCCAGATCCCCGAAAGCTTTCAACTCGAACTGCATAATCGTTTCCAATGCCTAGCCGAATGCAAAACAGCGGACAGGATAAACAATGGGTTGATGAAAGCAGTGGGGTCCCAGTTCTTAAGAACCCCACGCCGAAGAAAGCCTCAGAAGCTCTCCAATAAAACCATTAAGTTAATGGAAGTCCAGAATAAGATGAGACTGCAATCTTTAGCAAACATGTCGGAAAACATCCATCTCAGTAGGCGAATTTCTAACTGGTTACGTCATCATGATTTGCGTTCCTTGAATACTGCCCGTATTAAGGACGCAATCGAGCGGAACCAGTGATTGCGAGGCTTCCTTCTGTTGAGAAAAGCCAAATGACGAAACTGAAGATTGACGATGGCAGTATCATCGCATCGAAACCGGAAATATTAAGAGAGCTGTACATGTACACCTCGACGCGGGAACCCGTTGTCAGCGTAGCTCAGGACTTCAGAGCTAAACTGACCCGATACTTCACTGAGGATATCCCAGACATCAGCCTGTATGAGATTACGGTGGCTCTAAAACAGCTTAAGAACAACAAGCGGCCGGGTGATGACGTAATTACAACGGAGCTTCTGAGAGCGGGAGGAAAACCGGTACTTTCTAAGAACACTTTCGGAAGCTATTCGATTCCGTCATACGATTAAGATACGAAAAAGCCTTAGATTCAATCGAAACCTGGACTGTATTGCAGTCCCTCCAGCGATGTCATATTAACTTATATGTGTGTTAGGAATAAAACAATAAATACATTTTGAAACTTTCGTTTATTTCAATACTTAAATTTTACCTTATTACCTCGCCTCTGTTTCCTTTAGGAGTATGCAGAGGTGTGCTAACATAGGGAGCTAGCTTACGTCACGTTTTGTGCACGACAAGTAATCAGTGCCACGTGACCATAACTATCTGCCTGATTCGCATTTATATTGTGACATAATTCCAATGTACATTTAAATCTAACTTATTAATATTACACTACTGCGCGGCAATTAATAACCATCAGTAACGATAACTTACATTATTCCTAATATTATTAAACTCCACAGCGTCAATTAAGAATAGTCAGTAACGATTTATTTACATTACTCCTAATATTAACAAACTCCTCTGGTCAATTAATTTATATCAAGGTTTTAGTAGAACACATTATTCATATTTACAATTTGCACTTAATAAATTAAACATTAAATATTTTGTCCTTTCAATACATTCTTACGTATTTATTCTGACACTTGATAACAAGTGCCTACTTCGTCGTAAATACATTTTTCAACAATTATCAGATCGAGGCCCGTTATAACGCCATATGAATTTACATTATATGGTATTATATTTACAGTCCTTACTTATTTTCAAATAATGTACTTAAAGGCAAAAGCTGAAATGTGATGTTGTAAGTAGCTTAAAAATTTACATATTTACATTGAGGTAGTACAGTCTCCACATAAGGTCTACAACATTTTGAGCAGACTGTACCATTATTTTGGCGACCGATGGAGCAGTGAATATATAGACACTACTCCGGCGGAGCCACTCCCTTTAAAGGGGGGGTATTGCTAAGGCAACACCCCCCCTTTAAATATTCCCAAGCCACCTGCCAAGCGTGGGGCCAGAATCCCCACGCTTGACAAAGGGCTTGGGATACTTTAAAGGGGGGTGTTAATTTAATAACACCACCCCTTTAAAGATCACCAAGCCGCTTGCCAAGCGTGAGGATTATGACCCCACGCTTGGCAAGCGGCTTGGGATACTTTAAAGGAGGGTGTTAATTTAATAACACCACCCCTTTAAAGATCACCAAGCCGCTTGCCAAGCGTGAGGATTATGACCCCTCGCTTGGCAAGCGGCTTGGGACACTTTAAAGGAGGGTGTTAATTTAATAACACCACCCCTTTAAAGATCACCAAGCCGCTTGCCAAGCGTGAGGATTATGACCCCACGCTTGGCAAGCGGCTTGGGATACTTTAAAGGAGGGTGTTAATTTAATAACACCACCCCTTTAAAGATCACCAAGCCGCTTGCCAAGCGTGAGGATTATGACCCCTCGCTTGGCAAGCGGCTTGGGACACTTTAAAGGGGGGTGTTAATTTAATAACACCACCCCTTTAAAGATCACCAAGCCGCTTGCCAAGCGTGAGGATTATGACCCCACGCTTGGCAAGCGGCTTGGGATACTTTAAAGGAGGGTGTTAATTTAATAACACCACCCCTTTAAAGATCACCAAGCCGCTTGCCAAGCGTGAGGATTATGACCCCTCGCTTGGCAAGCGGCTTGGGACACTTTAAAGGGGGGTGTTAATTTAATAACACCACCCCTTTAAAGATTGCCAAGCCGCTTGCCAAGCGTGGGGATTATGACCCCTCGCTTGGCAAGCGGCTTGGAGATCGCAGTATTGGTGGTAATGTTCCAGAAGACGCTGCTGCCCATCTTCTGGGATTCCCCTTAGTCTAACTTATCTAACAACTAATACGTGATCTTGATGCCTCTAATGTCTTAAAATGTACATGAGATAACAAATGTAAACAATTATAGCTATGTATGCAAAATATATTTTCTACTAACAGATAACACATAAGGTGAATGCGCTGTCGAAGCGAGAAGTGTTGTTGAGGTGTAATGAGCAAACAACACAAAAAAATGAATTTAGCGCCTATCGACAGCGCATTCACCATAAGTGTCGAAATATAATATCGATATTTACGAAGGCAATGTCGTGATAAATAAAAATGGCGCATTGATTTTTAAAACTGTTATTGCCGGATCAATAAGGTACTCCGTTCCGATACGGCCACAAATGTTATTGCTGCAAATATAAGTTTATGAGAATTATGCATAAGGGTGACAAAATATATCCGCTTAAGTGTCGCTGCGTGTACCTAGGCGAGGTCTGACGGGGACTGACACGTGCGTGCGCAGAACAAGTCCGACACGACGACGTGCGTCGATGCGAATGGGATTAACTGGCTCGCTTCTGACATGGACCAGCCCCCCGCATGCGGGGCGCGCCTCACCTCCCAGGCTGTCGGCGGATACCGGCGGGACCTTGTTTAGAGAGACCGCCGGTGAAGTCCTGACCGCAGCCTGGAGGGAGTCCATACAAGGTGTTAAACGAGCCGGCAGCGTGAACACTGCGATGCAAGTGGAGGCGACTAATCCCTTCCCCTCGCCACGGTAGTCTGACCAAGATGTTAAAGAACCGACGGATGTCCAGATGTTGCCTTGCTTAACTTTGTCACCGTTACGCATAATACCGTATAAAATATATTTCTAGCCATTGCCTCAATCTTTAACTTGAGGTTTATCGTGACATTATTACTGGGTGGTAGGCTATGATAGATGCTGCCCCTCACACTAAAGACAAAAGCAAGTCTAACCTTCTACCCTACTGACGCATTACAACATTGGCTGTGACGGATCGTTCCAAATGCGCACACTTTTTTAATAAACAAACTAACAAAATAATCTCTGATTGTATATAAAAATTATGTAAATAAATAATTTCTTCTCTATATGCTTCTACCTATAATAATATAATTAATCTAACTGTAGACATGACACTGCAAACAATAGAAAGAAACCTTCGGTGCAGGAGAATTACAGACCCAAAGAAATCGCCATGATAAACCTTCTTTACACATTCTTGCAGCCACCTCAAGGACAATCTAGACAGACCACGAACAGAAAAAACGAATCGCAATTGCACCTGTACCTAAGGTTTCTTAAGGCCCATTAACAAACCATCATCGTTTTAAATTTGTTAAGAAACATTATGATTTACTTAAGTAAAAATAATTATATTTTTAATCATAGTCTCGAACATGATGTTGGTTTTCGACACAGGCAAAGTCAGATCCAATATTGTATACTTAATCCAAATACCAATAATAAATGATTTTATTTCTGCAAATAGGTTTTAAAAAACACGTTTATACGTCATTTTTTATAAACTAGTTAAAATAACCAGTTAAAATATTTAATTAAATGTTTAACGACAAGAAATATAGCTACTGAAATTTATATGACAAAAATTAATTTACAAACTTTAATGTTTCTTATCAAAGTTAAAACAAGAGAGAGTATGAGCACTAGTTTGACTGCTATGTCTATCAGGAAAAACATTCTTATAAAAATAACTTAAGTCGCTCGATACTAACCTGAGGTCACCCATGGAAGACTGATGAGGTTCTTTGTCTCTACATATCTATTATTTGCTAAACTTTAAGCTACAAATCTGAGTGACCCCAGCTCGGTACCGAACGATTGAAAGCCCACTGGCGAGTTGAACAAAATACATCAAAATGACACATCAAAAAATAAACCCGAGACTTTTGAGTAGGAATAGTAAAATGAATGTCATAAACCAACAGGTATCCATAAAATATAAGAAACGGACCTACAATAAATTAGGAGAAAGTATTATAATGGTATTTTAAAATGATCACATCAAACATTCAAATAATATACAATACTCAGAGGTGATTTTCAAATTAATATACTAATGTGTATCAACTGCCAATGGACGAACACCAAAACTTAACTCATAAAGAAGTAATAGACGAAATAGAAATTTGGATAAGCCGAACTGTTACGTAACAATCATGTATATCTAAATATATAAAAAATATACAGAAAAGCCCCAGTAGGTTCGGATAACACTCACAATTCAGCCCAAAGGCACTTCGAAAAGATTTAATAAAATATATATTCTCTACCAACCATTAACGCACTCAAGCCATCGCGCTTAATTCAAGCTTCACACCAATACTAGTTCATTAAGCTTGCATTACGCACAAAGGAAAATCCAGCGACCGTTGTTACTCCGGGTACCTTGCCAGGTAAATATCTCTGTTGTAAATAAATCTCTCTGTTCTAACCTATTATACGCGTGTATTAAGGCATAGATTATAAAACGATAACGAAGGCAAAGAAGAAGGATCAAATATAAGACAAATCATTTTACCGTTTAAAACAATATGAAATTATGTAACTGTCAACTGAACAGACATTTCAAGCACGTAATGACGAAACTATTTTTTTAAATAACAAATTGTAATCCTACGACAGACCGCAATGCCCGCGCCGTCGTAGCAGACTCCCTTGATGTTACTAAGGGGACGGGAAATAGGGATGACAAATACTAAAATAAATCCTAATACTAAAGACTAAGGGCATACCCTGCCTGCGGGACAGCCTTCATTTACGCATTTTGCTCTGTGAAGATGTGCTTAGGCTTCACCCTCATAATGGTGCTACAATCACTTCCCTTTTGAGCGAACAGTAAGTAAAAAGGAATTTCTTCCGGACAAGGACGAAGGATAGAGGGTTTAAATACAAGGGTAGGTTGGAGGGAAAAAATAGCAGACATTAGCCCCCTTACCATGAACTCTTAAAGCAGGACAGTTTACCATGTGGAAGCGAGACGCCGCTACGTGCTGTGTAATGCAGCGTCTCGCTTCCACATGGTAAACTGTCCTGCTTTAAGAGTTCATGGTAAGGGGGCAGAAAACTAGGACAGTTCAGGTGAAAGGGAAGCGAAACTCGAAAGAAGAAACAAGGTAAGGGACAGAAGAGTTTGGGTGAGAGCTGGAAAACCAATGAGTCGTCCAGCTCTCACCCAAACTAACTCGGAACTTGTTCGTCAGTCTGGAGCGTGATGGTTTCACCGATCGGTAACAGTTCGACTTTCCCTCTTAGCCTAACACACCGAACAAACTTAAATAAATTAAATCACATCACATCAAGTGGCCACTTCGTCGTTGGTGGCTTCAAACTCCAACTTGACGTCACCGCTAAGTGCATCGACATCAACCTCATTCTCCGAAGCGTTCAGCATATTCAGGGTAACCTGGAATGTTAAAACAATTTGTTAATCATGACGAAATTTCCATTTAATAAGAATACGGGCTATAGTAAGATACTATGGACATGATTTTCAAATGCGTTGATGGTATTTTATCTAGAAGATAAAAGAGTCCTACAAATTGAATACTTTTTCTTTATGTAATGATAGCTAGAGAACGCAACGACTAAATACTTATTTTAGCACAAAATCTAAATAATATTGAATATTGTATATCTGGTAGTAGTTTGAAATCGAAGAATTATTTTATGTGTTTTTGGAATAAAAAAATACAGGACGACGCCAAATTACAAACAATATAACAAAATATTATAAGTTAGTACGATGCAACTACCAGACGTACATTATAATGAGAGACGAGAAATAGAGAAACTATTATATTATCTAATAAAATAATATTCTACTAACTTAAAAAACAATACATTTATAATCAATTAACATCGATAATTACTGCTATAAAAATAAACACAATAATCTAGCTATAAAATATTGATATACAAAGCGAAACAGTACATATTCTTAAATAAATGATAAATGATTTTATTTCTGCAAATAGGTTTCAAAAACACTTTTACACGTCTTTTTTTTTAAACTTGATAGATGGCGTCGGCATTTCCTAACTGACTACCTCTGAGAAGACATACCGAAACAAACTCGGCAATCTGCAGCATTAAATTGAGTTTTGGCAAAAATGATTTTATGATTTTATAAAATCATAATCATCGTGCTGACAATACGTATGATTTGTCGATAAGTTTTAAATAACTGGTACTAAAAATTCTGCCATAAATATTTTAAAACGCTGAAGAGCTAATATTATGCAACGGTTTTTTTACAAGGAAATCCCTGAATAAAACTATTTGTAAATAAAAGTAGCTCATGCAACCACAATAGCAGCCGGTGCTCAAACAAAGTAAAAACAAAATATTGCTAACAAAATAAAACAACTACTGGTTGCTTAGTCAGTGAAAATTAGAACCTCTGCGTTCTTTCCTAAAACTGTCGGTCTGTTGATCACACTCATTGGCAACGGCGTTGCTACCACATGAGGTGCCGGCGGCATAAGGCTGGTGACTGTACTGCTTTCCTGACGCAAAGGTATACCTGCATCTTCAAACGCTTTCTTCTTCAAGGTGGTGCGAATCTGATTTCTGTAACAATAAGTAGAAACTGTGAGTCACATAAAAGGTTTTCTAAACTCCGATTCAAAACTCGCAAAGGACAACTTGTAGTGATGGTAAAGTTCCGAGTCCTTGAGCAGCGCATGCACATCGATAAACTTAAGTGAATAAACAAACAACTCAGTAAGTGATAGTGGCGATAGAAATTCAACCACGAGGATACGTTACTATCAAACTAGATCTACCTATGCACGCCAAGTGCCACGCGGGCCGGGGATGGGAGATGCACGGTGCGGCCAGAGCACATGTGCACTGCCCGGGCTCTCGAAGCTTTGAACTCAATCGATACACCCCGCCTTGGTATTGGTTTGGTACTTGGATTGGATAGTTAACATTATAATGCTAACCGGTCTCTAAGTTGGCACAAGATAAGGCATTGAAAAAGTATAATTATAAAAATATTAAGTTAAAGTTATAATCAAATAACTTTCACTTAAAAAAATGGTACAACAATCAATACAGCCGGCTGCAAAACATTTAATTTGTTTCGTTAAGTCTGATATTCTCCTCGAATATATGTTCGGAAAACCCTATCATCTTATCGTATCTATCGTAACACTTCATCAGAAATTAAAAGCACTATCAAAAACTGCTTACCAGAGCTGAAACAATATAACAATACACAAAAGCGGGCGTCCCGGCCCAACATTACTATCGAAATAAATCTACCTACATATATACGCCAAGTGCCACGCAGGCGGGGGGTGCGGGGAGGCACGATACAGCCAAAGCGCATGTGCGGTGCCCGGGCTCTCGAAACTTCCAACGCAATCGATACAACCTCCCCTCGGTTTCGAAAAAAAAAGATTCTCTGACGAGGCTATTTGACAATATACTTTATAATGCTAACAGGTCTCTAAATCGGCACAAAATAAGACACTGAAAAAGTTAGAATTTTATCAAATCACTTTAACTAAAAGAAACGGCACTAAAATCATTACAGCCCGGCTGCAAAACATCTGCTTCGTTTCGTTGTAACTGATGTTCTTCTTGAATATACATATATTAGATGGATTCTATCATCAGCACATCACATCATCAAAAATTTGAAACACCACCAAAATCTGCTTACCAGATCAAAGAACTGTAACACTATTACAATACACAAAAGCAGGCTTCCCGGCCCAACGTTACTTTTGAACTAAATTTATCTATGCACACCGCGTACCGCGCGGGTGGGGGGGGGATGCGGGGGTGCACAGTGCAGCCAAAGCGCATGTGCAGTGCCCGGGCTCGCAAAGCTTCGACCGCAATCGATACAGCCCCCCGCCTTGGTTCCGGAAAAATCTATTGTCCCTGACGAGCATATTCGATTGTTTACTTTATAATGCTAACCGGTCTCTAAATCGGCACCAAATAAGACATTGAAATGTTAGAATTTTATCAAATCTCTTTGTCTGAAAGAAATGAGGCAATAGTCAATACAGCTCGGCTGCAGAACATTTACTTTGTTTCGTTAAGTCTGATGTTCTTCTCGAAATTTATATGATGGTTTCCAAATTTACAAAAGCTTTGGTAAACTTAAGATCACATCATCAAAAATTTTAAACGCCTATAAAAATCTCCTTACCAGATCAAAGAACTGTAACACTATTACAATACACAATAGCAGGCTTCCCGGCCCAACATTACTATCGAACTAAATCTATCTATGCACACCGAGTACCGCGCGGGTGGGGGGGGGGGATGCGGGGGTGCACAGTGCAGCCAAAGCGCATGTGCAGTGCCCGGGCTCGCAAAGCTTCGAACGCAATCGATACATATATACCCCCCTTTCCTTGCCTCCAGCCTTGGTTCCGGAAAAACCTATTGTACCTGATGAACTTATTCGATTGTTTACTTTATTATGCTAACCGGTCTCTAAATCGGCACCAAATAAGACATTGAAAAGTTAGAATTTTATCAAATCTCTTCGTCTGAAAGAAATGTTGCAACAATCAATACAGGCCGGCTGCAGAGCATTTACTTTGTTTCGTTAAGTCTGATGTTCGTCTCGAAATTTATATGATGGTTTCCAAATTTACAAAAGATTCGGTAAACTTAAGATCACATCATCAAAAATTTTAATCCATATGCATCCCGACGTGGACGAGTGGAAGGTACATCTGCTAATTAATCCAGCACCAAAATCAGTTTCAAGTTAATTCTTTAAATAAATCAAGGAGTGCAGTCAGATCTATTTGGTTTATAACGCAAAACTAAACGACATAAAATAGTGCACGAACACTCAGTGAATATGATACCTTGCGGCTAAAACTGCAACGTGTGAATTTTTGTGTTCCGTTTCGTAGTAATTATGTTAACATGATGCTTTTGTTTATTTTATTCGGAAATAATCGGCATGATAATTTTTAAAGTGGCATGTAGTTTGCTTCCTGTAATGGACGGTGTTGAAGGGACAACTAAACGGTTGATAGATTCGATCGATATGTATGCAGATATGCTGGATGAGAAAGGTAAGACACTACTTATTACATTTGTTCTTAAAAGTAGATTGTCTGAAAATGCCAAATTACGCATTACAGGAAATTATAAGACCATTCAAGACCTAATTAAAGATTTATGATGCCATCTATTGACCCAAAAATCCTTTACGGCCTTACAAACACGTATGCTACGAGTAAATATACAACAGGGTTCAAGTATTATCGAAGAGTTTGCCAAGGAAGTTGAAAAGCTGTTTACTGAACTTACTATATCTCAGGCAGATGGTAATTCTAATGCAATTCACGTTTTAAAACCTTTGAATGAAAAGCTTTCAATAAAACGGTTTTCAGAAGGTCTACGCAGTTCAAAATTGGGCACGGTCATCTCAGCTAGGAACTACAGCAACCTGAAAGATGCAATCCAAGCTGCCAAAGATGAAGATACAGCAAGCCAGTCATCGCAGGGTAATGTTTTGCATGCATATAGATATGGACAAGGTTTTAAAATTTTAAGCCGATAAGGTAATCGTCATTTTAATAATAATCGTGGTCAATATTTTAATAGTCGTAGTCGTGGTCAATATGGTAATTACACTAATCAAAGACATACATGGCGTGGTAATGTCAGCGGTAATAACGGAAATATGTATAATAACGGAAATAGGAATAACTGGCGTGCGTCATCAAATTATATTAGGGGTCAAAGAAGAATTGGGGTTCAAGATATTTTAAAAATCATAACCGAAATGTTTGTTTAGCAGGTCAAAACGATAACAATGAGCCATGTATAAATGACAATATAGATAAAAAGGAATCGGAAACCCAGTTTTTTCGATCTTAAACATTGTGTTTTATCAAATTTAGGCAACGCAAAATATGTAGTTTTTTATGTTAATAATATTAAATATTTTTGGCTCATTGATACAGGCGCTTCTTTGTCAATCATTAAAAGTGAAGCGTTACCAAGAAACGTTATCGTTCGAAAATATGACACTTTGGTAAATGGAATCGGTGGACGAAGACGTTCTCGAGGTTTAGTGGATTTAAGTTTAGTGTATAACAGTGAAATATTTCAGCATTCGTTTATTATTTTTGAGTCTTTACCATTAAAAGCACTTGGAATTATAGGGTTAGATTTTTTGAAAAAGTATCAAGCAAATATTAACTTAAATACTAATATTTTAACTTTGTATTATCATGCGAAAGAATATTTTTTTAATCTCGTGGATGAACATGTTATGAGAAGTAACAACCTGATTATTCCAGCTCGTTCCGAGTCAATTCATTTTATATACGTAGGTGAAAACGTGAATGATGATGTTATTGTCTGTGGACGTGAGTTAGCGAAGGATGTGTATCTGGCAAATACGATAGCCACAGTAAAAAATAACCGGATTCCTATAAAGATTCTTAACGTTACTGAGAAGGAAATAACTTTACCAAATGTCATTCCTAGTATGCAATCCTTGAGTGATTATAACATTTGTCAATTTAGTAATAATGTTATCAACGTTTCTAGGATTCAAACGCTGTTATCTCAGTTCAAATTGGATTATTTAAATGAAGAAGAGAGAAAATCTATTGAAGCAATTTGCGCAAAATATTCAGATAATTTTTATATAGATGGAGATAAATTAACTACTACAAATATTTATGAGCATAAAACAAAATTCTACTCCTGTATATGTTAAGCCATATAGGTTACCGCAAGCGTTAAAACCAGAGATAGCTAAACAGATTAATAAAATGATAGAAGATGATATTATAGAGAAATCGAACAGTGAATGGTCAAGTCCAATTTTATTAGTACCAAAAAAGAATAAAGAAGGATCTGATAAGAAATGGCGATTAGTAGTAGATTAAAAAATAAAATAAAAAAAAATAAAAAAAATAAAATAAAAAAGCCTTTTATTCCATGCAACACTTAACAAAAAGAGTTTAGTAACGATCAATTTTAAATCAATAAATCTTAAACCTTAGCACGTATCATTTGTTCTTGTATAGCTATTTAATTTACATGCATCAATAATAGTAAATGACTTTAAGCTGTTTTTGCTCTTAAACATATTGTTTCAATACGTGGTTATAAACAGTATCATTTAAACTTATTTAATAGATTTTACAAATTGTGCGTTTCATTCATTACAATTACATTATTATTACTTTATTTATTATTATATTCATTCATTAATTATAAAAAACTAGTAATCGAATTTAGCATGGACCCCTCTCAGGTAAAGGCCTCCTCCAAGGATTTCCATTTTACTCTATTTTTTGCTGTATGTAGCCAGTTTGTCCCAGCGATTTTCTTTATCTCATCCTCCCATCTCATGTAGGGTCTCCCTACTCTGCGTTTGCCAGGCGGGCCTTTCCATTTAGTGACCAGTGTGGTCCATCTGTTGTCTGTATGTCGGGCTACATGGCCAGCCCATCTCCATTTCAGTGATCGTGCATAAAACAGTGCGTCTATAACTTTAGTGTATTTTCTTATTTTTGTGTGTCGAATTTTGTGTATTATTTTTAGATTCAGCATACTGCGTTCCATTCCTTTCTGGCACGAACTAATTTTACTGCTAGTTTTCTTCGTGTAGTTCCATGTTTGACAGCCGTACGTAAGCGACGGCAGAATGCATGAGTCCAAGGTCTTCTTTTTTAGTTTTACTGGCATGTCACTTTTAAATACTTCTTTTAGGCTCCAATATTTATTCCAGGCGTTTTTAACTCTGCGCTCAATCTCCATTTCATTTCTATTACTTTTAAAACTTACTTGTTTACCGAGATATATGTACTTTTCTACGTACTCTAGTGGCTTGTTATCTATGCTAATATATTTCTCAATGTTATTTGTCATGGCTTTTGTTTTTGATAGATTCATCTCCAAACCCACTTGTCTGCTGTTTACATGGAGTGACTCTAACATATATTGTAGGCCGCCGCTGGTTTCTGAAAACAGTACGATGTCGTCTGCGAATCTTAGATGAGTTAGATACTTATCGTTTATGTTCAAACCGCACTTCTTCCAGTCCAGCTTGCTCATGATTGTTTGCAGTACCGTTATAAAGAGTGTTGGCGATATTGGATCACCCTGCCTTACTCCCCTCTTTATAGGGAAGCTTTGTCCAGTTGATTCCAGTTTGACCTTGCCGCAGCTGTTTTTATACATGTTTCTTATTACTTCAATGTATTTGTTATCTACTTTTTGTGCTTTTAGACTTTCCCATATACATGAGTGGTATATTGTATCAAATGCTTTTTGATAATCTACGAAGGCTATGTAGAGCGGTCTCTGTCTTTCTTGATATTTCTCTATGACTAGTTCCAAAGAATGTATGTGGTCTATCGTAGAGAAACCTTTTCGGAAACCTGCTTGCTCCACTGGTTGCCATGTGTCTAGCGTTTTGCTTATTCTCTTGTTTATGATCGAAGAGAAAAGTTTGTATAGAGTCGGTAATAGGCTGATAGGTCTGTAGTTAGCAATGTCATGTGGGTCGCCTTTTTTATAGAGTAGGATTATGTTTGATTCAAACCATTGTGTGGGGATAACAGCAGTTTCTAAGATGAGATTAAAAAGGTGCGTCAGTGGTGAGGTCAGTAGAGTACCGCCGTACTTTATAGCCTCGTTGGTGACTTTATCTGGACCTGGGCTTTTATCTGATTTTAATCTCTTTATTGCTAGGAGAATTTCCAGTTCATCTATCTGTTGAATTTTTTCTTCAGTACTCGTCCGCAATAACTCTACTTTTTCATGGTTTTTATCACTTGGGGGAATCTGTGTATCTGGATTGGTACTGTATAAGTTTCTGTAAAAGCTTGTTGCAATGTCTACTATATCTTTGCGGTTGTATACTGTTTTTTCCATCTGTTTTAAACCCTCTATCCAAAGTCTATTAGTTCGAAGCTCCTTCATGGCTTTTTTCAGGCTTCCTTCTCGTTCCAGATATTTTTCTATAGTATTAGCCCTGTGTTTTTTGTAATCTAGCTTGATGTATTTTCCCGTTAATTTATAAAGAGCTCTAAGTTCGTTTTTTTGAGTGCGTGATTTATTTTTGGTTTTTTGAAGTACTTGCCTTCTCTTTATGAGTGATAGTGTTCTTTCCGATAAAACTTTGTGTGTTGTGGTGATTTGACTGGTCGATTTCGAGGTTTCTAGGCTTTGTTTGATGGTGTCTATTAGTGAATCATAACAACTTTGGACGGTGTCTGTCTTGGTTGCGCACTGCAGTTGGTTTTTCAGACTATTGTTATAGTCTTGGATTTCTTCGTAAGATTTTAAAGTACTAATTTGTTTATTCGTATATGCCATTCTACTTTTCTGGCGTTTTTTTAGTAAAATTGTGCTTCTGACTAATCTATGGTCTGATGGAAAGTTCAAGTTGAGAGTTTCTATGTTTTGAAATATTTTTGGTTGGTTTGTTGTTATGTAGTCAATTTCATTTTTATGCTGCCCATTTGGAGATCTCCATGTCCATCTGCGACTTGGTTTCTTTTTAAAGTATGTGTTTATAATAGATAATTTATTTTCAAAAGCAAAATTTATTAGCCTCTGTCCTCTTTCGTTTCTTTTTCCATATCCATATCTTTTTGTTATTAGGTATTCGTCTTTTTGAGGTTGACCAATCTTTGCATTAAAGTCGCCCATTATTATTAAATTTGTATGGGTTAGCTCCATGGCTTTTTCTAGCGACTTGTAAAAGGCTTCGATTTCATCTTCATCCGCGGCCTCAGTGGGCGCATATACTTGTATTACGCTTAAGCTGTATCCATTAAAATTGATATTCAGTAATGCTACTCTTTCTGTGACCCCAGTAAAGCTCTCTATATCATGTTTTAAGGATATATTAATCAGGAAACCGACGCCATATTTTCCTGGTGTTTCCCCCATATGACATAGGATGAAGTTCTCGTATTCTTCTATATTGCTACCTAGACGTCTGACTTCTGATATGCCAATGATATCGTACTTCACCTCGCTTAAAGCTTCCTGTAGTTCGATCAAACGTTCATATGATGACAAAGACCTTACATTGTATGTTGCCACATAGAGCTTTTTTATAAGACTGTTGTTATATTGAGTAGTAGTTATATGGGTATCTTTAAGTATATTCCTTGGAGGGTGGCGGTCGTAATCTTCCACGGTGACCAACCGGGTTGGAAGATGTTCTTTATTGTATCTATTTTTTCTTGCTTTTTCTGCTTTCTTGAGAGGGTGTCCTACTTGCTAATTTGTATCACTTATGTCATGCTGTTGTTTTTTTGTAGTAGGAGTTTTGCTAACAAGATAGTTTAGGAGGCCCGGCTTTACTAATCCTTCTGTTCGATTGGAAAAAGTTGGGGGTGGAGTGTTCATAGAGGTTATTTTATTTTTCTTGTTAATTTGTGTACTAGGGCCTGAGTGGTTTTGGTTGATCTGTTGTTCTTGAGGGTAGTAGTAGATTACAGAAAATTAAATCAGACTGTTTGTGATGATAAGTTCCCTTTACCTAACATCAATGAAATTTTAGATTCTCTTTCTGGAGCTGTATATTTCACTCACCTTGACCTTCATCAAGGTTATTATCAAGTGATCTTAGAGCCTAATAGTCGAAAATTAACTGCTTTTACTACCAATACAGGTCAGTATCAAATGAAACGGTTACCTATGGGTCTCAAGATAAGTCCGAGCGCATTTAGCCGTATGATGTCAGTAGCAATGTCTGGTTTGACTTACGATAAATGCTTAGTATATCAGGATGATCTTATTGTATTCGGTAGAAATTTGGAAATTCATAATCAAAACTTAATAAATATAATGGAAAGATTAAGAAAAGTCAATTTAAAATTAAATCCCCAAAAATGCGAATTTCTAAAGAAAGAAATTCTTTATCTAGGTCACGTTGTGACAGATAAAGGTGTTTTACCTGATCCCGAAAAAACAAACGTATTGAAAAATTACCCTGTACCCAAAACGGCAGATGAAGTTAAGCGTTTCGTAGCTTTTTGTAACTATTACCGTAAATTTATAAAACATTTTTCAGACATAATTATGTAGCTTTGCCTTTAAATAAATTATGTAGAAAAAGTCAACCCTTTATTTGGACTGATGATTGTAAACATGCCTTTGAATATCTAAAAAATGCATTAATTTCATCACCTATTCTACAATATCCTGATTGTACAGAAAATAATGAATTCATATTACAAACAGATGCATCAGACACTGCAGTTGGTGAAATCTCAGACCTGTAGCGTATGCAATTAGACCTTTGAATAAAGCGGAAAAGAATTACCCTACAATACAGAAAGAGCTTTTAGCAATAGTTTGGTCTGTAAAATACTTTAGACCGTATTTATATGGTAGAGAATTCACAAAAATGACTGATCACAAACCTTTAGTTTATCTTTTTAGCATGAGAGATCCTTCAAGTAGGCTTCTTAAATTCCGTTTGATATTAGAAGAATATAAATTCAAAATTATTTATGTACGAGGAAAAGAAAATGTTGTTGCAGATGCTTAGTCTAGAATATGTATAACATCAGACGAACTTAGGAATATGCAAGCGCAAGTAGTTGCTGTTATGACTAGGGCACAAAAGCGAAAGATTGAGTTAAGTAATAATAAGGATGACGATGAAAAGTCGGATCTTAATAAATCTCCTGACTATTGGTCTGGCCAACCAAGGGTTGTGGATATATTAAGAAAACCGTGCGGTTCAGTCGAAATGAGTTTTATTGAAAGTAGAGAATTGAATAGATTGAGGGACTATGATATGATTGCTGATGTCTTTGAATGTTTTGTATTTTTACCTAAAAGAAAGATTATTTACATCAACCTTGAATTCAAGGCACATTTTACGCGAGCCGAATCTGTGCAGAAATTAAGTTTGTTTTGTAAAAAGTTACATATTAAAGAAGTGTGTATGCTAAAAAAAAAATATATAGATTTTATTAAAAACGTTTGTGATGAGATATCGAAGTTAGAAAATTGGTTCGGACCGCGAATATGTTTATTACGAGGAATAAAAAGAATATGTGATGACAAAGAGAAAAATATAATTATGAACGACTTCCATTTAATGCCATCTAGTGGTCACGCTGGAGTGCGCAGAATGGTTAATACTATTAAAAAGAGATATTACTGGCCGAGTATAGAAAAGGACGTACAAACATTCGTAAAAAAGTGTACAAAGTGTCAGAAGTCAAAATATATCCGTTACATAAAAGAACCGATGGTAATTACTACTACGGCGTCCTCGGCTTATAAAACATTTATTTAGATGTAGTGGGTCCTTTAGATAGAGACATAGAGGGGAACTGTTATATATTGACCATTCAGTGCGAATTATCAAAATTTGTTCAAGCTATTCCCTTAAAAAATAAGACATTTTAGTTTAATTTTTGGAATTCCTGAAATAATAGCTACAGATCGAGGGTCAGAGTTTATCTCCGCAACTATGGAACAGGTTTGTAAATTACTTGACATTACAAAATTATCTTCAACCGCCTATCATCACCAATCGATAGGAGCTCTTAAAAATGCTCACAAGGGTTTGGGTGCATTTTTAAGGATCCAATGTGAGAACCATACGGATACATGGAGCTATTGGTTACCATATTGGTGTTTTAGTTTCAACAATACAGTCCATTCGGAAACAAAATTCACGCCTTACGAACTTGTTTTTGGTAAACTTTGTCGAATACCTAGTCGAATTTTTGAGTCTGTTGCCGCACTGATAGCCGAGTGGTATGACCGATGGACCGCCAAGTCAAAGGTCGCAAGTTCAAACCCCGGCACGCACCAATGTCTTTTCGAATTCATGTGCGTACTATAAATTAGTTATCAGTTGCTAAAAAAACGGTGATGGAAAACATCGTGAGAAAACCGGCACACCTGAGATATTTTTCAACGGTGTGTAAAGCCATGTCAGAGGCCTACAGGCGGTTTAAACTCTGACACCAGGTTGTTCATCAACCAAACGATAAGAAGAAGAAGTCTGTAGAACCATTGTACAATAGTGATAATTATCCATTGCAGTTGAGATATCGGTTACAGTTAGCCCACGCCGACGCAAAAAATAATTTATTGTGTAATAAATATAAACGCAAGGAACTGTACGATAAATCAATAAATTCAATATGTAGTATATCAGGAAAATGATTTAATTTTGTTAAAAAATGAAACAGGTCGTAAGCTAGATGTTATTTTTGAGGGTCCCTTTAGAGTGAAAGAGGATTTAGGTTGTAATGTTAGAATATATAAAAATAATAAGATAGAATTAGTTCATAAAAATAGAACAAGACCGTACATCCAATAAAAAAAAAATTGCGTTGTTTAGGTACTCGTATAGTTAAGACTGTTGTTAACTTAGGAAGATTAAAGATAAGGTTTAATAGTTACATACATTGCAATGTTGTAAGAAGACATAATTATATTATAATAATTATTAATATTTTAGTTTTTTTGGGTAGATAAGTATTATATTAATACTACTATTATTAGTAAAGTTGGTTTGAACCTATTAAAAAAAAAACATTTACTTGATTTTTTTTTTCCTTCGCCCCCGGAGGTGAAGTGAATGTATGCTCCCTAATATTGCATAACGTAGTAAGTACGCTCCTTTAGAATATAAGTATAATTAAGCTAAGTAAGCACTTTACTGTAAAGCGCTTTATAAAATATTTCATTTACTTACTTATTAAACTGCATTCGATCGAGTTGGTTGTCTAATTTACACGACCCTAGGAACCCCAACATTTCACTTGGTTCCGGAAAAACCTATTGTACCTGACGAACTTATTCGATTGTTTACTATATAATGCTAACCGGTCTCTAAATCGGCACCAAATAAGACATTGAAAAGTTAGAATTTTATCAAATCTCTTTGTCTGTACGAAATGTTGCAACAATCAATACAGCCCGGCTGCAGAAAATTTACTTTGTTTCGTTAAGTCTGATATTCTTCTCGAAATTTATATGATGGTTTCCAAATTTACAAAAGCTTCGGTAAATATAAGATCACATCATCAAAAATTTTAAACGCCTATCAAAATCTGCTTACCAGATCAAACAACAGTAACACTATTACAATACACAATAGCACGCTTCCCGGCCCAACATTACTATCGAACTAAATCTATCTATCCACACCAAGTACCGCGCGGGGAGGGGGGGGGGGGACAGTGCAGCCAAAGCGCATGTGCAGTGCCCGGGCTCGCAAAGCTTCGAACGCAATCGATACAGCCCCCCGCCTTGGTTCCGGAAAAACCTATTGTATCTGACTAACTTATTCGATTGTTTTCTTTATAATGCTAACCGGTCTCAAAATCGACACCAATGAGACATTGAAAAAGTTAGAATTTTATCAAATCTCTTCGTCTGAAAGAAATGGTGCAACAATCAATACAGCCCGGCTGCAGAACATTTACTTTGTTTCGTTAAGTCTGATGTTCTTCTCGAAATTTATATGATGGTTTCCAAATTTACAAAAGCTTCGGTAAATTTAAGATCACATCAAAAATTTTAAACGCCTATCAAAATCTGCTTACCAGGTCAAAGAACTGTAACACTATTACAATACACAAAAGCAGGCTTCCCGGCCCAACATTAGTACCGCGCGGGGGGGGGGATGCGGGGGGTGCACAGTGCAGCCAAAGCGCATGTGCAGTGCCCGGGCTCGCAAAGCTTCGAACGCAATCGATACAGCCCCCCGCCTTGGTTCCGGAAAAACCTATTGTATCTGACTAACTTATTCGATTGTTTTCTTTATAATGCTAACCGGTCTCTAAATCGGCACCAAATAAGACATTGAAAAGTTAGAATTTTATCAAATCTCTTTGTCTGTACGAAATTAGGCAACAATTAATACAGCCCGGCTGCAGAACATTTACTTTGTTTCGTTAAGTCTGATGTTCTTCTCGAAATTTATATGATAGTTTCCAAATTTAAAAAAGATTCGGTAAACTTAAGATCACATCATCAAAAATTTTAAACGCCTATCAAAATCTGCTTACCAGATCAAAGAACTGTAACACTATTACAATACACAAAAGCAGGCATCCCGGCCCAACATTAGTACCGCGCGGGGGGGGGGGGGGGGTGCGGGGAGTGCACAGTGCAGCCAAAGCGCATGTGCAGTGCCCGGGCTCGCAAAGCTTCGAACGCAATCGATACAGCCCCCCGCCTTGGTTCCGGAAAAACCTACTGTACCTGACGAACTTATTCGATTGTTTACTTTATAATGCTAACCGGTCTCGAAATCGGCACCAAATAAGACATTGAAAAGTTAGAATTTTATCAAATCTCTTTGTCTGTACGAAATGTTGCAACAATCAATACAGCCCGGCTGCAGAAAATTTACTTTGTTTCGTTAAGTCTGATATTCTTCTCGAAATTTATATGATGGTTTCCAAATTTACAAAAGATTCGGTAAATTTAAGATCACATCATCAACAATTTCAAACGCCTATCAAAATCTGCTTACCAGATCAAAGAACTGTAACACTATTACAATACACAAAAGCAGGCTTCCCGGCCCAACATTAGCACCGCGCGGGGGGATGGGGGGGGGGTGCACAGTGCAGCCAAAGCGCATGTGCAGTGCCCGGGCTCGCAAAGCTTCGAACGCAATCGATACAGCCCCCCGCCTTGGTTCCGGAAAAACCTATTGTACCTGACGAACTTATTCGATTGTTTACTATATAATGCTAACCGGTCTCTAAATCGGCACCAAATAAGACATTGAAAAGTTAGAATTTTATCAAATCTCTTTGTCTGTACGAAATGTTGCAACAATCAATACAGCCCGGCTGCAGAAAATTTACTTTGTTTCGTTAAGTCTGATATTCTTCTCGAAATTTATATGATGGTTTCCAAATTTACAAAAGATTCGGTAAATTTAAGATCACATCATCAACAATTTCAAACGCCTATCAAAATCTGCTTACCAGATCAAAGAACTGTAACACTATTACAATACACAAAAGCAGGCTTCCCGGCCCAACATTAGCACCGCGCGGGGGGATGGGGGGGGGGGTGCACAGTGCAGCCAAAGCGCATGTGCAGTGCCCGGGCTCGCAAAGCTTCGAACGCAATCGATACAGCCCCCCGCCTTGGTTCCGGAAAAACCTATTGTACCTGACGAACTTATTCGATTGTTTACTTTATAATGCTAACCGGTCTCTAAATCGACACCAAATAAGACATTGAAAAGTTAGAATTTTATCAAATCTCTTTGTCTGTACGAAATTAGGCAACAATTAATACAGCCCGGCTGCAGCATATCTAGTTTGTTTCGTTAAGTTTGATGTTTTTCTCGAATATTTAGTTGATGGATTCCAGATTTACAAAAGCTTCGGTAAACTTTAGATCACAACATCATCAAAAATTTTAAACACCATCAAAATCTGCTTTCCAGATCAAACAACTGTAACACTATTAGAATACACAATAGCAGGCTTCCCGGCCCAACATTACTATCGAACTAAATCTATCTATGCACACCAAGTACCGCGCGGGGAGGGGGGGGGACAGTGCAGCCAAAGCGCATGTGCAGTGCCCGGGCTCGCAAAGCTTCGAACGCAATCGATACAGCCCCCCGCCTTGGTTCCGGAAAAACCTATTGTATCTGACTAACTTATTCGATTGTATTCTTTATAATGCTAACCGGTCTCTAAATCGACACCAAATAAGACATTGAAAAGTTAGAATTTTATCAAATCTCTTTGTCTGTACGAAATTAGACAACAATTAATACAGCCCGGCTGCAGCATATCTAGTTTGTTTCGTTAAGTTTGATGTTTTTCTCGAATATTTATTTGATGGATTCCAAATTTACAAAAGCTTCGGTAAACTTTAGATCACAACATCATCAAAAATTTTAAACACCATCAAAATCTGCTTACCAGATCAAACAACTGTAACACTATTAGAATACACAATAGCAGGCTTCCCGGCCCAACATTACTATCGAACTAAATCTATCTATGCACACCAAGTACCGCGCGGGGAGGGGGGGGGGGGGGGACAGTGCAGCCAAAGCGCATGTGCAGTGCCCGGGCTCGCAAAGCTTCGAACGCAATCGATACAGCCCCCCGCCTTGGTTCCGGAAAAACCTATTGTATCTGACTAACTTATTCGATTGTATTCTTTATAATGCTAACCGGTCTCTAAATCGACACCAAATAAGACATTGAAAAGTTAGAATTTTATCAAATCTCTTTGTCTATACGAAATAAGCAACAATTAATACAGCCCGGCTGCAGAACATTTACTTTGTTTCGTTAAGTCTGATGTTCTTCTCGAAATTTATATGATAGTTCAAATTTACAAAAGATTCGGTAAACTTAAGATCACATCATCAAAAATTTTAAACGCCTATCAAAATCTGCTTACCAGATCAAAGAACTGTAACACTATTACAATACAAAAAGCAGGCATCCCGGCCCAACATTAGTACCGCGCGGGGGGGGGGTGCGGGGGGTGCACAGTGCAGCCAAAGCGCATGTGCAGTGCCCGGGCTCGCAAAGCTTCGAACGCAATCGATACAGCCCCCCGCTTTGGTTCCGTAAAAACCTATTGTATCTGACTAACTTATTCGATTGTATTCTTTATAATGCTAACCGGTCTCTAAATCGACACCAAATAAGACATTGAAAAGTTAGAATTTTATCAAATCTCTTTTTCTGTACGAAATTAGACAACAATTAATACAGCCCGGCTGCAGCATATCTAGTTTGTTTCGTTAAGTTTGATGTTTTTCTCGAATATTTATTTGATGGATTCCAAATTTACAAAAGCTTCGGTAAACTTTAGATCACAACATCATCAAAAATTTTAAACACCATCAAAATCTGCTTTCCAGATCAAACAACTGTAACACTATTAGAATACACAATAGCAGGCTTCCCGGCCCAACATTACTATCGAACTAAATCTATCTATGCACACCAAGTACCGCGCGGGGAGGGGGGGGGGACAGTGCAGCCAAAGCGCATGTGCAGTGCCCGGGCTCGCAAAGCTTCGAACGCAATCGATACAGCCCCCCGCCTTGGTTCCGGAAAAACCTATTGTATCTGACTAACTTATTCGATTGTATTCTTTATAATGCTAACCGGTCTCTAAATCGACACCAAATAAGACATTGAAAAGTTAGAATTTTATCAAATCTCTTTGTCTATACGAAATAAGCAACAATTAATACAGCCCGGCTGCAGAACATTTACTTTGTTTCGTTAAGTCTGATGTTCTTCTCGAAATTTATATGATAGTTCAAATTTACAAAAGATTCGGTAAACTTAAGATCACATCATCAAAAATTTTAAACGCCTATCAAAATCTGCTTACCAGATCAAAGAACTGTAACACTATTACAATACACAAAAGCAGGCATCCCGGCCCAACATTAGTACCGCGCGGGGGGGGGGGTGCGGGGGGTGCACAGTGCAGCCAAAGCGCATGTGCAGTGCCCGGGCTCGCAAAGCTTCGAACGCAATCGATACAGCCCCCCGCCTTGGTTCCGGAAAAACCTATTGTACCTGACGAACTTATTCGATTGTTTACTTTATAAAGCTAACCGGTCTCAAAATAGACACCAAATAAGACATTGAAAAAGTTGGAATTTTATCAAATCTCTTTAACTGAAAGAAATGTTGCAACAATCAATACAGGCCGGCTGCAGCATAATTATCTAGTTTGTTTCGTTAAGTTTGATGATTTTCTCGAATATTTAGTTGATGGATTCCAAATTTACAAAAGCTTCGGTAAACTTTAGATCACAACATCATCAAAAATTTTAAAAACCATCAAAATCTGCTTACCAGATCAAAGAGCTGTAACACTATTACAATACACAAACGCGGGCGTCCCGGCACATCATTACTATCGAACTAAATCTACCTATGCACGCCAAGTGCCGCGTGGGCGGGGTGTGCGAGGGTGCACGGTGCAGCCAAAGCGCATGTGCAGTGCCCGGGCTCTTGAAGCTTCGAACGCAATCGATACAGCCCCGCCTTTGTTCCGGAAAAATCTGTCGTCTCTGGCGTGGCTATTTGATTGATATCTTTATAATGCTAACCGGTCTCTAAATGAACGGTACGAAAAGACATTGAAAAAGTTAGGTATTTATCAAATCGCTTTATTTAAAGAAGTGGTACCACAGTACTACAATCCTTACAGCCCGGCTGCAGCACATCTACTTTGTTTCATTGAGTTTAATGTTCTTCTCGAAAATCTATTTCATGGATTCTCTTACAGCACGTTATTTCCGAAACTTCTATATGCATGAATCAATAACGCAGTAGTTTCGACCGACAACTATTTATTCGTTCAAGTCAGTTCAAATTCGTTTGATCGAGTTAGAACAGTATGGACTCTTTTTAAACCAAGAATAAGTAAAACGTTTTCGTCACAAATTGATTAAAATTATTGAGCATAATATCTGGTCCAACAAGATGCATTACTATACAAACATACAACTTTTGCTTTTGCGCTGTAGCTAAAACAAGAAAAACTTAACATGTTTTCGAGTTGATAATCACAGAATATTTGGCCAAGGCGTCTCTTTTATGCCGATGAAAAGGAAATTTGAATTTTAGGCGCCAGCAAAAAAACTTTAGCTTAGAACTGAAATAGCAGTCGCTACTGGTGAGAAGAGTTCGTAAGTACATATATGTCAATTAATATTTCTTTTTATCACACACTACGTTAAGGTTTACGGCAGCATAAGGTATACGATGCATTTATCTGGTAAGGAACATAATAAATTCATTACATAGACTTACATATCACACAAGTACATAGACTAATCAAGAATAGTGGTTTATGAAAACAAGTATCGCGGTTATAGTCACACACAGCATTTCGACCTACCTTGATCGCACAGCACAGCTTCCCGCTTACCGATCGCCTGCCGATGAAAAGCTCTCCTTCCGTGACCTTGCGTTTCTATAGACACCGATTTTACCTGATGTTTTGTAATCATCACCTACCAGCTTGAAATTATACCCCCTTTCACAATACCAGAGTGGTTTTTCCTATTACTAAATCTCCTGCACGATGCAAGAACATACTTTTACTACTCCGAGGGTGGGAAGTAGGAGGAAGAAGGCTCTAGTAAAAGTAGTAAAAAAAACGTAGTCTCTAGTAAAAAAAACGTATAAATGCTGCACTATCGATTTATAGAAACTATTTAAACGATATGTTTACTAATGGGTTTCTAAGTTGATTTAAAAAGTAATTTGAAGATTGCTTTAGCACACCAGCCGCATTCAGACGAAATAAAAATCCTTTTCATGTGTCATATATGTATATATTTTGAATATTTTATTATAGATTCTAAAAATAGAAATTTTGTGGTTACATTGAACAAATTGAACATGAAAACACGCCACTTAATACCAACAACGATCACATAATTAATCATCACCACATCCACTAGCACTACATTTAACACTCATATACTATGACGGTCCGAGCTTTTCTAACCACTTACTATGATCTCAAGATATCTCATAAGACAACCCCCACAGTTTTTTACTATGAATTCGCTTCTCTTGACACCGTCTCCGTACCCCGCTTTCTATACTGCGTTGCCCTCTTAACTTCTTCAATATTCTCCGGAATTTCGCCCTTGGGGTTCACGACTCAGTTTTGTTTGCTTCTACGACCGTCTTCTCCTCCACCATATACCTATTATATTTTCATCACTTAATTGTAATTTTTTCACCATCACCCACCCACTGTTTAAAACACATTAGGTACGTTTTCATAACTACCTAATATTGTACTCGTATCACACACTAGTACATTTAGTACATTATATCTCTCGCACATGTATATGTATATTAACCTAATGTCACGTATTATCCCATATGAGAATCACCTACTCGTCTGTGGTCATTGCCAACCCCATCAATAAATCGTATTAGGTATTCACGAAGGAAGTGGAACACACACAATACGGTAAAAATATAGGATGTACAACGTTCAAATAATGGCACAATCAAAGATATTAGATATTATTCGTGTATCTATAAGCATAATGTGGTCTTATTTTTTTGGCTGCAACAATTTTCTTTGAAACAAAACTTACTATTTTGATATGCGTGGTGGTGAATGGTGATGCACACAATATGTAATTTAATGTTTAAGTAATTATGATAACGAACTGAAGCTACGTAGCTATTGCGACCCGTGTTTAATAGAGAACAATATTGCAAATGCGTTTTAATAAGACTCTGAGTGTAGGAAAAAGAGGTGCCTTTTGAAGTCAGTGCAGTGTGTCAGTGAGTCGCGTACGGTACAGAGAAGAGTCTCCAAGACAACATAACTCTGATGAAGGAGACCGACTCGGACGACGACGTGTCCAAATTCGTGGCGAAGAACCTGCACAAGCTCTAACCACGTAGACGTCACCAGGCTGCTGAAGGACATTACGTTCCTGAAGTAAAACCAGGCCGAGATGCAGCAAAAGTTGGAGGTCTTATAACACCATAAGTGATCTGCGCGCCGAAGTAGTGTTGTTGCGCAATGCAATTTCTGCAAGTAAGTCACCGACCGCCGCTGCTAACGTGAGCACGCGTCGCGGGGCACAAAACGCCGCCATCTGCAGTCTTAAGTCATCGAGCTCAACTACGTCAGCACCTGCAAAGAATGCATAAGTTGCAACCAATGCCGCCGCCGTCCCTGCCCGTCGACACCGGTGGAGACGACTTGTGTAGGTTCACCGACCCCCAAACGAGCCTACACAGCAATAGTAGCCGCTGACAAGCATGCAAAGCCACAAAACTCAAAGGTAAACCTAACCTAACCTAACCTAACATGGTTTTGACAAGGCGGGCGTTTTAAATAGCTCTGATAGCCGAGTGGTATGACCGTTGGACTGCCAAGACAAAGGTCGCAAGTTCAAATCCCGGCACGCACCAATGTCGATATATCTATGTGAAATACAATATATTTATAAACTAGATGTGCTCGCGACTCCGTCCGCGTGGAAATTCGGAAACAGCAAAAGTATTTTTAAATTGTTTTTAAAATATTAGCATTAGCTAAGATTGAGCGAATTCGATTTAGTAGTTTTTACGCCATGCCGTACTATTTTATTACATGTATAGCTGTTGCCCGCGACTTCGTCCGAAGTATTTCGGATAAAACACCAGTAGTAAATTGAACTTTTAACAGAAGAGAATACCTACCAGGCAGGCTTTTTTAAGTAGGTTAAAAATCTTTAAACCACTTATTTAACTAAGAACGGTATACTTTCCGGCATTTAAAAAAAACGGCAAAAATTGAACGGTAATTACGGAAGTTACAGAAAGTCTATTGAAAATAATATATAACTGAAGAAGAGAACATAAATAAATCCGTTTTGTGCGTTTCTGAGTTCCTGTACATTGAAACTACTGTAGAAAAAAAAACCAAGGATAAAAGACAACCGTGACGACCTGATTGGCGCAGTGGCTAAGAGATTGGTTGTGGGTTCGATTCCCGCAAAAAAATAGTGATCCGTAGATGTTTGTCCCGAGTCTGGGTGTTTGTGTAAGTGAAATTTCAAGTTTGTGAAACGCACCCACGATACAGGAGAAATTCCTAGTGTGGGGCGACGTTTTAGAAACCTATACAATACAACCCATTTCTATTATTTTGGATATTTTGTCTGTGTGTCGGTTTATTCTTAATTAAGTTAAAATAGGGAATCATTGCAGTTGACTCTTATAAAAAATATTGTTATAAAACATACGACAACGACACGCTTGTATTCCGCGAAGGCGTAGGCAGAGGTGCACATATTGTACCTACTCCCACA
The DNA here is from genome assembly GCA_905340225.1 of Abrostola tripartita. Lineage (NCBI taxonomy): Eukaryota > Metazoa > Arthropoda > Insecta > Lepidoptera > Noctuidae > Abrostola > Abrostola tripartita. Next base: position 2,953,513 of record HG996486.1, read on the forward strand.
ATTTCGCTAGGTTTGGTGTAGATCCCAATGTATCAGACAAAATTTATAGAGAACTCGTGACCTAAGAGTAAGCGTCGCACGATTGTGTGTCCGTGTAAGAAGCAGCTAAGTATTCGTAAGATTAAAGGCTACTTTAAGACTGCGTGAGTCAATGGTAATGGTTGATGTTGATGGTCATGGCGAAGCATAAGGCTGTACACTCAGCCGAAATCGTTATACACAGGATAGAAAATCTATCTTGCTGATAGAATGTCCGCCTCAATGATGTTACAGCTGAAGGATGCCTTTTAGCTAGAAGTCGTTAAATTACTTTGACAGAAATATGTTCCGGAGAACCGTATGTGTTACTTGCTGCGAGAATTACAATTGTCTATGACGTAATGAGAAAAAATCTATATCTATACATATAATAAAATCGTAAACGACCCGTGTCTGTACATTCAATTTAAAAAAAGAAAAACCATTAATGCCGCCGTACCCATACTGGCGCGGCGAGATTTGGAAGTTTTATTTCATCTATATCTTATATACCGATTTCTTTTTTTTTATAAAATAGATTTTAAAGTGTACTTTTTGAATATTGGAGTTTGATAACGATATATCTATGTGAAATACAATATATTTATATATTTTATTAATACACTTGAAGAAGTGCCTAACGATTAAACACGTTATTGTGGCTAATTTATAAAAGATAGATATATACTATTGAGGACGTTTTTGTAGATCTTTTATAGACCATCATTTTTGTAATACATACTTTTGGTGTATGATTGACGTATGCGAGGATAAGAGCTCGAAAGCGCATTTTCATCCGACTTGCTTCAAATTTATCGTTACTGCTCAGCTCCTATGTGTTCTAGCGTTATGTTATATAGCCTATAACCTGCCCAGGAGTAAGGACTACAATCGTACCAAGTTTGATTAAAATCCCTTCAGTAGTTTTTGACCCATGCGTGCACATACAGACAGACAGACAAAAAATTTACTGATTGCATTTTTGTCATCACGATCGATCACCAGTTATCCTCCAATATTAATTTTGAATATATATTCAATGTACAGAATTGACCTCTCTACAGTTTTATTATAAGTAAGAACAGTTTTATTATAAGTATAGATAGATGATACACACATATTTTTCATATTATTATCTATACTTATAATAAAACTGTAGAGAGGTCAATTCTGTACATTGAATATATATTCAAAATTATTATTGGAGGATGACTGGTGATCGATACTGATGCCAAAAATGCAATCAGTAAATTTTTTGTCTGTCTGTCCGTCTGTCTGTCTGTCTGTCTGTCTGTCTGTATGTGCACGCATGGGTCAAAAACTACTGAAGGGATTTTAACCAAACTTGGTGCGATTGTAGTCCATACTCCTGGGCAGGTTATAGGCTATATAACATAACGCTAAAACACATAGGAGCTGAGCAGTAATGATAAATTTGAAGCAAGTCGGATGAAAATGCGCTTTCGAGCTCTTATCCTCGCATTCGTTGATCATACACCAAAAGTATGTATTACAAAGATGATGGTCTCCAAAAGATCTACAAAAAAGTCTTCAATAGTATATATCTATCTTTTATAAATTAGCCACAATAACGTGTTTGATCGTTAGGCATTTCTTCAAAGTGTCTCAACACACGACAATCCGGAGCGTGCATGGAGGGTAGTTTGACAAGATTTCTATAAGCAGTATTGGTTGCACCCGCTATATGTAATATTATAGTTAGCACATGACTTCGAAAAGACATTAGTGTGTGCCGGGATTTGAACTTGCGACATCTGACTTAACAGTCTAACGGTCATACCACTCGGCTATCAGTGCATTAAGTTCCTTGGAATAAGCGCACTTTAGATTTTAAAAATACAGATACGTAGTTTTTAGATATAAGTTTAAAGTAGGTTTTATTAAATAATAATAATAATTAGTTTGTTTAGTTTTTTTTGGACAAACATCTACGGATCACACTTTTTTTGCGGGAATCGAACCCACAACCAATCGCTCGCGCTCAAAACAAATGCCAAGGATAAAAGACAACCTGATGGCGCAGGGTAGCCACTGCGCCAATCAGGTCGTCACGGTTGTCTTTTATCCTTGGCATTTTTTTTTTCTACAGTATTTTCAATGTACAGAAACTCAGAAACGCACAAAACGGATTTATTTATGTTCTCTTCTTCAGTTATATATTATTTTCAATAGACTTTCTGTAACTTCCGTAATTACCGTTCAATTTTTGCGGTTTTTTTTTAAATACCGGAAAGTATTCTTAGTTAAATAAGTGGTTTAAAGATTTTTAACCTACTTAAAAAAGCCTGCCTGGTAGGTATTTTTTTCTGTTAAAAGTTCAATTTACTACTGGTCTTTTATCCGAAATACACGCGGACGAAGTCGCGGGCAACAGCTATACATGTAATAAAATATTACGGCATGGCGTAAAAACTACTAAATCGAATTCGCTCAAACTTAGCTAATATATTGAAAACAATTTAAAAATACTTTTGCTGTTTCCGAATTTCCACGCGGACGGAGTCGCGGGCACATCTAGTAAAACACAAAATTACACTGTTCAAGTTCACAAAAATAAAGTTAGTTATTAACTTTATTGTATGTTATTTGGTTGCAGAATATTGTTGTTTCTTATTATTCACTAAAACTTTTTAAGTTACTTTTATCAATTAGAATTGGGTTTTACTATTTTTTATTAATTAATGAAACGGAGCTAATGTTATCATGGCGTGGTGTTGCCATATCGTATCGCTTAAGGTATACGATGCATTTATCTGGTAAGGAACATAATAAATTCATTATATTACATATCACACAAGTACCTACATAGACTAATCAAAAATAGTGGTTGAAGAAAACAAGTGTCGCGGTTATAGACACACACAGCATTTCGACCTACCTTGATCGCACAGCACAGCTTACCGCTTACCGACGCCTGCCGACGAAAAGCTCTCCTTCCGTGACCATTTCTATAGACACCGATTTTACCTGAAGTTTTCTAATCATCACCTAACAGCTTGAAATTATACCGCCTTTCACAATACCAGAGTTGTTTTTCCTATTACTAAATCTCCTGCACGATGCAAGAACATACTTTTACTACTCCGAGGGTGGGAAGTAGGAGGAAGAAGGCTCTAGTAAAAGGAGTAGGTAAAAAAATGTACTCTCTAGTAAAATAAACGTATAAATGCTGCACTATCAATTTTTAGAAATAATTTAAACGATATGTTTACTAATGGGTTTCTAAGTTGATTTTGAAGATTGCTTTAGCACACCAGCCGCATTCAGACGAAATAAAAATCCTTTTCATGTGTCATATATTATATATTTTGAATATTTTAACATAGATTCTAAAAATAGAAATTTTGTGGTTACATTGAACAAATTGAACATGAAAACACGCCACTTAATACTGAACAACGATCACATAATTAATCATCACCACATCCACTAGCACTACATTTAACACTCATATACTATGACGGTCCGAGCTTTTCTAACCACTTACTATGATCTCAAGATATCTCATAAGACAACCCCCACAGTTTTTTACTATGAATTCGATTCTCTTGACACCGTCTCCGTACCCCGCTTTCTATACTGCGTCGCCCTCTTAACTTCTTCAATATTCTCCGGAATTTCGCCCTTGGGGTTCAAGACTCAGTTTTGTTTGCTTCTACGACCGTCTTCTCCTCCACCATATACCTATTATATTTTCATCATTTCATTGTAATTTTTTCACCAACACCCACCCACTGTTTAAAACACATTAGGTACGTTTTCATAACTACCTAATATTGTACTCGTATCACACACTAGTACATTTAGTACATTGTATAACTCGCACATGTATATATTATCCTAATGTCACGTATTATCCCATATGAGAATCACCTACTCGTCTGTGGTCATTGCCAAACCCATCAATAAATCGTATTAGGTATTCACGAAGGAAGTGGCACACACACAATACGGTAAAAATATAGGATGTACAACGTTCAAATAATGGCACAATCAAAGATATTAGATATTATTCGTGTTTCTATAGGCATAATGGTCTTATTTTTTTGGCTGCAACAATTTTCTTTGAAACAAAACTTACTATTTTGATATGCGTGGTGGTGAATGGTGATGCACACAATATGTAATTAAATGTTTAAGTAATTATGATAACGAACTGAAGCTACGTAGCTATTGCGACCCGTGTTTAATAGAGAACAATGGCAAATGCGTTTTAATAAGACTCTGTGTGTAGGAAAAAGAGGTGCCTTTTGAAGTCAGTGCAGTGTGTCAGTGAGTCGCGTACGGTACAGAGAAGAGTCTCCAAGACATCATAACTCTGATGAAGGAGACCGACTCGGACGACGACGTGTCCAAATTCGTGGCGAAGAACCTGCACAAGCTCTAACCACGTAGACGTCACCAGGCTGCTGAAGGACATTACGTTCCTGAAGTAAAACCAGGCCGAGATGCAGCAAAAGTTGGAGGTCTTATAACACCATAAGTGATCTGCGCGCCGAAGTAGTGTTGTTGCGCAATGCAATTTCTAACGAAAAAACACGAATTTCACGGAGTACGGTGCGTGTTCCCACTAATCATCTCGAAAAATCCTCAAAGATGAGTTCTGGCTTAAGGGTGTTTTGTATCGCCGGTTTCCGTGGCACCAACCAGCTAAACATGACGCCGACACTTCGTATGTAATGTAGTTATTTGTTATTACGTATTTATTGTATTTTTAAGTTAAATTAATAAAGTATTATATGACACTGATACAGAAATGATCTACTTTTCTAATATGAGATGAAGAAAAGGTGGTGCCAATTATTCCTATCTTCCATCATTTATATCACGATGTCTAAATTATGATGGTCTATGAAACCAGAAAAAGCTTTGACCAAATATACCCAATGCAATATTTTTTCCAGTAGTCAATAATTATTTTTATTACTTGTTACTATGCACTCTCGTCCCCTACCAGTACCACACCATAGAGCGGGGTTACCTTTGTTAGCGAGCACAAAATCGATACCGATACGATGCCACTCCTAGCCGCCATCTTGTTCGGATGTATGATTGATAATTAAATTGCTCTTAAATGGTATGGAATGCTGGAAAGGTGCAGATATACTATTATCTCTCTAAAGTAGACTATCCAAGCCATTTCCCCGGACTTGGAAGTCGTAATCAGTATAAAAATTGTATAAAGATAAATTAAATGAGTTGTATGTCTTCTGGATGGGTTCACCCTCTATATAGTGGGCACACCATTTAGTCTCTCTCTGTATATCGATAATAAAAACAGCCTATAACTGTCCCACTGCAGGGCAAAGGCCTCTTCTCATATAGAGAAGGATTGAGCACTGATCACCACACTAGCTCACGCTATATCGATACAGCTGAATAATTATTCCCGGGCTGGCCAGGCTTTCCAACACTCTCACACCGTCATTCTTTTTTCAATAAACAGAGCAAACTTTTCATTGAAACAATCTAATCAGCCAAATGCTCCACCTATCACCCACCTTACTTGAGCTCGATTAGTCTAATTCTCATCTCGGTTAACCTTAAAAATAAAAGTAATGAAAAATAAAACATTTACCTTTCACTTATCAAGACATTCCTACACCCGCCTTTCGATATAACATGATGCACTTTGGACACAACTCTAATTTATTTAGCTATAACCGGGTAAACTATCGACACGTATGGTAAAGGTAAAGCACACCCGGGTACATCGGCGCGTTTGACACAACTGCTGGGGACTACACTAGCCGCCGCGCCGCGCCGGCCACCGCCCGGTGCGCGGCACTGTATTATCAAAGGCGGGCGGGCAATCTGCGCAGCCTCACCTGCCCCTCCACCCGCTTCCCGCCTGTCCTAACAAGTCCTTGTTTGTGAGTATAAATCGATACAGCTAAATATTCCCGGGCCCAACCTGTACCTACTATGTTGGTAATGCGGCGATTCTATCTCTATAGCATTTTATTTTATTTAATCGAAGTCGTGATTTAATGTTATGATTACATATTATTATTGCATATTAACATTTAATTTATATTTTACAAGTTACTACTGAGCGCTGTTGAAATCTATATACTTTGATTGCGTTGGTATACTTATTATAATACCATTCAACGATGGCGCGTTACGCTGATTGAAAGTGCATTAGTGTTGTAGCAAAAGCAAGTCTATCGATATCGATAATATCAGACATAATATCGACAGTTATATTGATACTAGGATAGTGTTATTTAAAATAATTAATAAGAATTACTTAACCATCGTCAGTCAAAAATGTCATGATGGTTTTAAGTGGTGTGCGTGTGGAGTGAGTGCTCTTTTTTTAAAGTTAGTAAATTTTTTACAAAATTAAGGACGAATTTAGGAAATAATTGTGAAAACTTCATGGTGAAGACAAAAAATTGAAAACCCATGGTAAGAAAGTTATGGTCAAAAAACTGGAACACTCAATCTGCTAACCTGAGAAAATACTTTAACTAGTGTCTCAAAATATACTAGTTATGTGCTTAAGATTTTTATGTGGAATAATTGTATTGAATTTGTGAAAGCTATTCACATATTTTCAATTGATTTTAACGGCTTATTTGGATTATATTAAGCTTTATTTAGAACACTCAATCCTCTTATGGTGCAGACTGAGTGTTCCGAAACTCTCCAACTTTGGCTAAATAAATCTTTATATTCTTACTCGGTTTTACGCGTATTAAATAGATTATATTTGTGATACAAAGACCTTGGCGTAAAACATAATAGGAAGAGAGTAAATTAAAAATACTTTTTTTCCAACGACCCGTAAGAGTGCTCCATATTTTTGAGATTATTTACTTAACCCGAACTTATATACAAACGGAGACAACATGAGTAATTGTGAAAATGATATCACTAAATCATAACAAGTTTCTTATTTTGTGATTGTTTAATTTTAACGATAATCAACAATATTATATTCCTAAAATCCTAACCAAGAAAATTGTGTAGGGTGACCATGCATACATAAAAATAAAAAATATTTTTTGTACTCATAAACAAAGACAAATTAGAATGAAGTCGGTTAAAAAGTGTTACTATATCCACCTTTTCATTCCGTTGCGTTCTCAGGGAAACATACTTAGTTAAAGTGTGGCCGCTCTGAGAATACGTCTGTCATTTGGTCAATACTAGTGATGGGCAATAAATAACACTTATATTGTTTTTTTAACCAACCCAAAACAGAATAACATATAAAGATAAAATACTTGTTTGTCTGACCTTTAACTTCTAATTGTAACTAATGTAAAGAAATAAAAATGTATTAGTAATATTTCGGAATATAATTTAATATTTAAAAATAATTCAATTACACCCATTTTAAGAAATAGTTACGACTGGATTATTGATCATTAAACAGACTTTTGACTTTTTTTTCAGATTGGCTTCTATTTTTTTTATTATCAATTCTAAGTCTCCTTCACAGTTTCCTATAATATGATATTTCATTTTTTCGATGATCATTCCAATTTAGCGCCGATGTCAGTAAGAAATACGAGCCGGAACAGCCAGTTAAACAAAATAAAATAATTATATCATTATTTTTAAACTAAAAAAAATATCTTATTATAGAATAACGACGAATAACGTAACAAATGGTTAGTTATTTTTGTCACATCACTACAAAAATGAACATTTGACGAAACTTTGTAACAACGGCACATGGATTTGCAAAAGTATTGTTGATTTATAAGAATTGAGCGATCATTATCATGGAAGTTTACGCTCTTGTGTAAAAGTCAAACGTGTACGTTAAAAAGTGTTGTAATTTTATTAATTTCAGCAGTACAGAATTCAGATTTTTAGTAAGCACTATAAACTCAACTACATACTATTAATGATACATAATTTCAAAAATATTAACCTAATACTTTCAGAGTTACAAAAAATATTTTTTATTTTTATGTATGCATGGTCACCCTACACAATTTTCTTGGTTAGGAATATAATATTGTTGATTATCGTTAAAATTAAACAATCACAAAAATAAGAAACGTGTTATGATTTAGTGATAACATTTTCACAATTACCGATGTTGACTCCGTTTGTATATATATAAGTTCGGGTTAAGTAAATAATCTCAAAAATATGGAGCACTCTTACGGGACGTTGGAAAGAAAGTATTTTTTAATTTACTCTCTTCCTATTATGTTTTACGTCAAGGTCTTGGCTTATTCCACTTTTCCCCGTTGGATGATCCCCATTGATGGGGATTAGTGAACTTTTTGTTCACTAGTCCCCGTTGACCCAAAATTTTTATTTAATGGGGATAATTGAACTAAAAAGTTCAATAATCCCCATTAGGTAGGTACGTTAAAAAAATAAAATATATGAATCATGTTACATTTATTAATTAAAAATATAACTTTCTTATACCTAATAAAGTCACAGATTGTTACAATCATCCCCATTAGGTAGGTACGTTAAAAAAATAAAATATATGAATCATGTTACATTTATTAATTAAAAATATAACTTTCTTTTACCTAATAAAATCACAGATTGTACAATTATTAATTTAAAATAAAAAATATAACTTTCTTATACCTAGTAAAATCACAGATTGTACAATTATTAATTTAAAATAAAAAATATAACTTTCTTATACCTAATAAAGTCACAGATTGTTACAATCATTAATTTAAAATTGTAGCATGAAAATATTTCTTTCTTATACCTTGTAAAATCAAAGATTACACTCACTTAAGTTTTTCTAAACAGTGCCCAATCGTAATTTCATTATTAATGAGTTCCATTTGGACCTCCTGTATATAATTATCGCGATTGATGCTTTTTTTTGTTTTTTCCGCTATACCTTTATTTTCAGAAACCCCCAATGCAAGAACTTCGTAATACGATGCATCTTCAGCCAACGCTGTGAGGAGCTTCATAATGTTGGGTTTCTTTATTTTCACACGCTTTTTTATTTTATTATTCCATGCTTCGACTAAATTCGTAGTGCGATGAGTCTGTCCAAATACACACCACGTTTTAATAAAATCATCTTGTAGCCATTATATTAGGTATAAGAAAGTTATATTTTTAATTAATAAATGTAACATGATTCATATATTTTATTTTTTTAACGTACCTACCTAATGGGGATTATTGAACTTTTTAGTTCAATTATCCCCATTAAATAAAAATTTTGGGTCAACGGGGAATAGTGAACAAAAAGTTCACTAATCCCCATCAATGGGGATCATCCAACGGGGAAAAGTGGAATAAGCCAAGGTCTTTGTATCACAAATAGAATCTATTTAATACGCGTAAAACCGAGTAAGAATATAAAGATTTATTTAGCCAAAGTTGGAGAGTTTCGGAACACTCAGTCTGCACCATAAGAGGATTGAGTGTTCTAAATAAAGCTTAATATAATCCAAATAAGCCGTTAAAATCAGTTGAAAATATGTGAATAGCTGTTACAAATTCAATACAATTATTCCACATAAAAATCTTAAGCACATAACTAGTATATTTTGAGACACTAGTTAAAGTATTTTCTCAGGTTAGCAGATTGAGTGTTCCAGTTTTTTGACCACAACTTTCTTACCATGGGTTTCACAAATTTTTTGTCTTCACCATGAAGTTTTCACAATTATTTCCTAAATTCGTCCTTAATTTTGTAAAAAATTAACTAACTTTAAAAAAGGAGCACTCACTCCACACGCACACTTTTAAGTGTTTACAATTCATCATCTTCATCAGTCGAAAGACGTCCACTGTTGAACAAAGCCCTCCACCTTAGAATGCCACCAGAAACGATAACTTGTCATTTGCATTCACCGGTTTCCGGCAACTCTGACGATATCGTCGGTCCACCTGGTGCGAGGCCTGCCATCACTGCGTCTTCCGTTTCGTCGTGGCCACGCGAGAACCCTTCTTCTCCAGCGGCGGACGGTTGCCATGCTTCTTGCGTAGAACCCTCGAGGTAGACGGAATCGAATATCTTTTGGAGTATCTTTTCCGTGTAATTCCGTCATCACCAGGCGCCTTGTCGTTCTTAAGCTGTTTCAGAGCCACTCTAATCTCGTTTAGGCAGTTTAGCTCTGGTGTCCTGAGCTACAATGAGAACGGGTTCCCGTGTGAAGGTGTACAGCTGTCCGTAAAACCTCTCGGGCTCTCTCAATATCTTCGGTTTAATAAGTATTATTCTCTTGCGCGTTCTTATAAGCACCAAACCGATAGTTTCCTTAGTAACACTAGAATAACACAACGATAGGTCATGAGTGATATATGAGATACTAATTCTGCGATTATATTAATAGTGTCGATTGCAATAATATTCCGAAAACGTGCAGATATGTTACTAGCTCGCTCATTTTGAACACTCAAAAAGGACTCAATTGTAGTCTTGGGTAGTACAATTATTGTTTTCCAGAATTCGGAACACTTTTCTCGATCATTTTGTTATAATATGACTTATCTATACTTTTAAGCCGTGTGGTATCCGGCCTAGAATTGACCACCCCCTTTCCTCCCGTGGGTGTCGTAAGAGGCGACTAAGGGAAAACCCAGAAGATGGGCAGCAGCGTCTTCTGTAACTTGACCACCAACACTGCGATCCCCAAGCCGCTTGCCAAGCGTGGGGATTATGGCAAAACCCCCTTCTAAAAGGAGGAGGCCTTCGTTCAGCAGTGGACGCCTTACGGCTGATGATGATGATGATGATCTATACTTTTTGACATATCATTGATCGATTAGATAAATTTAAAAACTATCGATACTGAGACTATGATATGATATTACGACTCTGAGGCTCTACGAACACATAGCCGAAGTTGAGGTAGAGTTAGACAAAATACGATGGCTTGTTCTAAGGTTATCTGAAGTCCAAAGCGAGGACACAGTAACCTTGGAATCAGGCCAGCTACTTTACTTCCGAGAAGGTGACATTCTTAGCCAGGGCTGTGTCGGATTCCTCGACAACAAGGCCCACACTGGCAACATTGTGGAAATATCCAGGGTGTCGTCAAGGGTAGCGTACCTCGTACTCAAACTGACCGAGAGATATTCTCTTATGGTCGTACAGGTATTTGCACCGACCACCACACACTCGGTTGATGAAGTGGAAGCAAAGATATGTACGAAGACACAGACAAAGCCTGCACATCATCTCAAGGGCCCACTTCAATGTTGTCATGGGGGATTTCAACGCCAAAGCGGGAGTACGCACGGACACCGAATCGGTAATGGGGCCACATGGTATTAGAAACAGGAATCAGGAGGCAGATGCTTGTCAACTTCTCAGAGCAAGAAGGGCTATTCTTGATGAATTCGTTCGTCAAGAAGAATCCCCAGAGGAAGTGGACTTGGCAGAGCCCCGATAACGTGACCAAAAATGACGGTGATCACCGACTTGTACGAGGCCTTTTGAATATAAACTTCAAGCTAAAACGCACCCGTCTGATAAAGTCCCCGCTCCGGCCTACCCCGTTTCAAACCATTGCTAGCTCTGAAAGATTCCAAATGAAACTTAAAAACCGATTCGATATGCTGGAAACCGAGCGTGTCGTTGATGAGGACTTAAGCAAAGTAGTGGAAGTCGTGAGGGATGTAGGTAACAGGTTCTGTCGGAATAGGCATGCGGGCAGGAACTCCAAACTTTTAGACGAGACTCTGGAATGAGAGAGATACGAGCAAATCAGGGCCGCGGTGGCAGAAAAGCAAGCAGTCACGAAACAAGTTCGAAAAGCGACACGGCGGGATCTTTTTTTTCAGTGTTCCAATACATGCCTCCGTAACGAGGCAATAAAACAAAACCGAGGTTCCTATGTATTCGTGAAACAACTCGAGAGGAACCACATGACTAAGCTGACTACCGCCGATGGTCGGATCGTCTCCTCTAAGCCAGAGATCCTCTCGGAGGTGGAAGACTTATATGGCCAGTTCTATGCCTCGCAATCTCCGCTACCTGAACCCGTCCCCTGTGATCCTCAAGCTGCTTTAGCCCGACTCTATACCGACGAATTTCCCAACGTTAGCATTGACGAAATTGAGTTGGCCCTCAAACAATTAAAAAATGGAAAAGCTTCGGGCAAGGACGGAGTAACAACTGAGCTCTTAAGGGCAGGGGGAATTCCTATCTTTAAGCAGCTGCAGTGTATTTTCAACTCCATTCTGCACGAAGGGAGAACTCATTGAGCGTGGAGCAGGAGCATGGTAGTTTTATTCTTCAAGAAGGGGGACAAGACCCTTCTCAAGAACTATCGCCATATATAGCTCCTGGCCACGTCTACAAATTGTTTTTGAGCGTTATCACAAATAGGCTGACGCGACGGTTGGACAACTTCTAACCACCAAAGCAGGCCGGGTTTCGCGGAGGATTTGGCACCATAGACCACATACACACTCTGATGCAGAGAATACAGAAGACCCAAGAATATAATCAGCCTCAGTGTCTCGCTTTCGTGGACTATGACTCCGTCAAGACCTGGTCTGTTCTGGACTCCCTGCAGCGGTGCCAAGGTGCTCGAGGTGCTGAGGAGCCTGTATGACGCTGCCACTATGTCTGTCCAAGAACAGAACAGTAAAAAGAACGATTTTGTTGCATCGAGGAGTAAGACTGGGGATCGAAAAGGAATCCGATAGGAGGATTCAGTTGGCCTGAAGACGAAAGTGTTTAACCAGTGCGTCGTCCCTATAATGACGTACGGATCCGAGACGTGGACACTGACTGTGGGGCTAATCCATCAGCTCAAAGTCACTCAACATGCTATGAAAAGAGCTATGCTCGGATTCTCTCTGAAGGACAAAATTCGGAATGAAGTGATCCGTCAGAGAACCAAAGTGACCGATATAGCTCTGAAACTTAGTAGGTTGAAGTGGTGATGGGCTGCCCACATTTGGGAACCTGGCTTGTTCAGTACCCTTTGCACGAATATTTCGTACTTTCGTCACGTAATCGTATCGAGTAAACTATTCTTTAACGTAAACTATTCGATAGCTGTAGCCATCGGCAGCACGAATTTTTATGTCTTACTATCGTGAGCGCGATAGCTTAGGAGCCGAATGAGATTGAACGATTCGTTTAAAAATTAATATTATTGCATTTGTGCAGACATTCACTGTGCGTAAGAATAAATATTAAGTATTGAAAGATGTATAAAACTGTCTTGATTAAATTTATTTAATAATTTCCCAAAGTATGAAGTTAATAATTAATTATAAATGCTTCAAAAATAATTTCATCCTTTTTGATTTCCGAACGCAGCTTTGACAATAATTCGCATGACTTATTACGTCACGCAGAGTTTGTTATTATTTACTCTTATGTCGTTAAAAAAAGCTCTTTTAGTTTCACATTTATAGTAATTATAAAATGCTACAGTTAATATCATTTGAAGTGTTAGTAAAATGCCGCCACACGTGTTGATACCTATGTACGCTGGCGGATCCTGGGCGGTCAACCTCGCTACCATTCTTGTTCACTGGATAATTTCTCACCACTGCATGAACATGAACTATTCCCATGAGATAATGAGCTCGTGTCTATACGAAGAAGAAGATTACTACTATTTGCCAACTGTGTATAACCTATGCTGTACATAAAATTTGTTGTTTATCTTTGTATAATGTACCTATTTTATGAGAATAAAAGTATGCTTTGTGCAAAAAACATAACAAAACTCTTTATTTAGCGTATATAGTGCGTACTGCGTATAGTGATACATCTACTCAGGTATTGTAAGGATCTCATTAAATATTGTTTATGTAAGTAAAGGTGTTAAATTTGTTTATAATATTATAATCTAATTTGTAATATTTTTTAAGGCAAATGTAGATATTTATAACATTTGTACATAATTACTTTACCATTGTAATTAATTATTATAATATAAAAACAATACAAATTAGTCCTAAAATTATTAGTAAACAATAAAAATCACAACAGTTGTAAAGAGACCTAAGTACAATCAATTATTTAAAATGTGTAAAATTCTCCCAGCTAGCCTAAAATATGAATATTTATTATTAGTAAATCAGCTTGGCAATCAGGAGCATAACTTATCACTTCGATCACTTACAGAATTATAACAAAAGGTTGTTTCCTAACAGTTGAACATAATTTTATTGTTTGATGTAGGTACCTAGGATTAGTAACTACTATGGAGATGGGACACTGAAAATGAGTTTACCATATGAACTAATAGCTTGCCTGTAGACATCAGAGGGGAAACAAATAAGAATATAATATATATGAAAGACTACCTACTAAAGATACACTTGTTGGATAGTCTACAATTCATTATAATGAATACAAATATAATCAAACATTGCATGCTATCCTAGCAATGATTACCAACAGGCTGGACTGCCCTTACGTCCGGCATTGCTGTGGCAGGCATGTTGCTACTCCAATGCCGGTTAGAAAATTATAATTGTTATTTTACATATATTATTTTGTTTATTTATTTAAATTTTAAATGACTAATAATTATGTAAATGTACAATGTAATTTAATTGAATGTGTTATAAGTAGTATTTTATTTGAATGTGATGATAATTGAAATTTGTGTCTAATAATTAATCTTATGAGTCTTTGTTACTTGTTTATGAATAAATAATAATAATAGCAATTTAAAGTAGTTTAAAACTCAATAAAGACTTATCTGAGTGTATTGATAGACTGTTTAATACAGTTTTGTGGACCATCATTTACTATAACATTACCTGTAACCTGTAATGTTTTAATAATAATAATGATAACATGTTTATTGTAGGTACTATGTTTAATGTACCTAAGTACAAAAAAAATGAAAAAATAGCAATGTAATCAATCACAATACCTATAGTTACAATAAATATTGAAAGTTTTGTTTTATTTATTTATTAACTTTTGTTATATTCTAAGCTCTTGAAGTAAGGAATATTGTAAAAATAGGTTCTAAGGTATTAGTCAGGGGCCTCCGTTACATAGTTATTGTCTTACACTGGTAACCTAACCTAACCTAAAGATAATTGCTAATCAACTAATCATGCTAACTTAACTTTTAATTATGAGGCCATTATACAAAATTAAGAAGCACAAACAAACTGAGTCATAAATTTAATGTTTCTCCATTATACCTAGGTATATGTCTGTTTGCCAAATAAAATTAATCATGTCAAGTAAAACCTCTAGTAGAATCATGATTAATGTGTTCCACCACTTAAACTGTCTGTATAAGTAGGTACCTACAATCAAATATAGCTATTTATATAATAAGTAAGCTATAAAGAAATGAAACTAATTATTTAACTCCTCGCGTAGAGGTATGTGTATGTTTTATGCCGTAATTCTTGTCTATCCCTTCTTGCCTCGTTAGCCAAACACCAAGAAAAAGAATAAAATGCCGTGGTTGTCGGTCTATATGATCTTAATCAATACATTATTAATTAAATTTATTGATAAAACATATAAATATCTCTCAGCTAATACTTCTCGATACTTCGATAGACCTCTCACCAACAAAATGGCGGTGACAACGTTATAGTATTTTACTATAGTCCGTTGACTATACTAAATGTCAGAAAAATATTAGTGCTGCCAATTTTCCTACATTTTGTGTTTACTATTCGATAACGTTAGGATTTACTATTCTATTACTATGTATTCGAAAGTTGACATAAAATATTCGTGCTGCCGATTTTTAGTTCCATAAACGCCCACCTGAGCGCTGTCAAAATTCCCATACAAAATTTTACGATAACTATTCTATCACGTTAACTATTCGATAGACAAAAATATTCGTGCTAGGATGACTGGAACTACGACTACTGATGGCTGGAATTCGTCGAGACTTCTGGTGAGACGATTCGTGAAGAACCTCGAAAACCATAGAATCAAAAATCGACAATCGACTAAATTTTCTGTGTAGTATCGATCGTTTAGCAACACTACGATGCTTCACGCCCTCGTGCACCACCTTCTCATCCGGCCAACTCCATGCCACCCACTTTCCACCCACTTTTTAACCCCCGCTCCATGTAGACTACCCGATAGCATTGGATCAATACAGCAAAGAGTTAGCTATCGGGCGTGGTCACTAAAGCGTTTTTTCACAAAATGTTAGGACTGCCAAAGCTCGTTCTCTTTATTTACACTTTTTGAAATGCTAAGACATAAGAAAATAACCATAGAAATACGTTTCCAATATCTTTGATGAGCATTCATTAATATTATTATTATTTCCTAAGAAACGAACACGACATATTATGACATACCTGCTCAATGTATAGATCTGGGACAGGAATCGTGCTCGTGCATCATCGCATCAAAGTGCCAAGTTGGAAGAAATCTGCACCAGTTTCTCTAACGACCCGCGTGGTATATGTGCACGTCCGGATGCACTGGCGCGACCGCAGTGACTGAGTCTAGAGTTCTAGCCGATCTAGGGTGTGCTGTCCCAGTCCGCAATGCAGTATTGCACATGCGCGTTGCGCTTTGAGGAAAAGGGGATGAGTGCACTCGCCTCCCTATCACCAGGTTGGCGCAGTGGCTAAGCGATTGGACTGCTGCGCTAGGGGTTGCGGGTTCGATTCCCGCACGGGACAATAATTTGTGCGATCCGCAGATATTTGTCCCGAGTCTGGGTGTTTGTGTATGTGATATTTCATGTTTGTGAAACGCACCCACGATACAGGAGAAATTCCTAGTGTGGGGCAACGTTTAAAAAAAAATTAACAGATTTTACCCTGCACATTTACACGCACGCCATATTAATTAACATACCTGGTGGTATAAAGGGTAATATAATGTCGCACAATAAATATAAAACACATATATAAAGTAAAAGAATATCACTTTATATATGTTAAATGTACTGTGATGTTATCACAGTACATTTAATCACAGCACGACGCACTACACAGCACAGCGAAATGAAGAGTAGGTATCATGTCAGATTATTAATTACTAGATACCTGTTGCCAATTGTTTCACGCATATTCTCTGGCCACTTCCTTATGCTTTCGTACTAAAACCGTCATGTCACATTCCATCCAGGTGATGTTCTACCAGACTGACAAAGTACTTTAAATTAGGTTAGCCGTTGTACCGTGGTTGATTTTGTCATACTCACATTTTTAAAAGGTTTTAGTTCATAGATATTACATAACGATCTTAACAAACAACACAGCAACACTTCAAAACATTATAATGTAATTATAACTATTACTATATACTAAGCACACGGCACATAATAAGTAGGTATTATTATAGTTATGCAATGTTATTATGATAATAAAATAGATATTATTATAGTTACCTACTGCCACCGCCATTCCCACTTATTCTTAGGCCACTTAAGTTCGTGTGCGATGCGTTAACGCCGCGTCTTGCAGTATTGAACACAACACATGCAGTATTTATTCAACTATTTACATATGTATGCAAGGAAAATCTTGTAGTTGAGTAAATACAACAACTGCATCGTTATTCGATACGCGAGGTAGATTTACGGTTGTCTGGTTGCATCGACGCGATATCACTGACTGAGAGCGGCTGGCGTCTTTCGCTGCATCGATAATAAGCGCATGTGCATTGCAGATTACAGTAGACCCTCTTCCCCGTTTACCTCCCTAAATATATGTATTATCCAGTAGATATTGTGAAAATGATTGATGAATATAACAAATGTTCAATTTTCGGTACAGCAATATAGCTATGTAACATTTTCTTACGCACCGATAAAATAGGTCTAATGAAGAATAGTAATTAATTTAGACTAATCTTGGCCTTTTTACAAACTTTATTCGCCAACTCTACCTGCTTAGGAAATTCGCTAATAAATCAACATATTATCGCCTATTATATTCGCAAATGCATGAATATAAGTACAGAGTTATATGAGTTTTTCTTTTGCAATCATTTCCTCAATAACAGGCATGTCAGCTGCTCTATGAAAGATGAACCTATGCTAGACTTACCGTGTTCCTGATTGAATATGCCGAAACGTGTGAACATCCTGCTATTTAGCGCAGACGACAATCTAGGCGACTAGCACGCTCTACTGACCGCAGTGACTGCCGACTGGTACCATATTAGTAGACCACAAGGAATATGGTGGCATCAACCTAGTGCGCATGATCCTGTACCCCTTGTTTACGTGCAGTGTAATGCGGCGTCTCGCTTACAACAACATAAATGAGCAGCTTTTTTAAAACGCAATATGATTTAACATTATAAGTATAATTTAACATTGCAATACTATATAATCTACTTATAATACCTAAAACTAATAGGTAATATAATAAAGTCTAGGTACATCATACTTTTTCATAATAATTCATCATAATGTCAAATAAAAAATCTAAAAATTATGCGTCGATGAATTCCTCCTCATCGCTGTCGACTGGCAGGGTGACCAAAAGGTACGTTGAATGGTAACGCAAATTCTTTGGCAAAAAAACAAGCCTGCCACGCTTGATTGACGTAATTCATTGTTTCCGCATGGCTGGGTACACACGACAGATTTTGTTTCCGTTTGTCTGATCAGACTTTCTGATCATATTTTCTCGATGCACATCCGATATTTGCTTCAGGCTTTTTCTGAACTAACTTGTTCACAAGAGCGATCTTTCGCCTTTCTGACTTGGACGCCCGATCCGACTATCGTCGGTATCGGATGTGTGTTGAATGTTCAAACAATATAATGGCTCTAACGCCTTCCGATAGCCGGATCAGACTATCGTATCCGACTATCTGATGAATATTGGTGGCATTACCGGATACCCGTGAGCTGCCCGACGTTAATGTTAGTACGGGTATATCTACACTATCTATACATTGTCTCTGCATGCTGTCATTGAGGGGCTCGTAGCAACGTGGCTACCGCGCGTGATGGGTGGGTGATGGGTGACCGTTTTCACATGTCGAGACCTCTCCGGGCTTCGGAAGGTACGTTAAGCCGTTGGTCCTGCGCCTGATCTCTCTCCGGTCGTGTCGATCTGCCGTCCCATCGGACTTTGAGAGAGAAGGATTAAGGAGTGCACTTGTGTTTGCACGCATACTTGTGCACTATAATATCTCCTGCGTAGTTGGCTACTCTCAGATGAGATCAGCCGCCGTGACCGAAACTCGACCAGGAGAACGTTATGTTGTCATGTGTATAAAATGCTTCTTTTGAATATCTAGCTTGTGCAATTGGATGTATCGTATACTGTCTGTGGACACTGTGGACAGATTCTTTTATTCGTCTCAAATCTTATAGATACAGTAAATAAAGTTTTCTATTAAAGCCTGCCATGACCCTGCCCGCACAATGAGAAAATGGTCGAATCGGTATGCTTTTATCGTCCATATGTGAAGATACCACATGATATCGAATATCGGCTACCGGTGTCCGACAACAATATCGGATCGGATAATAAACGCTCTAAGGGGATCCCTAGAACGTGTCTGATTTGTGTGCCCTCAAACTAAAGAGCGGCTCATCCCACTGGCGTTGGGACAAAAGTTTGTCGGGTAAATCCGCATTTGGGCGAGGTATTAATAATAAGCATTCACTAGAAAAAATCTAGCTAGAAAATGTCTACTTAGTCAAATTTTTTGTACTGTGAACCGATAAGAGAAAATTGGAAAAATTAACCTGCTCGGGAATACACTGTTCATCATCATTGGCCGGGAGACGTACGTACTGTTGAACAATGCATTGACAGCATTCAGAATTACCAAAGAAGTGACATATTTATCTCATTCCTATAAGTACACAACCAGGTTCAATTGTAAAAATATAACCCGAATGCATAACCTCCTTCTTTTTTTAGTTGGTTAAATTTAGCCGGTAGATATGCGATTTTAGGCAGGAGTATAATATGTCAGTTAATATTCTGAGGATTTCTCTTGGTCTGGCCTTTGATCGGGACTGTGTTTTCTAGAAACACGTCCACACTGAGCGTAACAACGTTGTGGCAAATATTCGTAGAAATATTACAAGTGTGTACGCACCTTTAGGTAGGTAATGTGTACCTATTCACATGGAAGCCAATTATTGCACACACCTAGCTAGTATTAACCTAATTAGATACATAATACATTACTTGCGCAAGCTCGGTCAAATAAAGCCAAGCTGAAGAAAAATACAAGTTACTGGCTAAAAAACAACTTTACAACTATATTCCCACAAGGGGTAGGCGGAGTAATATTTATAGGTATCAACAGTTCGCCATTTACCTTATACTTCATAGGCGGGAGCTATTGCCGATAAACTTGCAGAAATCCTGATACCGTGCTGGTGCTGAAAATAAACAATAAAAAACACTTTGCCTGACCTGGGAATCGAACACAGGACCCCATGCCCAGCAGTCGGGCCTTGCTACCGCTGGACCAGCGAGGCAGCACCATCTATATACAGTTATTATGAACTCTTCAGGTAACACGTTGCCAAAGAACGTTTAGTTCTTCAAACCACTTATCAACGCCATCTACATTCAACGGCGACAATTTTTTTTCTTGAGGTAATTCATTAAGTTCCAGTTCCAATCACTAGACGGCGCTCAGTTCGTCAGAAGCTAATTAGCTACAGTCTGCTAAATTACCAAAGTTCGTTGAAGCTATGACTAAAATTAAAAGATGGCGCTAATACCAAACAAAAGCTGAGCGAATTGATTAGTAAATATTATATGAAAGAATTTAAACCTATAGCCGTCGGTACTGCTTATAATAATGACTTTGTACTCTATTTGTTTTCAATGCAAAACTATTTACATATTAAGCTGAATTTCATAATCGGACGCCATAAAATATGAAGGAGAACGCTAAGGATGACTAAGATGAGCACTTTGCCCCATCATATTTTATGATGCGGTGCAGCGTACGCAGATCCTACGTCTCGACCTAAGGTAAGAATGAGGACAGCATGGTGTTTCACCCAGTAAGAGCCTGGCACACGCCTACGTCCACCGCAGGACGCAGCAAGTCCAAGTGGATCTCGACAAATAGGAACTATTTCGACAAGAAAGGGAGAGATGGGATGTCGTCTTACATTACATAAGGATAACACAATCAGTGGCGTGCATTGGTTTTCGGACTAGGTAGGCATTACACAAATGGGAGTTTTTTTTTTTACGGCAAACGCGATTATTTATCATACACTGCGGAATTGGCACATAATTATCTTCCCGAATCCATAAAAAGATATATAGGTATACCCTCTTCAATAACCAAAATATCGATTTTATAGGTACCTAACTATATTATTGCAGTGGCGTGCATTGGTTTTTAGACTAGGTAGGCATTAGACAAATGGAGTTTTTTTTTAACGTAAAACGCGATTATTTAACATACACTGCGGAATTGGCACATAATTATCTACCCGAATCCATAAAAAGATGTATAGGTATACCCTCTTCAATCACCAAAATATCGATTTTTAAGTACCTACCTAAATATATTGTTGTTTTTTAATACCTACGTTCGGCAAGTTCTGACCTCCGCGTTAGTTAAAAAACTTTACAAATAAGTTGATTTACCACTATGAAGATATCGTGTAAATAGAGAATGTATGAGTGTCCGGCTAGTGGCAATTGGCCTATGGGACGGTTTATATAACTCGCAATTCTGCTTACACTATCGTGAAATACCTGCACACATGATAGTAATTTTATTGTATTTATGTAACACACTAGATTTGATTTTATACTAAGTAATAACTGTACCGCGATCGTGAATACCTCAATGGGCTTAAAGCTTATACCTACTTACAAATTCAGTATTAAAAAAGTGATTATGAGATTTCGATTACGTCACAATGAATGAAAAGACAGTGTTTTAAAAGGAAATAGGCTTAACTTAATTGATAATATTGAAATAGGTACATTCGTAGTCTCGTGAAGACGTTGTTTACGTAAACAAAACTAAGGTACTTACCTATTCGTCGAAAAATGTTGAAATCAATCATTTGCTCACATAATTTTAACTCCACCAAACTCCTCTTGACATTTTTAGGCAAATTTATCGGCACTTGGACTTTTATTTACTGCCACAAACATCTAATTGTTTTGTCAACAAACGAAATCTTACTAAAGTTGTTTGCATGTAATTTATCAATACATGTTGCATTTTCACCACAAACAAAACACTGTAATTTATCTAAATTCATGAAAATGCCATTATTTATGTAACACTTTCTAAAAAATCACTCATAATTAAAGAAATTGTTTACATTGTTTGCACTAAAGTAAAAATCGCGCGCGTAAATGACATAATATAGCAGACTGCAGGGTTACCAGATTTATAAAACCTTTTACCCGTACTGAAACGGTTTAAATCCGTATTTTAATTTGTATAAAAATCTTTTTGTCATAAGAACTATATAATATAACACATAAAAGTTTACTTTACTTAAAAAAATAAATAGGAATAGGCTAAAATATGGTACATACGAAATCTAACGAAGCATTTTTTTTTAATAAAAATTAGTCTAATGTTGTTTAAGAAACATATAAACAGGAAGATTTTTATGAATTTGGCAACATTGCCCGACATTCGACGGAGAAGAAAGTATAAGGAATGCTTGCTCTCTTTCTGATTTGCTTAAGAACTATGAGTCTATAACAGCCAATAAGAGACTCGGAAATGTAATGCATTAGATTGCAGCATGAATGCAGCCAATATTAATCAAAGTAGGCTTGCCTACCTTGGTCGGCTAATTTGCGAATGTCAAATGTCAGTGTAATACGTATGGAAAAAGTGGATTTATATTTCGGTCGTATTATACTAAAGAAGTGTGTGTGTGTATACGAATACGCAAATTCTTTTCTAGTGTGCGTGGATTTAGTAGGCAGCTTGACGACTGCCTACTATTGCGTCATGCTATGAATGGACGATCGTGGTATATTTTTGTGATGGATAATAGAAGTATTTTATTTGTGCAGTATATTTTGAAGTATAATTATTGTTTTATATTAATTGGTATGATGAATTATTTTATTTATTTAGTAAATATAATGTGTTGAATTTCTGAGGTAGGCACTGCTTAATTGCCTATATGGGATGCACGCCACTGTATTATTGTTTTTTTTATACCTACGTTCGGCATGTTCTGACCTCCGCGTTAGTTAAATAACTTTACAAATAAGTTGTTTTATCACTCTGAAGGTAACGTGTAAATAGAGAATGTATGAGTGTCCGGCTAGAGGCAATTGGCCTATGGGACGGTCAATATAGCTCGCAATTGTGCTTACACTATCTTGAAATATACATGATAGTAATTTTATTGTATTTATGTAACACACTAGATTTGATTTAATACTAAGTAATTACTGTACCGCGATCGTGAATACCTCAATGGGCTTAAAGCTACCTACTTACACATTCAGTATTTAAAAAGTGATTTTGAGATTTCGATTACGACACAATGAATAAAAGACAGTGTTTTAAAAGGAAATAGGCTTATTGTAATTGATAATTTTGATATAAGTACGTTCGTAGGCTCGTGAAGACGTTGTTTACGTAAACAAAACTAAGGCACCTACCTATTCGTCGAAAAACGTTTAAATCAATTATTTACTCACATCATTTTAACTCCACGAATCTCCTCTTGACATTTTTAGGCAAATTTATCGGCACTTGGACTTTTATTTACCTCCACAAACATCTAATTGTTTTGTCAACAAACGAAAACTTACTAAAGTTGTTTGCATGTAATTTATCAATACATGTTGCAATTTCACCACAAACAAAACACTGTAATTTATTTAAATTCATGAAAAAGCCATTATTTATGAAACACTTCCTAAAATAAAGAAATTGTTTACATTGTTTGCACTAAAATAAAAATCGCGCGCGTAAATGACATAAAGCCGACTGTGCAGGGTTACCAGACTTTTAAAACCTTTTGCCCGTACTAAAACGGTTTAAATCCGTATTTTAATTTGTATAAAAATCGTTTTGTCATAAGAACTATAATAAAACACATAAAAGTTTACTTTACTTAAAAAAAAAATAGGAATAGGCTAAAATATGGTACGAAATCTAACGAAGAAATATATTTTTTAATAAAAATGAGTGTCTAATGTTGTCTAAGTAACATATAAACAGGGAGATTTTAATGAATTTGGCAACATTACCCAACATTCGACGGAGAAGAAAGTATAAAGAATGCTTGCTCTCTTTCTGATTTGCTTAAGAACTATGAATCTATATCAGCCATTAAGAGACTCGGAAGTGTAATGAATTAGATTGCAGCATGAATGCAGCCAATATTGATCAAAGTAGGCTTGCCTACTTTGATCAGATTGAGAAGTGTGTGTGTGTATAAGAATACGCAAAATATTTTATAGTGTGCGTGAATTTAGTAGGCTGCTCGAGCGACTGCCTACTATTGCGTCATGCTATGAATGGACGATCGTAGGTATATTTTTGTGATGGATACTAAAAGTATTTTATTTGTGCAGTATATTTTGAAGTATAATTATTGTTTTATATTAATTGATATGACGAATTATTTTATTTATTTAGTAAATATAATGTATTGAATTGTTGAATTTATATGAGGTAGGCACTGCCTAATTGCCTATATGGGATGCACGCCACTGAACACAATATATTAGATACAGTACAGTGCACTGTATTTTATCTCTAAGTAACGTAAAATACAGATGTTGTAGCTCTGTTCTTCAATGATAAAGTAACAAATAAAACAACTTATCTTATCTTTCGAAGCATCTGTTTATTTCGAATTATAGAAGTAAAACCCACTTGTAATGTTTAAGGCTAGAGTAAATGTCTTGTCGTGCGGTAATAGTGTACACTTTAAGGACAAAATAATACCTAAAGAGTCCAGTTCAGTCATAACATGATCGGCCATTAATCTAGATACCGTGCTACTACTACTAGTTAGTTAGGAGTCACTAGGAGGTCGTATACACGAGTATTTGCGTACTACTCTTGTATAGATTGGAAGACCGTAGTTTAAAAAAAAGTGAGTTCCAATCCATACGCGAGTATTTTCACTCCCTTGCGTTCTAGCCTTGTATAGGATGGAGAGACGCAATATAGACATAGATGGTAAACCCAAGTTTATATTAGGTAATAAGAAGATCTATAGCAGTAGTTCCCAAACTTATTTTTCTCGTGCACCACTTTCAAAATTAAACTGGTGTCGGTGGACCCCCTGCTGCTACATTCCTACCACATTGTTAAAGTCGACAAAAAATAAAAATTGTGTCGCTTCTGAGTTCCGTCCCTATATTCTGATAGGTTAAAATTTTAAATTTTAAATAAAAACGAAAAATGGTACATTTTATAACATTTTATTAATTAAAAGAAAAGAATTACAAAAAAATAATAATAAGGTAATACTTATAGGTTGTGGACATAATTTTAATTAATGGGAAGGATGTATTTGATGGAGTGTCAGCAAACGATCAATGTTTGGCTTTATTTTTGTGAGCAATAACCGCAAATCCCCCCGCTCTGTGATGTTTAGTTTGCTCCTTTTTTTTGTTAAGAGGTTTGTAACGGCACTAAAACTTCTTTCGACAAGGTATGATGAGGGAAAAGCTATCAAAAATTTCCTTGCGATTTCCCACAGTCCAGGATATTTTTCGTGTATTTCTGCTTGCAGCCAAAATGTTTGGTAGCCTTTTCTAAATTTCACCTTCAGCTCCTCATTGGTGCTTAGCTCAAGCAGCTCCTCTTGTAATAATACATTGGCCACTTCAGTTTCATCAAATGGATTTACGATCCATGGTGGTATATCCATCGTCAGCATATCTTCAAACCTGGTTTTGAAGTCATCATGCAGGGCACTTAAATGTTGACTGTAGGTATGGATATCCTCATCAATAGTTTCTACCTGCGACAAGTTTGGAAATTGAGATAATTCGCGCCGACTAATGTTTTGCTTCATAAATTTCAATTTCCCAAGAAAAGCCGAAATTATCCCCTTTGTTTTTATTAAATTCAGGCTGTCCCCTTGTAACTGCAAGTTAATATCATTAAATTTTTTAAACAAATCTGTCAAATACGCAATGTCTCCTTTGAATTTGATCAAGTTTTCTTTTAAATCTGGATCTCTACTTTCTAAGAACTCTAATACGGAATCGAAAACAGAGTAAAATCTCGTTAAGCATGCACCTTTCGACAACCAGCGTACTTCAGTATGTAAGAGCAGTCGTTGGAAGTCTTCGTCATTTTCGTCGCACAATTGAGCAAATAAACGCGTATTCAATGCATTGCTTCTAATTTTGTTGACAGCGTTTATTATAAAATGAAGAGATTGGTTCAACCTGTCACTTAAATGTTTCGCCACAAGATGTTGTCGGTGGATTACGCAATGAATAGCTGTAAGTCCTGGTATAATTCTTTTGAGATGACTTATAAACCCACGATATCGCCCTACCATTGCAGGAGCTCCGTCTGTTGCCACTGAAATAATGTTTGTAAATGGAATCGATTTTTCCGTAAAAAAATTACTCAGGACATTAAATATTGATTCGCCTTTAGTGTCAGTCTCCAAAGTTCTGGCAAATAGCAATTCTTCGTGAATTTCTTCCTCCATGATAAATCGGACATATGCTAATAATAATGCTTCATTACCGGGTAACGTTGACTCGTCCAGTTGTATAGAAAAATGACTTTTTTGCAGATGATTGCACAAAAAACTTTCGATGTCAGAGCTCATTTCATCAATGCGTCTTTGTACAGTATTGTTACTTAATGGAATTCTTTTTAGTACGTCAAATGGAGATTTGTGCAAAACAGTTTTTAAAACCTCTTCAACAGCGGGTAAAATTAATTGTTCTCCGATAGTGTGCGGTTTTCCAGATTTTGCTATTAGTAATGAGATATTGTAAGATGCCCGCAAGCCATCATCGTTACTTTGAGATGTTGAAGCGAACATGCTGTGCATGGTGGGTCTCTTTTCATATTTTTCCTTCAATGTTTGAAAATATTTTAAATCTTTACCCATTTTATCAGTATGACACCTTTTTAGATGATCTTCGAGCTTTGATGGTTTCATAGAGTCATTGCTTAAAACTTTATTGCATATTAGGCACATGGGCAAGTGTTTATCTGCCTCTGATGGAACAAAACCATATTTCAAATAATCGACACTGTATTGTCGACATTTTTTCTTTGCTGTAGCCATGTTTTGTATCAGTTACCTTCCCTGTAAAAAAAAATGTTATAGTAACCAAGTTTTTATTTGAATATAGGTAGCACAACGCAGCCTTTGTCAGCTTTATATTATTATGATTATCATTATATTGAAAAAGTATTACGGCTTGTAAAGGGACCAACTAATAAACCGCTAAGACAAGTACAGACTTTTTCACGAAGCGATATCAATGTTAAATACCTAATTTACCACAATTTTTTAATAGTAGAAATAAAAATTAGTTTACTCAGTATCGAATATTGATCATATTTGTGTAGGAAAAAATAAAAGTCGAAATCCCAAATTGACCAAAAAAGTGACCATAAAAACAATAACTAAAATTTCATTAAATCAATGAGTTCACGCGCTAGTAGTTTTATAAAACAGTAATTGCTCTGCAATATTGATTTTTCGGCCTTTTTAGAGAGGCAGTCCTCTCGTGAAAAAACAATTGAATAAAACGTGCTGTGTTTGTCTTCAAATCGAAAGAGGACAATTAAAATATCTGTAAGTTACTAAGTTAGCTATATACAATGTGTCCGAGCGATAAGACCGCCCGGCGTTTTTTGAATATTTGTACGAAATCATTAATAATTATATTTACATTTGTGACTTAGCGGCCTTAGTGATTTTATATAAGTAATTTTTTTACTACATTTTAGTTTTGTCTAATGATTTTAATTGATAAATTATGATGTCGGCTAGTCAGTAAACAAAAATAATGGAAAAAGATGAACAAACTTAGGAAATATCGTAAAAAAACTGCAGCACGTCACGCGTCTTTACTTAATTTAATTTTGTACAAATATTCTAAATACGCCGGGCGGTCACTTATCCCTAGGACACATTGTATACAAGCATTTGTTATCAACCGACCAGTACACGAAACAAAATACTTAAGAACTAGGTACAACAAAAAAAAGGTACGTACTTACTTTTCTCCGGCACTAGGAACACTAATATAAATTTTCTCACACCTTCTTTTTCGAAATTCCGGAAACAAATAAATGAGCATGCCTTTGGCATCGAGTATTTATAGTCTTGATCAAGATCATGTCTAAACAAGCACTAAGCATTGTCGGACGGATTGCGCTTTGCAAGTCTGTACACGAAATTGTAATATCGAATACGCAAGTTTGGACAAGTAAGAGTCGCTTGCCAGATTAAAATGTTATCTGCTTAGTTAGGTACTTAAAACAATATAGGTAGGCCCTTATAAAAACTATATGCAGATAAATTTTCGTGGACCCCTATTAACATCTTATGGACCCCCATTTTTTATTGACGCCTACGTAGACCCCCAGCAAGGCTCCCGTGGACCCCTGGGGGTCCACCTGGACCACTTTGGGAATCACTGATCTATAGGTACATTATTCAATTTTTTGTAGGGAACGCAATGTTCTCGATGTCCTTATGGGCCTTATTTATGGCCTGCGTGATGTCCTGAACCGGCTTATTATCCACAGACAACCATATAGTAGCCGGCTCGCCAGTCTCGAACATTTCCATAAAAGCCGCTACTGCGGAATCCACCCTGGTAACAAAATGAAGAAAATCATTTAATTCAATGCACTCATGCTTTTTATTTTGCCGAGTGTTATGCGACCTATAGATTTTCATCAGCGTCTACTGTAAAAGTTTCTGTTAATGTTTTCTGTGAAAGTTTAATCCATACTTATCATTTTGTTTTTATCGTGTTATCTCCAGATAGTTTATGATGTCGTAAAAAGATAAGAAGAATTTGGTCACTTGTTAGGACTATTTTATTGCACCCAGTAATAGCAATGGGCAAAATCATTGTATAGACAATTTCCACAAATGTGCTAAGCCAGCATCCGTGTAAATTAAGACAAATTTAGGTACTAGGTAGGTATAAGTAGTAACTATTTCCATTACTAAGATCGCAGTCACGTGGTATCAAATATGTATGTGCGTAGGTACTCGTGCTTACCCCACACATCCACGTCAGACTGTATAATTATGGTTCATCACAGAAGCAAAGTACTATTTTATCGTTACGTACTTCTACAACATTCTTATAAGACTAAAAAGGATTTAGTCTCACTGAGAGTAAATTAAATTGATTATTTTGTCAAATCTCTGTTCTTAATAGCTTTTAATTCTCCAGTTAATTTTACTGTAATGTGTTTGAAAATACGCCCCTGGCAGCTAAATAACGAATACTAGTTTAGAGGTCAAATGCTAAAAATCTTAGCTCCTATCTTATCTTCGACTTTAGCCTTAATACATAACAATAAAAACTACATACTTTTGGAATATCACTGACTGATCTTCTGTAACAGCACTCAATATCTTTCCGAGAGTGCGATCATAAGACCTTGTTTCTAAATTGTGTAGCAAAGGCGTGTCTGTCGGTCCAAAGCACATTGTCAATATCCTTACACCTGTGTTTTCAAAGAATGGCTCCATCTAAAATGAAAGTTATACATATTAGAGAGAGAGGAAGTTATACATATTTTACATAAACGCTATCATGCCCGTAATGCCTGAATCAGGTGGGCAGACTAGTGATCACCGTCATCGGGAGAGAATACCTACCTTTTAAACAATATTTCTCTGCAAATTATCAATTAGTCAATTAGTAGGCGAGTCCCAAAATGGCTTTATGTGACACGCAGTGGTAGAGCCTACAGGAACTCGTATTTATTCGTCCCCGACTGATAATAATTATAAGAAGGTCTCTTATTTCTTCAGTCAAGAGACCAAATTTGCTTTAATGTTTGGCTTAGAAGATCGTGGTTGCCTAAAAAATATTATGAATTTCCCGTGAGCCAACGTGATCAATGCTCGTTCATATTCCGAATGAGACAGGTGTTTGCTTCTCAGTGGACAAGTTATAGGCTCATTGTATTATGATCAGCCACATTTACTCATTGTCGACAGTCGGCACTTACCGATAAACTTTGACTAAAATGTAGAACGGCCGCCTTCGCTCCTTTATAAATCGGCAGTGCTTGGAACGGTGTCAGTGCGGCTGTCGACGAGATGTTAACGATCGTGCCGCCCGCACCACCTTCATCCTTCCTCATATGGAAAACGCCTTTGATAGTGAAAGACACAAGCCCTTGCTAAAAATTACCAAATAGTCGTTAAACAGATAGAAGAGCTAATTATGTGGAGAGAATATTGTTTTAATACTTATTAAGATACTTTTCACATAGTATTTTGACTAATTCTCTATTTAACATAAACTGTCTCTACTCGCGGTCCTGTGCCATTTATCCAAACTTGCCCTGTGATATTTGCTATTTCGCTGCCTGACGACCTACTCCTAAGTATAACCTACCATCAAAGTTAACAGTAAACCAACAGATACGTACCCAGTTAACATCACAGGCCGTCCTCCAAACATTTGAGGAGTCATTCATAATTCCGGCATTGTTGACGATGACGTCAATTTTCTTGTACGCGGCGAGCACAGAATCGAATGCTTTTGTTATGTCGTCCTCCTTGCTGACATCGCATTTGATAAATACTGCCTTACCACCGTGAATTTTGTTCAGACGCTCCGCTGTTGCTTTGCCGATTTCTTCAGCAATGTCCAATATAGCTACGCTCTGAGGAGATAAAATGTTGTTAAAGGATTATGTAATTTATAATATAGATAAGTCATTTGATATTGGTTTAGAACTTTAGATATAAGTTCTGATATTAATAAATTCGTTCGTGTATACCTACTTATTATAATAGTACCTTATCTGAAATCACCAACCCGCAGTGAGCTAGCGTGGTGATCAGTGCTCAATCCTTCTCTATACGAGAAGAGGCCTTTGCCCTGCAGTGGGACAGTTATAGGCTGTTATTATTATTATTATTATTAGATACCCAACATAATACCTGTAAGTAAAAGTTTTTTCTAGACATAGGTTCTGTTACTTATTTTACTTTCAATATTTGTTGGGATTGTTGTTGAAACACGACTACCATGTTAAAAAACTAACCATAAAGTTAAAATCATAAATCATAGTCATCCCGCGCATCATACATAGTCGGGGGACCGTTCTAAGGATAATTATTAGAACAGCCCCCATACCATGAACGTTTAAGATGTGGAAGCGAGACGCCGCTATGTGCAATGTAATGTGGCTTCTCGTTTCCACAACGTAAACTGTCCTGCTTTAAAAGTTGATGGTAATGAGGCAGGTTAAAGGTTAAAGAGCTGCTGAACAGGCAAAACTGATTTTTTATTAATTGTTTAAATTCATTTTATTTTTGTAGCTGTTACTCGCTACGATGCAGGAAATCTAACGACTTCCCACACATAAAAATCGGTTCGGGTATTCAGGGCATATGGTGGTATAAAGAAATTCCCACACATAACATGTGAAAACACAACATTCCTTTTTTGGGAAGTCGTGTAAATAGCTACATTTTACTCTTAGGACATAAAATTTCTGATGGATAAATAAACAGATACGTCTGCTGGATACATAAATCCTTAATAATAACCCAACCACCAGAATCTCTTTCTTGCAAGCCCTGTTACAGAGTTCTTACTTCATGCGAAACATCTATAAATAATATGTTCGGTTTTTCATTTATTCAGTAGGTTTCATCATTATCCAATAGGTACCTATAACTAATTATTACCTTGGCTCCACTTTCCAGGAAAACTCGAACGTACTCGGCACCCAGGCCCGAAGCGCCCCCGGTAACCAAAACAGTTTTACCTTTCACATCCCACTTCGACATCGTAACAGTTACTGTGTGAATGAAGTCGTAATGTCTCTATTATAGTCGGGATTATCAGTGTTATCTGATTAGATATTCTATATAAATACACAATACAGAGTAGGCACTTAAGTTGCGTGGCATAGGTTGGCTTTCTGAAATAATATTGCTTATTTACCTAGTGGTTGAAAATATGACTGTGTGAACAATACACTTGACAAAAATATTAAATAGGTAGGTATTTATTATGGAGAGGAGTTAATAATTTATTGTGATACTGTAACGACGAATAAAAACATTAAATACGACTACAGACACCACTTGAAACTTACTTCAGCCCGGCTCAGTGTAAATGTAGTCGCCGAAGGGGCAGGCCTGCCTAGGTAAACCTCCATTTTTAGGAGTTCATTGACGCATTTCACCATTATCATAAATCCTTGTAGGTACTAGGTATGGTAGCCACCTATTTTAGTAAAGAATATAATTTTTTACCTTTCTTTTTACTTTCGAACTAACCTAATTCGAAAAAATGACGACAATTAAATTAGCGATGAAAATATAGTATGTAGGTAGGTACATTTCGTACTTTATTATATTTTCTATAATTGGCTAAAATGTAGTACAATTCTATAATATATTATAGTACAGGTGGCAACCTTAGTACTAAGTACTGCCATGCTATTCTAAGACATCTTACGAACTCACTTCTTAATCCGCGGTGAGATTTGACACTAGCCTTCGATCAACAATGTAGGTACTAGATAACCGATAAACGCTATAAAACGGCCCGAAAAACAACGAAACACCAAGTTATGAAGTTGATGTTAAGTCAATCATTGCCAACATTAAGACGTTAACATGCTGCAAAGCCTGCTTTCTCGACCACTTATGCGATTGGATTTTGTTCTTAATCCTGTTAGTCTATGCAACTTTTACGTAGTAATAATGGGTAATCTTATCGGACATTACAATGTATATTATTGCATTGTTATCATGATGAAAAGGGGTTATCTGTGTGATGAAATTAAATTAATATCAATATTGCATGATGACAACCAATAATTCATAGGCACCTAATAAACATTGTTTATTTTTAAATTTTATAATATATTGCATATCATGTTGGTGAGGTGGTGCTGCTAAAACAATCGTAAATCCGGTAGAGATAGCACATAGAGCAGTATTAAAAGTGACAACCTTTTGCCCTTTCATTTTCCCTACCAATGAATTGTATTGTAAGTTGAACTTTATTCTACAAGCAGTTTTACTACAACACCACATAGGAAAATCCACAAACGTAGAAAAGACAAAATCTGTACACTTCCACATGCACATCCATAATTTATTAAAAGATTATTTTATTTTCGTGGCCCTTCCTTACACAATAATATAAATAAACATTGTCCAGTATACGGCTTAACATATTACAAGTGTAAGAAAATGGTTTACTCATTTCTTCTAAACCAACGTACGAAGAACAGAAAACATGCTTATTTA
This sequence comes from Abrostola tripartita, assembly GCA_905340225.1. Classification (NCBI taxonomy): domain Eukaryota; kingdom Metazoa; phylum Arthropoda; class Insecta; order Lepidoptera; family Noctuidae; genus Abrostola; species Abrostola tripartita. The sequence continues at coordinate 2,986,854 of HG996486.1, forward strand.
ATTTATTGACAGATAGGTACGTAGCACACTCAAAATAAGTACCTAACCCACCAACCACACACACACTCACACACATACACACACACACACACACACACACATATACACACACATCATAGTATTTTAGTCATAGCCCATCTTTAAAATTATCTTGTACATTACTTCGAATTGCACTATTTATATTGTTGTGCGTATGTACTCGTCCTTTCCCCCCACATCCACCTGTATAATTACGGTTATTGTTGTCACAAAAGCGAATTACTATTTTATCGTTACATACTAGTAGAATAAAAAGAATTTAGTCTAACTGAGAGTAGATTAAATAAACAAAGATATACTTAGTCATATTTTCGTCACAACTTTTTCTTTCTTATTAGCTTTAAATTCTCCAGTTCATGTTACTGTAATGTGTTTGTTCACAGTGCTAGGTAGAACACGCATTAGGTGCCTATACGTAAAATAAAATATAGTGTTTAGCGCCATCTCTTTCCATGAGATACGGTAAATAGTACATTATACGCGAAGTCCGTAGTGTGTTGATAAGTGACTTAAGGGATTGATACATCGCTCAAAACCCTAAATAACCCATGTTTGAAACATATTAATTTTTTGGAGTTTTCTTTCATTTTATTAGTTTAAAGTTATATTTTGAAGAATTGGATGCAAGGGGGAGGCCTGTCCAGCAGTGGGCGTCTTCCGGCTGATGATGATGATGATGATACTTTGTAAAGTTATATCGCCTATAAGTTGTATCCCTGTCTCCTCAAGACACTGCAGGTAAAAAGGTGAAGAGTGAAGGGAATAAGAAAGGGGAAAAGCAGCTGTTGGGCGACGTTGACGCAGTCCCTAACAGATAAGTACACCTTGCAACTAGCTAGGCTAAATAAGCCGACAGGTACCGAACAGTTACCCGAACCTTAGGTAGATTTATGAATTAACAGTCCTTTTGTAGGTATCATATATATTGTTGTGCATACACGTGCGTTCCCCCCACATCAAACTGTATAATTACAGGTCTAACTTCGACAAATAGGTCGCCCGAAGAATCCAACTCGGATGAGCAGCGTTCAAGAAACTACGCGACATCTTCTCGTCAAAAATTCTGCAGTGTCTGAAGACCAAGGTTTTTAACCAGTGTGTTTTGCCAGTGATGACGTATGGCTCTGAGACGTGGTCGTTAACGGTTAGCCTTTTGGAGAAACACAGTGTCACTCAACGAGCTACGGAGAGAACTATGCTCGGAGTTTCTTTGAGCGACAGAATCCAGAATCGGGAATTCGCTAAAAAACTAGAGTCACCGACATAGCTCAAAGAATATGCAAATTGAAGTGGCAATGGGCAGGCCATATCTTATAGGGGAAGAAAGGTTCTCAAATGGCGACTACGAACCGGAAGACGCAGCGTTGGCAGGCCTCCCACCAGGTGGATCGACGATATCGTCAGAGTTGCGGACAACCGGTGGATGCAAATGGCAAGTTGTCGTTCATCATGGCGTTCTAAGTCCAACTGACAGTGGACATGTTCCGGCTGATGATGTGTGAGTAAGAGTATATTATATTGAGTAATTTCTGTTATTTTGTTCAAGGTAGATAGATATGTGTATTGGGAATAAAACAAATTCATACATTTAAAAACATTCGTTTATTTCGATACTTAAATATTACCTTATTACCTCGCCCTGTTTCCTTTAGGAGTAGGCAGAGGTGTGCTAACATATGGAGCTAGCTTACGTCACGTTTTGTGCACGACAAGTAATCAGTGCCACGTGACCATAACTATCTGCCTGATTCGCATTTATATTGTGACATAATTCCAATGTACATTTAAAGCTAACTTATTAATATTACACTACTGCGCGGCAATTAATAACCATCAGTAACGATAACTTACATTATTCCTAATATTATTAAACTCCACAGCGTCAATTAAGAATAGTCAGTAACGATATATTTACAAACCAAACTCCTCTGGTCAATTAATTTATATCAAGGTTTTAGTAGAACACATTATTCATATTTACAATTTGCTCTTAATAAATTAAACATCGAATATTTTGTCCTTTCAATACATTCTTACGTATTTATTCTGACACTTGATAACAAGTGCCTACTTCGTCGTAAATACATTTTTAAACAATTATCAGATCGAGGCCTGTTATAACGCCATATGAATTTACATTATATGGTATTATATTTACAGTCCTTACTTATTTTCAAATAATGTACTTAAAGGCAAATGCTGAAATGTGATGTTGTAAGTAGATTAAAAATTTACATATTTACATAGAGGTACCCTAGTACAGTCTTCACATAAGGTCTACAACATTTTGAGCAGACTGTACCATTATTTTGGCGACCGATGGAGCAGTGAATATATAGACACTACTCCGGCGGGGCCACTTCCTTTAAAGGGGGGGTATTGCTAAGGCAACACCCCCCCTTTAAATATTCCCAAGCCACCTGCCAAGCGTGGGGCCAGAATCCCCACGCTTGACAAAGGGCTTGGGATACTTTAAAGGGGGGTGTTAATTTAATAACACCACCCCTTTAAAGATCACCAAGCCGCTTGCCAAGCGTGAGGATTATGACCCCACGCTTGGCAAGCGGCTTGGGATACTTTAAAGGAGGGTGTTAATTTAATAACACCACCCCTTTAAAGATCACCAAGCCGCTTGCCAAGCGTGAGGATTATGACCCCTCGCTTGGCAAGCGGCTTGGGATACTTTAAAGGGGGGTGTTAATTTAATAACACCCCCCCTTTAAATATTCCCAAGCCACCTGCCAAGCGTGGGGCCAGAATCCCCACGCTTGACAAAGGGCTTGGGATACTTTAAAGGGGGGTGTTAATTTAATAACACCACCCCTTTAAAGATCACCAAGCCGCTTGCCAAGCGTGAGGATTATGACCCCACGCTTGGCAAGCGGCTTGGGACACTTTAAAGGGGGGTGTTAATTTAATAACACCACCCCTTTAAAGATCACCAAGCCGCTTGCCAAGCGTGAGGATTATGACCCCACGCTTGGCAAGCGGCTTGGGATACTTTAAAGGAGGGTGTTAATTTAATAACACCACCCCTTTAAAGATCACCAAGCCGCTTGCCAAGCGTGAGGATTATGACCCCTCGCTTGGCAAGCGGCTTGGGACACTTTAAAGGGGGGTGTTAATTTAATAACACCACCCCTTTAAAGATTGCCAAGCCGCTTGCCAAGCGTGGGGATTATGACCCCTCGCTTGGCAAGCGGCTTGGAGATCGCAGTATTGGTGGTAATGTTCCAGAAGACGCTGCTGCCCATCTTCTGGGATTCCCCTTAGTCTAACTTATCTAACAACTAATACGTGATCTTGATGCCTCTAATGTCTTAAAATGTACATGAGATAACAAATGTAAACAATTATAGCTATGTATGCAAAATATATTTTTCTACTAACAGATAACACATAAGGTGAATGCGCTGTCGAAGCGAGAAGTGTTGTTGAGGTGTAATGAGCAAACAACACAAAAAAATGAATTTAGCGCCTATCGACAGCGCATTCACCATAAGTGTCGAAATATAATATCGATATTTACGAAGGCAATGTCGTGATAAATAAAAATGGCGCATTGATTTTTAAAACTGTTATTGCCGGATCAATAAGGTACTCCGTTCCGATACGGCCACAAATGTTATTGCTGCAAATATAAGTTTATGAGAATTATGCATAAGGGTGACAAAATATATCCGCTTAAGTGTCGCTGCGTGTACCTAGGCGAGGTCTGACGGGGACTGACACGTGCGTGCGCAGAACAAGTCCGACACGACGACGTGCGTCGATGCGAATGGGATTAACTGGCTCGCTTCTGACATGGACCAGCCCCCCGCATGCGGGGCGCGCCTCACCTCCCAGGCTGTCGGCGGATACCGGCGGGACCTTGTTTAGAGAGACCGCCGGTGAAGTCCTGACCGCAGCCTGGAGGGAGTCCATACAAGGTGTTAAACGAGCCGGCAGCGTGAACACTGCGATGCAAGTGGAGGCGACTAATCCCTTCCCCTCGCCACGGTAGTCTGACCAAGATGTTAAAGAACCGACGGATGTCCAGATGTTGCCTTGCTTAACTTTGTCGCCGTTACGCATAATACCGTATAAAATATATTTCTAGCCATTGCCTCAATCTTTAACTTGAGGTTTATCGTGACATTATTACTGGGTGGTAGGCTATGATAAATGCTGCCCCTCACACTAAAGACAAAAGCAAGTCTAACCTTCTACCCTACTGACGCATTACAACATTGGCTGTGACGGATCGTTCCAAATGCGCACACTTTTTTAATAAACAAACTAACAAAATAATCTCTGATTGTATATAAAAATTATGTAAATAAATAATTTCTTCTCTATATGCTTCTACCTATAATAATATAATTAATCTAACTGTAGACATGACACGGCAAACAATAGAAAGAAACCTTCGGTGCAGGCAGAATTACAGACCCAAAGAAATCGCCATGATAAACCTTCTTTACACATTCTTGCAGCCACCTCAAGGACAATCTAGACAGACCACGAACAGAAAAAACGAATCGCAATTGCACCTGTACCTAAGGTTTCTTAAGGCCCATTAACAAACCATCATCGTTTTAAATTTGTTAAGAAACATTATGATTTACTTAAGTAAAAATAATTATATTTTTAATCATAGTCTCGAACATGATGTTGGTTTTCGACACAGGCAAAGTCAGATCCAATATTGTATACTTAATCCAAATACCAATAATAAATGATTTTATTTCTGCAAATAGGTTTAAAAAACACTTTTATACGTCATTTTTTATAAACTAGTTAAAATAACCAGTTAAAATATTTAATTAAATGTTTAACGACAAGAAATATAGCTACTGAAATTTATATGACAAAAATTAATTTACAAACTTTAATGTTTCTTATCAAAGTTAAAACAAGAGAGAGTATGAGCACTAGTTTGACTGCTATGTCTATCAGGAAAAACATTCTTATAAAAATAACTTAAGTCGCTCGATACTAACCTGAGGTCACCCATGGAAGACTGATGAGGTTCTTTGTCTCTACATATCTATTATTTGCTAAACTTTAAGCTACAAATCTGAGTGACCCCAGCTCGGTACCGAACGATTGAAAGCCCACTGGCGAGTTGAACAAAATACATCAAAATGACACATCAAAAAATAAACCCGAGACTTTTGAGTAGGAATAGTAAAATGAATGTCATAAACCAACAGGTATCCATAAAATATAAGAAACGGACCTACAATAAATTAGGAGAAAGTATTATAATGGTATTTTAAAATGATCACATCAAACATTCAAATAATATACAATACTCAGAGGTGATTTTCAAATTAATATACTAATGTGTATCAACTGCCAATGGACGAACACCAAAACTTAACTCATAAAGAACTCATAGACGAAATAGAAATTTGGATAAGCCGAACTGTTACGTAACAATCATGTATATCTAAATATATAAAAAATATACAGAAAAGCCTCAGTAGGTTCGGATAACACTCACAATTCAGCCCAAAGGCACTTCGAAAAGATTTAATAAAATATATATTCTCTACCAACCATTAACGCACTCAAGCCATCGCGCTTAATTCAAGCTTCACACCAATACTAGTTCATTAAGCTTGCATTAGGCACAAAGGAAAATCCAGCGACCGTTGTTACTCCGGGTACCTTGCCAGGTAAATATCTCTGTTTTAACCATTATACGCGTGTATTAAGGCATAGATTATAAAATGATAACGAAGGCAAAGAAGAAGGATCAAATATAAGACAAATCATTTTACCGTTTAAAACAATATGAAATTATGAAACTGTCAACTGAACAGACATTTCAAGCACGTAATGACGAAACTATTTTTTTAAATAACAAATTGTAATCCTACGACAGACCGCAATGCCCGCGCCGTCGTAGCAGACTCCCTTGATGTTGCTAAGGGGACGGGAAATAGGGATGACAAATACTAAAATAAATCCTAATACTAAAGACTAAGGGCATACCCTGCCTGCGGGACAGCCTTCATTTACGCATTTTGCTCTGTGAAGATGTACTTAGGCTTCACCCTCATAATGGTGCTACAATCACTTCCCTTTTGAGCGAACAGTAAGTAAGAAGGAATTTCTTCCGGACAAGGACGAAGGATAGAGGGTTTAAATACAAGGGTAGGTTGGAGGGAAAAAATAGCAGACATCAGTTTAACAGTTTACCATGTGGAAGCGAGACGCCGCTACGTGCTGTGTAATGCAGCGTCTCGCTTCCACATGGTAAACTGTCCTGCTTTAAGAGTTCATGGTAAGGGGGCAGAAAACTAGGACAGTTCAGGTGAAAGGGAAGCGAAACTCGAAAGAAGAAACAAGGTAAGGGACAGAAGAGTTTGGGTGAGAGCTGGACAACCAATGAGTCGTCCAGCTCTCACCCAAACTAACTCGGAACTTGTTCGTCAGTCTGAAGCGTGATGGTTTCACCGTACGGTAACAGTTCGACTTTCCCTCTTAGCCTAACACACCAAACAAACTTAAATAAATTAAATCACATCACATCAAGTGGCCACTTCGTCGTTGGTGGCTTCAAACTCCAACTTGACGTCACCGCTAAGTGCATCGACATCAACCTCATTCTTCGAAGCGTTCAGCATATTCAGGGTAACCTGGAATGTTAAAAAATTTTGTTAATAATGACGAAATTTCCATTTAATAAGAATACGGGCTATAGTAAGATACTATGGACATGATTTTCAAATGCGTTGATGGTATTTTATCTAGAAGATAAAAGAGTCCTACAAATTGAATACTTTTTCTTTATGTAATGATAGCTAGAGAACGCAACGACTAAATACTTATTTTAGCACAAAATCTAAATAATATTGAATATTGTATATCTGGTAGTAGTTTTAAATCGAAGAATTACTTTTAAATGTGTTTTTGGAATAAAAAAATACAGGAGACGCCAAATTACAAACAATATAACAAAATATTATAAGTTAGTACGATGCAACTACCAGACGTACATTATAATGAGAGACGAGAAATAGAGAAACTATTATATTATCTAATAAAATAATATTCTACTAACTTAAAAAACAATACATTTATAATCAATTAACATCGATAATTACTGCTATAAAAATAAACACAATAATCTAGCTATAAAATATTGATATACAAAGCGAAACAGTACATATTCTTAAATAAATGATAAATGATTTTATTTCTGCAAATAGGTTTCAAAAACACTTTTACACGTCTTTTTTTTAAACTTGATAGATGGCGTCGGCATTTCCTAACTGACTACCTCTGAGAAGAAATACCGAAACAAACTCGGCAATCTGCAGCATTAAATTAAGTTTTGGCAAAAATGATTTTATAAAATCATAATCATCGTGCTGACAATACGTATGATTTGTCGATAAGTTTTAAATAACTGGGACTAAAAATTCTGCCATAAATATTTTAAAACGCTGAAGAGCTAATATTATGCAACGGTTTTTTTACAAGGAAATCCCTGAATAAAACTATTTGTAAATAAAAGTAGCTCATGCAACCACAATAGCAGCCGGTGCTCAAACAAAGTAAAAACAAAATATTGCTAACAAAATAAAACAACTACTGGTTGCTTAGTCAGTGAAAACTAGAACCTCTGCGTTCTTTCCAAAAACTGTCGGTCTGTTGATCACGCTCATTGGCAACGGCGGTGCTACCACATGAGGTGCCGGCGGCATAAGGCTGGTGACTGTACTGCTTTCCTGACGCAAAGGTATACCTGCATCTTCAAACGCTTTCTTCTTCAAGGTGGTGCGAATCTGATTTCTGTAACAATAAGTAGAAACTGTGAGTCACATAAAAGGTTTTCTAAACTCCGATTCAAAACTCGCAAAGGACAACTTGTAGTGATGGTAAAGTTCCGAGTCCTTGAGCAGCGCATGCACATCGATAAACTTAAATGAATAAACAAACAACTCAGTAAGTGATAGTGGCGATAGAAATTCAACCACGAGGATACGTTACTATCAAACTAGATCTACCTATGCACGCCAAGTGCCACGCGGGCCGGGGATGGGAGATGCACGGTGCGGCCAGAGCACATGTGCACTGCCCGGGCTCTCGAAGCTTTGAACTCAATCGATACACCCCGCCTTGGTATTGGTTTGGTACTTGGATTGGATAGTTAACATTATAATGCTAACCGGTCTCTAAGTTGGCACAAGATAAGGCATTGAAAAAGTATAATTATAAAAATATTAAGTTAAAGTTATAATCAAATAACTTTCACTTAAACAATCAATACAGCCGGCTGCAAAACATTTAATTTGTTTCGTTAAGTCAGATATTCTCCTCGAATATATGTTCGGTAAACCCTATCATCTTATCGTATCTATCGTAACACTTCATCAGAAATTAAAAGCACTATGAAAAACTGCTTACCAGAGCTGAAACAATATAACAATACACAAAAGCGGGCGTCCCGGCCCAACATTACTATCGAAATAAATCTACCTACATATATACGCCAAGTGCCACGCAGGCGGGGGGTGCGGGGAGGCACGATACAGCCAAAGCGCATGTGCGGTGCCCGGGCTCTCGAAACTTCCAACGCAATCGATACAACCTCCCCTCGGTTTCGAAAAAAAAAAGATTCTCTGACGAGGCTATTTGACAATATACTTTATAATGCTAACAGGTCTCTAAATCGGCACAAAATAAGACACTGAAAAAGTTAGAATTTTATCAAATCACTTTAACTAAAAGAAACGGCACTAAAATCATTACAGCCCGGCTGCAAAACATCTGCTTCGTTTCGTTGTAACTGATGTTCTTCTTGAATATACATATACCGACTGGACGGTTGTTGGCGCCAAGAGGGGTGCGGGCAAGGCAACTAGGTCGGTCAAAAAGCGCGCGAGGCGACAGGAGCGCAAGAAGCGGGCCATGGCGGCTAGACTTTGCGCCCCGAATTCTGCGGCTGTAGTTATCACACTACAGCCAGATGCGGAAAAGAAGGGCGTGACTTACAATACCGTCATGGAAAAGGCAAAGCAGGCGGTGGTGGGCCACCTCAGCGAATTCGGAGCCTCTGGGGGCTTCCGAATGAGGTGCACCGCAACCGGGGCCCGAATATTAGAGGTCCCTGGTGCAGACAGTGGCCCTGCCGCAGACGCCTTGGCCGCAAGGATCAGGGCGTCCCTGGACGTCGAGGAGGTCCGAGTGTCCAGGCCCACCAAGTGCATGGACATGCGCATCATGGGTCTGGACGACTCCGTCAGGGTGGACGAGGTGGTGGCCGCCATCGTCAGGGCGGGAGGGTGCAACGCAGATCAGGTGCGGGCGGGCACCATCCGCGCTGACAGCACGGGCCTGCGAGCCGTAACGGTGAGCTGCCCCGTGTCGGCGGCCAAGGCCATCACTGGCGAAGGCCGAAGGCTCTTGGTGGGCTGGGTCTCCGCGCAGGTAAAACTGCTGGAGCCCAGACCTCTGCGGTGCTACCGCTGCCACGTGGGGCACCACGTGGGTGCCTATTGCGCCGCGGAGGTGGACCGCAGTGACCGCTGCTTCCAGTGCGGTCAGCCCGGTCACAAGGCTGCAGAATGCCGTGCTACGCCGCACTGCTACGCATGTGCGGCGGCAGGCAAGCCGGCCGATCACCGGGCTGGGAGCAGGTCCTGCGACCCCCCTGCCAAGGCTAAGGGCAAAGTCCCAAGGCAAGCCCACCCCGACGTCCTCTCCGCCGCAGCCTCTTCTCTGGCTGCCGCTGCTGTCGCCGCCGCAACCACCGCGGCAGGGCCCTCACGTGAGGCTCGGGAGGAGACTGTAATGGACTGTTAATAACGGCTCCATTGCGTCTCCTCCAGGCGAATATCAACCACTGCGCCCCCGCTCAGGATCTGTTGCTCCAAAGCATGGCGCAGTGGTCGATCAATATCGCCGTGGTCTCCGAGCCGTACTATGTCCTGTCCAGGGGAGACTGGGTTCAGGACCTGAACGGCTCGGTGACACTAATTTCGTCGGCCGCCGCCGGTACTCCGTCCCTCGAGGCCGTCACGAGGGGACGGGGTTGCGTGGCAGCACGGTTCGGGGACATTGCAGTGGTAGGCGTCTACCTGTCCCCGAACAGAACTCTCGCCGATCTCCACATCTCCCTTATGGAGCTGAATGCCGTCGTCGCTAGGTTTGGTTCCCTCCCCGTGGTCGTTTGCGGGGACTTCAATGCCAAGAACTTGGCTTGGGGTTCTCGGTTCACGAACCAGCGGGGTCGGATGGTGGAGGACTGGGCCCTGGAGACAGGTCTGGTCGTCCTAAACCGCGGTTCTGTCCCCACGTGTGTGCGGATGCAGGGCGAGTCAGTGGTGCACATATCGTTCGCCAGCCCTGCTCTGTCACCGCGTGTCGTGGGCTGGCGCGTAATGGAGGGGGTGGAGACGTACTCAGACCACCAGTACATTCGGTTTGACATCTCCACCCAGACCTCGGACGCGCCGGTCCACCAGACCCCGTGTGGTCCGCGTTGGGCGCTGAAGCAGCTGGACCGGGAGCTCCTCCTGGAAGCCGCGATGGTACAGGCCTGGGTGCAAACACCGGACAGGCCTGTCGACATTGACGTCGAGGCAGAGTGGTTCCGGGAGGCCATGTCGCAAATTTGCGACGTGGCAATGCCCCGAGTTCGGCCAGGACGAGCCCGGCGCCAGGTGTACTGGTGGTCGCCGGAGATTGCGGTACTGCGCAATGCGTGCAATGCCGCGCGGCGCCGGTGCGCCAGACACTGCAGTCGCCGCATCCGCCCGCCAGATGCGGAGGCCAGAGAGGCGGAGTACGAGCGGCTGTACGAGGGATACAGAGTGGCGAAGCGCACCCTCCGAGCGGAAATAAAGCGGGCCAAGTTGGAGGCCCGCAACGTGTGGCTGGGGACTCTGAACGGAGACCCATGGGGACGCCCCTACAAGGTGGTGCGGGAAAAACTCCACCCCTGGGCTCCCCCACTAACGCAGAGTCTCCGGCCCCAGATTGTGGAGGGTGTGGTGAGCACTCTGTTCCCTACGCGAGGGGAACACTCTCCCCCGCTCATGGCTCCGCCACCAGCGGTGTCTAACGCGGATCACGATGGCGACGGCGACGACAATGCTCCAGAGGTGGCCGAGGTAGAGATGAATGTGGCGGTACGAAGGCTGAGTGCCAAGAATACCGCCCCAGGACCCGACGGTTTGCCTGGGAAAGCCTGGGTCCTGGCCATGGAGGCTCTCGGGTCTCGATTAAGAGGGCTCTTCAGCGCATGCATGGAGAGGGGCCAGTTCCCACTTCGCTGGAAGACTGGGAAACTGGTCCTTATCGCGAAGCCGGGGCGCCCAGCGGACTCCCCGTCCGCGTATCGGCCCATTGTGCTGCTCGACGAGGTGGGCAAGCTCTTTGAAAGAGTAATTGCAGACCGCCTCGTCGCACACCTAGCACGAGTGGGGCCGAACCTTGCGGACGGCCAGTTTGGCTTTCGCAGGGGGCGCTCCACGGTGGACGCCATCATGCGCGTGCGAGCCCTCACGACGGGGGAGGCGGTGTCCCGGGGCAGGTGTGTCGTGGCGGTGTCTTTGGACATCGCCAATGCCTTCAACTCCTTGCCCTGGAGTAGCATTGGGAGGGCACTCCGGTACCACCGGGTGCCCGACTACCTCTGTCGTGTGATCGAGGCCTACCTGTCGGACAGGTACATCATCTACCCTGGTCACCAGGGAGAGTGGAAACGGCGAGAGATGTCGTGCGGTGTTCCGCAGGGATCGGTACTAGGACCGCCCTTGTGGAACATCGGGTACGACTACGTGCTGCGCGGCGACCTCCCTGACGGGGTCAGTGTGGTCTGCTACGCAGACGACACGCTGGTCCTGGCGCGGGGAGAGTCGTATCAGGCGGCGGTTGAATTTGCGACACGCGGGGTTGCGATGGTCGTTGATAGGATCCAGCAATTGGGACTCGAGGTGGCGCTGCACAAGTCCGAGGCCATGTGTTTTCACGGCCCTCGGAGCGCGCCGCCTCGGCGTTCCCAACTAACGGTGGGAGGAGTTCACATCGGCGTCGGGTCGACGATGAAGTACCTGGGACTTGTCCTCGACAGTCGGTGGAATTTCGAGGAGCACTTCCGACGTCTGGCTCCCAAATTGAATCGGACTGGGGCTGCCCTGAAGCGGCTCCTGCCCAACCTTGGGGGTCCAGACGCCTCCTGCCGGAGGCTCTACGCAGGCATCGTCCGGTCCATGGCCCTTTATGGGGCGCCGGTGTGGGCGCCGTCACTGCGAAAGCGACCGGCGGCCCAGCTGAACGCGTGCCAGAGGGTCATGGCCATACGGATGGTGCGGGGATACCGCACGGTTTCCCGCGAAGCGGCGAGCCTCCTTGCTGGCCAGCCACCATGGGATCTGGAGGCAACAGGCCTTGCACGCATGCACGATCTGCGCGTGGAGATGCAACGCCGGGGCGAAACTCCGCTGCCGCGACAATTCAAGGCATGGCGGAAAGAGTTCCGGCGGGATCTCATGGTGGAATGGCGACAGCGACTATCGCAACCCAGTGCTGGGCACGCCGTAATTATGGCGGTAAGTCCCCTCTTTGAGGAGTGGCTGGAAAGGCAACACGGCGTCCTTACCTTCCGCATGACGCAGGTCCTCACCGGACATGGTAAGTTCGGGAGGTTCCTGCACCGGATCCGTGCGGAAGAAACGCCCGGGTGTCACCATTGCGTGGACAGCCCGGAGGACACGGTGGAGCACACGTTGGAGGTGTGCCCCGCTTGGGAAGAGCATCGCCGTGTCCTCGTGGGGGCGATCGGCGGCGGTAATCTCTCGCGCCGGGCCTTGGTACAGGCCATGGTCCGGAGCGAGGAGGAGTGGCAGGCGGTCGCCTCCTTCTGCGAAGCAGTAATGCTAGCAAAGGAGGCGGCCGATCGCGTGAGGGAACGATCCTCACGCCCCAACCGCCGCCGGGATTCTGATCCCGATTTCCGGCCACCGTAGGCGCGGGCTTGCGGTCGGTGAGCAATGGGTGGCTCGCCGTCCGACCGTCCGGTAACCATCCGGACCGAGCCCAAGTCGTCGACGGCGCGTACTGTTTCACGCGCGCCTCAAGGAGATGTCAGCAACTGTAGGGGCCCATCAGGGTCGAAGCCTACTGGGGCCAAGGGTCTGATTCCGAAAGGAAGACTCGGCCCTGGTACGAAAGGCAACGAAGGAACAGGAGTGGGTTTTTAGTCAGTAAAAGTCTGACACTATCTCCCGCTCCGCCCAAGAGCGGGGGATGTCATTAGATGATTTTCCCACCGAAAAAAAAAAAAAAAAAAAAAAAAAAAAAAGCCCGGCTGCAAAACATCTGCTTCGTTTCGTTGTAACTGATGTTCTTCTTGAATATACATATATTAGATGGATTCTATCATCAGCACATCACATCATCAAAAATTTGAAACACCACCAAAATCTGCTTACCAGATCAAAGAACTGTAACACTATTATAATACACAAAAGCAGGCGTCCCGGCCCAACGTTACTATTGAACTAAATTTATCTATGCACACCGCATACCGCGCGGGTGGGGGGGGGGATGCGGGGGTGCACAGTGCAGCCAAAGCGCATGTGCAGTGCCCGGGCTCGCAAAGCTTCGAACGCAATCGATACATATATACCCCCCTTTCCTTGCCTCCAGCCTTGGTTCCGGAAAAACCTATTGTACCTAACGAACTTATTCGGTTGTTTACTTTATAATGCTAACCGGACTCTAAATCGGCACCAAATAAGACATTGAAAAGTTAGAATTTTATCAAATCTCTTCGTCTGAAAGAAATGTTGCAACAATCAATACAGCCCGGCTGCAGAACATTTACTTTGTTTCGTTAAGTCTGATGTTCTTCTCGAAATTTATATGATAGTTCAAATTTACAAAAGATTCGGTAAACTTAAGATCACATCATCAAAAATTTTAAACGCCTATCAAAATCTACTTACCAGATCAAAGAACTGTAACACTATTACAATACACAAAAGCAGGCATCCCGGCCCAACATTAGTACCGCGCGGGGGGGGGATGCGGGGGTGTACAGTGCAGCCAAAGCGCATGTGCAGTGCCCGGGCTCGCAAAGCTTCGAACGCAATCGATACAGCCCCCCGCCTTGGTTCCGGAAAAACCTATTGTACCTAACGAACTTATTCGGTTGTTTACTTTATAATGCTAACCGGACTCTAAATCGGCACCAAATAAGACATTGAAAAGTTAGAATTTTATCAAATCTCTTCGTCTGAAAGAAATGTTGCAACAATCAATACAGCCCGGCTGCAGAACATTTACTTTGTTTCGTTAAGTCTGATGTTCTTCTCGAAATTTATATGATAGTTTCCAAATTTACGAAAGATTCGGTAAACTTAAGATCACATCATTAAAAATTTTAAACGCCTATCAAAATCTGCTTACCCGATCAAACAACTGTAACACTATTACAATACACAATAGCAGGCTTCCCGGCCCAACATTACTATCGAACTAAATCTATCTATGCACACCAAGTACCGCGTGGGGAGGGGGGGGGGGACAGTGCAGCCAAAGCGCATGTGCAGTGCCCGGGCTCGCAAAGCTTCGACCGCAATCGATACAGCCCCCCGCCTTAGTTCCGGAAAAATCTATTGTCCCTGACGAGCATATTCGATTGTTTACTTTATAATGCTAACCGGTCTCTAAATCGGCACCAAATAAGACATTGAAATGTTAGAATTTTATCAAATCTCTTTGTCTGAAAGAAATGAGGCAATAGTCAATACAGCTCGGCTGCAGAACATTTACTTTGTTTCGTTAAGTCTGATGTTCTTCTCGAAATTTATATGATGGTTTCCAAATTTACAAAAGCTTCGGTAAACTTAAGATCACATCATCAAAAATTTTAAACGCCTATAAAAATCTCCTTACCAGATCAAAGAACTGTAACACTATTACAATACACAATAGCAGACTTCCCGGCCCAACATTACTATCGAACTAAATCTATCTATGCACACCGAGTACCGCGCGGGTGGGGGGGGGGGATGCGGGGGTGCACAGTGCAGCCAAAGCGCATGTGCAGTGCCCGGGCTCGCAAAGCTTCGAACGCAATCGATACATATATACCCCCCTTTCCTTGCCTCCAGCCTTGGTTCCGGAAAAACCTATTGTACCTGATGAACTTATTCGATTGTTTACTTTATTATGCTAACCGGTCTCTAAATCGGCACCAAATAAGACATTGAAAAGTTAGAATTTTATCAAATCTCTTCGTCTGAAAGAAATGTTGCAACAATCAATACAGCCCGGCTGCAGAACATTTACTTTGTTTCGTTAAGTCTGATGTTCGTCTCGAAATTTATATGATGGTTTCCAAATTTACAAAAGATTCGGTAAACTTAAGATCACATCATCAAAAATTTTAATCCATATGCATCCCTACGTGGACGAGTGGAAGGTACATCTGCTAATTAATCCAGCACCAAAATCAGTTTCAAGTTAATTCTTTAAATAAATCAAGGAGTGCAGTCAGATCTATTTGGTTTATAACGCAAAACTAAACGACATAAAATAGTGCACGAACACTCAGTGAATATGATACCTTGCGGCTAAAACTGCAACGTGTGAATTTTTGTGTTCCGTTTCGTAGTAATTATGTTAACATGATGCTTTTGTTTATTTTATTCGGAAATAATCGGCATGATAATTTTTAAAGTGGCATGTAGTTTGCTTCCTGTAATGGACGGTGTTGAAGGGACAACTAAACGGTTGATAGATTCGATCGATATGTATGCAGATATGCTGGATGAGAAAGGTAAGACACTACTTATTACATTTGTTCTTAAAAGTAGATTGTCTGAAAATGCCAAATTACGCATTACAGGAAATTATAAGACCATTCAAGACCTAATTAAAGATTTATGATGCCATCTATTGACCCAAAAATCCTTTATGGCCTTACAAACACGTATGCTACGAGTAAATATACAACAGGGTTCAAGTATTATCGAAGAGTTTGCCAAGGAAGTTGAAAAGCTGTTTACTGAACTTACTATATCTCAGGCAGATGGTAATTCTAATGCAATTCACGTTTTAAAACCTTTGAATGAAAAGCTTTCAATAAAACGGTTTTCAGAAGGTCTACGCAGTTCAAAATTGGGCACGGTCATCTCAGCTAGGAACTACAGCAACCTGAAAGATGCCATCCAAGCTGCCAAAGATGAAGATACAGCAAGCCAGTCATCGCAGGGTAATGTTTTGCATGCATATAGATATGGACAAGGTTTTAATAATTTAAGGCGATAAGGTAATCGTCATTTTAATAATAATCGTGGTCAATATTTTAATAGTCGTAGTCGTGGTCAATATGGTAATTACACTAATCAAAGACATACATGGCGTGGTAATGTCAGCGGTAATAACGGAAATATGTATAATAACGGAAATAGGAATAACTGGCGTGCGTCATCAAATTATATTAGGGGTCAAAGAAGAATTGGGGTTCAAGATATTTTAAAAATCATAACCGAAATGTTTGTTTAGCAGGTCAAAACGATAACAATGAGCCATGTATAAATGACAATATAGATAAAAAGGAATCGGAAACCCAGTTTTTTCGATCTTAAACATTGTGTTTTATCAAATTTAGGCAACGCAAAATATGTAGTTTTTTATGTTAATAATATTAAATATTTTTGGCTCATTGATACAGGCGCTTCTTTGTCAATCATTAAAAGTGAAGCGTTACCAAGAAACGTTATCGTTCGAAAATATGACACTTTGGTAAATGGAATCGGTGGACGAAGACGTTCTCGAGGTTTAGTGGATTTAAGTTTAGTGTATAACAGTGAAATATTTCAGCATTCGTTTATTATTTTTGAGTCTTTACCATTAAAAGCACTTGGAATTATAGGGTTAGATTTTTTGAAAAAGTATCAAGCAAATATTAACTTAAATACTAATATTTTAACTTTGTATTATCATGCGAAAGAATATTATTTTAATCTCGTGGATGAACATGTTATGAGAAGTAACAACCTGATTATTCCAGCTCGTTCCGAGTCAATTCATTTTATATACGTAGGTGAAAACGTGAATGATGATGTTATTGTCTGTGGACGTGAGCTAGCGAAGGATGTGTATCAGGCAAATACGATAGCCACAGTAAAAAATAACCGGATTCCTATAAAGATTCTTAACGTTACTGAGAAGGAAATAACTTTACCAAATGTCATTCCTAGTATGCAATCCTTGAGTGATTATAATATTTGTCAATTTAGTAATAATGTTATCAACGTTTCTAGGATTCAAACGCTGTTATCTCAGCTCAAATTGGATTATTTAAATGAAGAAGAGAGAAAATCTATTGAAGCAATTTGCGCAAAATATTCAGATAATTTTTATATAGATGGAGATAAATTAACTACTACAAATATTTATGGGCATTAAACAAAATTCTACTCCTGTATATGTTAAGCCATATAGGTTACCGCAAGCGTTAAAACCAGAGATAGCTAAACAGATTAATAAAATGATAGAAGATGATATTATAGAGAAATCGAACAGTGAATGGTCAAGTCCAATTTTATTAGTACCAAAAAAGAATAAAGAAGGATCTGATAAGAAATGGCGATTAGTAGTAGATTACAGAAAATTAAATCAGACTGTTTGTGATGATAAGTTCCCTTTACCTAACATCAATGAAATTTTAGATTCTCTTTCTGGAGCTGTATATTTCACTCACCTTGACCTTCATCAAGGTTATTATCAAGTGATCTTAGAGCCTAATAGTCGAAAATTAACTGCTTTTACTACCAATACAGGTCAGTATCAAATGAAACGGTTACCTATGGGTCTCAAGATAAGTCCGAGCGCATTTAGCCGTATGATGTCAGTAGCAATGTCTGGTTTGACTTACGATAAATGCTTAGTATATCAGGATGATCTTATTGTATTCGGTAGAAATTTGGAAATTCAAAATCAAAACTTAATAAATATAATGGAAAGATTAAGAAAAGTCAATTTAAAATTAAATCCCCAAAAATGCGAATTTCTAAAGAAAGAAATTCTTTATCTAGGTCACGTTGTGACAGATAAAGGTGTTTTACCTGATCCCGAAAAAACAAACGTATTGAAAAATTACCCTGTACCCAAAACGGCAGATGAAGTTAAGCGTTTCGTAGCTTTTTGTAACTATTACCGTAAATTTATAAAACATTTTTCAGACATAATTATGTAGCTTTGCCTTTAAATAAATTATGTAGAAAAAGTCAACCCTTTATTTGGACTGATGATTGTAAACATGCCTTTGAATATCTAAAAAATGCATTAATTTCATCACCTATTCTACAATATCCTGATTGTACAGAAAATAATGAATTCATATTACAAACAGATGCATCAGACACTGCAGTTGGTGAAATCTCAGACCTGTAGCGTATGCAATTAGACCTTTGAATAAAGCGGAAAAGAATTACCCTACAATACAGAAAGAGCTTTTAGCAATAGTTTGGTCTGTAAAATACTTTAGACCGTATTTATATGGTAGAGAATTCACAAAAATGACTGATCACAAACCTTTAGTTTATCTTTTTAGCATGAGAGATCCTTCAAGTAGGCTTCTTAAATTCCGTTTGATATTAGAAGAATATAAATTCAAAATTATTTATGTACGAGGAAAAGAAAATGTTGTTGCAGATGCTTAGTCTAGAATATGTATAACATCAGACGAACTTAGGAATATGCAAGCGCAAGTAGTTGCTGTTATGACTAGGGCACAAAAGCGAAAGATTGAGTTAAGTAATAATAAGGATGACGATGAAAAGTCGGATCTTAATAAATCTCCTGACTGTTGGTCTGGCCAACCAAGGGTTGTGGATATATTAAGAAAACCGTGCGGTTCAGTCGAAATGAGTTTTATTGAAAGTAGAGAATTGAATAGATTGAGGGACTATGATATGATTGCTGATGTCTTTGAATGTTTTGTATTTTTACCTAAAAGAAAGATTATTTACATCAACCTTGAATTCAAGGCACATTTTACGCGAGCCGAATCTGTGCAGAAATTAAGTTTGTTTTGTAAAAAGTTACATATTGAAGAAGTGTGTATGCTAAAAAAAAAATATAGATTTTATTAAAAACGTTTGTGATGAGATATCGAAGTTAGAAAATTGGTTCGGACCGCGAATATGTTTATTACGAGGAATAAAAAGAATATGTGATGACAAAGAGAAAAATATAATTATGAACGACTTCCATTTAATGCCATCTAGTGGTCACGCTGGAGTGCGCAGAATGGTTAATACTATTAAAAAGAGATATTACTGGCCGAGTATAGAAAAGGACGTACAAACATTCGTAAAAAAGTGTACAAAGTGTCAGAAGTCAAAATATATCCGTTACATAAAAGAACCGATGGTAATTACTACTACGGCGTCCTCGGCTTATAAAACATTTATTTAGATGTAGTGGGTCCTTTAGATAGAGACATAGAGGGGAACTGTTATATATTGACCATTCAGTGCGAATTATCAAAATTTGTTCAAGCTATTCCCTTAAAAAATAAGACATTTTAGTTTAATTTTTGGAATTCCTGAAATAATAGCTACAGATCGAGGGTCAGAGTTTATCTCCGCAACTATGGAACAGGTTTGTAAATTACTTGACATTACAAAATTATCTTCAACCGCCTATCATCACCAATCGATAGGAGCTCTTGAAAATGCTCACAAGGGTTTGGGTGCATTTTTAAGGATCCAATGTGAGAACCATACGGATACATGGAGCTATTGGTTACCATATTGGTGTTTTAGTTTCAACAATACAGTCCTTTCGGAAACAAAATTCACGCCTTACGAACTTGTTTTTGGTAAACTTTGTCGAATACCTAGTCGAATTTTTGAGTCTGTTGCCGCACTGATAGCCGAGTGGTATGACCGATGGACCGCCAAGTCAAAGGTCGCAAGTTCAAACCCCGGCACGCACCAATGTCTTTTCGAATTCATGTGCGTACTATAAATTAGTTATCAGTTGCTAAAAAAACGGTGATGGAAAACATCGTGGGAAAACCGGCACACCTGAGATATTTTTCAACGGTGTGTCAAGCCATGTCAGAGGCCTACAGGCGGTTTAAACTCTGACACCAGGTTGTTCATCAACCAAACGATAAGAAGAAGAAGTCTGTAGAACCATTGTACAATAGTGATAATTATCCATTGCAGTTGAGATATCGGTTACAGTTAGCCCACGCCGACGCAAAAAATAATTTATTGTGTAATAAATATAAACGCAAGGAACTGTACGATAAATCAATAAATTCAATAGTATATCAGGAAAATGATTTAATTTTGTTAAAAAATGAAACAGGTCGTAAGCTAGATGTTATTTTTGAGGGTCCCTTTAGAGTGAAAGAGGATTTAGGTTGTAATGTTAGAATATATAAAAATAATAAGATAGAATTAGTTCATAAAAATAGAACAAGACCGTACATCCAATAAAAAAAAAATTGCGTTGTTTAGGTACTCGTATAGTTAAGACTGTTGTTAACTTAGGACGATTAAAGATAAGGTTTAATAGTTACATACATTGCAATGTTGTAAGAAGACATAATTATATTATAATAATTATTAATATTTTAGTTTTTTTGGGTAGATAAGTATTATATTAATACTACTATTATTAGTAAAGTTGGTTTGAACCTATTAAAAAAAAAACATTTACTTGATATTTTTTTTCCTTCGCCCCCGGAGGTGAAGTGAATGTATGCTCCCTAATATTGCATAACGTAGTAAGTACGCTCCTTTAGAATATAAGTATAATTAAGCTAAGTAAGCACTTTACTGTAAAGCGCGATCGAGTTGGTTGTCTAATTTACACGACCCTAGGACCCCCAACATTTCACTTGGTTCCGGAAAAACCTATTGTACCTGACGAACTTATTCGATTGTTTACTTTAAAATGCTAACCGGTCTCTAAATCGACACCAAATAAGACATTGAAAAGTAAGAATTTTATCAAATCTCTTTGTCTGTACGAAATTAGGCAACAATCAATACAGCCCGGCTGCAGAACATTTACTTTGTTTCGTTAAGTCTGATGTTCTTCTCGAAATTTATATGATGGTTTCCAAATTTACAAAAGCTTCGGTAAATTTAAGATCACATCAAAAATTTTAAACGCCTATCAAAATCTGCTTACCAGGTCAAAGAACTGTAACACTATTACAATACACAAAAGCAGGCTTCCCGGCCCAACATTAGTACCGCGCGGGGGGGGGGGGGATGCGGGGGGTGCACAGTGCAGCCAAAGCGCATGTGCAGTGCCCGGGCTCGCAAAGCTTCGAACGCAATCGATACAGCCCCCCGCCTTGGTTCCGGAAAAACCTATTGTATCTGACTAACTTATTCGATTGTTTTCTTTATAATGCTAACCGGTCTCTAAATCGGCACCAAATAAGACATTGAAAAGTTAGAATTTTATCAAATCTCTTTGTCTGTACGAAATTAGGCAACAATTAATACAGCCCGGCTGCAGAACATTTACTTTGTTTCGTTAAGTCTGATGTTCTTCTCGAAATTTATATGATAGTTTCCAAATTTAAAAAAGATTCGGTAAACTTAAGATCACATCATCAAAAATTTTAAACGCCTATCAAAATCTGCTTACCAGATCAAAGAACTGTAACACTATTACAATACACAAAAGCAGGCATCCCGGCCCAACATTAGTCCCGCGCGGGGGGGGGGGGGGGGGGGCGGGGGGTGCACAGTGCAGCCAAAGCGCATGTGCAGTGCCCGGGCTCGCAAAGCTTCGAACGCAATCGATACAGCCCCCCGCCTTGGTTCCGGAAAAACCTATTGTACCTGACGAACTTATTCGATTGTTTACTTTATAATGCTAACCGGTCTCTTAATCGGCACCAAATAAGACATTGAAAAGTTAGAATTTTATCAAATCTCTTTGTCTGTACGAAATTAGGCAACAATCAATACAGCCCGGCTGCAGCATATCTAGTTTGTTGCGTTAAGTTTGATGTTTTTCTCGAATATTTATTTGATGGATTCCAAATTTACAAAAGCTTCGGTAAACTTTAGATCACAACATCATCAAAAATTTTAAACACCATCAAAATCTGCTTACCAGATCAAACAACTGTAACACTATTAGAATACACAATAGCAGGCTTCCCGGCCCAACATTACTATCGAACTAAATCTATCTATGCACCTCAAGTACCGCGCGGGGAGGGGGGGGGGGGGGAGTGCAGCCAAAGCGCATGTGCAGTGCCCGGGCTCGCAAAGCTTCGAACGCAATCGATACAGCCCCCCGCCTTGGTTCCGGAAAAACCTATAGTACCTGACGAACTTATTCGATTGTTTACTTTATAATGCTAACCGGTCTCTAAATCGGCACCAAATAAGACATTGAAAAGTTAGAATTTTATCAAATCTCTTTGTCTGTACGAAATTAGGCAACAATTAATACAGCCCGGCTGCAGAACATTTACTTTGTTTCGTTAAGTCTGATGTTCTTCTCGAAATTTATATGATAGTTCAAATTTACAAAAGTTTTGGTAAACTTAAGATCACATCATCAAAAATTTTAAACGCCTATAAAAATCTGCTTACCAGATCAAAGAACTGTAACACTATTACAATACACAAAAGCAGGCATCCCGGCCCAACATTAGTACCGCGTGGGGGGGGGGGGGGTGCGGGGGGTGCACAGTGCAGCCAAAGCGCATGTGCAGTGCCCGGGCTCGCAAAGCTTCGAACGCAATCGATACAGCCCCCCGCCTTGGTTCCGTAAAAACCTATTGTACCTGACGAACTTATTCGATTGTTTACTTTATAATGCTAACCGGTCTCTAAATCGACACCAAATAAGACATTGAAAAGTTAGAATTTTATCAAATCTCTTTGTCTGTACGAAATTAGACAACAATTAATACAGCCCGGCTGCAGCATATCTAGTTTGTTTCGTTAAGTTTGATGTTTTTCTCGAATATTTAGTTGATGGATTCCAAATTTACAAAAGCTTCGGTAAACTTTAGATCACAACATCATCAAAAATTTTAAACACCATCAAAATCTGCTTACCAGATCAAACAACTGTAACACTTTTAGAATACATAATAGCAGGCTTCCCGGCCCAACATTACTATCGAACTAAATCTATCTATGCACACCAAGTACCGCGCGGGGAGGGGGGGGACAGTGCAGCCAAAGCGCATGTGCAGTGCCCGGGCTCGCAAAGCTTCGAACGCAATCGATACAGCCCCCCGCCTTGGTTCCGGAAAAACCTATTGTATCTGACTTACTTATTCGATTGTTTACTTTATAATGCTAACCGGTCTCAAAATCGACACCAAATAAGACATTGAAAAAGTTAGAATTTTATCAAATCTCTTTAACTGAAAGAAATGATGCAACAATGAACACAACCCGGCTGCAGCATATCTAGTTTGTTTCGTTAAGTTTGATGTTTTTCTCGAATATTTAGTTGATGGATTCCAAATTTACAAAAGCTTCGGTAAACTTTAGATCACAACATCATCAAAAATTTTAAACACCATCAATATCTGCTTACCAGATCAAACAACTGTAACACTATTACAATACACAAAAGCAGGCATCCCGGCCCAACATTAGTACCGCGCGGGGGGGGGGGGGGTGCGGGGGGTGCACAGTGCAGCCAAAGCGCATGTGCAGTGCCCGGGCTCGCAAAGCTTCGAACGCAATCGATACAGCCCCCCGCCTTGGTTCCGGAAAAACCTATTGTACCTGACGAACTTATTCGATTGTTTACTTTATAATGCTAACCGGTCTCTAAATCGGCACCAAATAAGACATTGAAAAGTTAGAATTTTATCAAATCTCTTTGTCTGTACGAAATTAGGCAACAATCAATACAGCCCGGCTGCAGCATATCTAGTTTGTTGCGTTAAGTTTGATGTTTTTCTCGAATATTTATTTGATGGATTCCAAATTTACAAAAGCTTCGGTAAACTTTAGATCACAACATCATCAAAAATTTTAAACACCATCAAAATCTGCTTACCAGATCAAACAACTGTAACACTATTAAAATACACAATAGCAGGCTTCCCGGCCCAACATTACTATCGAACTAAATCTATCTATGCACCTCAAGTACCGCGCGGGGAGGGGGGGGGGGGGGACAGTGCAGCCAAAGCGCATGTGCAGTGCCCGGGCTCGCAAAGCTTCGAACGCAATCGATACAGCCCCCCGCCTTGGTTCCGGAAAAACCTATTGTACCTGACGAACTTATTCGATTGTTTACTTTATAATGCTAACCGGTCTCTAAATCGGCACCAAATAAGACATTGAAAAGTTAGAATTTTATCAAATCTCTTTGTCTGTACGAAATTAGGCAACAATTAATACAGCCCGGCTGCAGAACATTTACTTTGTTTCGTTAAGTCTGATGTTCTTCTCGAAATTTATATGATAGTTCAAATTTACAAAAGTTTCGGTAAACTTAAGATCACATCATCAAAAATTTTAAACGCCTATCAAAATCTGCTTACCAGATCAAAGAACTGTAACACTATTACAATACACAAAAGCAGGCATCCCGGCCCAACATTAGTACCGCGTGGGGGGGGGGGGTGCGGGGGGTGCACAGTGCAGCCAAAGCGCATGTGCAGTGCCCGGGCTCGCAAAGCTTCGAACGCAATCGATACAGCCCCCCGCCTTGGTTCCGTAAAAACCTATTGTACCTGACGAACTTATTCGATTGTTTACTTTATAATGCTAACCGGTCTCTAAATCGACACCAAATAAGACATTGAAAAGTTAGAATTTTATCAAATCTCTTTGTCTGTACGAAATTAGACAACAATTAATACAGCCCGGCTGCAGCATATCTAGTTTGTTTCGTTAAGTTTGATGTTTTTCTCGAATATTTAGTTGATGGATTCCAAATTTACAAAAGCTTCGGTAAACTTTAGATCACAACATC
Source organism: Abrostola tripartita (assembly GCA_905340225.1). NCBI lineage: Eukaryota > Metazoa > Arthropoda > Insecta > Lepidoptera > Noctuidae > Abrostola > Abrostola tripartita. The sequence continues at coordinate 3,011,847 of HG996486.1, forward strand.
ATCAAAAATTTTAAACACCATCAAAACCTGCTTATCAGATCAAACAACTGTAACACTTTTAGAATACATAATAGCAGGCTTCCCGGCCCAACATTACTATCGAACTAAATCTATCTATGCACACCAAGTACCGTGCGGGGAGGGGGGGGACAGTGCAGCCAAAGCGCATGTGCAGTGCCCGGGCTCGCAAAGCTTCGAACGCAATCGATACAGCCCCCCGCCTTGGTTCCGGAAAAACCTATTGTATCTGACTTACTTATTCGATTGTTTACTTTATAATGCTAACCGGTCTCAAAATCGACACCAAATAAGACATTGAAAAAGTTAGAATTTTATCAAATCTCTTTAACTGAAAGAAATGATGCAACAATGAACACAACCCGGCTGCAGCATATCTAGTTTGTTTCGTTAAGTTTGATGTTTTTCTCGAATATTTAGTTGATGGATTCCAAATTTACAAAAGCTTCGGTAAACTTTAGATCACAACATCATCAAAAATTTTAAACACCATCAATATCTGCTTACCAGATCAAACAACTGTAACACTATTACAATACACAAAAGCAGGCATCCCGGCCCAACATTAGTACCGCGCGGGGGGGGGGGGGTGCGGGGGGTGCACAGTGCAGCCAAAGCGCATGTGCAGTGCCCGGGCTCGCAAAGCTTCGAACGCAATCGATACAGCCCCCCGCCTTGGTTCCGGAAAAACCTATTGTACCTGACGAACTTATTCGATTGTTTACTTTATAATGCTAACCGGTCTCTAAATCGGCACCAAATAAGACATTGAAAAGTTAGAATTTTATCAAATCTCTTTGTCTGTACGAAATTAGGCACCAATCAATACAGCCCGGCTGCAGCATATCTAGTTTGTTGCGTTAAGTTTGATGTTTTTCTCGAATATTTATTTGATGGATTCCAAATTTACAAAAGCTTCGGTAAACTTTAGATCACAACATCATCAAAAATTTTAAACACCATCAAAATCTGCTTACCAGATCAAACAACTGTAACACTATTAGAATACACAATAGCAGGCTTCCCGGCCCAACATTACTATCGAACTAAATCTATCTATGCACCTCAAGTACCGCGCGGGGAGGGGGGGGGGGGGGCAGTGCAGCCAAAGCGCATGTGCAGTGCCCGGGCTCGCAAAGCTTCGAACGCAATCGATACAGCCCCCCGCCTTGGTTCCGGAAAAACCTATTGTACCTGACGAACTTATTCGATTGTTTACTTTATAATGCTAACCGGTCTCTAAATCGGCACCAAATAAGACATTGAAAAGTTAGAATTTTATCAAATCTCTTTGTCTGTACGAAATTAGGCAACAATTAATACAGCCCGGCTGCAGAACATTTACTTTGTTTCGTTAAGTCTGATGTTCTTCTCGAAATTTATATGATAGTTCAAATTTACAAAAGTTTCGGTAAACTTAAGATCACATCATCAAAAATTTTAAACGCCTATCAAAATCTGCTTACCAGATCAAAGAACTGTAACACTATTACAATACACAAAAGCAGGCATCCCGGCCCAACATTAGTACCGCGTGGGGGGGGGGGGGGGGTGCGGGGGGTGCACAGTGCAGCCAAAGCGCATGTGCAGTGCCCGGGCTCGCAAAGCTTCGAACGCAATCGATACAGCCCCCCGCCTTGGTTCCGTAAAAACCTATTGTACCTGACGAACTTATTCGATTGTTTACTTTATAATGCTAACCGGTCTCTAAATCGACACCAAATAAGACATTGAAAAGTTAGAATTTTATCAAATCTCTTTGTCTGTACGAAATTAGACAATAATTAATACAGCCCGGCTGCAGCATATCTAGTTTGTTTCGTTAAGTTTGATGTTTTTCTCGAATATTTAGTTGATGGATTCCAAATTTACAAAAGCTTCGGTAAACTTTAGATCACAACATCATCAAAAATTTTAAACACCATCAAAACCTGCTTACCAGATCAAACAACTGTAACACTTTTAGAATACATAATAGCAGGCTTCCCGGCCCAACATTACTATCGAACTAAATCTATCTATGCACACCAAGTACCGTGCGGGGAGGGGGGGGACAGTGCAGCCAAAGCGCATGTGCAGTGCCCGGGCTCGCAAAGCTTCGAACGCAATCGATACAGCCCCCCGCCTTGGTTCCGGAAAAACCTATTGTATCTGACTTACTTATTCGATTGTTTACTTTATAATGCTAACCGGTCCCAAAATCGACACCAAATAGGACATTGAAAAAGTTAGAATTTTATCAAATCTCTTTAACTGAAAGAAATGATGCAACAATGAACACAACCCGGCTGCAGCATATCTAGTTTGTTTCGTTAAGTTTGATGTTTTTCTCGAATATTTAGTTGATGGATTCCAAATTTACAAAAGCTTCGGTAAACTTTAGATCACAACATCATCAAAAATTTTAAACGCCTATCAAAATCTGCTTACCAGATCAAAGAACTGTAACACTATTACAATACACAAAAGCAGGCATCCCGGCCCAACATTAGTACCGCGTGGGGGGGGGGGGGGTGCGGGGGGTGCATAGTGCAGCCAAAGCGCATGTGCAGTGCCCGGGCTCGCAAAGCTTCGAACGCAATCGATACAGCCCCCCGCTTTGGTTCCGTAAAAACCTATTGTACCTGACGAACTTATTCGATTGTTTACTTTATAATGCTAACCGGTCTCTAAATCGACACCAAATAAGACATTGAAAAGTTAGAATTTTATCAAATCTCTTTGTCTGTACGAAATTAGACAACAATTAATACAGCCCGGCTGCAGCATATCTAGTTTGTTTCGTTAAGTTTGATGTTTTTCTCGAATATTTATTTGATGGATTCCAAATTTACAAAAGCTTCGGTAAACTTTAGATCACAACATCATCAAAAATTTTAAACACCATCAAAATCTGCTTACCAGATCAAACAACTGTAACACTATTAGAATACACAATAGCAGGCTTCCCGGCCCAACATTACTATCGAACTAAATCTATCTATGCACCTCAAGTACCACGCGGGGAGGGGGGGGACAGTGCAGCCAAAGCGCATGTGCAGTGCCCGGGCTCGCAAAGCTTCGAACGCAATCGATACAGCCCCCCGCCTTGGTTCCGGAAAAACCTATTGTACCTGACGAACTTATTCGATTGTTTACTTTATAATGCTAACCGGTCTCAAAATCGACACCAAATAAGACATTGAAAAAGTTAGAATTTTATCAAATCTCTTTAACTGAAAGAAATGATGCAACAATGAACACAACCCGGCTGCAGCATATCTAGTTTGTTTCGTTAAGTTTGATGTTTTTCTCGAATATTTAGTTGATGGATTCCAAATTTACAAAAGCTTCGATAAACTTTAGATCACAACATAATCAAAAATTTTAAACACCATCAAAATCTGCTTACCAGATCAAACAACTGTAACACTATTAGAATACACAATAGCAGGCTTCCCGGCCCAACATTACTATCGAACTAAATCTATCTATGCACGCCAAACCGCGCGGGGAGGGGGGGGGGACAGTGCAGACAAAGCGCATGTGCAGTGCCCGGGCTCGCAAAGCTTCGAACGCAATCGATACAGCCCCCCGCCTTGGTTCCGGAAAAACTTATTGTACCTGACGAACTTATTCGATTGTTTACTTTATAAAGCTAACCGGTCTCAAAATAGACACCAAATAAGACATTGAAAAAGTTGGAATTTTATCAAATCTCTTTAACTGAAAGAAATGATGCAACAATGAACACAACCCGGCTGCAGCATATCCAGTTTGATTCGTTAAGTTTGATGTTTTTCTCGAATATTTAGTTGATGGATTCCAAATTTACAAAAGCTTCGGTAAACTTTAGATCACAACATCATCAAAAATTTTAAACACCATCAATATCTGCTTACCAGATCAAACAACTGTAACACTATTACAATACACAAAAGCAGGCATCCCGGCCCAACATTAGTACCGCGCGGGGGGGGGGGGGTGCGGGGGGTGCACAGTGCAGCCAAAGCGCATGTGCAGTGCCCGGGCTCGCAAAGCTTCGAACGCAATCGATACAGCCCCCCGCCTTGGTTCCGGAAAAACCTATTGTACCTGACGAACTTATTCGATTGTTTACTTTATAATGCTAACCGGTCTCTAAATCGGCACCAAATAAGACATTGAAAAGTTAGAATTTTATCAAATCTCTTTGTCTGTACGAAATTAGGCAACAATTAATACAGCCCGGCTGCAGAACATTTACTTTGTTTCGTTAAGTCTGATGTTCTTCTCGAAATTTATATGATAGTTCAAATTTACAAAAGTTTCGGTAAACTTAAGATCACATCATCAAAAATTTTAAACGCCTATCAAAATCTGCTTACCAGATCAAAGAACTGTAACACTATTACAATACACAAAAGCAGGCATCCCGGCCCAACATTAGTACCGCGTGGGGGGGGGGGGTGCGGGGGGTGCACAGTGCAGCCAAAGCGCATGTGCAGTGCCCGGGCTCGCAAAGCTTCGAACGCAATCGATACAGCCCCCCGCCTTGGTTCCGTAAAAACCTATTGTACCTGACGAACTTATTCGATTGTTTACTTTATAATGCTAACCGGTCTCTAAATCGACACCAAATAAGACATTGAAAAGTTGGAATTTTATCAAATCTCTTTGTCTGTACGAAATTAGGCCACAATTAATACAGCCCGGCTGCAGAACATTTACTTTGTTTCGTTAAGTCTGATGTTCTTCTCGAAATTTATATGATAGATCAAATTTACAAAAGATTCGGTAAACTTAAGATCACATCATCAAAAATTTTAAACGCCTATCAAAATCTGCTTACCAGATCAAAGAACTGTAACACTATTACAATACACAAAAGCAGGCATCCCGGCCCAACATTAGTACCGCGCGGGGGGGGGGGGGGGTGCGGGGGGTGCATAGTGCAGCCAAAGCGCATGTGCAGTGCCCGGGCTCGCAAAGCTTCGAACGCAATCGATACAGCCCCCCGCTTTGGTTCCGTAAAAACCTATTGTACCTGACGAACTTATTCGATTGTTTACTTTATAATGCTAACCGGTCTCTAAATCGACACCAAATAAGACATTGAAAAGTTAGAATTTTATCAAATCTCTTTGTCTGTACGAAATTAGACAACAATTAATACAGCCCGGCTGCAGCATATCTAGTTTGTTTCGTTAAGTTTGATGTTTTTCTCGAATATTTATTTGATGGATTCCAAATTTACAAAAGCTTCGGTAAACTTTAGATCACAACATCATCAAAAATTTTAAACACCATCAAAATCTGCTTACCAGATCAAACAACTGTAACACTATTAGAATACACAATAGCAGGCTTCCCGGCCCAACATTACTATCGAACTAAATCTATCTATGCACCTCAAGTACCACGCGGGGAGGGGGGGGACAGTGCAGCCAAAGCGCATGTGCAGTGCCCGGGCTCGCAAAGCTTCGAACGCAATCGATACAGCCCCCCGCCTTGGTTCCGGAAAAACCTATTGTACCTGACGAACTTATTCGATTGTTTACTTTATAATGCTAACCGGTCTCAAAATCGACACCAAATAAGACATTGAAAAAGTTAGAATTTTATCAAATCTCTTTAACTGAAAGAAATGATGCAACAATGAACACAACCCGGCTGCAGCATATCTAGTTTGTTTCGTTAAGTTTGATGTTTTTCTCGAATATTTAGTTGATGGATTCCAAATTTACAAAAGCTTCGATAAACTTTAGATCACAACATAATCAAAAATTTTAAACACCATCAAAATCTGCTTACCAGATCAAACAACTGTAACACTATTAGAATACACAATAGCAGGCTTCCCGGCCCAACATTACTATCGAACTAAATCTATCTATGCACCTCAAGTACCACGCGGGGAGGGGGGGGACAGTGCAGCCAAAGCGCATGTGCAGTGCCCGGGCTCGCAAAGCTTCGAACGCAATCGATACAGCCCCCCGCCTTGGTTCCGGAAAAACCTATTGTACCTGACGAACTTATTCGATTGTTTACTTTATAATGCTAACCGGTCTCAAAATCGACACCAAATAAGACATTGAAAAAGTTAGAATTTTATCAAATCTCTTTAACTGAAAGAAATGATGCAACAATGAACACAACCCGGCTGCAGCATATCTAGTTTGTTTCGTTAAGTTTGATGTTTTTCTCGAATATTTAGTTGATGGATTCCAAATTTACAAAAGCTTCGATAAACTTTAGATCACAACATAATCAAAAATTTTAAACACCATCAAAATCTGCTTACCAGATCAAACAACTGTAACACTATTAGAATACACAATAGCAGGCTTCCCGGCCCAACATTACTATCGAACTAAATCTATCTATGCACGCCAAACCGCGCGGGGAGGGGGGGGGGGACAGTGCAGACAAAGCGCATGTGCAGTGCCCGGGCTCGCAAAGCTTCGAACGCAATCGATACAGCCCCCCGCCTTGGTTCCGGAAAAACTTATTGTACCTGACGAACTTATTCGATTGTTTACTTTATAAAGCTAACCGGTCTCAAAATAGACACCAAATAAGACATTGAAAAAGTTGGAATTTTATCAAATCTCTTTAACTGAAAGAAATGATGCAACAATGAACACAACCCGGCTGCAGCATATCCAGTTTGATTCGTTAAGTTTGATGTTTTTCTCGAATATTTAGTTGATGGATTCCAAATTTACAAAAGCTTCGGTAAACTTTAGATCACAACATCATCAAAAATTTTAAACACCATCAATATCTGCTTACCAGATCAAACAACTGTAACACTATTACAATACACAAAAGCAGGCATCCCGGCCCAACATTAGTACCGCGCGGGGGGGGGGGGGGTGCGGGGGGTGCACAGTGCAGCCAAAGCGCATGTGCAGTGCCCGGGCTCGCAAAGCTTCGAACGCAATCGATACAGCCCCCCGCCTTGGTTCCGGAAAAACCTATTGTACCTGACGAACTTATTCGATTGTTTACTTTATAATGCTAACCGGTCTCTAAATCGGCACCAAATAAGACATTGAAAAGTTAGAATTTTATCAAATCTCTTTGTCTGTACGAAATTAGGCAACAATTAATACAGCCCGGCTGCAGAACATTTACTTTGTTTCGTTAAGTCTGATGTTCTTCTCGAAATTTATATGATAGTTCAAATTTACAAAAGTTTCGGTAAACTTAAGATCACATCATCAAAAATTTTAAACGCCTATCAAAATCTGCTTACCAGATCAAAGAACTGTAACACTATTACAATACACAAAAGCAGGCATCCCGGCCCAACATTAGTACCGCGTGGGGGGGGGGTGCGGGGGGTGCACAGTGCAGCCAAAGCGCATGTGCAGTGCCCGGGCTCGCAAAGCTTCGAACGCAATCGATACAGCCCCCCGCCTTGGTTCCGTAAAAACCTATTGTACCTGACGAACTTATTCGATTGTTTACTTTATAATGCTAACCGGTCTCTAAATCGACACCAAATAAGACATTGAAAAGTTGGAATTTTATCAAATCTCTTTGTCTGTACGAAATTAGGCCACAATTAATACAGCCCGGCTGCAGAACATTTACTTTGTTTCGTTAAGTCTGATGTTCTTCTCGAAATTTATATGATAGATCAAATTTACAAAAGATTCGGTAAACTTAAGATCACATCATCAAAAATTTTAAACGCCTATCAAAATCTGCTTACCAGATCAAAGAACTGTAACACTATTACAATACACAAAAGCAGGCATCCCGGCCCAACATTAGTACCGCGCGGGGGGGGGGGGGTGCGGGGGGTGCATAGTGCAGCCAAAGCGCATGTGCAGTGCCCGGGCTCGCAAAGCTTCGAACGCAATCGATACAGCCCCCCGCTTTGGTTCCGTAAAAACCTATTGTACCTGACGAACTTATTCGATTGTTTACTTTATAATGCTAACCGGTCTCTAAATCGACACCAAATAAGACATTGAAAAGTTAGAATTTTATCAAATCTCTTTGTCTGTACGAAATTAGACAACAATTAATACAGCCCGGCTGCAGCATATCTAGTTTGTTTCGTTAAGTTTGATGTTTTTCTCGAATATTTATTTGATGGATTCCAAATTTACAAAAGCTTCGGTAAACTTTAGATCACAACATCATCAAAAATTTTAAACACCATCAAAATCTGCTTACCAGATCAAACAACTGTAACACTATTAGAATACACAATAGCAGGCTTCCCGGCCCAACATTACTATCGAACTAAATCTATCTATGCACCTCAAGTACCACGCGGGGAGGGGGGGGACAGTGCAGCCAAAGCGCATGTGCAGTGCCCGGGCTCGCAAAGCTTCGAACGCAATCGATACAGCCCCCCGCCTTGGTTCCGGAAAAACCTATTGTACCTGACGAACTTATTCGATTGTTTACTTTATAATGCTAACCGGTCTCAAAATCGACACCAAATAAGACATTGAAAAAGTTAGAATTTTATCAAATCTCTTTAACTGAAAGAAATGATGCAACAATGAACACAACCCGGCTGCAGCATATCTAGTTTGTTTCGTTAAGTTTGATGTTTTTCTCGAATATTTAGTTGATGGATTCCAAATTTACAAAAGCTTCGATAAACTTTAGATCACAACATAATCAAAAATTTTAAACACCATCAAAATCTGCTTACCAGATCAAACAACTGTAACACTATTAGAATACACAATAGCAGGCTTCCCGGCCCAACATTACTATCGAACTAAATCTATCTATGCACGCCAAACCGCGCGGGGAGGGGGGGGGGGACAGTGCAGACAAAGCGCATGTGCAGTGCCCGGGCTCGCAAAGCTTCGAACGCAATCGATACAGCCCCCCGCCTTGGTTCCGGAAAAACTTATTGTACCTGACGAACTTATTCGATTGTTTACTTTATAAAGCTAACCGGTCTCAAAATAGACACCAAATAAGACATTGAAAAAGTTGGAATTTTATCAAATCTCTTTAACTGAAAGAAATGATGCAACAATGAACACAACCCGGCTGCAGCATATCCAGTTTGATTCGTTAAGTTTGATGTTTTTCTCGAATATTTAGTTGATGGATTCCAAATTTACAAAAGCTTCGGTAAACTTTAGATCACAACATCATCAAAAATTTTAAACACCATCAATATCTGCTTACCAGATCAAACAACTGTAACACTATTACAATACACAAAAGCAGGCATCCCGGCCCAACATTAGTACCGCGCGGGGGGGGGGGGGGGGGGGGGGGGGGTGCACAGTGCAGCCAAAGCGCATGTGCAGTGCCCGGGCTCGCAAAGCTTCGAACGCAATCGATACAGCCCCCCGCCTTGGTTCCGGAAAAACCTATTGTACCTGACGAACTTATTCGATTGTTTACTTTATAATGCTAACCGGTCTCTAAATCGGCACCAAATAAGACATTGAAAAGTTAGAATTTTATCAAATCTCTTTGTCTGTACGAAATTAGGCAACAATTAATACAGCCCGGCTGCAGAACATTTACTTTGTTTCGTTAAGTCTGATGTTCTTCTCGAAATTTATATGATAGTTCAAATTTACAAAAGTTTCGGTAAACTTAAGATCACATCATCAAAAATTTTAAACGCCTATCAAAATCTGCTTACCAGATCAAAGAACTGTAACACTATTACAATACACAAAAGCAGGCATCCCGGCCCAACATTAGTACCGCGTGGGGGGGGGGGGTGCGGGGGGTGCACAGTGCAGCCAAAGCGCATGTGCAGTGCCCGGGCTCGCAAAGCTTCGAACGCAATCGATACAGCCCCCCGCCTTGGTTCCGTAAAAACCTATTGTACCTGACGAACTTATTCGATTGTTTACTTTATAATGCTAACCGGTCTCTAAATCGACACCAAATAAGACATTGAAAAGTTGGAATTTTATCAAATCTCTTTGTCTGTACGAAATTAGGCCACAATTAATACAGCCCGGCTGCAGAACATTTACTTTGTTTCGTTAAGTCTGATGTTCTTCTCGAAATTTATATGATAGATCAAATTTACAAAAGATTCGGTAAACTTAAGATCACATCATCAAAAATTTTAAACGCCTATCAAAATCTGCTTACCAGATCAAAGAACTGTAACACTATTACAATACACAAAAGCAGGCATCCCGGCCCAACATTAGTACCGCGCGGGGGGGGGGGTGCGGGGGGTGCATAGTGCAGCCAAAGCGCATGTGCAGTGCCCGGGCTCGCAAAGCTTCGAACGCAATCGATACAGCCCCCCGCTTTGGTTCCGTAAAAACCTATTGTACCTGACGAACTTATTCGATTGTTTACTTTATAATGCTAACCGGTCTCTAAATCGACACCAAATAAAACATTGAAAAGTTAGAATTTTATCAAATCTCTTTGTCTGTACGAAATTAGACAACAATTAATACAGCCCGGCTGCAGCATATCTAGTTTGTTTCGTTAAGTTTGATGTTTTTCTCGAATATTTATTTGATGGATTCCAAATTTACAAAAGCTTCGGTAAACTTTAGATCACAACATCATCAAAAATTTTAAACACCATCAAAATCTGCTTACCAGATCAAACAACTGTAACACTATTAGAATACACAATAGCAGGCTTCCCGGCCCAACATTACTATCGAACTAAATCTATCTATGCACCTCAAGTACCGCGCGGGGAGGGGGGGGACAGTGCAGCCAAAGCGCATGTGCAGTGCCTGGGCTCGCAAAGCTTCGATCGCAATCGATACAGCCCCCCGCCTTGGTTCCGGAAAAACCTATTGTATCTGACTAACTTATTCGATTGTTTACTTTATAATGCTAACCGGTCTCTAAATCGACACCAAATAAGACATTGAAAAGTTAGAATTTTATCAAATCTCTTTGTCTATACGAAATTAGGCAACAATTAATACAGCCCGGCTGCAGAACATTTAGTTTGTTTCGTTAAGTCTGATGTTCTTCTCGAAATTTATATGATAGTTCAAATTTACAAAAGATTCGGTAAACTTAAGATCACATCATCAAAAATTTTAAACGCCTATCAAAATCTGCTTACCAGATCAAAGAACTGTAACACTATTACAATACACAAAAGCAGGCATTCCGGCCCAACATTAGTACCGCGCGGGGGGGGGGGGTGCGGGGGGTGCATAGTGCAGACAAAGCGCATGTGCAGTGCCCGGGCTCGCAAAGCTTCGAACGCAATCGATACAGCCCCCCGCCTTGGTTCCGGAAAAACCTATTGTACCTGACGAACTTATTCGATTGTTTACTTTATAATGCTAACCGGTCTCTAAATCGACACCAAATAAGACATTGAAAAGTTGGAATTTTATCAAATCTCTTTGTCTGTACGAAATTAGGCAACAATTAATACAGCCCGGCTGCAGAACATTTACTTTGTTTCGTTAAGTCTGATGTTCTTCTCGAAATTTATATGATAGATCAAATTTACAAAAGATTCGGTAAACTTAAGATCACATCATCAAAAATTTTAAACGCCTATCAAAATCTGCTTACCAGATCAAAGAACTGTAACACTATTACAATACACAAAAGCAGGCATCCCGGCCCAACATTAGTACCGCGCGGGGGGGGGGGTGCGGGGGGTGCATAGTGCAGCCAAAGCGCATGTGCAGTGCCCGGGCTCGCAAAGCTTCGAACGCAATCGATACAGCCCCCCGCTTTGGTTCCGTAAAAACCTATTGTACCTGACGAACTTATTCGATTGTTTACTTTATAATGCTAACCGGTCTCTAAATCGACACCAAATAAAACATTGAAAAGTTAGAATTTTATCAAATCTCTTTGTCTGTACGAAATTAGACAACAATTAATACAGCCCGGCTGCAGCATATCTAGTTTGTTTCGTTAAGTTTGATGTTTTTCTCGAATATTTATTTGATGGATTCCAAATTTACAAAAGCTTCGGTAAACTTTAGATCACAACATCATCAAAAATTTTAAACACCATCAAAATCTGCTTACCAGATCAAACAACTGTAACACTATTAGAATACGCAATAGCAGGCTTCCCGGCCCAACATTACTATCGAACTAAATCTATCTATGCACACCAAGTACCGCGCGGGGAGGGGGGGGGGGGGGACAGTGCAGCCAAAGCGCATGTGCAGTGCCCGGGCTCGCAAAGCTTCGAACGCAATCTATACAGCCCCCCGCCTTGGTTCCGGAAAAACCTATTGTATCTGACTTACTTATTCGATTGTATTCTTTATAATGCTAACCGGTCTCTAAATCGACACCAAATAAGACATTGAAAAGTTAGAATTTTATCAAATCTCTTTGTCTATACGAAATAAGCAACAATTAATACAGCCCGGCTGCAGAACATTTACTTTGTTTCGTTAAGTCTGATGTTCTTCTCGAAATTTATATGATAGTTCAAATTTACAAAAGATTCGGTAAACTTAAGATCACATCATCAAAAATTTTAAACGCCTATCAAAATCTCCTTACCAGATCAAAGAACTGTAACACTATTACAATACACAAAAGCAGGCATCCCGGCCCAACATTAGTACCGCGTGGGGGGGGGGGTGCGGGGGGTGCACAGTGCAGCCAAAGCGCATGTGCAGTGCCCGGGCTCGCAAAGCTTCGAACGCAATCGATACAGCCCGGGGCCTTGGTTCCGGAAAAACCTATTGTACCTGACGAACTTATTCGATTGTTTACTTTATAAAGCTAACCGGTCTCAAAATAGACACCAAATAAGACATTGAAAAAGTTGGAATTTTATCAAATCTCTTTAACTGAAAGAAATGATGCAACAATGAACACAACCCGGCTGCAGCATATCTAGTTTGTTTCGTTAAGTTTGATGTTTTTCTCGAATATTTAGTTGATGGATTCCAAATTTACAAAAGCTTCGGTAAACTTTAGATCACAACATCATCAAAAATTTTAAACACCATCAAAATCTGCTTACCAGATCAAAGAGCTGTAACACTATTACAATACACAAACGCGGGCGTCCCGGCACATCATTACTATCGAACTAAATCTACCTATACACGCCAAGTGCCGCGTGGGCGGGGTGTGCGAGGGTGCACGGTGCAGCCAAAGCGCATGTGCAGTGCCCGGGCTCTTGAAGCTTCGAACGCAATCGATACAGCCCCGCCTTTGTTCCGGAAAAATCTGTCGTCTCTGGCGTGGCTATTTGATTGATATCTTTATAATGCTAACCGGTCTCTAAATGAACGGTACGAAAAGACATTGAAAAAGTTAGGTATTTATCAAATCGCTTTATTTAAAGAAGTGGTACCACAGTACTACAATCCTTACAGCCCGGCTGCAGCACATCTACTTTGTTTCATTGAGTTTAATGTTCTTCTCGAAAATCTATTTCATGGATTCTCTTACAGCACGTTATTTCCGAAACTTCTATATGCATGAATCAATAACGCAGTAGTTTCGACCGACAACTATTTATTCGTTCAAGTCAGTTCAAATTCGTTTGATCGAGTTAGAACAGTATGGACTCTTTTTAAACCAAGAATAAGTAAAACGTTTTCGTCACAAATTGATTAAAATTATTGAGCATAATATCTGGTCCAACAAGATGCATTACTATACAAACATACAACTTTTGCTTTTGCGCTGTAGCTAAAACAAGAAAAACTTAACATGTTTTCGAGTTGATAATCACAGAATATTTGGCCAAGGCGTCTCTTTTATGCCGATGAAAAGGAAATTTGAATTTTAGGCGCCAGCAAAAAAACTTTAGCTTAGAACTGAAATAGCAGTCGCTACTGGTGAGAAGAGTTCGTAAGTACATATATGTCAATTAATATTTCTTTTTATCACACACTACGTTAAGGTTTACGGCAGCATAAGGTATACGATGCATTTATCTGGTAAGGAACATAATAAATTCATTACATAGACTTACATATCACACAAGTACATAGACTAATCAAGAATAGTGGTTTATGAAAACAAGTATCGCGGTTATAGTCACACACAGCATTTCGACCTACCTTGATCGCACAGCACAGCTTCCCGCTTACCGATCGCCTGCCGATGAAAAGCTCTCCTTCCGTGACCTTGTGTTTCTATAGACACCGATTTTACCTGATGTTTTGTAATCATCACCTACCAGCTTGAAATTATACCCCCTTTCACAATACCAGAGTGGTTTTTCCTATTACTAAATCTCCTGCACGATGCAAGAACATACTTTTACTACTCCGAGGGTGGGAAGTAGGAGGAAGAAGGCTCTAGTAAAAGTAGTAAAAAAAACGTAGTCTCTAGTAAAAAAAACGTATAAATGCTGCACTATCGATTTATAGAAACTATTTAAACGATATGTTTACTAATGGGTTTCTAAGTTGATTTAAAAAGTAATTTGAAGATTGCTTTAGCACACCAGCCGCATTCAGACGAAATAAAAATCCTTTTCATGTTTCATATATGTATATATTTTGAATATTTTATTATAGATTCTAAAAATAGAAATTTTGTGGTTACATTGAACAAATTGAACATGAAAACACGCCACTTAATACCAACAACGATCACCTAATTAATCATCACCACATCCACTAGCACTACATTTAACACTCATATACTATGACGGTCCGAGCTTTTCTAACCACTTACTATGATCTCAAGATATCTCATAAGACAACCCCCACAGTTTTTTACTATGAATTCGCTTCTCTTGACACCGTCTCCGTACCCCGCTTTCTATACCATTTAAACCATTTAAACCATTTATTTTGCCACACACAGTAAACACATAACATTACACATAATATAGCATCATAATATGACATGTGTGGCAAGGGACCCAGCTCAGTATTTGCTGTGCGAAGGGCACAGCACTGATTTTCAGCTGGTCCCTGTACTGCGTTGCCCTCTTAACTTCTTCAATATTCTCCGGAATTTCGCCCTTGGGGTTCACGACTCAGTTTTGTTTGCTTCTACGACCGTCTTCTCCTCCACCATATACCTATTATATTTTCATCACTTAATTGTAATTTTTTCACCATCACCCACCCACTGTTTAAAACACATTAGGTACGTTTTCATAACTACCTAATATTGTACTCGTATCACACACTAGTACATTTAGTACATTATATCACTCGCACATGTATATGTATATTAACCTAATGTCACGTATTATCCCATATGAGAATCACCTTCTCGTCTGTGGTCATTGCCAACCCCATCAATAAATCGTATTAGGTATTCACGAAGGAAGTGGCACACACACAATACGGTAAAAATATAGGATGTACAACGTTCAAATAATGGCACAATCAAAGATATTAGATATTATTCGTGTATCTATAAGCATAATGTGGTCTTATTTTTTTGGCTGCAACAATTTTCTTTGAAACAAAACTTACTATTTTGATATGCGTGGTGGTGAATGGTGATGCACACAATATGTAATTTAATGTTTAAGTAATTATGATAACGAACTGAAGCTAAGTAGCTATTGCGACCCGTGTTTAATAGAGAACAATATTGCAAATGCGTTTTAATAAGACTCTGAGTGTAGGAAAAAGAGGTGCCTTTTGAAGTCAGTGCAGTGTGTCAGTGAGTCGCGTACGGTACAGAGAAGAGTCTCCAAGACAACATAACTCTGATGAAGGAGACCGACTCAGACGACGACGTGTCCAAATTCGTAGCGAAGAACCTGCACAAGCTCTAACCACGTAGACGTCACCAGGCTGCTGAAGGACATTACGTTCCTGAAGTAAAACCAGGCCGAGATGCAGCAAAAGTTGGAGGTCTTATAACACCATAAATGATCTGCGCGCCGAAGTAGTGTTGTTGCGCAATGCAATTTCTGCAAGTAAGTCACCGACCGCCGCTGCTAACGTGAGCACGCGTCGCGGGGCACAAAACGCCGCCATCTGCAGTCTTAAGGCATCGAGCTCAACTACGTCAGCACCTGCAAAGAATGCATAAGTTGCAACCAATGCCGCCGCCGTCCCTGCCCGTCGACACCGGTGGAGACGACTTGTGTAGGTTCACCGACCCCCAAACGAGCCTACACAGCAATAGTAGCCGCTGACAAGCATGCAAAGCCACAAAACTCAAAGGTAAACCTAACCTAACCTAACCTAACATGGTTTTGACAAGGCGGGCGTTTTAAATAGCACTGATAGCCGAGTGGTATGACCGTTGGACTGCCAAGACAAAGGTCGCAAGTTCAAATCCCGGCACGCACCAATGTCGATATATCTATGTGAAATACAATATATTTATAAACTAGATGTGCTCGCGACTCCGTCCGCGTGGAAATTCGGAAACAGCAAAAGTATTTTTAAATTGTTTTTAATATATTAGCATTAGCTAAGATTGAGCGAATTCGATTTAGTAGTTTTTACGCCATGCCGTACTATTTTATTACATGTATAGCTGTTGCCCGCGACTTCGTCCGAAGTATTTCGGATAAAACACCAGTAGTAAATTGAACTTTTAACAGAAGAGAATACCTACCAGGCAGGCTTTTTTAAGTAGGTTAAAAATCTTTAAACCACTTATTTAAATAAGAACGGTATACTTTCCGGCATTTAAAAAAAACCGCAAAAATTGAACGGTAATTACGGAAGTTACAGAAAGTCTATTGAAAATAATATATAACTGAAGAAGAGAACATAAATAAATCCGTTTTGTGCGTTTCTGAGTTCCTGTACATTGAAACTACTGTAGAAAAAAAAACCAAGGATAAAAGACAACCGTGACGACCTGATTGGCGCAGTGGCTAAGAGATTGGTTGTGGGTTCGATTCCCGCAAAAAAATAGTGATCCGTAGATGTTTGTCCCGAGTCTGGGTGTTTGTGTAAGTGAAATTTCAAGTTTGTGAAACGCACCCACGATACAGGAGAAATTCCTAGTGTGGGGCGACGTTTTAGAAACCTATACAATACAACCCATTTCTATTATTTTGGATATTTTGTCTGTGTGTCGGTTTATTCTTAATTAAGTTAAAATAGGGAATCATTGCAGTTGACTCTTATAAAAAATATTGTTATAAAACATACGACAACGACACGCTTGTATTCCGCGAAGGCGTAGGCAGAGGTGCACATATTGTACCTACTCCCACAATTTCGCTAGGTTTGGTGTAGATCCCAATGTATCAGACAAAATTTATAGAGAACTCGTGACCTAAGAGTAAGCGTCGCACGATTGTGTGTCCGTGTAAGAAGCAGCTAAGTATTCGTAAGATTAAAGGCTACTTTAAGACTGCGTGAGTCAATGGTAATGGTTGATGTTGATGGTCATGGCGAAGCATAAGGCTGTACACTCAGCCGAAATCGTTATACACAGGATAGAAAATCTATCTTGCTGATAGAATGTCCGCCTCAATGATGTTACAGCTGAAGGATGCCTTTTAGCTAGAAGTCGTTAAATTACTTTGACAGAAATATGTTCCGGAGAACCGTATGTGTTACTTGCTGCGAGAATTACAATTGTCTATGACGTAATGAGAAAAAATCTATATCTATACATATAATAAAATCGTAAACGACCCGTGTCTGTACATTCAATTTAAAAAAAGAAAAACCATTAATGCCGCCGTACCCATAATGGCGCGGCGAGATTTGGAAGTTTTATTTCATCTATATCTTATATACCGATTTCTTTTTTTTTATAAAATAGATTTTAAAGTGTACTTTTTGAATATTGGAGTTTGATAACGATATATCTATGTGAAATACAATATATTTATATATTTTATTAATACACTTGAAGAAGTGCCTAACGATTAAACACGTTATTGTGGCTAATTTATAAAAGATAGATATATACTATTGAGGACGTTTTTGTAGATCTTTTATAGACCATCATTTTTGTAATACATACTTTTGGTGTATGATTGACGTATGCGAGGATAAGAGCTCGAAAGCGCATTTTCATCCGACTTGCTTCAAATTTATCGTTACTGCTCAGCTCCTATGTGTTCTAGCGTTATGTTATATAGCCTATAACCTGCCCAGGAGTAAGGACTACAATCGTACCAAGTTTGATTAAAATCCCTTCAGTAGTTTTTGACCCATGCGTGCACATACAGACAGACAGACAAAAAATTTACTGATTGCATTTTTGTCATCACGATCGATCACCAGTTATCCTCCAATATTAATTTTGAATATATATTCAATGTACAGAATTGACCTCTCTACAGTTTTATTATAAGTATAGATAGATGATACACACATATTTTTCATATTATTATCTATACTTATAATAAAACTGTAGAGAGGTCAATTCTGTACATTGAATATATATTCAAAATTATTATTGGAGGATGACTGGTGATCGATACTGATGCCAAAAATGCAATCAGTAAATTTTTTGTCTGTCTGTCCGTCTGTCTGTCTGTCTGTCTGTCTGTCTGTCTGTCTGTCTGTATGTGCACGCATGGGTCAAAAACTACTGAAGGGATTTTAACCAAACTTGGTGCGATTGTAGTCCATACTCCTGGGCAGGTTATAGGCTATATAACATAACGCTAAAACACATAGGAGCTGAGCAGTAATGATAAATTTGAAGCAAGTCGGATGAAAATGCGCTTTCGAGCTCTTATCCTCGCATTCGTTGATCATACACCAAAAGTATGTATTACAAAGATGATGGTCTCCAAAAGATCTACAAAAAAGTCTTCAATAGTATATATCTATCTTTTATAAATTAGCCACAATAACGTGTTTGATCGTTAGGCATTTCTTCAAAGTGTCTCAACACACGACAATCCGGAGCGTGCATGGAGGGTAGTTTGACAAGATTTCTATAAGCAGTATTGGTTGCACCCGCTATATGTAATATTATAGTAAGCACATGACTTCGAAAAGACATTAGTGTGTGCCGGGATTTGAACTTGCGACATCTGACTTAACAGTCTAACGGTCATACCACTCGGCTATCAGTGCATTAAGTTCCTTGGAATAAGCGCACTTTAGATTTTAAAAATACAGATACGTAGTTTTTAGATATAAGTTTAAAGTAGGTTTTATTAAATAATAATAATAATTAGTTTGTTTAGTTTTTTTTGGACAAACATCTACGGATCACACTTTTTTTGCGGGAGTCGAACCCACAACCAATCGCTCGCGCTCAAAACAAATGCCAAGGATAAAAGACAACCTGATGGCGCAGTGTAGCCACTGCGCCAATCAGGTCGTCACGGTTGTCTTTTATCCTTGGCATTTTTTTTTTCTACAGTATTTTCAATGTACAGAAACTCAGAAACGCACAAAACGGATTTATTTATGTTCTCTTCTTCAGTTATATATTATTTTCAATAGACTTTCTGTAACTTCCGTAATTACCGTTCAATTTTTGCGGTTTTTTTTTAAATACCGGAAAGTATTCTTAGTTAAATAAGTGGTTTAAAGATTTTTAACCTACTTAAAAAAGCCTGCCTGGTAGGTATTTTTTTCTGTTAAAAGTTCAATTTACTACTGGTCTTTTATCCGAAATACACGCGGACGAAGTCGCGGGCAACAGCTATACATGTAATAAAATATTACGGCATGGCGTAAAAACTACTAAATCGAATTCGCTCAAACTTAGCTAATATATTGAAAACAATTTAAAAATACTTTTGCTGTTTCCGAATTTCCACGCGGACGGAGTCGCGGGCACATCTAGTAAAACACAAAATTACACTGTTCAAGTTCACAAAAATAAAGTTAGTTATTAACTTTATTGTATGTTATTTGGTTGCAGAATATTGTTGTTTCTTATTATTCACTAAAACTTTTTAAGTTACTTTTATCAATTAGAATTGGGTTTTACTATTTTTTATTAATTAATGAAACGGAGCTAATGTTATCATGGCGTGGTGTTGCCATATCGTATCGCTTAAGGTATACGATGCATTTATCTGGTAAGGAACATAATAAATTCATTATATTACATATCACACAAGTACCTACATAGACTAATCAAAAATAGTGGTTGAAGAAAACAAGTGTCGCGGTTATAGACACACACAGCATTTCGACCTACCTTGATCGCACAGCACAGCTTACCGCTTACCGACGCCTGCCGACGAAAAGCTCTCCTTCCGTGACCATTTCTATAGACACCGATTTTACCTGAAGTTTTCTAATCATCACCTAACAGCTTGAAATTATACCGCCTTTCACAATACCAGAGTTGTTTTTCCTATTACTAAATCTCCTGCACGATGCAAGAACATACTTTTACTACTCCGAGGGTGGGAAGTAGGAGGAAGAAGGCTCTAGTAAAAGGAGTAGGTAAAAAAATGTACTCTCTAGTAAAATAAACGTATAAATGCTGCACTATCAATTTTTAGAAATAATTTAAACGATATGTTTACTAATGGGTTTCTAAGTTGATTTTGAAAAGTAATTTGAAGATTGCTTTAGCACACCAGCCGCATTCAGACGAAATAAAAATCCTTTTCATGTGTCATATATTATATATTTTGAATATTTTAACATAGATTCTAAAAATAGAAATTTTGTGGTTACATTGAACAAATTGAACATGAAAACACGCCACTTAATACTGAACAACGATCACATAATTAATCATCACCACATCCACTAGCACTACATTTAACACTCATATACTATGACGGTCCGAGCTTTTCTAACCACTTACTATGATCTCAAGATATCTCATAAGACAACCCCCACAGTTTTTTACTATGAATTCGATTCTCTTGACACCGTCTCCGTACCCCGCTTTCTATACTGCGTCGCCCTCTTAACTTCTTCAATATTCTCCGGAATTTCGCCCTTGGGGTTCAAAACTCAGTTTTGTTTGCTTCTACGACCGTCTTCTCCTCCACCATATACCTATTATATTTTCATCATTTCATTGTAATTTTTTCACCAGCACCCACCCACTGTTTAAAACACATTAGGTACGTTTTCATAACTACCTAATATTGTACTCGTATTACACACTAGTACATTTAGTACATTGTATAACTCGCACATGTATATATTATCCTAATGTCACGTATTATCCCATATGAGAATCACCTACTCGTCTGTGGTCATTGCCAAACCCATCAATAAATCGTATTAGGTATTCACGAAGGAAGTGGCACACACACAATACGGTAAAAATATAGGATGTACAACGTTCAAATAATGGCACAATCAAAGATATTAGATATTATTCGTGTTTCTATAGGCATAATGGTCTTATTTTTTTGGCTGCAACAATTTTCTTTGAAACAAAACTTACTATTTTGATATGCGTGGTGGTGAATGGTGATGCACACAATATGTAATTAAATGTTTAAGTAATTATGATAACGAACTGAAGCTACGTAGCTATTGCGACCCGTGTTTAATAGAGAACAATGGCAAATGCGTTTTAATAAGACTCTGAGTGTAGGAAAAAGAGGTGCCTTTTGAAGTCAGTGCAGTGTGTCAGTGAGTCGCGTACGGTACAGAGAAGAGTCTCCAAGACATCATAACTCTGATGAAGGAGACCGACTCGGACGACGACGTGTCCAAATTCGTGGCGAAGAACCTGCACAAGCTCTAACCACGTAGACGTCACCAGGCTGCTGAAGGACATTACGTTCCTGAAGTAAAACCAGGCCGAGATGCAGCAAAAGTTGGAGGTCTTATAACACCATAAGTGATATGCGCGCCGAAGTAGTGTTGTTGCGCAATGCAATTTCTAACGAAAAAACACGAATTTCACGGAGTACGGTGCGTGTTCCCACTAATCATCTCGAAAAATCCTCAAAGATGAGTTCTGGCTTAAGGGTGTTTTGTATCGCCGGTTTCCGTGGCACCAACCAGCTAAACATGACGCCGACACTTCGTATTGTAATGTAGTTATTTGTTATTACGTATTTATTGTATTTTTAAGTTAAATTAATAAAGTATTATATGACACTGATACAGAAATGATCTACTTTTCTAATATGAGATGAAGAAAAGGTGGTGCCAATTATTCCTATCTTCCATCATTTATATCACGATGTCTAAATTATGATGGTCTATGAAACCAGAAAAAGCTTTGACCAAATATACCCAATGCAATATTTTTTCCAATAATTATTTTTATTACTTGTTACTATGCACTCTCGTCCCCTACCAGTACCACACCATAGAGCGGGGTTACCTTTGTTAGCGAGCACAAAATCGATACCGATACGATGCCACTCCTAGCCGCCATCTTGTTCGGATATATGATTGATAATTAAATTGCTCTTAAATGGTATGGAATGCTGGAAAGGTGCAGATATACTATTATCTCTCTATAGAGGATGGGTTCACCCTCTATATAGTGGGCACACCATTTAGTCTCTCTCTGTATATCGATAATAAAAACAGCCTATAACTGTCCCACTGCAGGGCAAAGGCCTCTTTTCGTATAGAGAAGGATTGAGCACTGATCACCACACTAGCTCACGCTATATCGATACAGCTGAATAATTATTCCCGGGCTGGCCAGGCTTTCCAACACTCTCACACCGTCATTCTTTTTTCAATAAACAGAGCAAACTTTTCATTAAAACAATCTAATCAGCCAAATGCTCCACCTATCACCCACCTTACTTGAGCTCGATTAGTCTAATTCTCATCTCGGTTAACCTTAAAAATAAAAGTAGTGAAAAATAAAACATTTACCTTTCACTTATCAATACATTCCTTCACGCGCCTTTCGATATAACATGATGCACTTTGGACACAACTCTAATTTATTTAGCTATAACCGGGTAAACTATCGACACGTATGGTAAAGGTAAAGCACACCCGGGTACATCGGCGCGTTTGACACAACTGCTGGGGACTACACTAGCCGCCGCGCCGCGCCGGCCACCGCCCGGTGCGCGGCACTGTATTATCAAAGGCGGGCGGGCAATCTGCGCAGCCTCACCTGCCCCTCCACCCGCTTCCCGCCTGTCCTAACAAGTCCTTGTTTGTGAGTATAAATCGATACAGCTAAATATTCCCGGGCCCAACCTGTACCTACTATGTTGGTAATGCGGCGATTCTATCTCTATAGCATTTTATTTTATTTAATCGAAGTCGTGATATAATGTTATGATTACATATTATTATTGCATATTAACATTTAATTTATATTTTACAAGTTGCTACTGAGCGCTGTTGAAATCTATATACTTTGATTGCGTTGGTATACTTATTATTATACCATTCAACGATGGCGCGTTACGCTGATTGAAAGTGCATTAGTGTTGTAGCAAAAGCAAGTCTATCGATATCGATAATATCAGACATAATATCGACAGTTATATTGATACTAGGATAGTGTTATTTAAAAAATTTAAAAATAATTACTTAACCATCGTCAGTCAAAAATGTCATGATGGTTTTAAGTGTTTACAATTCATCATCTTCATCAGCCGAAAGACGTCCATTGTTGAACAAAGCCCTCCACCTTAGAACGCCACCAGGAACGATAACTTGTCATTTGCATTCACCGGTTTCCGGCAACTCTGACGATATCGTCGGTCCACCTGGTGGGAGGCCTGCCATCACTACGTCTTCCGTTTCGTCGTGGCCACGCGAGAACCTGTCTTTTCCAGCGGCGGACGGTTGCCAAGCTTCTTGCGTAGTACCCTCGAGGATGACGGAATCGAATATCTTCTGGAGTACGGGTTTTCCGTGTAATTCCATAATCACCAGGCGCCTTGTCGTTCTTAAGCTGTTTCAGAGCCACTCTAATCTCGTTCAGGCAGTTTAGCTCTGGTGTCCTGAGCTACAATGAGAACGGGTTCCCGTGTACAGCTGTCCGTAAAACCTCTCGGGCTCTCTCAATATCTTCGGTTTAATAAGTATTATTCTCTTGCGCGTTCTTATAAGCACCAAACCGATAGTTTCCTTAGTAACACTAGAATAACACAACGATAGGTCATGAGTGATATATGAGATACTAATTCTGCGATTATATTAATAGTGTCGATTGCAATAATATTCCGAAAACGTGCAGATATGTTACTAGGTTCAACGCCGGTGATCACCGACTTGTACGAGGCCTTTTGAATATAAACTTCAAGCTAAAACGCACCCGTCTGATAAAGTCCACGCTCCGGCCTACCCCGTTTCAAACCATTGCTAGCTCTGAAAGATTCCAAATGAAACTTAAAAACCGATTCGATATGCTGGAAACCGAGCGTGTCGTTGATGAGGACTTAAGCAAAGTAGTGGAAGTCGTGAGGGATGTGGGTAACAGGTTCTGTCGGAATAGGCATGCGGGCAGGAACTCCAAACTTTCAGACGAGACTCTGGAATGAGAGAGAGACGAGCAAATCAGGGCCGCGGTGGCAGAAAAGCAAGCAGTCACGAAACAAGTTCGAAAAGCGGTACGGCGGGATCTTTCCTTTCAGTGTTCCAATACATGCCTCCTTAACGAGGCAATAAAACAAAACCGAGGTTCCTATGTATTCGTGAAACAACTCGAGAGGAACCACATGACTAAGCTGACTACCGCCGATGGTCGGATCGTCTCCTCTAAGCCAGAGATCCTCTCGGAGGTGGAAGACTTCTATGGCCAGTTCTATGCCTCGCAATCTCCGCTACCTGAACCCGTCCCCTGTGATCCTCAAGCTGTTTTAGCACGACTCTATACCGACGAATTTCCCAACGTTAGCATTGATGAAATTGAGTTGGCCCTCAAACAATTAAAAAATGGAAAAGCCCCGGGCATGGACGGAGTAACAACTGAGCTCTTAAGGGCAGGGGGAATTCCTATCTTTAAGCAGCCGCAGTGTATTTTCATCTCCATTCTGCACGAAGGGAGAACTCATTGAGCGTGGAGCAGGAGCATGGTAGTTTTATTCTTCAAGAAGGGGGACAAGACCCTTCGCAAGAACTATCGCCATATATAGCTCCTGGCCACGTCTACAAATTGTTTTTGAGCGTTATCACAAATAGGCTGACGCGACGGTTGGACAACTTCTAACCATCAAAGCAGGCCGGGTTTCGCGGAGGATTTGGCACCATAGACCACATACACACTCTGATGCAGAGAATACAGAAGACCCAAGAATATAATCAGCCTCAGTGTCTCGCCTTCGTGGACTATGACTCCGTCAAGACCTGGTCTGTTCTGGACTCCCTGCAGCGGTGCCAAGGTGCTCGAGGTGCTGAGGAGCCTGTATGACGCTGCAACTATGTCTGTCCAAGACCAGAACAGTTAAAAAAAACGATTTTATTGCATCGAGGAGTAAGACTGGGGATGTGATATCCCCAAAACTGTTTACAAATGCACTAGATGACGTTTTCAAGACTCTAAACTGGATCGGGCGGGTATCAATATAAAAGGCGAATACATCTCGCACTTAAGGTTTGCCGATGATATCGTAGTCATGGCAGAATTGCTGCAGGAAGTTCAAGAGATGCTGTATAGCCTAAAGGGAGCTTCCCAACGAATTGGTCTTTGGGTGAACCTGGACAAGACGTAGTTCATGTCTAATTACCGCGTCGCTCCGGGACCAGGAATCATCGATAGCACGCCTCTCGAAGTTGTCAAAGAGTATGTCTATCTCGGATAACTAACGCAGTTGGGTAGATACAACTTCGAAAAGGAACCCGATAGGAGGATTCAGTTGGCCTGAAGACGAAAGTGTTCAACCAGTGCGTCGTCCCTATAATGACGTACGGATCCGAGACGTGGACACTGACTGTGGGGCTAATCCATCAGCTCAAAGTCACTCAACATGCTATGAAAAGAGCTATGCTCGGAGTCTCTCTGAAGGACAAAATTCGGAATGAAGTGATCCGTCAGAGAACCAAAGTGACCGATATAGCTCTGAAACTTAGTAGGTTGAAATGGTGATGGGCTGCCCACATTTGGAAACCTGGCTTGTTCAGTACCCTTAGCACGAATATTTCGTACGTTCGTCACGTAATCGTATCGAATAAACTATTCTTTAACGTAAACTATTCGATAGCTGAAGCCATCGGCAGCACGAATTTTTATGTCTTACTTTCTTGTACTCGATAGCTCGATACTATAGTTTATAAAGGCCTAGAACACACGATAAAAATGAACGAATGTAATTGAACGATACGTTTTAAAATTAATATTATCGTATTTGTGCAGACATTTACTGTACGTAAGAATAAATATTAAGTGTTGAAACTTATGTATAAAACTGTCTTGATTAAATTTATTAAATTATTTTACAAAAACATGAAGTTGATAATTAATTATAAATGCTTAAAAAATAATTTCATACTTCTTGATTTCCGAACGCAGCTTTGACAATAATTCGCATGACCATGACGAATTACCTACGTCACGCAGAGTTTGCTAAGTTTATTAATTTACAATTTGCGTAGTACCTATTATATATATAGTAAAGTAGTACTATATTTATTACTCATAGGCCGTTAAAAAAGCTCTTTTAGTTTCACATTTATAATAATTATAAAATACTACAGTTAATATCATTTGGGGTGTAAGTAAAATGCCGCCACAAGTGTTGATATCTATGTACGCTGGCGGATCCTGGGCGGTCAACCTGGCTACCATTCTTGTTCACTGAAAAATTTCTCACCACTGCCTGAACTATTCCCATGAGATAATGAGCTCGTGTATATACAAAGAAGAAGATTACTACTATTTACCAACTGTGTATAACCTATGCTGTACATAAAATTTGTTGTTTATTTTTGTATAATGTACCTATTAGGAGAATAAATATGCTTTGTGCAATATAACTTAACAAAACTCTTTATTTAGCGTATATAGTGCGTATAATGATACATTTACTCAGGTATTGTAAGGAACTCATTAAATATTGTTTATGTAAGTAAAGGTGTTACTTAAATGTGTTTATAAAGTTATAACCTAATTTATAATATTTTTTAAGGCAAATGTAGATATTTATAACATTTGTAATTACTTTACCATTGTAATTAATTATTATTATATAAAAACAATACAAATTAGTCTTAAAATTATTAGTAAACAATAAAAATCACAACAGTTGTAAAGAGACCTAAGTACAGTCAGCATCAAAAGTCAATGACCATATTCAGATTTTCAAAATCACTGTACATTATAACACCCATAAATCGCTCAACAAGATAAGGCGCCAGTATTGAATGAACATCATTAAAGTTCAAAATTAACTGAACACTACTCATCAAAGGTCACTGAACACCATTTTGTCAAAAATTGCTGATCGTTATAATATCCGAAAACATCATAACATTCAGTTTTACAAAAGTCACTGAACAATATAAAATGCTTATTTTGGTTATCTAGTGTAATCACGGCAACGTCCAAAAATAACTTAACATCATAAATAACAAAAGTTACTGAACATTACTTTGTTTCGGATACGTAGCGTGTAAACTTATACTATCAAAAGTAGCTGAACTGCAAACTAAAAAAGTGCTCGTTACTATCTTCAGAGTTATAAATCCAATCTTGACCTATACAAACTAAATCATGTAAAAAAAATTAAATGGATGTAAATTTCGAATTTAACTTTCCAAAATAATTCCGTTTGAATTTATACCATCTTTATTTATAATGTTCATTTGTCATTAAAGCGCAATTGATAACTAATACAATAATTATAGATGATAAATAATTGCAACCGCAATGGTCTACATCCGATAAAAAGTGATAATCAAGTAAAAATATTCTTTTTACATTCAAGGGTAAACAGTTTTTCAAATACCCACAACTATGTTTCCCAAAGAATTGAATTAAAATGGAATTTGTGTGAATTTTGAAAATGAGTCTTATATGTATACAGATTAAGTTTTAATTCAATCGTAACTATAAAAATCATAAACTAAGTCGACGTTATGAATTTGAAGAGAATCTGCGTGATTTTTGGAAATGAGTCTTATTGCCTTACGAATAAGGTTACAATTCAATCGAACTAAAAAAATCATTAATTATGTCGATGGTATAAATTCAAACAGAATTATTTTGGAAAGTTAAATTCGAAATTTACATCCATTTTTTTTTTACATGATTTAGTTTGTATAGGACAAGATTGGATTTATAACTCTGAAGATAGTAACGAGCACTTTTTTAGTTTGCAGTTCAGCTACTTTTGATAGTATAAGTTTACACGCTACGTATCCGAAACAAAGTAATGTTCAGTAACTTTTGTTATTTATGATGTTAAGTTATTTTTGGACGTTGCCGTGATTACACTAGATAACCAAAATAAGCATTTTATATTGTTCAGTGACTTTTGTAAAAATGAATGTTATGATGTTTTCGGATATTATAACGATTAGCAATTTTTGACAAAATGGTGTTCAGTGACCTTTGATGAGTAGTGTTCAGTTAATTTTGAACCTTAATGATGCTCATTCAATACTGGCGCCTTATCTTGTTGAGCGATTTATGGGTGATATAATGTACAGTGATTTTGAAAATCTGAATATGGTCATCGACTTTTGATGCTGACTGTACAATCAATTATTTAAAATGTGTAAAATTCTCCCAGCTAGCCTAAAATATGAATATTTATTATTAGTAAATCAGCATGGCAATCAGGAGCATAACTTATCACTACGATCACTTACATAATTATAACAAAAGGTTGTTTCCTAACAGTTGAACATAATTGTTTGATGTAGGTACCTAGGATTAGTAACTACTATGGAGATAGGACACTGAAAATGAGTTTACCATAATTATGAACTAATAGCTTGCCTGTAGACATCAGAGGGGAAACAAATAAGAATATAATATATATGAAAGACTACCTACTAAAGATACACTTGTTGGATAGTCTACAATTCATTATAATGAATACAAATATAATCAAACATTGCATAGCAATTTAAAGTAGTTTAAAACTCAATAAAGACTTATCTGAGTGTATTGATAGACTGTTTAATACAGTTTTGTGGACCATCATTTACTATAACATTACCTGTAACCTGTAATGTTTTAATAATAATAATGATACCATGTTTATTGTAGGTACTATGTTTAATGTACCTAAGTACAAAAAAAATGAAAAAATAGCAATGTAATCAATCACAATACCTATAGTTACAATAAATATTGAAAGTTTTGTTTTATTTATTTATTAACTTTTGTTATATTCTAAGCTCTTGAAGTAAGGAATATTGTAAAAATAGGTTCTAAGGTATTAGTCAGGGGCCTCCGTTACATAGTTATTGTCTTACACTGGTAACCTAACCTAACCTAAAGATAATTGCTAATCAACTAATCATGCTAACTTAACTTTTAATTATGAGGCCATTATACAAAATTAAGAAGCACAAACAAACTGAGTCATAAATTTAATGTTTCTCCATTATACCTAGGTATATGTCTGTTTGCCAAATAAAATTAATCATGTCAAGTAAAACCTCTAGTAGAATCATGATTAATGTGTTCCACCACTTAAACTGTCTGTATAAGTAGGTACCTACAATCAAATATAGCTATTTATATAATAAGTAAGCTATAAAGAAATGAAACTAATTATTTAACTCCTCGCGTAGAGGTATGTTTATGTTTTATGCCGTAATTCTTGTCTATCCCTTCTTGCCTCGTTAGCCAAACACCAAGAAAAAGAATAAAATGCCGTGGTTGTCGGTCTATATGATCTTAATCAATACATTATTAATTAAATTTATTGATAAAACATATAAATATCTCTCAGCTAATACTTCTCGATACTTCGATAGACCTCTCACCAACAAAATGGCGGTGACAACGTTATAGTATTTTACTATAGTCCGTTGACTATACTAAATGTCAGAAAAATATTAGTGCTGCCAATTTTCCTACATTTTGTGTTTACTATTCGATAACGTTACGATTTACTATTCTATTACTATGTATTCGAAAGTTGACATAAAATATTCGTGCTGCCGATTTTTAGTTCCATAAACGCCCACCTGAGCGCTGTCAAAATTCCCATACAAAATTTTACGATAACTATTCTATCACGTTAACTATTCGATAGACAAAAATATTCGTGCTAGGATGACTGGAACTACGACTACTGATGGCTGGAATTCGTCGAGACTTCTGGTGAGACGATTCGTGAAGAACCTCGAAAACCATAGAATCAAAAATCGACAATCGACTAAATTTTCTGTGTAGTATCGATCGTTTAGCAACACTACGATGCTTCACGCCCTCGTGCACCACCTTCTCATCCGGCCAACTCCATGCCACCCACTTTCCACCCACTTTTTAACCCCCGCTCCATGTAGACTACCCGATAGCATTGGATCAATACAGCAAAGAGTTAGCTATCGGGCGTGGTCACTAAAGCGTTTTTTCACAAAATGTTAGGACTGCCAAAGCTCGTTCTCTTTATTTACACTTTTTGAAATGCTAAGACATAAGAAAATAACCATAGAAATACGTTTCCAATATCTTTGATGAGCATTCATTAATATTATTATTATTTCCTAAGAAACGAACACGACATATTATGACATACCTGCTCAATGTATAGATCTGGGACAGGAATCGTGCTCGTGCATCATCGCATCAAAGTGCCAAGTTGGAAGAAATCTGCACCAGTTTCTCTAACGACCCGCGTGGTATATGTGCACGTCCGGATGCACTGGCGCGACCGCAGTGACTGAGTCTAGAGTTCTAGCCGATCTAGGGTGTGCTGTCCCAGTCCGCAATGCAGTATTGCACATGCGCGTTGCGCTTTGAGGAAAAGGGGATGAGTGCACTCGCCTCCCTATCACCAGGTTGGCGCAGTGGCTAAGCGATTGGACTGCTGCGCTAGGGGTTGCGGGTTCGATTCCCGCACGGGACAAAAATTTGTGCGATCCGCAGATATTTGTCCCGAGTCTGGGTGTTTGTGTATGTGATATTTCATGTTTGTGAAACGCACCCACGATACAGGAGAAATTCCTAGTGTGGGGCAACGTTTAAAAAAAAATTAACAGATTTTACCCTGCACATTTACACGCACGCCATATTAATTAACATACCTGGTGGTATAAAGGGTAATATAATGTCGCACAATAAATATAAAACACATATATAAAGTAAAAGAATATCACTTTATATATGTTAAATGTACTGTGATGTTATCACAGTACATTTAATCACAGCACGACGCACTACACAGCACAGCGAAATGAAGAGTAGGTATCATGTCAGATTATTAATTACTAGATACCTGTTGCCAATTGTTTCACGCATATTCTCTGGCCACTTCCTTATGCTTTCGTACTAAAACCGTCATGTCACATTCCATCCAGGTGATGTTCTACCAGACTGACAAAGTACTTTAAATTAGGTTAGCCGTTGTACCGTGGTTGATTTTGTCATACTCACATTTTTAAAAGGTTTTAGTTCATAGATATTACATAACGATCTTAACAAACAACACAGCAACACTTCAAAACATTATAATGTAATTATAACTATTACTATATACTAAGCACACGGCACATAATAAGTAGGTATTATTATAGTTATGCAATGTTATTATGATAATAAAATAGATATTATTATAGTTACCTACTGCCACCGCCATTCCCACTTATTCTTAGGCCACTTAAGTTCGTGTGCGATGCGTTAACGCCGCGTCTTGCAGTATTGAACACAACACATGCAGTATTTATTCAACTATTTACATATGTATGCAAGGAAAATCTTGTAGTTGAGTAAATACAACAACTGCATCGTTATTCGATACGCGAGGTAGATTTACGGTTGTCTGGTTGCATCGACGCGATATCACTGACTGAGAGCGGCTGGCGTCTTTCGCTGCATCGATAATAAGCGCATGTGCATTGCAGATTACAGTAGACCCTCTTCCCCGTTTACCTCCCTAAATATATGTATTATCCAGTAGATATTGTGAAAATGATTGATGAATATAACAAATGTTCAATTTTCGGTACAGCAATATAGCTATGTAACATTTTCTTACGCACCGATAAAATAGGTCTAATGAAGAATAGTAATTAATTTAGACTAATCTTGGCCTTTTTACAAACTTTATTCGCCAACTCTACCTGCTTAGGAAATTCGCTAATAAATCAACATATTATCGCCTATTATATTCGCAAATGCATGAATATAAGTACAACTCTGTACTCTTGCAAAAGAAAAACTCATATAACTCTATATGAGTTTTTCTTTTGCAATCATTTCCTCAATAACAGGCATGTCAGCTGCTCTATGAAAGATGAACCTATGCTAGACTTACCGTGTTCCTGATTGAATATGCCGAAACGTGTGAACATCCTGCTATTTAGCGCAGACGACAATCTAGGCGACTAGCACGCTCTACTGACCGCAGTGACTGCCGACTGGTACCATATTAGTAGACCACAAGGAATATGGTGGCATCAACCTAGTGCGCATGATCCTGTACCCCTTGTTTACGTGCAGTGTAATGCGGCGTCTCGCTTACAACAACATAAATGAGCAGCTTTTTTAAAACGCAATATGATTTAACATTATAAGTATAATTTAACATTGCAATACTATATAATCTACTTATAATACCTAAAACTAATAGGTAATATAATAAAGTCTAGGTACATCATACTTTTTCATAATAATTCATCATAATGTCAAATAAAAAATCTAAAAATTATGCGTCGATGAATTCCTCCTCATCGCTGTCGACTGGCAGGGTGACCAAAAGGTACGTTGAATGGTAACGCAAATTCTTTGGCAAAAAAACAAGCCTGCCACGCTTGATTGACGTAATTCATTGTTTCCGCATGGCTGGGTACACACGACAGATTTTGTTTCCGTTTGTCTGATCAGACTTTCTGATCATATTTTCTCGATGCACATCCGATATTTGCTTCAGGCTTTTTCTGAACTAACTTGTTCACAAGAGCGATCTTTCGCCTTTCTGACTTGGACGCCCGATCCGACTATCGTCGGTATCGGATGTGTGTTGAATGTTCAAACAATATAATGGCTCTAACGCCTTCCGATAGCCGGATCAGACTATCGTATCCGACTATCTGATGAATATTGGTGGCATTACCGGATACCCGTGAGCTGCCCGACGTTAATGTTAGTACGGGTATATCTACACTATCTATACATTGTCTCTGCATGCTGTCATTGAGGGGCTCGTAGCAACGTGGCTACCGCGCGTGATGGGTGGGTGATGGGTGACCGTTTTCACATGTCGAGACCTCTCCGGGCTTCGGAAGGTACGTTAAGCCGTTGGTCCTGCGCCTGATCTCTCTCCGGTCGTGTCGATCTGCCGTCCCATCGGACTTTGAGAGAGAAGGATTAAGGAGTGCACTTGTGTTTGCACGCATACTTGTGCACTATAATATCTCCTGCGTAGTTGGCTACTCTCAGATGAGATCAGCCGCCGTGACCGAAACTCGACCAGGAGAACGTTATGTTGTCATGTGTATAAAATGCTTCTTTTGAATATCTAGCTTGTGCAATTGGATGTATCGTATACTGTCTGTGGACACTGTGGACAGATTCTTTTATTCGTCTCAAATCTTATAGATACAGTAAATAAAGTTTTCTATTAAAGCCTGCCATGACCCTGCCCGCACAATGAGAAAATGGTCGAATCGGTATGCTTTTATCGTCCATATGTGAAGATACCACATGATATCGAATATCGGCTACCGGTGTCCGACAACAATATCGGATCGGATAATAAACGCTCTAAGGGGATCCCTAGAACGTGTCTGATTTGTGTGCCCTCAAACTAAAGAGCGGCTCATCCCACTGGCGTTGGGACAAAAGTTTGTCGGGTAAATCCGCATTTGGGCGAGGTATTAATAATAAGCATTCACTAGAAAAAATCTAGCTAGAAAATGTCTACTTAGTCAAATTTTTTGTACTGTGAACCGATAAGAGAAAACTGGAAAAATTAACCTGCTCGGGAATACACTGCATTGACAGCATTCAGAATTACCAAAGAAGTGACATATTTATCTCATTCCTATAAGTACACAACCAGGTTCAATTGTAAAAATATAACCCGAATGCATAACCTCCTTCTTTTTTTAGTTGGTTAAATTTAGCCGGTAGATATGCGATTTTAGGCAGGAGTATAATATGTCAGTTAATATTCTGAGGATTTCTCTTGGTCTGGCCTTTGATCGGGACTGTGTTTTCTAGAAACACGTCCACACTGAGCGTAACAACGTTGTGGCAAATATTCGTAGAAATATTACAAGTGTGTACGCACCTTTAGGTAGGTAATGTGTACCTATTCACATGGAAGCCAATTATTGCACACACCTAGCTAGTATTAACCTAATTAGATACATAATACATTACTTGCGCAAGCTCGGTCAAATAAAGCCAAGCTGAAGAAAAATACAAGTTACTGGCTAAAAAACAACTTTACAACTATATTCCCACAAGGGGTAGGCGGAGTAATATTTATAGGTATCAACAGTTCGCCATTTACCTTATACTTCATAGGCGGGAGCTATTGCCGATAAACTTGCAGAAATCCTGATACCGTGCTGGTGCTGAAAATAAACAATAAAAAACTCAAAAACACTTTGCCTGACCTGGGAATCGAACACAGGACCCCATGCCCAGCAGTCGGGCCTTGCTACCGCTGGACCAGCGAGGCAGCACCATCTATATACAGTTATTATGAACTCTTCAGGTAACACGTTGCCAAAGAACGTTTAGTTCTTCAAACCACTTATCAACGCCATCTACATTCAATGGCGACAATTTTTTTTCTTGAGGTAATTCATTAAGTTCCAGTTCCAATCACTAGACGGCGCTCAGTTCGTCAGAAGCTAATTAGCTACAGTCTGCTAAATTACCAAAGTTCGTTGAAGCTATGACTAAAATTAAAAGATGGCGCTAATACCAAACAAAAGCTGAGCGAATTGATTAGTAAATATTATATGAAAGAATTTAAACCTATAGCCGTCGGTACTGCTTATAATAATGACTTTGTACTCTATTTGTTTTCAATGCAAAACTATTTACATATTAAGCTGAATTTCATAATCGGACGCCATAAAATATGAAGGAGAACGCTAAGGATGACTAAGATGAGCACTTTGCCCCATCATATTTTATGATGCGGTGCAGCGTACGCAGATCCTACGTCTCGACCTAAGGTAAGAATGAGGACAGCATGGTGTTTCACCCAGTAAGAGCCTGGCACACGCCTACGTCCACCGCAGGACGCAGCAAGTCCAAGTGGATCTCGACAAATAGGAACTATTTCGACAAGAAAGGGAGAGATGGGATGTCGTCTTACATTACATAAGGATAACACAATCAGTGGCGTGCATTGGTTTTCGGACTAGGTAGGCATTACACAAATGGGAGTTTTTTTTTTTACGGCAAACGCGATTATTTATCATACACTGCGGAATTGGCACATAATTATCTTCCCGAATCCATAAAAAGATATATAGGTATACCCTCTTCAATAACCAAAATATCGATTTTATAGGTACCTAACTATATTATTGCAGTGGCGTGCATTGGTTTTTAGACTAGGTAGGCATTAGACAAATGGAGTTTTTTTTTAACGTAAAACGCGATTATTTAACATACACTGCGGAATTGGCACATAATTATCTACCCGAATCCATAAAAAGATGTATAGGTATACCCTCTTCAATCACCAAAATATCGATTTTTAAGTACCTACCTAAATATATTGTTGTTTTTTAATACCTACGTTCGGCAAGTTCTGACCTCCGCGTTAGTTAAAAAACTTTACAAATAAGTTGATTTACCACTATGAAGATATCGTGTAAATAGAGAATGTATGAGTGTCCGGCTAGTGGCAATTGGCCTATGGGACGGTTTATATAACTCGCAATTCTGCTTACACTATCGTGAAATACCTGCACACATGATAGTAATTTTATTGTATTTATGTAACACACTAGATTTGATTTTATACTAAGTAATAACTGTACCGCGATCGTGAATACCTCAATGGGCTTAAAGCTTATACCTACTTACAAATTCAGTATTAAAAAAGTGATTATGAGATTTCGATTACGTCACAATGAATGAAAAGACAGTGTTTTAAAAGGAAATAGGCTTAACTTAATTGATAATATTGAAATAGGTACATTCGTAGTCTCGTGAAGACGTTGTTTACGTAAACAAAACTAAGGTACTTACCTATTCGTCGAAAAATGTTGAAATCAATCATTTGCTCACATAATTTTAACTCCACCAAACTCCTCTTGACATTTTTAGGCAAATTTATCGGCACTTGGACTTTTATTTACTGCCACAAACATCTAATTGTTTTGTCAACAAACGAAATCTTACTAAAGTTGTTTGCATGTAATTTATCAATACATGTTGCATTTTCACCACAAACAAAACACTGTAATTTATCTAAATTCATGAAAATGCCATTATTTATGTAACACTTTCTAAAAAATCACTCATAATTAAAGAAATTGTTTACATTGTTTGCACTAAAGTAAAAATCGCGCGCGTAAATGACATAATATAGCAGACTGCAGGGTTACCAGATTTATAAAACCTTTTACCCGTACTGAAACGGTTTAAATCCGTATTTTAATTTGTATAAAAATCTTTTTGTCATAAGAACTATATAATATAACACATAAAAGTTTACTTTACTTAAAAAAATAAATAGGAATAGGCTAAAATATGGTACGAAATCTAACGAAGCATTTTTTTTTAATAAAAATTAGTCTAATGTTGTTTAAGAAACATATAAACAGGAAGATTTTTATGAATTTGGCAACATTGCCCGACATTCGACGGAGAAGAAAGTATAAGGAATGCTTGCTCTCTTTCTGATTTGCTTAAGAACTATGAGTCTATAACAGCCAATAAGAGACTCGGAAATGTAATGCATTAGATTGCAACATGAATGCAGCCAATATTAATCAAAGTAGGCTTGCCTACCTTGGTCGGCTAATTTGCGAATGTCAAATGTCAGTGTAATACGTATGGAAAAAGTGGATTTATATTTCGGTCGTATTATACTAAAGAAGTGTGTGTGTGTATACGAATACGCAAATTCTTTTCTAGTGTGCGTGGATTTAGTAGGCAGCTTGACGACTGCCTACTATTGCGTCATGCTATGAATGGACGATCGTAGTATATTTTTGTGATGGATAATAGAAGTATTTTATTTGTGCAGTATATTTTGAAGTATAATTATTGTTTTATATTAATTGGTATGATGAATTATTTTATTTATTTAGTAAATATAATGTGTTGAATTTCTGAGGTAGGCACTGCTTAATTGCCTATATGGGATGCACGCCACTGTATTATTGTTTTTTTTATACCTACGTTCGGCATGTTCTGACCTCCGCGTTAGTTAAATAACTTTACAAATAAGTTGTTTTATCACTCTGAAGGTAACGTGTAAATAGAGAATGTATGAGTGTCCGGCTAGAGGCAATTGGCCTATGGGACGGTCAATATAGCTCGCAATTGTGCTTACACTATCTTGAAATATACATGATAGTAATTTTATTGTATTTATGTAACACACTAGATTTGATTTAATACTAAGTAATTACTGTACCGCGATCGTGAATACCTCAATGGGCTTAAAGCTACCTACTTACACATTCAGTATTTAAAAAGTGATTTTGAGATTTCGATTACGACACAATGAATAAAAGACAGTGTTTTAAAAGGAAATAGGCTTATTGTAATTGATAATTTTGATATAAGTACGTTCGTAGGCTCGTGAAGACGTTGTTTACGTAAACAAAACTAAGGCACCTACCTATTCGTCGAAAAACGTTTAAATCAATTATTTACTCACATCATTTTAACTCCACGAATCTCCTCTTGACATTTTTAGGCAAATTTATCGGCACTTGGACTTTTATTTACCTCCACAAACATCGATCTAATTGTTTTGTCAACAAACGAAAACTTACTAAAGTTGTTTGCATGTAATTTATCAATACATGTTGCAATTTCACCACAAACAAAACACTGTAATTTATTTAAATTCATGAAAAAGCCTGTAGCGAGGGACTTAGGTGCATGCAATCAAACCGATGGTCAAGAATATAATGCGCCTCTTTAATGAACGACGCACTACTTATATACTAATATGGACAGACAAAAATAGGGACACAGAGGGTACAAATACCAAATGTTTTACAACTGACACAGACACGTAGGGTATACACAAAATAATTTCTCGCGCGGCCACCGACCGAGGTTATAAATATGAGCGGTGGTATCGTCTAGGCCAGTATGCTAGCGCGCGCGGCCGACACCGCTCGCGCTAGCCAGATGCTATTCGTATGCAGCTACAGTGCTCCCCCTCTAGCGAAGCGTACGGGCATCTTAACGAGTC
Organism: Abrostola tripartita; assembly: GCA_905340225.1. Classification (NCBI taxonomy): domain Eukaryota; kingdom Metazoa; phylum Arthropoda; class Insecta; order Lepidoptera; family Noctuidae; genus Abrostola; species Abrostola tripartita. The sequence goes on from HG996486.1 coordinate 3,050,053, forward strand.
TTCCATATCTCGTTCTTGATGGTTGACAGGAGTGATCATCTGTGGTGGCAGTGGCAGGTGTCGGGTCATTATTGTAGCTGCTGGTATATTTGTCGGTGTTGACTATGTAAGCCGGTTTCAGCCGATCGATGGATATATTTGCAGTTCGATCGGTTAGCTGTATCTTGTAATATTTTTCATGTTTTTCAATAACCATGTAAGGACCTTCATAGGGGCGCTGCAAGGGTTTCCGAACTGCGTCTATGCGTACAAACACGGAGTTGCATGACTTCAAGTCTTTGTGTACGAACACAGACCTCTTGTTGGAATGCGGTTGGTATGTTGGCGTGAGCTGCGTAATGACGTCATGCAGGCGAGTGACAAAGCTATTATCCATCTTCACTGTACAGGTTGTTGGTATTGGAGATATGAATTCGCCAGGGAGACGCAATGCTTGTCCGTAGGTAAGTTGTGCAGAACTAGTACCTGTGTCGGTACGAACAGCTGTACGTAGGCCGAGTAACACGGTTGATAATTCATCCATCCATTTGTTATTGTTTGATAATCGCGCCATTAGCGCGACTTTCAACGCGCGGTGCCAGCGCTCGACTATCCCGTTACTCTGCGGGTGGTAAGCAGTAGTACGGGTCTTCTCTGCGCCAAGTAATTTTGCGAGTTCGTGAAATAATTGACTTTCGAATTGTCGTCCTTGGTCGGTTGTGATTTTGCTCGGGCAGCCGAAACGAGTAATCCAAACATCATATATCTTCCTTGCTACGGTATCAGCTGTGATTTCTTTTAGAGGAATCGCTTCGGGCCAGCGTGTTTGTCGATCGATGATTGTAAGTAAATACTGATGACCACATGCAGATATAGGTAACTTTCCGACTATATCCACATGAATATGTAGAAATCGCTCACTTGGTGGGAAAACGTTGCTGCCACTGTGTGTGTGTCGCTGAACTTTGGACTGTTGACACGCAGTACAATTTTTCGTCCACTCGCTAATATCCTTGTTCATCGACGGCCAAAAAAAACGTTGTTGTATCATTTTCCGCGTAGTTCGTATTCCAGGATGACTTGTGTTGTGAACAGCGTTGAATGCAATACAACGATAATCAGCTGGTAGATACGGCCGAATGTTTGATGTTGACGTTTCGCATAATATCGCCTTGTCTATTCCGGGAGCGACAATCTTTTTAAGTTGAATGTTGCTTTGACTCATTAGCGCAGGTAACGATGAGTCATTCTCTTGCGCCTGTGCTAACTTGCTATAGTCGATGCTTGTAGGTATGTCGATAGTTTCAATGCGTGATAGCGCGTCCGCGACTACATTATCCGCACCACTTACATGTCGTATGTCCGTTGTGAACTCGCTGATAAACAAAAGCTGACGTGTTCGCCGTTGTGTATCACTGTTAGACGGTGGCTTGCGTATAGCGTATGTGAGTGGTTTGTGATCGGTATAGACTATTAGTTCTCTTCCTTCGAATGCATTTCTGAAGTGTTTTATGGCCATATATATTGACAACAGTTCTCTGTCAAATGTGCTGTATCGCTGCTGAGTTTCTGAGAATTTCTTCGAGAAATAGCCGAGGGGAATCCACTTATTGTTGACGTGTTGTTGTAGAACGGCTCCAGCACAAGTGTTAGAAGCGTCACACATGAGCGACATTGCTGCGGTCGGTGACGGGTGAGCGAGTAAGGCTGCGTTTTGTATGCTGACCTTACATGCGTCAAAAGCTTGTAGTGCTTCCGCTGTCCAGTCTATCTTGGTCTTGTCACGCTTCTTGCAATTGTGAAGATAAGCATTGAGAGGTGCTTGAATACGTGCGGCATTTTGAATACTGTCGCGGTAAAAATTCACCATGCCCAGGAATCTACGTAGATCGTGTATAGTTTCAGGCTTAGGGTAGTCGGCGATTGTCTTTACTTTGTCAATCGGTGGTTTGATCCCTTTGCACGATACTTCATAACCCAGGAATTTGACGCTTTCTTTACCGAAGACACATTTTGATGGATTGATCGTGATTCCATAGTCATCTAATCTCTGTAAGACAACTTGTAGATCTTGCTTGTGGCGCTCCTCGTTTTCTGACGCTATGATGACGTCGTCAATGAATGGAAAAGCATAATCTAAACCACTCAACACACGGTGTATGAAGCGTTGGAACGTCTGTCCAGCATTTTTTAGACCTGGACACATTCGGGGGAATTCGAATAATCCGAATGGCGTAATAATAGCTGTCTTCTCAATATCCGGTTCATAAACTGGTAGTTGCATGTATGCACGATTGAGGTCTAGGGTCGAAAAAATCTTCTTTTCGTTCAAGAGGTAGGTGAAATCTTTGAGACGTGGTACTGGGTATCGATCTGGAACGGTAACAGCATTCAATCTTCTATAGTCACCACAAACTCGGATGTCGCCATTTTTCTTGGGTACGACGTGTAATGGACTGGACCACGGGCTTTTGCTTGGCCGGCAAAGTCCTTGTTGCATCATAATCTCGAACTCTTTCTTCGCTGCTAGGTAACGGTGCGGTGGTAAAGGTCGAGCCTTGCAGTAGAGTGGGGGTCCCGTTGTTTCAATATGATGTTCAACATTATGTTTGGGCGTTTCCTTCACGCACGACGGTCTGATGATGTCAGGAAAATTACTGAGCAACTGGTGGTATTGCTGATCGACGTCGATACTTCGTACTGTTGGCTCGGAGGAGTACGAAATTGGTGCCTTCACGGTGAGTTTCGTCACTTTATCTATGAGACATCGGCCGGCAACGTCGACTAGAAGTTGATGATGCTTCAAGAAATCAGCGCCAATTATCGGCTTGCTGACTGCAGCAACGATGAATTTCCATCTGTAGGGTCTCCGCAGGTTTAAATCCAGTTGAAGCGATTTCTCGCCGTATGTTGGTATAGTGGTATTGTTTGCAGCGTACAGGCGGAAGTCAGTAGGCGCACTTTTCATGCCTGCTCGTCGTGGTATGACAGATATATTCGCACCTGTGTCAATTAAAAATGACATTCGCGAATTCCTATCTGTTATGAATAGGCGGTACGATATATTATTTGCGCCGGTTCCCGCCTCATCCAGCGCAGGTTTTAGTTTTCCGAAACTGCAGGCGAATCATCAAAACTGCACGGGCGCGTGCATCGTTGAGCCTGTTTACCAAATCTTCGATGATAATAACAGATGTCTGCTTGGTCGGCGCGACGAGGCGTTCTGCTGCGAGACGCGCGGTGCGCGTGTTGTGGGCTAGGCGAGCTTAATGAACGAGATCTTGTTCGATAGCGGTGAAAACTTGTCCGACGACGGTGCACGTTTTGTTTCGCCTTTAGCTCTGCAATTTCCCTCGTAAGCATATCGATCTTTTCTTCTAGAGTTGAACTGGTTCGGGGAGTTTCGTGTGAGTTGGTGGAAACAGCAGATACAGTGGCGGCTTGAGGCTGGGTCTGCTCCGAAATTTTATCAGCCATCATAGCAAGGTCGTAGATATCGGACTTCTTAGCGATGTTGTCACTGACGGCAAGTACTGCTCGAACTGATTGTGGCAAATGATTTGTCCACATAATCCTCAGCGCCGAGTCGGATATATTTTCTGCAGCAAGGTTTTTCATTCGACGTAGCAGCTGCGATGGCTTCATGTCGCCCAGTTCCATTTCAGACAGTAGACGCTGAACTTGACGTTGCTCGGACTCTTCGTATACTTGCAGTAGGCGATTCTTCAGTAATTCGTACCGCTTCGACTCAGGAGGGTGGAGAATGATGTCGGTGATTTCGTCAAGATCCTGCCTCTCGAGTTGCCCGATGACTAGCTCGTACATTGCTTGATCACTTTTCTTGTGCGGGGACATGATAGCTTCAAACTGCGCGAACCATAACCGTATTTTGTCTCGCCAGATGGGTGGTATACGAAGCGCGGTTGAGACACCCAAGAGTTCTTGTCCTCCACTGGTCATGTTGAATTTCTCGGACGTCGGGGTCACCAATGTAGCGAGGGACTTAGGTGCATGCAATCAAACCGATGGTCAAGAATATAATGCGCCTCTTTAATGAACGACGCACTACTTATATACTAATATGGACAGACAAAAATAGGGACACAGAGGGTACAAATACCAAATGTTTTACAACTGACACAGACACGTAGGGTATACACAAAATAATTTCTCGCGCGGCCACCGACCGAGGTTATAAATATGAGCGGTGGTATCGTCTAGGCCAGTATGCTAGCGCGCGCGGCCGACACCGCTCGCGCTAGCCAGATGCTATTCGTATGCAGCTACAAGCCATTATTTATGAAACACTTCCTAAAATAAAGAAATTGTTTACATTGTTTGCACTAAAATAAAAATCGCGCGCGTAAATGACATAAAGCCGACTGTGCAGGGTTACCAGACTTTTAAAACCTTTTGCCCGTACTAAAACGGTTTAAATCCGTATTTTAATTTGTATAAAAATCGTTTTGTCATAAGAACTATAATAAAACACATAAAAGTTTACTTTACTTAAAAAAAAAATAGGAATAGGCTAAAATATGGTACGAAATCTAACGAAGAAATATATTTTTTAATAAAAATGAGTGTCTAATGTTGTCTAAGTAACATATAAACAGGGAGATTTTAATGAATTTGGCAACATTACCCAACATTCGACGGAGAAGAAAGTATAAAGAATGCTTGCTCTCTTTCTGATTTGCTTAAGAACTATGAATCTATATCAGCCATTAAGAGACTCGGAAGTGTAATGAATTAGATTGCAGCATGAATGCAGCCAATATTGATCAAAGTAGGCTTGCCTACTTTGATCAGATTGAGAAGTGTGTGTGTGTATAAGAATACGCAAAATATTTTATAGTGTGCGTGAATTTAGTAGGCTGCTCGAGCGACTGCCTACTATTGCGTCATGCTATGAATGGACGATCGTAGGTATATTTTTGTGATGGATACTAAAAGTATTTTATTTGTGCAGTATATTTTGAAGTATAATTATTGTTTTATATTAATTGATATGACGAATTATTTTATTTATTTAGTAAATATAATGTATTGAATTGTTGAATTTATATGAGGTAGGCACTGCCTAATTGCCTATATGGGATGCACGCCACTGAACACAATATATTAGATACAGTACAGTGCACTGTATTTTATCTCTAAGTAACGTAAAATACAGATGTTGTAGCTCTGTTCTTCAATGATAAAGTAACAAATAAAACAACTTATCTTATCTTTCGAAGCATCTGTTTATTTCGAATTATAGAAGTAAAACCCACTTGTAATGTTTAAGGCTAGAGTAAATGTCTTGTCGTGCGGTAATAGTGTACACTTTAAGGACAAAATAATACCTAAAGAGTCCAGTTCAGTCATAACATGATCGGCCATTAATCTAGATACCGTGCTACTACTACTAGTTAGTTAGGAGTCACTAGGAGGTCGTATACACGAGTATTTGCGTACTACTCTTGTATAGATTGGAAGACCGTAGTTTAAAAAAAAGTGAGTTCCAATCCATACGCGAGTATTTTCACTCCCTTGCGTTCTAGCCTTGTATAGGATGGAGAGACGCAATATAGACATAGATGGTAAACCCAAGTTTATATTAGGTAATAAGAAGATCTATAGGTACATTATTCAATTTTTTGTAGGGAACGCAATGTTCTCGATGTCCTTATGGGCCTTATTTATGGCCTGCGTGATGTCCTGAACCGGCTTATTATCCACAGACAACCATATAGTAGCCGGCTCGCCAGTCTCGAACATTTCCATAAAAGCCGCTACTGCGGAATCCACCCTGGTAACAAAATGAAGAAAATCATTTAATTCAATGCACTCATGCTTTTTATTTTGCCGAGTGTTATGCGACCTATAGATTTTCATCAGCGTCTACTGTAAAAGTTTCTGTTAATGTTTTCTGTGAAAGTTTAATCCATACTTATCATTTTGTTTTTATCGTGTTATCTCCAGATAGTTTATGATGTCGTAAAAAGATAAGAAGAATTTGGTCACTTGTTAGGACTATTTTATTGCACCCAGTAATAGCAATGGGCAAAATCATTGTATAGACAATTTCCACAAATGTGCTAAGCCAGCATCCGTGTAAATTAAGACAAATTTAGGTACTAGGTAGGTATAAGTAGTAACTATTTCCATTACTAAGATCGCAGTCACGTGGTATCAAATATGTATGTGCGTAGGTACTCGTGCTTACCCCACACATCCACGTCAGACTGTATAATTATGGTTCATCACAGAAGCAAAGTACTATTTTATCGTTACGTACTTCTACAACATTCTTATAAGACTAAAAAGGATTTAGTCTCACTGAGAGTAAATTAAATTGATTATTTTGTCAAATCTCTGTTCTTAATAGCTTTTAATTCTCCAGTTAATTTTACTGTAATGTGTTTGAAAATACGCCCCTGGCAGCTAAATAACGAATACTAGTTTAGAGGTCAAATGCTAAAAATCTTAGCTCCTATCTTATCTTCGACTTTAGCCTTAATACATAACAATAAAAACTACATACTTTTGGAATATCACTGACTGATCTTCTGTAACAGCACTCAATATCTTTCCGAGAGTGCGATCATAAGACCTTGTTTCTAAATTGTGTAGCAAAGGCGTGTCTGTCGGTCCAAAGCACATTGTCAATATCCTTACACCTGTGTTTTCAAAGAATGGCTCCATCTAAAATGAAAGTTATACATATTAGAGAGAGAGGAAGTTATACATATTTTACATAAACGCTATCATGCCCGTAATGCCTGAATCAGGTGGGCAGACTAGTGATCACCGTCATCGGGAGAGAATACCTACCTTTTAAACAATATTTCTCTGCAAATTATCAATTAGTCAATTAGTAGGCGAGTCCCAAAATGGCTTTATGTGACACGCAGTGGTAGAGCCTACAGGAACTCGTATTTATTCGTCCCCGACTGATAATAATTATAAGAAGGTCTCTTATTTCTTCAGTCAAGAGACCAAATTTGCTTTAATGTTTGGCTTAGAAGATCGTGGTTGCCTAAAAAATATTATGAATTTCCCGTGAGCCAACGTGATCAATGCTCGTTCATATTCCGAATGAGACAGGTGTTTGCTTCTCAGTGGACAAGTTATAGGCTCATTGTATTATGATCAGCCACATTTACTCATTGTCGACAGTCGGCACTTACCGATAAACTTTGACTAAAATGTAGAACGGCCGCCTTCGCTCCTTTATAAATCGGCAGTGCTTGGAACGGTGTCAGTGCGGCTGTCGACGAGATGTTAACGATCGTGCCGCCCGCACCACCTTCATCCTTCCTCATATGGAAAACGCCTTTGATAGTGAAAGACACAAGCCCTTGCTAAAAATTACCAAATAGTCGTTAAACAGATAGAAGAGCTAATTATGTGGAGAGAATATTGTTTTAATACTTATTAAGATACTTTTCACATAGTATTTTGACTAATTCTCTATTTAACATAAACTGTCTCTACTCGCGGTCCTGTGCCATTTATCCAAACTTGCCCTGTGATATTTGCTATTTCGCTGCCTGACGACCTACTCCTAAGTATAACCTACCATCAAAGTTAACAGTAAACCAACAGATACGTACCCAGTTAACATCACAGGCCGTCCTCCAAACATTTGAGGAGTCATTCATAATTCCGGCATTGTTGACGATGACGTCAATTTTCTTGTACGCGGCGAGCACAGAATCGAATGCTTTTGTTATGTCGTCCTCCTTGCTGACATCGCATTTGATAAATACTGCCTTACCACCGTGAATTTTGTTCAGACGCTCCGCTGTTGCTTTGCCGATTTCTTCAGCAATGTCCAATATAGCTACGCTCTGAGGAGATAAAATGTTGTTAAAGGATTATGTAATTTATAATATAGATAAGTCATTTGATATTGGTTTAGAACTTTAGATATAAGTTCTGATATTAATAAATTCGTTCGTGTATACCTACTTATTATAATAGTACCTTATCTGAAATCACCAACCCGCAGTGAGCTAGCGTGGTGATCAGTGCTCAATCCTTCTCTATACGAGAAGAGGCCTTTGCCCTGCAGTGGGACAGTTATAGGCTGTTATTATTATTATTATTATTAGATACCCAACATAATACCTGTAAGTAAAAGTTTTTTCTAGACATAGGTTCTGTTACTTATTTTACTTTCAATATTTGTTGGGATTGTTGTTGAAACACGACTACCATGTTAAAAAACTAACCATAAAGTTAAAATCATAAATCATAGTCATCCCGCGCATCATACATAGTCGGGGGACCGTTCTAAGGATAATTATTAGAACAGCCCCCATACCATGAACGTTTAAGATGTGGAAGCGAGACGCCGCTATGTGCAATGTAATGTGGCTTCTCGTTTCCACAACGTAAACTGTCCTGCTTTAAAAGTTGATGGTAATGAGGCAGGTTAAAGGTTAAAGAGCTGCTGAACAGGCAAAACTGATTTTTTATTAATTGTTTAAATTCATTTTATTTTTGTAGCTGTTACTCGCTACGATGCAGGAAATCTAACGACTTCCCACACATAAAAATCGGTTCGGGTATTCAGGGCATATGGTGGTATAAAGAAATTCCCACACATAACATGTGAAAACACAACATTCCTTTTTTGGGAAGTCGTGTAAATAGCTACATTTTACTCTTAGGACATAAAATTTCTGATGGATAAATAAACAGATACGTCTGCTGGATACATAAATCCTTAATAATAACCCAACCACCAGAATCTCTTTCTTGCAAGCCCTGTTACAGAGTTCTTACTTCATGCGAAACATCTATAAATAATATGTTCGGTTTTTCATTTATTCAGTAGGTTTCATCATTATCCAATAGGTACCTATGACTAATTATTACCTTGGCTCCACTTTCCAGGAAAACTCGAACGTACTCGGCACCCAGGCCCGAAGCGCCCCCGGTAACCAAAACAGTTTTACCTTTCACATCCCACTTCGACATCGTAACAGTTACTGTGTGAATGAAGTCGTAATGTCTCTATTATAGTCGGGATTATCAGTGTTATCTGATTAGATATTCTATATAAATACACAATACAGAGTAGGCACTTAAGTTGCGTGGCATAGGTTGGCTTTCTGAAATAATATTGCTTATTTACCTAGTGGTTGAAAATATGACTGTGTGAACAATACACTTGACAAAAATATTAAATAGGTAGGTATTTATTATGGAGAGGAGTTAATTTATTGTGATACTGTAACGACGAATAAAAACATTAAATACGACTACAGACACCACTTGAAACTTACTTCAGCCCGGCTCAGTGTAAATGTAGTCGCCGAAGGGGCAGGCCTGCCTAGGTAAACCTCCATTTTTAGGAGTTCATTGACGCATTTCACCATTATCATAAATCCTTGTAGGTACTAGGTATGGTAGCCACCTATTTTAGTAAAGAATATAATTTTTTACCTTTCTTTTTACTTTCGAACTAACCTAATTCGAAAAAATGACGACAATTAAATTAGCGATGAAAATATAGTATGTAGGTAGGTACATTTCGTACTTTATTATATTTTCTATAATTGGCTAAAATGTAGTACAATTCTATAATATATTATAGTACAGGTGGCAACCTTAGTACTAAGTACTGCCATGCTATTCTAAGACATCTTACGAACTCACTTCTTAATCCGCGGTGAGATTTGACACTAGCCTTCGATCAACAATGTAGGTACTAGATAACCGATAAACGCTATAAAACGGCCCGAAAAACAACGAAACACCAAGTTATGAAGTTGATGTTAAGTCAATCATTGCCAACATTAAGACGTTAACATGCTGCAAAGCCTGCTTTCTCGACCACTTATGCGATTGGATTTTGTTCTTAATCCTGTTAGTCTATGCAACTTTTACGTAGTAATAATGGGTAATCTTATCGGACATTACAATGTATATTATTGCATTGTTATCATGATGAAAAGGGGTTATCTGTGTGATGAAATTAAATTAATATCAATATTGCATGATGACAACCAATAATTCATAGGCACCTAATAAACATTGTTTATTTTTAAATTTTATAATATATTGCATATCATGTTGGTGAGGTGGTGCTGCTAAAACAATCGTAAATCCGGTAGAGATAGCACATAGAGCAGTATTAAAAGTGACAACCTTTTGCCCTTTCATTTTCCCTACCAATGAATTGTATTGTAAGTTGAACTTTATTCTACAAGCAGTTTTACTACAACACCTTATAGGAAAATCCACAAACGTAGAAAAGACAAAATCTGTACACTTCCACATGCACATCCATAATTTATTAAAAGATTATTTTATTTTCGTGGCCCTTCCTTACACAATAATATAAATAAACATTGTCCAGTATACGGCTTAACATATTACAAGTGTAAGAAAATGGTTTACTCATTTCTTCTAAACCAACGTACGAAGAACAGAAAACATGCTTATTTAATTTATTGACAGATAGGTACGTAGCACACTCAAAATAAGCACCTAACCCACCAACCACACACACACTCACACACATACACACACACACACACACACACACACATATACACACACATCATAATATTTTAGTCATAGCCCATCTTTAAAATTATCTTGTACATTACTTCGAATTGCACTATTTATATTGTTGTGCGTACTCGTCCTTTCCCCCCACATCCACCTGTATAATTACGGTTATTGTTGTCACAGAAGCGAATTACTATTTTATCATTACATACTAGTAGAATAAAAAGAATTTACTCTAACTGAGAGTAGATTAAATAAACAAAGATATACTTAGTCATATTTTCGTCACAACTTTTTCTTTCTTAATAGCTTTAAATTCTCCAGTTCATGTTACTGTAATGTGTTTGTTCACAGTGCTAGGTAGAACACGCATTAGGTGCCTATACGTAAAATAAAATATAGTGTTTAGCGCCATCTCTTTCTATGAGATACAGTAAATAGTACATTATACGCGAAGTCCGTAGAGTGTTGATAAGTGACTTAAGGGATTGATACATCGCTCAAAACCCTAAATAGGTAACCCATGTTTGAGTTGATGAGTGCATGAGTTTTCTTTTATTTTATTAGTTTAAAGTTATATTTTGAAGAATTGGATGCAAATGGCAAGTTGTCGTTTATTGTGGAATTCTAAGGGGGAGGCCTGTCCAGCAGTGGGCGTCTTCCGGCTGATGATGATGATACTTTGTAAAGTTATATCGCCTATAAGTTGTATCCCTGTCTCCTCAAGACACTGCAGGTAAAAAGGTGAAGAGTGAAGGGAATAAGAAAGGGGAAAAGCAGCTGTTGGGCGACGTTGACGCAGTCCCTAACAGATAAGTACACCTTGCAACTAGCTAGGCTAAATAAGCCGACAGGTACCGAACAGTTACCCGAACCTAAGGTAGATTTATGAATTAACAGTCCTTTTGTAGGTATCATATACATTGTTGTGCATACTCGTGCGTTCCCCCCACATCAAACTGTATAATTACAGGTCTAACTTCGACAAATAGGTCGCCCGAAGAATCCAACTCGGATGGGCAGCGTTCAAGAAACTACGCGACATCTTCTCGTCAAAAATTCTGCAGTGTCTGAAGACCAAGGTTTTGCCAGTGATGACGTATGGCTCTGAGGCGTGGTCGTTAACGGTTAGCCTTTTGGAGAAACACAGAGTCACTCAACGAGCTACGGAGAGAACTATGCTCGGAGTTTCTTTGAGCGACAGAATCCAGAATCGGGAATTCGCTAAAAAACTAGAGTCACCGACATAGCTCAAAGAATATGCAAATTGAAGTGGCAATGGGCAGGCCATATCTTATAGGGGAAGAAAGGTTCTCAAATGGCGACTACGAACCGGAAGACGCAGCGTTGGCAGGCCTCCCACCAGGTGGATCGACGATATCGTCAGAGTTGCGGGCAACCGGTGGATGCAAATGGCAAGTTGTCGTTCATCATGGCGTTCTAAGTCCAACTGACAGTGGACATCTTCCGGCTGATGATGTATAAGTAAGAGTATATTATATTGAGTAATTTCTGTTATTTTGTTCAAGGTAGATAGATATGTGTATTGGGAATAAAACAAATTCATACATTTAAAAACATTCGTTTATTTCGATACTTAAATATTACCTTATTACCTCGCCCTGTTTCCTTTAGGAGTAGGCAGAGGTGTGCTAACATAGGGAGCTAGCTTACGTCACGTTTTGTGCACGACAAGTAATCAGTGCCACGTGACCATAACTATCTGCCTGATTCGCATTTATATTGTGACATAATTCCAATGTACATTTAAACCTAACTTATTAATATTACACTACTGCGCGGCAATTAATAACCATCAGTAACGATAACTTACATTATTCCTAATATTATTAAACTCACAGCGTCAATTAAGAATAGTCAGTAACGATTTATTTACATTACTCCTAATATTAACAAACTCCTCTGGTCAATTAATTTATATCAAGGTTTTAGTAGAACACATTCTTATTTACAATTTGCACTTAATAAATTAAACATCGAATATTTTGTCCTTTCAATACATTCCTACGTATTTATTCTGACACTTGATAACAAGTGCCTACTTCGTCGTAAATACATTTTTAAACAATTATCAGATCGAGGCCCGTTATAACGCCATATGAATTTACATTATATGGTATTATATTTACAGTCCTTACTTATTTTCAAATAATGTACTTAAAGGCAAATGCTGAAATGTGATGTTGTAAGTAGATTAAAAATTTACATATTTACATTGAGGTAGTACAGTCTCCACATAAGGTCTACAACATTTTGAGCAGACTGTACCATTATTTTGGCGACCGATAGAGCAGTGAATATATAGACACTACTCCGGCGGAGCCACTCCCTTTAAAGGGGGGGTATTGCTAAGGCAACACCCCCCCTTTAAATATTCCCAAGCCACCTGCCAAGCGTGGGGCCAGAATCCCCACGCTTGACAAAGGGCTTGGGATACTTTAAAGGGGGGTGTTAATTTAATAACACCACCCCTTTAAAGATCACCAAGCCGCTTGCCAAGCGTGAGGATTATGACCCCACGCTTGGCAAGCGGCTTGGGATACTTTAAAGGAGGGTGTTAATTTAATAACACCACCCCTTTAAAGATCACCAAGCCGCTTGCCAAGCGTGAGGATTATGACCCCTCGCTTGGCAAGCGGCTTGGGATACTTTAAAGGAGGGTGTTAATTTAATAACACCACCCCTTTAAAGATCACCAAGCCGCTTGCCAAGCGTGAGGATTATGACCCCTCGCTTGGCAAGCGGCTTGGGATACTTTAAAGGGGGGTGTTACTTTTATAACACCACCCCTTTAAAGATTGCCAAGCCGCTTGCCAAGCGTGGGGATTATGACCCCTCGCTTGGCAAGCGGCTTGGACATCGCAGTATTGGTGGTAATGTTCCAGAAGACGCTGCTGCCCATCTTCTGGGATTCCCCTTAGTCTAACTTATCTAACAACTAATACGTGATCTTGATGCCTCTAATGTCTTAAAATGTACATGAGATAACAAATGTAAACAATTATAGCTATGTATGCAAAATATATTTTTCTACTAACGGATAACACATAAGGTGAATGCGCTGTCGAAGCGAGAAGTGTTGTTGAGGTGCAATGAGCAAACAACACAAAAAAAATTAATTTAGCGCCTATCGACAGCGCATTCACCATAAGTGTCGAAATATAATATCGATATTTACGAAGGCAATGTCGTGATAAATAAAAATGGCGCATTGATTTTTAAAACTGTTATTGCCGGATCAATAAGGTACTCCGATACGGCCACAAATTTTATTGCTGCAAATATAAGTTTATGAGAATTATGCATAAGGGTGACAAAATATATCCGCTTAAGTGTCGCTGCGTGTACCTAGGCGAGGTCTGACGGGGACTGACACGTGCGTGCGCAGAACAAGTCCGACACGACGACGTGCGTCGATGCGAATGGGATTAACTGGCTCGCTTCTGACATGGACCAGCCCCCCGCATGCGGGGCGCGCCTCACCTCCCAGGCTGTCGGCGGATACCGGCGGGACCTTGTTTAGAGAGACCGCCGGTGAAGTCCTGACCACAGCCTGGAGGGAGTCCATACAAGGTGTTAAACGAGCCGGCAGCGTGAACACTGCGATGCAAGTGGAGGCGACTAATCCCTTCCCCTCGCCACGGTAGTCTGACCAAGATGTTAAAGAACCGACGGATGTCCAGATGTTGCCTTGCTTAACTTTGTCGCCGTTACGCATAATACCATGTAAAATATATTTCTAGCCATTGCCTCAATCTTTAACTTGAGGTTTATCGTGACATTATTACTGGGTGGTAGGCTATGATAGATGTTGCCCCTCACACTAAAGACAAAAGCAAGTCTTACCTTCTACCCTACTGACGCATTACAACATTGGCTGTGACGCGTGACGGATCGTTCCAAATGCGCACACTTTTTTAATAAACAAACTAACAAAATAATCTCTGATTGTATATAAAAATTATGTAAATAAATAATTTCTTCTCTATATGCTTCTACCTATAATAATATAATTAATCTAACTGTAGACATGACACTGCAAACAATAGAAAGAAACCTTCGGTGCTGGCAGAATTACAGACCCAAAGAAATCGCCATGATAAACCTTCTTTACACATTCTTGCAGCCACCTCAAGGACAATCTAGACAGACCACGAACAGAAAAAACGAATCGCAATTGCACCTGTACCTAAGGTTTCTTAAGGCCCATTAACAAACCATCATCGTTTTAAATTTGTTAAGAAACATTATGATTTACTTAAGTAAAAATAATTATATTTTTAATCATAGTCTCGAACATGATGTTGGTTTTCGACACAGGCAAAGTCAGATCCAATATTGTATACTTAATCCAAATACCAATAATAAATGATAAATGATTTTATTTCTGCAAATAGGTTTTAAAAAAACACTTTTTCACGTCATTTTTTATAAACTAGTTAGAATAACTAGTTAAAATATTTAATTAAATGTTTAACGTCAAGAAATATGTATATCTACTGAAATTTATATTACAAAAATTAATTTACGAACTTGAATGTTTCTTATCAAAGTTAAAACAATAGAGAGTATGAGCACTAGTTTGACTGCTATGTCTATCAGGAAAAACATATTCTTATAAAAATAACTTAAGTCGCTCGATACTAACCTGAGGTCACCCATGGAAGACTGATGAGGTTCTTTGTTTGTACATATCTATTATTTGCTAAACTTTATGCTACAAATCTGAGTGACCCCAGCTCGGTACCGAACGATTGAAAGCCCACTGGCGAGTTGAACAAAATACATCAAAATGACACATCAAAAAATAAACCCGAGACTTTTGAGTAGGAATAGTAAAATGAATGTCATAAACCAACAGGTATCCATAAAATATAAGAAACGGACCTACAATAAATTAGGAGAAAGTATTATGATGGTATTTTAAAATGATCACATCAAACATTCAAATAATATACAATACTCAGAGGTGATTTTCAAATTAATATACTAATGTGTATCAACTGCCAATGGACGAACACCAAAACTTAACTCATAAAGAACTCATAGACGAAATAGAAATTTGGATAAGCCGAACTGTTATGTAACAATCATGTATATCTAAATTTATAAAAAATATACAGAAAAGCCCCAGTAGGTTCGGATAACACTCACAATTCAGCCCAAAGGCACTTCGAAAAGATTTAATAAAATATATATTCTCTACCAACCATTAACGCACTCAAGCCATCGCGCTTAATTCAAGCTTCACACCAATACTAGTTAATTAAGCTTGCATTAGGCACAAAGGAAAATCCAGCGACCGTTGTTACTCCGGGTACCTTGCCAGGTAAATATCTCTGTTGTAAATAAATCTTTATGTTCTAACCTATTATACGCGTGTATTAAGGCATAGATTATAAAACGATAACGAAGGCAAAGAAGGATCAAGTATAAGACAAAACATTTAACCGTTTAAAATAAGTATGAAATTATGAAACTGTCAACTGAACAGATATTTCAAGCAAGTAATGATGAAACTGTTTTTTTAAATAACAAATTATAATCCTACGACAGCCGGAGATGCCCGGGCTCTCATAGCAGACTCCCTTGATGTTACTTAGGGGACGGGAAATAGGGACGACAAATACTAAAATAAATTCTAATACTAAGGGAATACCCATTAGCCTTCAAATACGAAAAATACTCTCAGAAACTCAGAATGGTGCTACAATCACTCCCCTTTTGAGCGAACAATAAGTAAGTAAGAATTTCTTCAGGACAAGGACGAAGGATAGAGGGTTTAAATTCAAGGGTAGGTTAGAGGGAAAAAACAGCAGACGTCAGAAAACTAGGACAGTTCAGGTGAAGGGGAAGCGAAACTCGAAAGAAGAAACAAGGTAAGGGACAGAAGAGTTTGGGTGAGAGCTGGACAACCAATGAGTCGTCCAGCTCTCACCCAAACTAACTCGGAACTTGTTCGTCAGTCTGGAGCGTGATGGTTTCACCGTTCGGTAACAGTTCGACTTTCCCTCTTAGCCTAACACACCGAACATACTTAAATAAATTAAAACACATCACATCAAGTGCCCACTTCGTCGTTGGTGGCTTCAAACTCCAACTTGACGTCACCGCTAAGTGCATCGACATCAACCTCATTCTCCGAAGCGTTCAACATATTCAGGGTAACCTGGAATGTTAAAAAATTTTGTTAATAATGACGAAATTTCCTTTTAATAAGAATACGGGCTTTTTTAAGATAATATGGACAAGATTTTCCAATGCGTTGCTGGTATTTTATCTAGAAGATAAAAGAGTCTTACAAATTGAATACTTTTTCTTTATGTAATGATAGCTAGAGAACGCAACGACTAAATACTTATTTTAGCACAAAATCTAAATAATATTGAATATTGTATATCTGGTAGTAGTTTGAAATCGAAGAATTATTTTGAAATGTGTTTTGACGACTCCAAATCACAAACAATATAAAAAAATATTATAAGTTAGTACGATTGCAACTACCAGACGTACAATATAATGTAGAGTCGAGAAATAAAGGAACCATTAAATTATCTAATAAAATAATATGCTACTAACATCGATAATTACTGCTATAAAAAAAAAACAAACAAAATAATCTAGGTATAAAATATAGATGAGCAAGGCTAAAGAGTATGAAATCTTAGAATCTGCAGCATTAAATTGAGTTTTGGCAAAACTGATTTTATTTTTTGCCACCCGAACAATACCAGCACCCAACCTGAGATGGCTTTATGATTTTGTCAAGCAGTTTAAAATAACTGCTTCTTAAAATTCTGTCATAAATATTTGAAAACGCTGAGGAGCTAATATTTTGCAATGGACCAATGAATATAGCCTTTAAGCATCATCACTGATTATGGTGTATTCCCTAACATTTAAATTGGAACTCAATTTTATTACAAGGAAAATCCCTGAATCAAGTATTTGTAAATAAAAGTAGCTCATGCAACCACAATAGCAGCCGGTGCTCAAACAAAGTAAAAACAAAATATTGCTAACAAAATAAAACAACTACTGGTTGCTTAGTCAGTGAAAATTAGAACCTCTGCGTTCTTTCCTAAAACTGTCGGTCTGTTGATCACACTCATTGGCAACGGCGGTGCTACCACATGAGGTGCCGGCGGCATAAGGCTGGTGACTGTACTGCTTACCTGACGCAAAGGTATACCTGCGTCTTCAAACGCTTTCTTCTTCAAGGTGGTGCGAATCTGAGTTCTGTAACAATAAATACAAACTGTGAGTAACATAAAATGTTTTCTAAACTCCGATTCAAAACTCGCAAAGGACAACGTTGTAATGTTGCTATAGCTCCGAGTCCTTGTGCGGCGCACGCACACCGATAAACTACATCGAATAAACAAACAACTAACCTACTCATAGTGACGGTAATAGTTCAACCATGAGGATACATTACTATCAAACTACATCTACCTTATAAGAAAGTAAGTCCACAATCAGTACAGCCCGGCTGCAGATCATCTACTTTGTTTAGTTAAGTCTGAAGTTCTCCTCGAATATATCTCCGGTAAACCTATGATATCACATCATCAGAAATTAGAAGCACTATCAAAAACTAGTTACCAGAGCTGTAACAACACTATTACAATACACAAAAACGGGCGTCCCGACCCAACATAACTATCGAACTAAATCTTCCTATAAACGACAAGTGCCGCGCGGGCGGGGCGTGCGAGGCTGCACAGTGCAGCCAAAGCGCATGTGCAGTGCCCGGGCTCTCGAAACTTCCAACGCAATCGATACAGCCCTGCCTCGGTTTCGAAAAAAGAATTTCTCTGGCGAGGCTATTTGATAATATACTTTATAATGCTAACCGGTCTCTAAATCGCCACTAAATAAGACATTGAAAAAGTTAGAATTTGATCAAATCTCTTTAACTAAAAGAAATGGTGCAACAGTACTACAATCCTTACAGCCCGGCTGCAGAACATTTACTTTGTTTCATTGAGTTAAATGTTCTTGTCGAATATCTATTTGATGGATTCCAAATTTACAAAAGCGTCGTTAAACTTAAACTCACATCAACAAAAAAAGTTAACACCATCATCAACACACAAAACTTTACCATTATTACAATACAAAAGTTCACAAAAGCGGGCGTCCCGGGCCCGCTTTTGTGTATTGTAATAATGGTAAAGTTCCATCATTACTATCTAACTAAATCTACCTATGCACGCCAAGTGCCGCGCGGGTAAGACGTGCGGGGGTGCACGGTGCAACCAAAGCGCATGTGCAGTGCCCGGGCTCATGAAGCTTAGAACGCAATCGATACAGCCCCCTTGGTTTCGGAAAAATCTGTCGTCCCCGCGTGGCTATTTGATTGTTAACTTTATGATGCTAACCGGTCTCTAAATTCGGCACAAAAAGACATTGAAAAGTTAAGATTTTATCAAATCTCTTTAACTGAAAGACATGGTACTACAATCCTTACAGCCCGGCTGCAGAACATCCACTTTGTTTCATTGAGTTTAATGTTCTTCTCGAATATTTATTTAATGGATTCCAAATTTACAAAAGATTCGGTAATCTTAAGATCACAACATCAAAAATTAAAAACACCACAAAATCTGCTTACCAAATCAAAGAGCTGTTACTGTAATACTATTACAATGCGAAAATGCGTAGTCCCGGCCCATCATCACTATCGAACTAAATCTACCTAGTACACGCCGAATGCCGCGCGGGCGGGGGATGCTGAGGTGCACGGTGCAGCCAAAGCGCATGTGCAGTGCCCGGGCTCGTGCAGCTTCTAACGCAATCGATACAGCCCCGCCGGGGTTCCGGGAAAATCTATCGTCCCTGGCGAGGCTATTTGATAGTTTACATTATAATGCTAACTGGTCTCTAAGTCGGCACAAAATAAGGCATTAAAAAAGTATAATTTATCAAATCACTTTAACTTAAAGAAATAGTGCAACAATCAATACAGCCCGACTGCAGAACATTTACTTTATTTCGTTAAGTCTGATGTTCTCCTCGAATACATCTTAGGTAAACCTATGATATCACATCATCAGAAATTAAAAGCACTATTAAAAACTGCTTACCAGAGCTGTAACACTATAACGATGCACAAAGGCGTCCCGACCCAATGTTACTTTCGAACTAAATCTATTAATCCACCTATGTACGCCAAGTTCCGCGCGGGCGGGGGATGCGGGGGTGCACGGGGCAGCTAAAGCGCATGTGCGAAGGGCTCAGGCTCTCGAAGCTTCGAACGCAATCGATACAGCTCCCCGCCTTGGTTCCAGAAAATTATATATTTTCTATCCGCGAAGCTTTTTGATAATTTACTTTAGAATGTTAACTCATCCCTAAAACGGCACGAGATGTCACATTGAAGAAGTTTTATTTACTTTATAGTTACTACCTACTACTGTTCTATCCTGAGGATACAACAATCAATACAGCCCGGCTGCCGCCAAATAATTTGTTTCGTTAAGTCTGACGTTGTTCTCGAATATCTTAGAATATGTCCGGAAAGATTTCAAAATTCACTTAAGTTTAGGTACCGGTAAGCCGGGGGGGATAAATCGTAGGCACCATTTATAATGGTGAATAAAAAAAATTAATAAAAAAACAACGCCTTCATAAACATGTAAGTACTTAAAAGTGGAAAATAATACTTTACTCACTTCACTTTAGATAAGCGAAGTTGAAGTCTGTGCCAAATCTAAAAATTCATAAACTAATTCAGATAAAAAAGTATAAATGGTTTCACAAAAGTTTGAATGGTAAAACTATAAACAGAGCGAACATATAGGATTTGGCACCGACTTCAACTTCGCTTATGTAGAGTAAAGTATTATTTTTCACTTTTGAGTTTGTGTTTTTGTCTCGTTCAACTCTCGATAAGAACAGTTTAGACGCTTATTTGAACCAAGATTATGTCAAATGTTTATGGTCAAACAAGATGCATTAGATAATGTACAAAAATACATAAGAAAAACTTAACATGTGTTTAAGACCCTAACCCACATCTTAAGTCTTTGAGTCGATAATCACAGATTGTTTGGCCAAGACGTCTCTTTTATGCTGATGAAAAGGAATTCCCTTTTCATTTAATTTTAGGCGCCAGCAAAAAAACTTTAGCTTAGAACTGAAATAGCAGTCGCTACGGGTCAGAAGAGGGCGTAAGTACATGTCAATTAATATTTATTCTTATCACACACGACGTTAAGGTTTACGGCAGGTGCATTCATCTGGTAAGGAACAAAAAAAAAACATTATATTGCATTTCGTATTTGACGAAAACAAGTATCGCGCTTAGTCACGCACAGCATTTCGACTTACCTTGATCGCACAGCACAGCTTACCGCTTACCGATCGCCTGTCAATGAAAAGCTCTCCTTCCGTGACCATTCCTACAGACACCGAGTTTACCTGATGTTTTCTATTCATCACCTACCAGCTTTTAAATTTTACCACTTTTCGCAGTACTAGAGCTTTTCTTCTTATTTCTAAAAATCCCACTAATCACGCTCGATGAAAAAATATAGTTTATCACCGACAAATTTGACCCGATTGGACTGCTGCGCTAAGGATTGCGGATTCGATTCCCATATGGGACGAAAATTTGTGCGATCCGCAGGTTTTTGTCCCGAGTCGGGTGTTTTTGTATGCCATATTACATATTTGTGAAACGCACCCACGATAAAAGAGAAATTTCTAGAGTGCGACGACGTTTTTTAAAAACTAAAGATTGTTTTTTTCTTGCGACATTAGCATTTTTTTATACAATAATTTTCTTCAATGATTGGACAATTTCGTTATGACAAAATGTTATTTATTTCACGCGGGTTTATACTTTTATCCCACGGACCCGTAAATATTTTCAAAATTAAAAGTAGTCTAAGTTCCTTTTTGTAACATCACCTATTTGCCAGTGAATGCGCTGTCAAAATCCGTCCAGCTGTCGCCGAGATGCTGTATCCAACGAATTTCCCGCTCTTTACTAATTTCCCCGCGGCACCCTAAATATTTTTGGAAATTCAAAGTAGCCTATATTAGACCCCGGACTGTCAGCTATCTGCCCGTGAAAGTCCCATCAAAATCGGTCTAGAAATTAGCCGAAACAAACATACTGACAGACAAACATATTTTCACTTACATTTTTGCTATCTGTATCGTGTTAACTATAGTATGCATTAAATAAAAAACTGTTATTTTGATGTTGCAATCAAACACTCCAATTTTATTTATGTATATTAATTAGAAAACAAACAAAACACGGAATTCAATTATTTTCACCATAGATATAACGTTGACGATGATTAAAAAATCACCTTGTACTTATTACATATTTTTTATCAAGACTGAGCAAAAACTCTACGTGGTGTCCTAAGTTGATTTAGAAGAATAACGTCAAGATTTAGAACCTTAACAGCAACGGAATCATCAATTATACAAATACCACGGATCAAGACGAAATAAAAACCTTTTTAGACAAATCATAGATATTATTATTTTCTGGATATTTTACAATAAATACAAAAAAATGAAATTGTGTGTATTGTGACCTCATTTGAACAAATGAAGCGTAGAAGACCTCCACTTAATAACAATAACAATTATCACATAATTAATCATCACCACATCCACTAGCACTACATTTAACACTCATATACTCGGTTCGAGATTATTAACCACTTACTATGATCTCAAGATATCTCACAAGACCACTTTATCAGTTATTTAGACTTCGCTTCTCTTGACAGAAGTTCTCCGCACCCCGCTTTTCACACAGCGTTGCCCTTTTAACTTTTTCAATATTCCATTTATCTTCTCCGGAATTACGCCCTTGTAGTTCACGACTCAGTTTTGTTTGATTCCACGACCGTCTTCTCATCCACCATAATATATCTCATCACTTCATTGTAATTTTCTCACCATCACCCTTCTGTCGCCATGGCCAAACACATCAATAATCGGATTAGGTATTCACGAAGGACCACATAATACGGTATATTTATATAGTATGTTCAACATTGAAATAATCAAAGATATTATTCGTATTTCTATGGACATGATGGTCTTAAATCTTTGGCCGCAACAATGATCTTTGAAAAAAACTTACCTACTATTTCGACATGCGTGGTGGTGAATGGTGATGCTCACAATATGTACTTAAAAGTTCAAGTAATTATGATTACGAACTGAAGCTAAATAGTTATTACTACACCATTTGCATTACGACTCTGTGTAGGAAGAAGGGAATGCTTTTGAAGTCTTTGTTTGGGTGCCGTGAATCGATACAGCTCAATTATTCCTCGCCTGTCGGTAAGACAAACCGGGGCGCGACACTGTAATGCAGATGCCACCGACTCTCTCTCTCTCTCACACCCTCTTAAATACCTCATGGGGGGAGGGTACTTGGAGGTATCTTGTCTTTGTTCCCGAGCACTAGATCGATAGAGCTAAATATTCCCGGGCCAGTCCTGCTCAGTGAACATGCGCAATGTAATGCTAATGGCTGCCATCTTACACGGATCTTAGATTGTTTTCGTTTATTTGAGACACGGATACAGAAATAATCTACTTTTCTAATATGAGAAGAAAACCTGTTGCTAATTATACCTATCTTCCATCGTTTATTATATTTTTTATACCACGATGTCTAAGTTATGATGGTCTATGAAACTGGAATTAATTTTGACCAAATATACCCAGTGCAATTCTTTCCCAGCTTTAGGTTTTTTACTTGTTACTATGCACTCTCGCCGCCTACCACACAATAAATCAGGGTTACCTCTTTGTTAGCGAGCACTAGATCGATACCGATACGATGCTACTCCTAGCCACCATCTTGTGCAGATACCTATATTATTAACTAGCTTATGCCCGGGACTTCGTCCCTGCCTCACGGACAAGCTGTATCCCACTTAATTCCCGCGGCTTTCTAAACCGCGCAAACCTGTTCATTAAAACGATCTAATCAGCGATAAGCACCATGTATCACCCGCCTCACTTGAGCTTGATTAGTCTAATTCTCATCTCGGTTAACCTTTAAAATACAAGTCATATAAAATAAAACATTTACCTTCCACTTATCAATACATTCCTACACGCGCCTTTCGATACAACATGATGCACTGACACAACTCTAATTTATTTAGCGTTACCCGGCTAAGCTATCGACACGTGTGGTAAACTTAAAGCACACCCGGGTACATCGGCGCGTTTGACACAACTGCTGAGGACTACACTAACCGCCGCGCCGCGCCGCATAGTGGTTCAAAAGTTACGCTCCATAGACATAGAAATCAAAGTTTCTATAGGTGAGATATAAAAATTGGAATGGCATATTAATATTTGGTAATATGGCTGCTATAGAAAGCGCCATCTCAGTTTGTTTTTATATGAAGAAAAACACAAAAGTCCTTTCTTCTCGCAACTTACAACTGAGGAAACTGCATTACATTCACACAAAGAATTTAAAATAAGATCCATCATACTTGGCACCTCGACAAATTCAATGATTCCCTATTCCATGGTGTCCGAGAGACTTCATAACACTTCCACTTTATTTTGCTGACGAAAAAGAGTAGAAAAGAATTAACAGAAGAAATTAAGTCTCTTTCTTCAATTGACCCGGACACCATGGATAAGGAAATCATTGAATTTTTCGTGGTGCTAAGTATGATAGATTCTTATTTTAAATTGTCAAATCGTGATGCCGAACGTATTTTTGCATGAATGTAATGTAGTTTTCATTTAAACAAATGGGCGTTTTGTCCCCAGTTTTATAAAAGTCATTTTAAACGTCTTAACGTATGTTCTGTATTCTTCGGTCTTAACAATAGCTTTATTTTATTGTATGACGCCAACATTGACACTTGTGCAGCAAAGGAAATATTACTGTTTTTCTTTTTGATTCGGAATCGCCTCATGTGGGACACTCCATGTAAGCGGCAAGCTTCTAGTTTCATTCAGTTGCGAGAAAAAAACACTATTCTATACACAAAAAAAAACTCGGAGATCGCGCTGTCTATTGCAGCCATATTACCAACATTATAAATAATACTAAAATAATGCCATTCCAATGTTTATATCTCACCTATCGCAACTTTGATTTCTACGTCTATGGAGCGTCAATTTCGAACCACTGTGCGCCGAACCCGGCCGCTACTCGGTAGGCAGCACTGAATTGCTAAAGGCGGGCGGGCAACCTGCGCAGCCTCACCTGCCCCTCCACCCGCTTCCCGCCTGTCCTAACAAGTCCTTGTTTGTGAGCAAAAACGATACAGCTAAATAATTCTGTGAAACTCCATAGTGCAATAAATAAATAAACAGAAATAAAAAAAGATACAGCTAAATATTCCCGGGCCGTTTCTATGTGAACGCACATACCCTAACATCGAACCTTTGGCACAGAGTTAGTTTTGAGGATAGGGCTACTAACATTAACATTTTATGAATGATTTTACAAGTTACTACTCGGCGCTGTTGAAATCTATAAACTTTAATAGAGTACATAGGTATAATTATTATTATACCATTCAAATAAGGCGCGGTACGCTGAATGAAAATGCATTAGTGTTGTTGCGGTAGCAAGTCTATAGATATCAATGATATCAGACATAATATCGACAGCTGTTATATCGATACTAGGATAGTGTTAACTATAATTAAAAACAATTAATACAATTACTCAGAATCGTTAGTCGATTTAACGATTATTAATACTACTACAGCATCGACTTATCTAGTAGTGTTAAAATTATCGACATTTTTACCCATTGTTACTCAAAAATGACATAATAGTTTTAAGTGCTTACAAAAGGTGACATAATTAATTATTTTACGTATCTTTCTCTTGTGTGATCTTATTAAGCACCCAACCGTAAGTAGATAGTTTCTTATGTATTTATAAACACTATAAAAGTCATCGACATCAACTAGCACCTTGAGGTTTCTTAAACGCGTTCGATAATAAAACTTAATTTTATGTGTAATTATCGATCGTTTAGCAACACTACCATGCTTTCCTAGCGCACCAACTATCCATCTACCTATCTCCATGCCACCCACTTTCCACCCACTCTTTCAACCCGCGCTCCGTCTAGACTACCCGACAGCACTGGATCAATACAGTATACAGTAAAGAGATATATAGCTGGCGAAAAAAGATCGGTCTCCTTATTAATTATACTTGCAGAGATGCTAAGACATAACCATAGAAATACGTTTCCAATATCTTTGAAGCATTCATTAATAATACTTATAATAATTTCGTAAGAAACGAACACGGCATATATTACGACGTACCTGCTCAATATATAGATCTCGGAGAGGAATAGTGCTCGTGCTTGTGCCAAGTTGGAAGAAATCTGCATCATTTTCTCTTAACGACCCGCGTGGTATGTGTGCACGTCCGGATGCACTGGCGCGACCGCAGTGGCTGAGTCTAGTGTTCTAGACGATCTAGGGTGTGCTGTCGCAGTCCG
Source organism: Abrostola tripartita (assembly GCA_905340225.1). NCBI lineage: Eukaryota > Metazoa > Arthropoda > Insecta > Lepidoptera > Noctuidae > Abrostola > Abrostola tripartita. The sequence continues at coordinate 3,076,053 of HG996486.1, forward strand.
CAATGCAGTATTGCACATGCACGTTCTGCTTTGAGGGGATGAGTGCACTCGCCTTCCTATCACCAATTAGCAGATTTTACCCTGCACATTGATTTACACGCACGCCATGTTAATTAACATACCTGGTGGCATAAATGGCATTATAATGTCGCAGGATAACTGCAATAAAAAGCGAATAAGTCCTGTAGAAAGTACTATCTCGAGAGTTGCAACTTATGGGACGTCCACAAATGTATCACTCCAAAAAATCACTTCACAAACTGTAGATCAATTTGTCACACATATAATAAAAAGTAAAGGAATATCACTTAACACAGTACATTTAATCACGGCACGACGCACGACACAGCACAGCTGAAGAGTATCATGTCAGATTATTAATTACTGTTGTAATGTGTGTGTACCTGTTGCCCGTTGTTTCACTCGTATTCTCTGGCTACTCCTTTATGCCTTCGTACTAAAACCATCATGTCATGTCACATTCCATTCAGGTGATGTTCTTCCAGTCTGATAAAGTACTTCCAAATTAGTAAAGCGGTTGAGTTGAGCCGTTATAGCGCGGTTGATTTTTTCATACTCACATTTTTAATAGGTTTTAGTTCATAGATATAAGACAGTGAACGATCATATCAAACAAAACAGCATCACTTAAAAACATTATAATTATGTAATTATAACACTAAGTACACGTCACAAAATACATAACATAACATAACATCACGCCTGTATTCCCCGAAAGGGTAGGCAGAGGTGAACATATAGTACACCCACATTTCGCCAGTTATGTTGTAAGTCCCAATGTAATAGGGGGCGAGCCTATTGCCATCAACCGGGCACAAATCCAGACTCCGTGCTGCTACTGAGAATTACCTAATGGAAAACTCAGTAACACATTGCATAATTATGCAATTTTCCTGCGACATTGAATCCTGGATCCTGTTCTAGAATTTGCATGGCCTAAGAAATGTGCATTGAATGGAGATTTTATCTTAATAAATTTATAATTGGCGCCTCATTAATACAGCCAATCCATGCTATAAAATATTCTATCAAATCGATTGAATCAATGAAAATATACGTCATAATAATTAGATAATAAAGTCAAAACAAAAATAAATAGTTACCTACTGTCACCGCCATTCCCACTTATTCTTAGGCCACATAAGTTCGTGTGCGATGCGTTAACGCCGCGTCTTGCAGAATTGACCACAACACATGCAGTATTTATTCAACTATGTATCTAGACAAGATGTTCGTTCTTGTGGTTGAGTAAATACAACATCTGCATCGTTATTCGATACGCGAGCTAGATTTACGGTAGTCTGGTTGCATCGACGCGATATCACTGACTGAGGGTGAGGCTGGAGGGTTTCACTCCATCGATATTAAGCGCATGTGCATTGTGCATTGCAGACTAAGTAGACCGTCATCTCACTAAACCTCCCTAAAAATAATATCTAGTAGATATTGTGAAAATTATAGATTAATACATAGAACGAATGTTGCATTTTCAGAATGTTATTACGTTATTAGTTCTCACTGTTCTCAGTTACTTAAAACGGTGAAGGAAAACATCGTGAAGAAACCGGCACACATAGTTAAGAGACTTTTCAAGGGTGTGTACGGCCATGTCTGAGGTAGGCCTGGGACATGGCTTTACCCCCCCCCCCCCCCCCCTTAAAACAATCCAGGTAGGCCAGGCGGTTTAAACTCTGACACCAGGTTGTTACCATACGATAAGAAGATTATCTAAGGTCGCACTCAAAATATGTAAGCGGAGCGAATAGCTAAACGAGAGCTTCTGAGATATACTCGTATGCCTGGGATACATTAGAACTATATACTGCCTCTTTGTTGAGTTGAAAACTCAACTTACATTCAACCAACACATTTTTTTTATCTACTAAGATGCACGACAGGAGCATACTAAGATACAACAAAACATAATAACAAAACGGCTGTGGATTTTGATGGAACTTTCACTGGCAGATAGCTGATGTTATAAGTTCTAATCAATGCTACATGGAATATGAAAAATATTTAGGGTTCTGCGGGAAAATTAGAAAAACGCGGGAAATAAGCTCTCCGGACGGATTTTGACGGGACTTTCACTAGCTAATTAAAAGGACGCCTAAGGAGTAACTTAGGCGTACTTTTAATATTAAATATATTTAGGGTACCGCGCGAAAAAATAAAGACCCATAAAATTGTTAACAAAATCAGATTCAATTAATTAAATCTGCTAACTGCTCTATGTACAGGTTTTTTAATAGAGATCTGTGGGGACGAAGTCCTAGGCATAAGCTAGTTTATACTAAACTAGCGTCCCGCTCCGGCTTCGCACGGGTATAAAGATACAAGTATTTCTCCACTATTTTATGGATGTTATTATACATATAAACCTTCGTCTTCAATCACTCTATCTATTAAAAAAAATCGCATCAAAATCCGTTGCGTAGTTTTAAAGATTTAAGCATACATAGGGACAGAGAAAGCGACTTTGTTTTATACTATGTAGTGATTACTAATACTAATTAATATGGCAGAGCGACGGGCTAATGGTTTTCGGCCGGCTTGAATTAAGTACCTACTCTGCAAACTACCGCTGTTTTGTACTTAAAAATGCTATATGCGGTGCCTTTCGCGAAAGCTTCATCAGCCATACTGTGCCTTGACTACTTACTCACCTTTGACTTTTTTTTTACTTAAACCTTCACCTCCGCCACCCGTCCTCGGAGTTAAAACCCTTCACCTCCGCATCCACCTCCTCTAAAAGGGGCCTCCGTTTCAACCTTAGTTTCAATGGCAGTCTTTCTTTTTTTAATAAGTTGCCCAACGCTAGGAATTTCTCCTGTATCGTGGGTGCGTTTCACAAAGATAAAGCTGTTTTATTTTGTACATTTAGTCATGTTTTCACAAAATAAAACATCTTTATCTTTATCTCTTTATCTTTATGAAATATCGCATACACAAACACCCAGACTAGTGACAAACATTTGTGGATCGCACAAATTTTTGTCCCATGCGGGAATCGAACCCGCAACCCCCAGCGCAGCAGTCCAATCGCTTAGCCACATTTCCTATTGTATAGAATACCGGTTTATATCATTTACCATACACTTCTGAATTACATTAAGCTCCCCTTCTTTCAGTAGATATTCTCAGAAAGTAATTTGCAATTTATGTTAGTTTCCTGAAAAATTATCATTAAAAGGAATCCAACATCTGAGGAAAGTTCGTTTTTCCTATGAGTTTTGATTTTGAGTCTTGAGCGAACGATGGATCGAAAAATAGAATCACGAGCGTAGCGAGTGATTATATATTTCAATCCTGAGTAAGCGAAAGACTCAACAAAACGAATAGCAAATGAACTTGCTCACATGTTGCATACAAAACTTTTCACCACTCCCAGCAAGAAAGTATTCGGTCATCAATCATCAATCAAAATAATTCTTAAGCATAAAATTATTTATTTTTAAAATATCTTTAAACTTAACATAAAAAAATCAGGCAAGGTCAGTTTCTGAATGGGATCATTACTTTCCTCACTGTTCAAACAGTGAGGAAAAACCAACTTTCCTCACTGTTTTCGTAGAGGGAAGACACTACTTTCGTGCGGGAGTGGTGAAAAATAAATTAACATCGCCTTAATTTTGTTCAACTACTTTATTGACATCAATATAACTTACATTCGAAATTACATCAGTAAAATTTGGCTAATGCCTGATTTATATTAAATACATGAATCCAAAACATATAGGTACAGCCCCCTTACCATGAACTCTTGAAGTAGAACAGTTTACGTTATGGAAGCGAGATGTCACGTAGCGGTGTCTCGCTTCCACATCTTAAACTGTCCTGCTTTAAGAGTTTATGGTAAGCGGGCAGTACAGTATAGGTAGTACAATACATTATAGGTTAAACATAGATTAATATTACATAATTATGTAGATATGTCTGCAGTACAGACTTACGGTACATAGATCCCTGTGTTAGGCCGGAAAGCACTACAACAACCTGTATTCGTTTCATATCCTAATCAGAATATCTTTCTTATACATACAGATAAATACCCGCAATCCTTTACCTCGGTACCCCGCTGTGCGTTACCGTACTATTAGCACTTTGCCCGCGTCGATTCCGGATTTCATTACACAAACTATGCGAAATTGAAGTCGGCGCCAGATGTGACAACAATACAATGCGCGAATCATAACACATACATACGTGTTCATTGGCGCAGTAAAACTGTGTGCTATTCGTTTATACACATCATCCCACATATTGAACATCCGGCTTCAAAAACGTGCAGTGTTAGGTATATGACCGACACGAAGATTATACATTTTATTACCTGCTACTGACTTCCAAAATATTAGATAACTTCATTAATTTATCACCTCTAGTTAACCCTCATAGTGGTGGTTTTTACTCATAAGCCTTAATTTGTATTTTGTTTTATAGTAATTTTAAGGCTTCTCACTTCCAAAAATACCAATTTCCTTACAAAACGTTCCCTATTTTTACCTCTAAAAAGCTTATTTTAGCCTGAAAATGGATACTTTATCAATTTTCAGGCTAAAATAAGATTTTGCTCTAAATGCATACAATCGCTGATACTAATTTTAACTCACCAAACTTGGGGATGAGCTTCCATATTTAGTTAGTCAGTCAGGTTCCCTTTATTTATATATCTAAATGTATATATATATATATACTGCTAGATATATTTACATATAGATATATATTTATATATATCTATAAGTATATATACTGCTAGTTAACAATACAATGCCAATTTTTGGCTGAACTACTAAATAATGTTTAAAACAGTTCTAAGAACTTGGCTATAAAATATGCCCAATTGGCCATTATATAATTATCAGCTTATTATTCTAAATCCTCGTATAGTAGAGGTTATATCGATGATTAAATAGAGCAAATCTTATTCTCGCGATAGTTTAAAACCCTTAATAGTAGAGATGCTCATCAGTGCGGAATTTTATACTGTATTATGAAAATAAAATTCCTCACTTAGACTATCGCGTTGCGTGATAATAATAAAATAAAATTACAACATACAAGTTTTTAATTTTGGCTTCACATTTCGACTGAGTTAAACCGGCCGTGGTCACAGGCAGATTGATTAATTCCCGTGTTGTAATTTAATTTTATTACCTACTAGCGGCCCGCTCCGGCTACGCACGGGTATATAATATATATTTTATGTATTTCTCCACTATTTAATGGATGTTATTATACATATAAACCATCCTCTTCAATAACTCTATCTATTAAAAAAAACCGCATCAAAATCCGTTGCGTAGTTTTAAAGATTTAAGCATACATAGGGATATAGGGACAGAGAAAGCGACTTTGTTTTATACTATGTAGTGATATACAGGATTTGTTATCATACAAACAGTCTTTGAATGTCATATTTTTACATTACAAAAGTAATTTTGAATTATTCTCAATAATACATCGCAAAAGTAGCGTCGACAGTGCGATGAGATAAAGCCGATATTATAACATACTTATATCTTATTCATTTGTAACCTTAAGGAACTGGTTCCTACGGATGGTGTTACATCCTAGAGAGGTGTCTTAAAAAGAGCTGAATAACAGACTCTGCTTAAAATACTAATACTGTAGGTTCTAATACAGAGGGAGAATTACTAGATGAAAAATCATTTTGCCGGGTGAATCCTGTTTACAAATGAAACTTTTTAGCTCAGATTCATGCAACCTCTCCTGCGTAGGCCTAACACACAGATGGGCGACTGGCCGCCGTCGTCAACATTTCGACGAAAGAGTCGAACCTACATCTATGTAAAGTTGATTTAACTTAATCAGATAATTCCACGATATCTACATCATTAGGAGGTGCATTGCGTGCTGATGGCCGGTTTCCGTTTCGTTTGGTTCGTTTTTTTTTTAAAGAGTGTGTCTTCATTAAGTCGTTAGGGACAGATATCCATATTGGCTTTGAAGGCTGTTGCGGTGGACCAGACCATGCTGTAACCACACGCTTGCTTATACCCCGGGGCTGGGAGAAGGTTGGAGGCTCAATTTCTGTTATAGTTACTTTACGCTTGACTTCCGGAGTAGGTGTAGCCATGGTAACAACACGCTGTCTAGCTGCCGCCTGGGAAACAACTGGCTGATTAAGTATAGCCATATCTTGAGTAGCCCTGCCTTGGGCAGTCAAACTATGAGTAGCCATACTTTGGGTGGGCCTACCCAGGGTCACCATCTGCTGGGTCGCCATAGTCTGGGTGGCTGTAACCGGGACAGCTACAGTCCGATTATTCATACGCTGGGTAGCTGTCACGGGGCTACCTACAGCCTGAGTAATCACACGGCGGGTAGTAGCCATAGTCTGGGTGGCTGTAACCGGGACAGCTACAGTCCGATTATTCATACGCTGGGTAGCTGTCACGGGGCTACCTACAGCCTGAGTAATCACACGGCGGGTAGTAGCCATAGTCTGGGTGGCTGTAACCGGGACAGCTACAGTCCGATTATTCATACGCTGGGTAGCTGTCACGGGGCTCGCTACAGCCTGCGTAATCACACGGCGGGTAGTAGCCATAGTCTGGGTGGCTGTAACCGGGACAGCTACAGTCCGATTATTCATACGCTGGGTAGCTGTCACGGGGCTCGCTACAGCCTGCGTAATCACACGGCGGGTAGTAGCCATAGTCTGGGTGGCTGTAACCGGGACAGCTACAGTCCGATTATTCATACGCTGGGTAGCTGTCACGGGGCTAGCTACAAACTGAGTAATCACACGGCGGGTAGTAGCCATAGTCTGGGTAGCCACAGCCTGGCAAACAATACTCACAGTAGATGACATAGGCAGGGAAGGCATTTCCTCGTTGGGTACACGGCCGTAGTTCGGGATGTGGAAGCCCGGTCTAATTGGGAGACCCACAGCTAGAGCAGCCGAAGTCCAGCTACCCAAATCCTGGGTGACCACATGTTCCCTTCTTTTTACTTTCTGAATTAACGAATTTTGGGTACTCGCATGGTTGTTCTCATCACAATTTACTACAAAAGACAGTTTAAATTTATTACGATTCTCAGGAACATTGTCGGAAACTTTTTCTAAATCCACCGTGACATATGACACTTGCGATGCTCGTTGTTGTTCCGATTCCATTAAGTTCTCCAATAAAACTGTGACAGGACCAAACAGCGAGTAAAAGAAGATTTGATATTCCTCCACTCTTTCTTCAAGATATCGGATTACTTCAGGCGGTTTTCCAATTTCCACGGTCAGTTTCAATTCGAAGACATTGCAAGGTGGAACCCTTAAAAATAAAAAAATGATATCAATTGCGAGAAAATGATATGAAAAACCAAACCAAAAGCAATATTTTGACACATTTAAGCATTGAGACCACAGTTCCGCGGTAAAATTAGAAAAACGCGGAAAATTCACGCGGGATACAGCTTCTGCGCGACAGCTGAACCAATTTTGACGGGACTTTAGAAGAAGTAACTTAGCTACTTTTAATTTAATTTTTTTTTAGAATTCCGCCGTAAAAAATCAAAACCCATAAAATTATGAACAAAATCAGATTCAAATAGGTAAATCTGCATACTGCTGCTACGAGCAGCTAATTTTAACCGAAATCTACGAGGACGAAGTCCCAGGCATAAGCTAGTATACTATAGTTCCGAACACGTTAAAAAACACTGACCATTAACTTATTTTTTGAATTCCTGTATATTTCAAAGTGTTACGTTGAATAAATGGATAGGTAATAGAAATAATTATATACATACCTATGCACATTTAAATTCTACCTCATTTAAAAACTATTTATAACTTAAATATAAAATTAAAATTAAAAAGCATCGAAGTATTCTTCCTCATCGTTGTCAAAAGGAAACGTGCCCAGAAGACTGGCAGCATTGCCACGTTGAAATTGATCAAATTATCCGGACCACCCTAACGTCGATTTTGAATATTTCCTTGGACGACCGAGCTTGGTCCCAAGCCACGCTTCCAGTCCGTTTGGGTGGTTTAGGAGTTCGTACAGTTTCAAGTTTAGGTTTACCGGCATTTCTCTCCTCAGTCCACAGTACTGAGAAATTAACCAGAAGAATTCTAGCTTCTTGCTTGGTTAATTTTGAGGTATCGTGCTTAACTGAGGCAGTGTCAGCTTGGAAAATGGCTTGCCCAAACACTGATCTCCCGAACCAGCTTTTCTCCCAAAGGCAGTGGGACGAGCCGCTCTGCAGATTGATACGGAATGAATTGATTAATACGTCAATCAATACTGCTGAGCGCGCTCGTCTGCTGGCTGTGGGTGAATGGGAGTCGGGCCTTTGGTTACAGGCACTTCCGTCGCCCAACATTGGAACAATGTTGGACGACAACACATTCCGCGTAGCTACTAGTTTGCGCTTAGGGGCTCCTAGTGTTGCTCCTCATCAATGTCACTGTGGTGAAGCAGTCGACAGCCTCGGACGGCATGGTCTGTCCTGCAGTAGGAGTGCTGGTCGCATACCAAGACACGCTACCTTGAATGACATCATCCGTCGTGCTCTTGTCACCGCCGGCGTACCAGCTGTATTAGAACCAAATGGCTTGGTACGTGACGATGGAAAGAGACCAGATGGTATGTCGTTGTTGCCATGGAAATTAGGAAGGCCTTTGGTGTGGGACGCAACGTGCGTCGATACCCTTGCACCTTCTCATGTTTCTGGATCAGCAGTTTGCGCTGGCACTGCTGCTGCTGCTGCGGAGACCCTTAAGCGGCGAAAATACAATAATCTGATTGGGAATTGTATTTTTGAGCCGTTTGGGGTCGAAACATTTGGGCCATGGGGTCCGAGCGCCCGAGCTTTATTTAAAGATCTTTCAAAACGTTTAGTCGATGCTTCGCGTGATCAGAGGGCTGGTTTGTTTTTAGGTCAAAGAATGGATAGGTTAGGTTATTATGGCAGTTTTAATAAATGGGCATATTTTCAATTACTATTCCCTTGAACCCAGTAAAAGGCATCCTAAACTGATAACGTATATACTTAATGTTAGGTTCTGGTAGTCTTTAATGTATACTTAGAATTGGAATCAGAGACAGCAATGGCATAATAGGGAATATGCATGTGATTCAAATAAGAGTCAATTTTTTTTATAAGTTCTTTTGCTTAAGAATTATCCCTATATAAATATTTTTTTATATAATTTCTTTTTGATTAAGAAAATAATTATTAAAAAGTTCCACAAATGAGCGGGAATTTCAAAGTAGTTGACACGTAACACTAACTGTCCGAAGTAATGTGACGTCAAAGTCCTGGTTAACGAAAGTGTATTTATATTTATATACTTTAATACAGTACTTATTTGAATGATTTATGTTATTTTTCAAATTATAATAGTTGTAAAATACAAAACATTGATAAATTACAGAGCACAATAATTTTACAGCTATTTACTAGTTGTCTGATACTGGGTCTCTTCACGTCACGATAAGCGCGCCAAAATGGTGCGCGTTTAAAGTGGTCGTAATATTATGATATCTATAACATTTTTTTTTCTCCCTAAATGTTCGTTATTTTGCGTTGTTTTTTTTTTACAATTATATAACGTTGTAAGGTATCGTATGAAAAAATAAAAAATACGTGCATATATTCCCTATTATGTAATAGCTAAAAATAAATTATCTAATAGTTATTTATCATAATATAATTTAATTTTGAATCATAATGTAATGGATATGGAAGTATATCATAAAGATTTGGTTAATGATTTTGGTTTTTTTATGACTACCCTATTCTGTAGTGGCGTAATAATAGGTCTTGGTATTCTGCGAAAGTGATGTTCTGCGAAGATGGCATTTTAAGACTGCGATCAATTTTATTGCCATGACATTTTGCGAATGTTACGTTTTGCGTCAAACTAATCATTACTCACACCGAAGCACCGAAAACAGTGTAATATTAATTGGTTACAAGCAATATATTATTTATTTATTTAGTTGATATTAAATTAAATTTATTTTTGTAGTTTAAATATAATCGATACGATGATTAATTTACCCCATTTTATTAGAAATTATTGAATTGTTGGTATCATTTCGCACGTAGACTAAGACAATCTAAATGACATATCGCCTTGTGTAAGACGTAGCTGTCACGCACACATGAAATGAAATTTGCGTAATGATTTTTCATTCCGCTAATAAGACACTATCTAGATAAATCTAATCTATATATATATTATCTATTATTATGGATATCGTTAGTGGAAAGGCAATATGACTAGCGCCAAAAAAGTGCTCAAGTCAACGCAAAACTTAGACGAATCGATAATTAATAGGGGTGTAGACACTTAAACGAAAATAAATACATTTTTATTCCAGTAGTGTCTAATATTCAATTACTAATAATTACACTGTCATGCTCATTTTATTTATAATCTCTTATAAATTATTTAAAAAATATATAGGTATTCGTCATTCTTGCCACTGCGTGACGCGGCAGCGCGTGACATTACGGCCTCTAAAACAACATTTTGACATTTTTCTATTGGGTTGACAGTCGAATTTAGTTTGCTACAGCAATTTGATTCTATACGTTCCCTTCACGTAAAAAGAACGCTGAACGTTAACTTATTTTTTTTTATTCCAGTCTATTCCAAAGTGTTACGTAAGTAACTATTAAAGTACCTATAATAATTCTACAATAAATCAATTACACTTAATTATAAACTACCATAGATGCAAATAGCAAGATGTCGTTCATTGTGGCGTTCTAAAGGGAAGCCTTTGTTCAACAGTGGACGTCTTCTGGCTGATGATGATGATAAACCACAATAGCCTAGGATCATAGAAAGCGACGATATCCGATTATCCGAGTGCAAACACAGTCGGTGGCAGTCGCTCAGCGTTCTTATAGGACCATAATATATGAGACACTGAACCCATTATTTGATTTTCCATTAATTTTTCATGTCATTTGGCATCTGGAACAACAAAGTACAATGTTAAACATAACCTATATAAATATGTTACAGTTGAAAACACAAAGGTTCTGAAGTTTAAAAATATTACTTACATTGAAAGGATTTTCAGAATAATCATTAGTGGTTTATCTCTCCTAGCAAGTCGAAAGTTCGAAACTACTGTTATAGTATTTCTTTTTGTATTGGCACGTGAATAAATAGTTTTTGTGGGATTCGGATTACTGTAATTTAACACAAGGGCACTGCACAATACATAATTATAAAACATATAATTAATTTTTGATCCCTTTAAAATAGATGACGCTTTGAAAAAAAAATTAACAGCGTCCGCAATTTAAAGATTCAAAGAAGAAATTTAATTTAAATCATTTTAGATTAATATAAGAGTGTTTTTTTTGTAAATATCATGTCATCTTCATCATCAGCCAGTAGACGTCCACTGTTGAAAAAAGGCCTCCCACACAGAATGTCACAATTAACCACAACATGTCATTTGCATCCACCGGTTTCCCGCAACTCGCCCGCGGCGGTCCACCTGGTGGAAGGTTTGCCAACGCAGCATCTTCGGGTTCGTGGTCGCCACTCGAGAACCTTTCTTCCCCAGCGGTAGTCAGTTCTTCAAGCGATATGACCTGCCATTGCCACTTCAAGTTGCATATTCTTTGAGCTATGTCGGTGACTCTAGTTCTTTGACGAATTTCCGTCTTTCAGATTCTTTCGCGCAAAGAAACTCCGAACGTAGCACCCTCCATAGCTCGTTGAGTGATTCTGAGTATCTCCAAAAGGCCATCCGTTAGCGACCACCTCTCGGAGCAATACGTCATTACTGGCAACACACATTAGTTAACACTGCAGAATTTCCCGAACGCTGCCCATACGAGCTGGATTCTTCGGGTGGCCCCTTTGTCGAAGTTGGATCTGCCTAAGACCTCATTTACGGAGACGCGGGGCGTCGCGCGTCACGTGTGGCGTGGCGTGTCGCGGCGCGTCGGACGTTTTTTCTGCTTCCGGTGCGGCGGCGCTTATCACACACGTAAACACAAACATATAGCGACAGACAGACACACATAGCGGTCTTACTAACACCCCTCTTTATCCGTCGGGGGTTAAAAAAAGTAACTTAATAGATAGTACTCAAACCCCATCAAATGAAGGGTCTGACTTGCTTAAGAAGTACCCCATCGCGACATTGTCTTAAATAGGTGTTACTCGATCGGATTTGATGGGCCAAATATTATTTTTGACTTTTTAAATGATCGCTTTTCTTTTTTGCGTTGGGGGTTTTTTAAGTTTTTAATTTACTTTTTTTGTCTGAATTAGTTAACGAATGTTGGATTTGGCACCGACTACAAAGTGAATAAAATAGGTATTATTTTTCACTTTTGGGTAAAGTGTTTTTTGAAGGCAGTCACTCCGCCCGAGACTTTTGTAAGACTAATATATGTCAAACTTTCACCAATTCTTTAAATCAAATCTTTTACCAATTCGGGAGTATATTCTGTCAAACAAAACAAAACTTTTCAAAATCGGTCCACACGGTTAGACGGAGAAATCGTTGAACATACAAAAAAATACATACAGACGAACATAGAACCCCCTGCTTTTTTGAAGTCGGTTAATAAAAATATGAAAAATTTGTCTAAACCCCTATTATATATATAAAAATCAATAGCCGCATGATATGAAAGATGTTCATTTGAGAACGTCTCGACTTTTTTTTTTTATTATGTTCGTAATTACGTGATAAATATGCAGTCTTTTGGTAAAAAAGAATAACGGTTACGTAATTTTCTTTTTAAAAGTGAGTCCGAAATGTAATATGTTTCTAATAATTAGGATAAGTTTCTACTACAGCAACTACTTAGAAAGCAACAAACATGACATGACGTGCTAAAGGGACCCATATACTGTACAATTTTATTTATTCGTTACAATCCGTCATTTTAGACCAAAAGTATCGACGCGAATATTTTCTCTCGGTTGATCAAAGCGATTCAAGGTATATGAGGTTCTTTAGGCCTAACACCCAAATCTACAAAACATAATAAAAATAAATATATGAGCGTGACATCTAAGAAAATATAATCCAGAACAGAAATATAAAGTACATACTTACATATTTTTATTTACGCATACTTTCCTTATGCTTGTGCGAAAGGATGCTTAAACTGAAGATAAGGCTAATAAATTCAATGAACATTCATTTTTCTTAATGTTTTTTCATGCGGTACCTACCTTACTCAGGGCCGTATAATCAATCTCCAGGGTCATTAACCTTAATTAACAGTAAGGGAAAACAGGTCGATTTTTTATTAGTTGTGCGCAGAGGAGTGCTAGGCATACATGGTTAAAGTTTATACGAAGGGTCGCAAAAGCTGTCACCACTGGACGAACGCTGATGCAGTATGTTGACCTTATACATACTACTAATCGCTAAAGCAAAAACTAACTAAACTAAATATTATAAAAAAGAGAAAAGATTTTATTTATTTTTATTAGCTAGAAAAGAATGCCAACTTAATTACCCAACAGTTCGACCGTACGTAAAGAGATCCAACAAAAATGCTGGTCAACCAATACGTTTAACACCACACCAAGAACTTGGTAGTGTGGTGGTTAAACTAACTAACCAAAATTTTGTTTCAACAAAGTTTTTAAGCCAGAAGAAGATGACTTATTAAAAGATATTGAACACTGTGCTGAACTATTTAGGGGGCCTTACTGCTAATGATTGTGGACTCATTGCATACCAAATGGCTAAAGTAAACAACCGCAATATACCGCAATCATGGATAGATTCAGAAATAGCTGGATGTGAATTGCTTCGTGTATTTAGAAAACGACATCCTAAAATTTCCCTGGTAAAATGTGATTAACTGTTGAACAAGTCACTCGGTCCTAAATTAAGACCAAGTGACTCCTAATGTTAAAGGGGGCGAGCTTTTTGCCATCAACCGAGTACAAATCCAGACTCCCTGCTGCTGCATTTGAATGGCAACTAGAAAAGAATGCCAACTTAATCACCCAACAGTTCGACCGTACCTAAAGAGATCCAACAAAAATGCTGGTCAACCAATACGTTTAACACCACACCAAGAACTTGGTAGTGTGGTGGTTAAACTAACTAACCAAAATTTTGTTGTGTGAGGATTTTTGTTCTTATACATTGTACATAGTAGAGTAGCAGTAGAGCCATGAAGAAAATGATTTTCAAGAATTATTCCTCTCGGTCTGCGCTGACCCTTATAATAAAAATTAAGAAACAATAATTAAATGTAGGGATTAAGCACACAAAACATATAATTGGTTGCTCGGCATTCTAACTATAAGCTATTACTTACACAAACATGCATGAACACATTAAACATTTAACAAACCTCAGGTACAGTATTTCCTGAAGGAGATCAACACTGAAAGGGGAAATGCTAAAGCTCATTCCTAAATAAAATGCACACATAAAGAAACAAAACATAGGTGTAACATGTATAGAATGTGCAAATACTTACATAGTCCGTTTCTTAATATGCTGGCTCAATTGGTTCAACTCCTGTGCAAATCTATTCACAGTGTTTCTAAGCATTGCCAACTCTTCCTCTGTCCACTGCCCACTGTAGAAATTGATATCATTTTGATAATTAAATTAAATCTAGTATTACTCACATTTTGTAGTACTGTGTATCTGTGTTCGCCAATTATTTCTTAACACTTAGTCGTAGTACGTTTTTAAGACTATCCACTCAGTTTTACATAACTTGTTGTTTAATTTCATTTTTTTGTTGTGCACTCATTGTTAACCACTATTTAGTTTGTAAATAGTTTTTTCAGTAAGTCAATTATTGTAATTTTTAATGAGAAAATAAAGCCCTTAAACCATAAATGTATTAGATCCCCCTTATTCCATTGTTTTGATACAGTGACCATAACATAATATTTAATAACACTGAAGGGCCTGTTTCACCGACTACAAGTAAAGTGGCAAGTCGACTTACCACCACTTAAACTGAAACTACTCCAAAACTACTCATAAACTGGCCTGTAACTAAGATACAATACAAGATACTTGTAATATTTTCTTGGCGATTAGTTAATCAAGAAGTAACAATTCAACACTTTACTTGTAGTTGATGAAACAGGCCCTAAGACATAATTATGAAATAAAGAAATACACTTACAAGCAACCTGCTTTATGACAGAATTTATCGAAATCATCATCATTAAGAAATGCCATTTTGATGATTGTATTGGTTTATCTTCAAAACTCACTCACTCAAAGTAAACAATGTTTAAAACAGTAGCCCACTACAGCGGATAACTCCGATACTGGTGACTTTGTAATTCAGACCTCACTACAAAATTTATTTTTTTATTTTTAATTCTTATTGACACCTGTGTTCTGTACTGTACTGTAATTATTCTTTGAATCCTTTAGATTTAATACATTAACTTTAATTTATAAATTAACTTTAATTTATTAAACAAAAATGTTAATTATCACTACAATATTTGAAAGCTCATGATCTATAAGGCTTATGCTTCTGGATCAATTATAATGAAATATTACATGATAAAGAGCAAAGGAGGAATAGACTGATGCCACTAGATATTAAATCAATACTGGGAGAGTGTATTTGACATGCGCAAACCCGCCGAAGGGAGAGGGGAAGGGTACTCCCATGGCACCCCATCAAAGTATTGATCTGAAACCTTATTTTATTTTTAGCCACCTGTATTGTTCCTTCTGATATATACCTAATTACTTACCCAGACTGGGAATCGCCCACGGTAGTTAGCATAGCCGTCATCTCGGATAATTGACTGAAAGCCATACCTGCCTCACGAAATATTTCACCAACCTACATTAAAATATTTACATTAATGCGTTTTATCTCGCCACTTCTAAAAATAAATGCAATCTTCCGCTTTGACGGGCTTTTACTCACTTTAGACGCAGAGATATTCATTATGGAATTAAATAATATTTATTTAAATCTAAACACGCCTACGTGACACTATATATTATTATTCTAATTGTTAAAATTATTTTAACTATCTAATTACAAACGTTGAATAACTGATACGATACGGTAACAGCGATACACTATACAAACAAGTCCGATTTAACACTGAACGAACATGCATGTACTGATAATGTGCTATGTCAACCGAGCTCAACAAAACCACAACCACAACTGAGCAGTGAACTGAGGAGTGGAGCCACGGGCCTGTATTGTATGTAAAATATTGTATGTACTCTGTGCTGTGAGTGGAGCCCCGGCCTCCGGTGATTACTGTATTATCTGTGGTCAATTCACACACAACGTCTTAGCTAGATAGCTAGCACAAAATACATAATTTAACTTTATAAAATAGATCTAAATAATAATTAATTGTTTTTCTATCATAAAATAACGTAATAAAAATGGCGAAATGGGCTATTAAGGAGTGTAGAAATTACAGAGGCCGATTGAATATTATTAAATATGTTTCCTATCACCCGTATGTTAAATAAATTATCATTAGTTCTGGAATAATGAATTATTGCAAATATTGGAATATAAAAAAAATAAAATTCGCCATTTTGCAAGTGTGGCAAGTCTGTGAAAACTAAATTTCCCACATTTACACATGAGACCGGAATGCTGGTAGGGCGATATTATTAATGTTATGGTGGATAATGGATCTTATTATATAGTTTTCTACGAATCGAAGTGTATTGTAGTACATTGAAATAAGCTTGTGTTTTTTTTTCGAATATTCCACCCATTTTGAATTTCAAGATGGCGGGCCTATTGACTCTTGCAAAATTCGACATGAGCGCCAGCATGTGTATACTTAATTACGTGCCTGCGCCGAGGAAATTTGAGGAGTTCCTTCGTCTGAAGACCATGGGGATAGTGTTTAAATCATGGTGAACTATAGAACGAGATATTATAGTTAAATGTGCATATAAAATGTTGAGTCACTACTGTTGACCGTTGATGAGTTCCCTCGTCTGGAGGCAACCGTGAGGGTGGTGTTAAGATCATGGTGAATTTTAGGAAGAGCTATCATGGTTAAATGTGTGTACAAAATTTTGAGTCTGTACTGTTAACCATTGAGGAGTTCCTTCGTTTGGAGCCAACCCTGGGTTACAATTCGGTCACGCTTATCATGAAAATGTATTGTCTTTGGAACTGAACCAACGTGAAAAATTTTAGCTCCGTAAGAAAAAGAAAGTGCCATAGCCAATTGCTTGTAATAAAAAAAAACATTGTCTTCATAATATATAATTAGTACCAAACACAATAATTATGTACCTATTATATAAAAATAATTTTTATTTCGAGTTAAAAGATAGACTGTACCACGTTGGGCAATTTACCCCATTTTAGTTGTAATGTTTATCAACTGGTATCATTACGCAAGCATTCATGCAAAAAAAAAAAACAATTGGCACGTTGTTTTTTGTTTCAATGTAGCGCCAGACTCCATCTAGATAATCTAAGCGTGCCCATATGTATCTTTATTAAACATCTCTAATTTAAAGATTATAAAAAAATAATTAACTGCTTTACTTTTTTCCAATTCCAACTAGACACGTTTCTTATTTTTGGAAGAAATACCAAGTTTTGTAGCTCTAGCTTCAAAACTGGCGAAGTATAATACAAACTTTAAACCCCTATTTGGGATAAATCTAAAAAAAGTAGCCTTTGTCCTATCTTGGGTCTTAAACTTACTACATGCCAAATTTCATCAAAATCCGTCAAACACGGCGCCAGCGGTTTAGTCGCGAAAGCGTAACAGACAGAGTTACCTACTATCATATTTATAATATTAAAGTATGGATGTAGTAAGTTCATGTGTAGGTTTAGTAATAAGTACCTATATATAGGGGCCCCGCATCGGTAGGGACCCCGCGCCACGAGATATTAACATTTTTTAAATTGTTTTTAGGGTTCCGCATCTCAAAAGGAAAGACGGAACCCTTATAGGATCACTTTGTTGTTCGTCGTCTGTCTATCTGTCGGTCTGTCAACCCCGTTTTCTCAACAACGCGTGGAGGTATAATATTGAAATTAATATCTAATAATCGGGCTTGCTGGCCCTTGAAGCCGTCTAAAAATAAAACTTCTAAGTTACCGCAATTAAAAGTTACGAGTAATTATGTTGGTTGTTTTTACAATTTCTACTTTAAAAACCTACAAGGTGCTTCCCGTTGACATAGAATCATACAATTTGGCAAGAAGCATACGCTTACAGCACAAGTAAAGGAAAAAATCTGAAAACTGTAAATTTATAGTTACATCACATTAAAAATAACAATAACTTGTTTCCAATTGATAAACTAACCGCTGCCTACTTCAATGTATTGGTTGGGGTAACAGTTTTCCAACGGTAAAGTTAATTTAGTTTATTATCTTTTCGTTAGAACAATGTTATTGTTGTAAACATAATTTAAAGTTTGAACGGAACCCCTGAACGGAGCACTTGACCCGGTTTTTTAATGTAGTAAACTGTAAACCTAATTTTAAAGTTGGTATGTAACAGAACATTAATGACAATGACTGCCTAGATTTCTTCATATAGGTAGGTACTAAGTTTAGCTTTCGACTTCAAGAAGGCCTGAAAAGGGTAATGGGCCCTGAGACTGGTCAATCCGGCCCTGCCTATATAATATAATTATATAATGTTAATTAATTTACGACCTAACCTAAAGAATTTAAGACCTATGTTATCGAATTTCCGATTCTTTGCTAGTCCTGGCTCGAACTCAACTAATAAAAAACTAGGTACCTAACTATATATCTACTTCATCATCATCATTGCCAATTGTAGTTCACTGCTGGACGTAGTACTTTCCTACGGCACGCAACTGAGCTCGATCTTTGGCTTTCTGCCTCCAGCCGCTGCCAGGCATTTAACGTATTACGCCCCACCTAGCTGGAGGACGTCCTACACTACGTTTACAGAGCCGTGGTGTCCACTCCAGAACATGTTTCCCCAAACGGTTGCCGGTTCTGCGACAGATGTGACCTGCCCACTGCCAGATTAGTTTGCTTTCCTTGTTAGTTTGGTTCTCTGTCGGATAACTTCATTTCTGATCGTACCCTTCAAAGAAACTTCCAACATAGCCCTTTTTATAGCTCGCTGAGGGACCTTAAATAGGTGGACGTCTCGGCTCCGTACGTCATAACGGGTAGGACGCACTCGTTGGCTTTGTGGTATGGGCGACGAAAAGACTCGACAAAGTTTCCTAAATGCTGCCCAACTTAGCCGTATTCTTCTTCGGGCTTCTCTCTCGAAGTTGTTCTCCAGCCTGATCTAATAGCTGTGTATTTTATAACTATTACTAGCATATCACCGGGACTTCGTCCCCGTGAATTATGATCAAAATTACCTGTATGTAGCGGCAATAAACAGATTTACCTATTAGAATCTGATTTTGTGAACATTTTTATAGGCTTTTATTTTTTCCGGCGGGATCCAAATATTTTCATAATTAAAAGTAGCCTAAGTTCCCCTTTAAAAACAGGTATTTATCAGTGAAAGTCCCGTCAAATCCTTCCAGCCGTTGCGGAGATTAACGGAAAAAATTTGCTTATCGAAAATGGTTCCGGTTTCGTGGCAAAACGAAAAACGCGGGAAATTCGCGGGTTACAGTTACAGCTACTTTACGACGGATTTTGACATGACTTTTACTGGCAGATAGCCGAAGTTAAAAAAAGTTATAAGGTCTAATACAGAAAAAGTTGAAAATTAAAAATATTTTATTCAAATTCAACTCAAAATTTGCATTATGACAATCTTTATCGATAACTCTGGTTAAATAGTGTGCCACTTCCTTAGTCATCTAACACTGACAGATGTCAGCCGCACGGCCGCACCGTGCTAAAATCATGGATTTAGTATACCAAGTAGTTCATCACATCATCAGGCGGAAGACGTCCACTGTTGAACGATGGCCTCCCCCTTTAGAAGGGGGGAGGTTGCCATAATCCCCACGCTTGGGGGGAGGTTGCCATAATCCTCACGCTTGGCAAACGGCTTGGGGATCGCAGTCTTGGTGGTCAACTTACAAAAGACGCTGCCCATCTTCTGGATTTTCCCTTAGTCGCCTCTTACGACACCCACGGGAGGAAAGGGGGTGGTCAATTCTAGAACGGATACCACACGGTAGAACACACTTCATTATCATATTTTATTATAAGGCTCCGGCTCCACCTGCGTTAACGTTCATGTTAGTGTCCAACTACGCGTTAATTAACGCACTAAAAATGCATGTTGGCTACAATGCTTACAACTCCGAACTCCGTCAAAAGATAATTCCTAGTGAAGTTACACGTTAACTGCACAACAATGGAGGTTAAAGCGGCTGCACAGGTTGGAGCAATAAGTGTGATAAATTATTAAGTTTATAATTTGTATTCTAAAGGCATTATTCTGATTGAAGTAGCTCTAAAAACTCTAATATTTTCTCATTCGACCACTCTATTGTCGTTATAACGCAGTTCCCGTCTGAGAACAAAGTACATATAGCCTTGCACTGCACATGCGCCCCGCGGAATCGAGACGACGTTAATGTAACTAACATAGCGTAGCGCGCTAAACTACGCGCTAAAATCCTTTGATGGGTCTAAAAACCAACCCCCGAGTTATCGCTTAATGTTTAATGTCATTATTAATGCAGTTAGTAAACTAACACGTTAAAATCTTGGCCACATCTGCGTAACGCGTTATCTAGCGCGTATAACACGGGTGCAGCCGGAGCATTAAAGCTTTTATATGCCTTTCTATGAACTGCAAAATACTCAGTCATTCCCACATTGTCTCTGTAAACCCCTAAAAAGTAGGAGGAAATATTCACATAATCAAGCAAAATAATTCACAACACTCACAATACACAACAGTCAATGAGTCGTCAAACACATGTATTCTAACCTGGCTCTGGGGCCAGGGTTTCACCATAATATAATTGTGTAATCAAGCTTATTAGAAATTTTGTTATAATGAACATATAAATTATTAATAATCTTTGATTAAGTACCTATATATATTTAATAATCATAACTTTATGCTGGTCCAGATTTAATACATCCTATCTTTCTCAAAAAATGTACGGCTGTTCTAGCAGAACCGTTAACAAAAATTTACAACCGCTCTTTTTCTGACAGTATTTTTCCTACTAAATGGAATAAATCTCGAATAATTACCGTTTACGAAAAGGGTGACGTAAATAATATAAAAAATTACAGACCCATTTCTATTTTGTCCATTTTGGCAAAAGTATTTTAAACCCTTAATTATCGGATTATTTACAAACAATCAGTGATGTGTAGGAAATACAGACAAATAAATTATTTTCACCACATCAGCATGGTTTCAGAAATGATCATTCTACGGAGACTTCTCTTGCTGTTCCATGTTTAACAAGTTTTGATTTTTTGTACATCTGGTGTAATGCAGGTGAACTATAGGTATACATATTATATGATATTACGTACTTGAGGAAATATACTTTGCACTATTTTATCAAATCGCTTTTGTATACAATGAAAGTAGGAAAACTATATAATTATTCTCAGAATACAGAACAAACTAATTGTGTAAAATGTAATTATTATAAACGAGTCTTTAAAAATTATTTAAAATAACGAATAAAATCGTGAATAATGTATTCGTGAGCAATTTATTCACGAATAATTAATTCCTGATTGAATTATTCGCGAATATACTTTTTTCTCGAGGTTACTTTATATTCGAATAATTATCTAGATAAAATTTATTCGAACAACGCCCAACTCTACGTATAAGTCTATGTATCAAACAACTAGTAAATTACAAAAGGCGGCAAATTGAAAAATCTTACAGGTGTCAACACTGATATAATACGCTGAAAACTCTTTCGATACTCGAAATTATTATTTATTTATTAATAATAATTGTAAACTACATTCTTCTGACACTCATTATTAAAGGATTAGCAATTGTAAAATATAAAATAAATAAAGAATAGAGAAATGCTTGGAGGCATTGAAGTATATCTTTGTCTGAGATGCAGGCTGAGACAAAGGAATATATGGACCGGTTATACCTACAAAAAACGGGTGCCTACCTACTGTCACCTAGGACGCAAAACATGGCGGAAATCATAAGGGATACTCCAGATAAAATGGTCAAAGATCATCAATATCGATAATTTTTTTAAATCTATTTTATGTTATGAACTCACTTTTACAAATGAGGTTCCATGTTGGTTAACATATTTTTAGGGATCCGTACCTGTAAAAAATTTACTTCTAAGTCAACGACACACAATAGCTACTTCTACATAAGAAAATTTCAGCAAAATGAAACAAGTTGAATTAGTTATTTATTATAATTAAACCAGTTTTTTTGCGGAGCTCGTTACGAAGTTAAAGCCATATAGATCGACCACAATTCATTTTCTTCTATCAGTATCTATCAGGTTTTAATGGTAGTCCTCTGGTCTTAGCGATTTGCCTCCTCAAGTTACAGAGATTGTTCATTATTAATTCTATTTTTTTACTTCAATTCGCCAATAACGTTTTTGTTCTGATAAAAGCGATTTTTCCTTACTCTGCGCCTAAAATAAAAATTGTTTGATAAATTAATCTAGTTTTAGGCATAATCGTAGAATTAATTAGGGTAGACTATTTGAAACTAGATTAAAACCAACATAAATTCAAACTAGATTAGTGTATGTAAATGTATAAAGGAAATTTGAAAAATTATGAACCGAGCGGGATTTGTTCCCTTCTGGGAAATTAATCGACAATGTCGATAAAAGCAAAGTGCCACTCGCGTCACTATTGTTTGTTTACATATTAACATGTCAACAAACAGTACTAGCAGAACCGAAGAAACCGAATTTCAAGCTAAACGTAACTAATATTACTTAATGACCAGTGTATATGATTTTATAGTAATAAAATATAATTAGTCATTTGTAATTATTTTACCAATTAATTCATGAAAACGAACACTAACCTGTAAAATGATATTAGCGGTCGATTTTCGTTCTTACGAGAGCTACACTGTGTTAAACTACACTGAGGGATTTTGGAATTCAAGCCCAGACTTCAAAAAGGAGCTTAGATTCAGCTCTTAAGTCTTCAAATTTAATAAAAATCACAAAATAGATACGATAACGCAATCACTTGACAGCCAATATACCACAAATCGATCACAAAACATGGCGGAATCGGCACCCGAACACATTATCGTGACGTCACCGCTCAAATGTTGCCAAAATTAGCAAAAACAAACTACATGTCATTTCGCTTTCCTTATGTACAACTTCACTAGTTATAAAGAGGCAAACAGTAATTTGTTGTTACCATGTCGATTCCCTCAATATCTGTTTATGTAAAAGTTTATATAGAAGATTAGGGCGCTCCATAGATATACCTCGATGGATGCAGGTTAGAATGGGACGTTTGACAGATATTAGTATTACCAGTATTACCATGTATTAGGTACTTCTGTTTTAACATGTTAATTGAAATGTTATAACTTTCAATACCAACCTCTAACGTGGACACGACTCGCTTGTCAGACTCTAGCTGTAAAATTATTTATGCTCGGTAATTTATATTTTTTTTGTATTTAACACGAAAAATAACATAAAACCTTTTTATAGGTACTGTAATAGATACACTTTTGATATCTTAGACTTTGACGTCACATTTTATCTGACAGTAATTAGCGTTGCGTTTCAATTACTTTGCAATTTCCGGTCATTTGTGGCACATTTTAATTATTATTTTAATAATCAATAAAAAATAAAGTATTTAAAAACATGACTGCCATGTCAGAGATTGAACTAAAAAGTAAAAAACAAGTTCCATCGCAGTTGGTTCCTATTAGATAAGGCAGCGTTCCAGCCGCCTCCCCGTCATCTAAAGCGCAGAGCAGGCACCGTGTGAGTGGTTTTAGTGGGTAGGCCTCCGAGGATCAACCGAGCGGCTTCGGCTTCTGGGTAGAGAGTCCCACATAACCCCGGCGTCTCCCAGCGGCGGGGTATGCGTAATGTATTTCTCTCATGCAAAACAAAAAAAAAGGCAGCGTTCCCTTATTTTCTCTATGGTTCCAGAGAATGGTCCCGCGACTGCGATGGAACTTGTTTTTTTACTTTTTAGTTCGATTTTTGACATGGCAGTCGTGTTTTTAATTGGTCTCCAAGCCGGACACAAAAGATTCAATAAGCGAGATGTAGAACTATACATTAAGACTTTAGTATGTAGTTATTTGATGTAGCATAGTTGAGCCGATGTAATAAATACCATAGATAAATACGCCTGTAATCCCTCGAAGAAGTAGGTTTTTATGTGAATTATATTATTTAACCTTTTTTAAAGAAGATAAAAAAACCTAAGGTCTACAGTGTTGCCGTTTTAGAGCGTTATAAATGATACAAGGTTGCCATATTGTAAATGATTAAAATTAGAACGAATGAAAAATAATCTGAAGTGGGACAGGGAACGTAAATTGAAAAATGAACGAAACGAACGATCCTTGTAAATGAAAGTGAATAATAATTTTACATTTTACGCTTTGAAATATTTTTTATGAGAAAAGAAGATACCTCTTTTTAGTTGCGAAAATCAAAGTACTTACAAATTTGATAAAAGTGTTAGACAAAACATGAAGGTTAAGAGTTATCCCATATATGTTTTGTTTGCAATGCATAAATGTTAAGGACGCCACGCCTGCAGTGTTGTTGACTTCTGAAATGTCCCCACAGTTTCAATTTACAAAGACCTTTAATTTTTCATATTATTTGTAAACTTCAATTTCATCATGCGATAATATTCTGATGTCTTGATTCCTATTCCCGCTTAAGTAAATAATGGAACTTATTCTAATTTTAACTTTCGTTTCCTATGGACTCGCCTATGATAAAGGTAAGCTACAAAAACAAAGTAGGTATTGGATTTGTTTTAAATTGGGATTATAGTTTGGGCAATATTAAATCATGTTACAGCGGGTTGACAATACTTTTTATGCAAGAACCAATGTCAATGAACCTTGATTGTATTTTCACATAATTATTTTGATTCCTTTGCATGTGTATGGGACAGATAATCGGTTTCTGTGCATACTTTTACGGCGTTTTATTATGTATTTTTATTAGCTTTGCAATTACAGGCAATAAGTATACCCCCTGTATGGTAAATACCTCTTACCAGATTGATTTCAAATCAATGAAATTAGGTTTCATAACAATAGTTTCCTTTATAATCATCTGTACTTTCTCAAATTTTTGTTTTTATTAGTTCGCATAATATTGTATTATGTTTTCTGGTTAACTTCCACAGTAAGCACTTTAAATGCTGTTCTTGGTTTCACATTTTTACCTTCATCTTTATCTTGTTCTAGCTTCCTTCTATGGAGCAAGCTACATTTCTTATCCGCTGCAGGAAGCTAAGGGTGTGACTGACATTAGTTTCCGTTTCCGCACCCATCTATCTGATGCTCTTCTTCTCCTTGCGGCTGGTAAAACTGATTACTGTATGGTAAGTTTAAGGTGTATTCATTTAACATAAGAACAAATTATAAGGATATATTCATTCCTGGTCCAATAAAGAAACATGACAAAATGAAAATACCTATATATTTGTATTAGCCGCCAATATTGTATTTGTGTAATAAAATTACGTTATATACTTTACACTCTTTGGTTTGTAGGTAGGAAGTACCTGTTGTAGGAACTTTGTTGATTTATTGAGTTTTGACCAGTTTTCTTTTAAATGATTTATTGTTTTACTAATTTATAAATTATATTTTTTCAATTACTAACAATCTGTACACAAAAGTAAACATTATATATTTAAACATAACATTACCTTTAGATCCGTTTGGAAAGTGGAAGACTAAAACTGCACATAAACCTCGGAGCTGGGGAAAGTGAACTTTCATCTCCAAAGGGTACTCATCTCAATGATACGCAGTGGCATCATGTCAACATTATCCGACGAGAGGCCAACTTAACTATGAAGGTATACAATACAGAATAGAATATACTTAAAAATAATTTATTGCACACAAAAAAGAGTTGATGCTGAATAAGCTTATATAAAACTAAAACTGTACAACTAATTAAATATTAAATTTAAATAAATAAATCTTTCTTGATTATTTTTGCACCAACAATACTGGTAGGTAGTCTAATTTATAATGGGTATAAAATACCATTGCCTAAGTATTGCCTGCTGCCTAACAGTTGCCTTATTTAATTTCTATAAGTACATTTTTTGTATGATATGTATGATGATATGAAGCTAATTTGAACCTCTATCACCAGGTGGACGAAACAGCTGTAAAGAAACGGTTACCGGGCCGATTTTTTGAACTAAACATACATTTTGGTATATTCTTGGGAGGACAGGGAGACTTCTCTGAGTTATTTTTAGGTCATATGGAGAATTTCCGCGGTTGCATGGAAGACGTAAGTATTTGATATCATTGTATGATCTTTATGTTTAGGACTGTGAGTAGGGACCCTCCCCATTAGATGATGTCTACGTATGGACGCCTCACCCTGGGCAGTCGATCTTGCAAACATCTTTGTTGGCTGTCCAATCTCCACCACTATATTAACAGATTTGACTCAAGAAGAAAATATAATATACATTTTTAACTATCATTGGTTTACAATAAATCCCTTTAGAAATATGTAATTTCTATTCATTCAAAATAGTAAAGTTTACTAAAGCGCCTAAATTTACTGAACTCTGATATTTTCTTCAAGTCTAGACTTTGTCTATATATTAATAAGAAACATACTGTAGGTAATATTTTGAATCTTATTTGCAGGTATACTACAATGGTGTGAAGATCATAGAGAAAGCTCGCAGTCGCACTGGCTCTGTGCACGTAGAAGGTGTTACGTGGAACTGTGCGCCCGAGTTTGATGCCGACCTCAATTCCGACATCAGTTTCGTTGACGAAGGCGCTTATCTCATATTGCCCAGGATTAATTCTAGAGCTGGAGGAAAGTAAGTCGAACTTACGTGTTGTGACCTCTTTCTAGTCAGGAGGATGCTATGCAATTTTTGTGTTATGATTTATATTTTCTTCTCATTATTTTCCACTCTATTCCTATTCTTATGATCTTTTGTACCTCTAATCACTGTGTATCCATTTTTAGTCTTTGACTTTCATCCCTTTTAGCAACATATATGTACATACTATTAATAAAGATTTTATGCAACTTTTAACTTTATGCATGCACTTAACATTTCTGCGTTCTTTTGCACTTTACAACACTTGAACCACACATTCTTATCCTGTATCCTAACCAACATTTTCAATTATTCCAGATGGCAAATAGAATTCAAGACGATAGCTCAGAACGCGATAGTACTGTACAATGCAGGCGGGGGTCGAGGCTCTGACTTTTTGGCCGTAGAGATTCTTGATGGTGTCGTCCGCGTCAAAATGGCTCGAGGACAGATTGTTCACACCGTGAGGGTGAATGACGGACTGTGGCACAAGATGCATCTCTCATTCTACCCTTCTATGATTGAGGTGAGAATAATAACCGTGGTTATTTTATATATTAAGGGTCTTTTTATGAACAGTGTCTTATGAGTATATAGCTAAGAGTCTAGGAGTTTTGCCGACTAGTCGGTCGTAAAAATTACGATTCGTTGGCAATGCTGATCATTGCTTTCGGTTATGTCCGGGTCTCATCAGTAATTCGGAAATATTCGTCGCGCCAGTATTGGTTACGTGCAGGCGGAGTTTGTTTTATAATTAAACATAAATCAGTTAATTACATAGCTAAGACAATTTATAATTAAAGTGAAAGTAGCTAGTTCATTGAAATTTATTCATGTCGAAAAGTAATTACTTCAATGATTACATTTCATTTACTGGCATAGAAACTGCATAGAAATGTAATATAAAGAAAGTAATGAGCCGAGTACTTGGCGACTAATCGCCGTCTACAAATGATGCCGAATAGTCGGCACATCTTTTGTATACTTTTAGTTAAAACAAATGAACACCGTTTGTTGTTACTTCCGGCATATTATTATTAATATCATGGCTTTAATGAAAAACATTTTATTATAAAACAAATTGCGTTCATATTTTGTGTCATATCTGCTGTGCGCGTATCGTCCATCTTGAAAGAAAGTTATTTTTATGTTTAATATCACTTCAAAAATATATTGCGAGTGGCGAATACAAAACGTGTCGAATCGAATTGTCATCAAGATGATAAAATAATAGAGTAAAAACTAATTCCTAATAATATTTTTAAATATTATATTGTTCATGTTGCTGTTCTATACTGTACTGTACTTGCTGTGCGCAGAATATGGCAAATTTATATAGCATTGCTAAATTTATTCCTCATGCAAATGTATGCAATTTTCTCTTGATTATTTTGTAGAGAGAGACGCGCCTAAGCATTTTCTAATTACATTGTACACATGCACAACAGACATGACATGCATAGCAACTTGCCACAAATAATTATGTCATAAGATCTTATTACTTATTTTTATATTATATCTTATTTTTATTTTATCTTATATCTTATTACTTTAAGTTGTAAAATGGTTTGTTGCTTCTTAAGAACTATGATCACATAAAGATAGGGATCCGAAACAGTATTTTTGTTATATTGTAATAGCTAACCGAATAATTTCATTGAATAGAGAAGTGTGAAGAAATTAAAAGTAGGCGTCTGTCAAGCAGATGAAAATCATTACAGTTTAAACTCTTTAATTACTTTTTACCATTTAATTGTAACTGACGAACACAAATCATTTGTTGCGCATTGTAATTATGTAAATGTGCATATCTAAAATATTCTTAACTTGAACATCTCATCACTGTGTTTTATGTGACGAATACAATTTTTTGAAATATACACCCCTGGCCACTGATTTGCGAGCTGAGTTTATAGCGAATAAATATCAGCTGTGCGTATATACAATCAGCAATAAGTCGTGAGTAATATTATGATCAGTTGAAATATTAAAGACATCTTCCTTAGCATAATACTCAGTTAATTTCTCTTTAGTACAGAGATAACCGTTATGTTTATACAAGCTGTTTTTATGCTTGATGAGACTGGTATAATATCAATATTCTGCTTTGCGCAACACTATGTGATATCTGTTACACGTGTATGAGTAAAGCAACATAATATCCAAAATCTTTAAAAACGTTTAGTTGAGACAGTTAAAGTACTATTTTATAGTATTTTGTTCTTACTTACATAAACAATGTACTGTGTGGAATTAATTAGATAAAACGTTTGCAACCCTTATGTTTCAGCTAACCGTGGACAATATTGCTATGCACACGCGAATCGAAAGCGGGGGCACTCGTTACTTGGATCTGTCTGACTCGTTCTATCTTGGCGGCATCGAAAGCGAGAAGCAACAGAGGGCATTCGCAAAGGGAATCAAAGCTGCAGACTCCAGTATCATGGTAAGTTTATCTATCTACATTGTAATAACTAAAAACTGTAAATGTGTGATAATGTAGGTTTTTCTTTCCTTTTACTATTTTCTTGACTGGCAGTTTGAGTATTTCATGCGGCCTACGCAAATGTCCTTCGGATGGTACTTGACGGGACGTCTGTCAAGACAGGTCGACTCAAACTCGCTGTAGTTCTTTCTTCAAAAGACCACATCCCAGACCACCTACAATGTTCTCACATAAATTTATTGTACTTGTCTGGACTTGAAAAGAGACCTTGGCCCCTGAGTTTGTTTCGGCATTTCTTCTCAGGGATAGTCAATTAGGAAATGCCGACGCCATCTAGTCTTTAAAAAAGAATGACGTGTAAAAGTGTTTCCTGTAAACCTATTTGCAATAAAAAAATCATTTATCTAATCCTAGGCTTTTTTGGCCATGACTTTTGTATTCTAAACTTGATAAGCCAGGTGTTATTAAGACAAACTTTTAAACAATTACTGTCATGTTTATGACGCGTTAACGTGTTCTGACTGGCTCTTATATAGCAGTTGGCCATATAATATTATATGAAGGAGCTTGTAGAACTAGGGTGTTCGTTAGGTTAAATTCTAAAATGCAAAGCTATCTCCTTTTATAGGCAACACGTATGTTACTGAATAAATGATTCTTAAATAATAATCATTTTTTGTAAATAAGTTTTTACAAACACATCACACGTCACGTTAAACGTCAGAAAAAAAGAAACTAAATTGTTTTCCTTCGATACATTTATTGTATTTCTGTTTTAGGGCTGCATCAAACCTATTGAAGTGGACGAGAAAATCTACGGTCTTCCCAACGCTGTAGTTACCTACGGTGTCAGTCCGAAGTGCGTGTGGTGGTACCCTTGCCATTCCAGCCCCGGCAACCCACCGTGTGTCGCTCAAGCCGTCTGCGAACAACATGGAGTCGACCATTTTACATGCAAATGTGACACGGATCTGTGCATTAACCCTGATTACGCTGAAAAATATAAGGTATGTTAATTGTAATACAACCTTGTTGTATTCGTTTTTTTTCTAGATTGTACAGTGTTATTAAGTTTCTGTTATGCCAGTCTCGTAAGCATATCATGGTGTCTATTAATCTTTTGCTACTACATACATCCACCTGTCTGTTTATTTATCACCAAGAGCTACCTTTAATATAATAGTAGTACTGTACTGTACACTTAGCACTATATGACAAAATCTGTTTTTCATACAAATCAATGGCAAACAAATAAGAATAAATGAACTGATTTTACCTATCCATTTCTAGGTATTCTCAAAATCAAGCAGTGAACTCGAGCTAGTTGCCTTATTTCCGCTAACCGTGCAAGAGGGGGGTGTGTCAGTGATCACCACACAGAACATAGACGTAGTCCTCGACCATCACAAGTACGGCGTGCGTCCCTCGGGCGTGGTGTTGCACGTCGCACAGTCGCCGCAGCACGGCCGGATTGCCATCGACCTCTCCTTACAACGGAACTCACAGCAGTACAACTTTATAGAAGGAGAAAGCAAGTCCAAGCAGTTCTTTACCTTGCTTGACCTATCCCGAGATAAGGTAATACATAATGTAGTACTAATAATGTGTATAAAAAACCAGCCTACCTTCCACATAACACTGCTTAAATCGTCTGTAATAGACGCAAACGCCAGGATGATGAATGTCGGGAAAGGCGTCAAAGGAAATATGATAGGCTTATAGCTGAAATAAACACACGGGTTTAATAATAAATAATATTTAGGTGGTACGTCAAATTTTCAGTAAAACTTTCGAAATATATTTTTCCTTTCGAATTATGTTTTGATTGCCGATCCATTGCTTTTTTAACCGACTTCATAATTGTCTTATGTAATAATGATTATATCATTATCAACAGTATCATGGAGAACACGTACAGTCGTTTGATTGACTTCTTTCCGGTCCATCGAATTATGAGTGTCAGTCAGCGCATTTAGAAAGCATTCTTGTGTACATTAAAATCCCTGCGTAGTGGGCTGTTTTCACTTGGACTTAGGCCATATAAAGTTCGACCAGTAATATTTAATCATAAGGACATTAGGAGTATACAATGATAATCATTATTACCTCTCCGTCACAGGTCCGTTACGTCCACGATGGCTCCGAGAACCATCAAGATGCGATAGTCCTAGACATGGAACTGATTCCTGAAACAAAGTTCACGTTGCCGAGCTATCTCCAAGGTCGGAACACGTTCGTACTGCACGTCAATGTCACGCCCGTGAACGACCCGCCAGTGTTGAATCTGTTGTCTGGGAAAGTTTTAAGGCTCACTCAGGTAAGTGCCTACATCTAAAACATAATTACACCCTCTTACTTATACAAAAATATGTCACTTTATATATGAAATATGAGTATAGATCTCAATAGACTAGCGACAATAGAATTGCGAAATGTTATAGATATGACGTTTCATCATCGTTTATAAGTTGGAGGGATAGTTACAAACTGATACGCTTGTACCACATCAGTGAGGGTCATAACTCTCGATACTTTTAGTAATGCGATCGCAATATCGCCGCGATCAGCGATATAGCGATTGCATCGATGCAGTATCGCATTTTGACTACTTACTGCTATCGATATTATTGTCGAGCGACCGAATAACAGCCTGATCTTGACTGGAGTGTGTGTGTGTTTAAAAAAGTTCCGTTGTAGCATTTTAACTTCTAAAAACTACTACTAACAAAGTCAAAACAAGCAAACTGAATGCCCAAGTTCTGCTGTGTTCTAAGAGTAAACCTTTCAAGCGATTTAATCGTATCCAAGACACTATATTATAATGTCTTGTAGACGTCAGACAGATAGATAAATTTAATAGGTCGATAACTAGAACACAATAAATCATATTAAAATCATACTTAAGAGGATATGCACGTTTTAGTTACCAGCATGAGTTAATATTACGTTTGGTACTTTTGTTATTTAGTATTAATGCCTGTTGATTTTGTTTAAATTTACTAATTATTTTATGGTGAAGACCGACCAGACTCGGTGTGTCCGAAATGGGTGAACTTTGTATACAGTTTTAAGGACATTTGATTTTATTTCTTGTTTTATTATTTTCAGAATGTGTCCAGACCTTCAAATAATTATATAATTTGCTTTTGTGTAGTTGCATGCATTGTTTGCCCCACGAACGCCAAGAGCACTACAGATTAACATTTAATTTATTTGTGTGAGTATTTTTATTTTAATATAATTTTTAACATAATACATCTGTAAGCGTAAAAACTAAGAGATAAAGATTTTGGCTTCCAGTAGTATGAGGATTTCGTTTTTATATGATTCTTTTTTTTATTCGTAAGGAACTTCACATGGAAAACCTTTTTTTTTAATTTTCGGCTTCCAATAACTTTTGTTCCTGTATCTTGGGTGCGTTCCAAAAACATGAATATCATTAACACAAACACCCAGACTCGGGACAGTAAGAATACATAAGTATGTAAAAAAAATTCCAGTAATATTTCACAGTCAATGACTATCATACAGTTGTAATAGTTAAAGTAATAAAGTGACATCTATTTACATCACGATTTAGTAACCTATGCACGTGTAGATTAACACATTAACGATTGATTTTAAATATAGCCTTAATAACAAGTTTGTATTTTACTATAATAATTTTCGTGCGTGTTATCTATATTATATACTATATATTCCGGTTATACTGACGTGTGTATTCGGGAATGCCCGACTAGTTTCGAACTCGAACGGAGCCCTTATTCATGAGCTGGTTACGCGGCAGTAGAATACACACGTGGGTATAACCGTAATATAATAGTAAATAACAAGTTTGTATGCTAAATGACGAATAACTTTATAGTCGAGTTGGTCTATTCGATAACCCAGAGGTGTTACCTTATAAGAGTACGCATCAATTGCTATTTATAGCTATGGTAGCTAACATAGTTATAAATAGCAATTTCTGCGTTCAGTCCGTTATCGATTGATGGTGATGGTGACCGTTCTCCACATAACGGAGACTCCGAAATTTCTCCATGCTTTGTGGAGCACGTTAAGCCGTTAATCATGCACCGGGTCTCCCGCCGGTTAAGTTCATTTGTGTGAAGTAATATAGAGTGCGCCTGTGTCTGCGCAACCGCTTGTGCACTGTCTCGGCTGGTCTCAGGATTAGGATGACATTTGTATTAGTGTTTCTTATTCTAATTGAACGGCTTTATATAAAAAGATTTAAATAAAAATACATTCTATCATCATCATCATCTCGTTGCAGTCCACTGCTGGACATAGGCCTCTCCCAATGTACGCCCTGTGAGGGTCTGTAGCCTGGTCTGCTGCTTTATGCATCCAGTTGCTACCGGCCCTCTTAAGCAAATCGACCCGCCTTTAAAATACATTTATTCATTTTCATTTAATTAATTATTTATTCTTAGTCCGCCCGTGACCATGAATGCTGTAAAGGATTCGAAATTTCTGGACCAAAAAACAAAATAAAACCGCGATAAAATCTGTAAAACACTTTATATAAAGATAAAGAAGATAAGAACTACGTAACGCCACATATAATGTATACATTATTGCATATATTTAACAATACTGTTACTATACAGGGCACACGTAAAGCCATCACTTCGGATATATTGAAGGCTGAAGACCCGGACACGGCTCCCGAGGATCTGCTGTACACCGTTCTACATGGGAAGAGTGAAGCTAATAGGTAACTACATCACTAATATTATAAAGGCGAAAGTTAGTATGTTTGTTACCTCCACTCTCTCAAGCGGCTGAACCAATTTAAATAAAATTTGGTATAGAGGTAGCTGACGACCTGGATTACCCTATAGGCTACTTTCTATCCCTTCAAAATGTAGCAGGTAACACCGCGGGGCGCAGATATTAATACATAATTCGCACCCTTAAAATGAAAGTGACCTAATTAAAATTCCTGTATCTTCTTATTCTGCTATATAAAGCCCTTTATATGACTTCAAAAAGCCCATTTTAAAGCCCTTTTAAAGTCAGTTTTACTATAAACAAACAGAAGTTACAGGCATTCTGAGTTACCAGTACACTTTCATTCTTAGGGTACGATATGTTTACCTTACTTAACATACCGGAAACTGCGTTGAACAGGGATGTGTGGGCAAATGAAGGAGGTACCGTTGTCCAGAAGCGAGATAAAGCATCAGCCAGTAAAAATAGGCTGAGAATAATATCACGAAGGAATGAAGTGTGGTCCTCACTATAACAAAAATGTTCCTGCGAGGCCGAGGCGCGGATGGATCGTAGCGCCTTACGTCCACTCGGGCGACTATATTGTCACGATGTGATGTGAACACTTGATAGCGTAGGAATCATTGTAGTTAGTCTTCTATAAATCTAGGTATAGATCTATAACTGCTATGTCTTGAAGTTAGACGAGAGGGTAAACATTTTATGTACAAATCATAGATATTAAATACTTATCAGCCTTGTTCTTTAAAGCGGAGTAACGTACAATATTAAATGTCTTCAGCTGGTAGAAGTTAATAAAACATTTGTATTTCTACATTATTGATTTTTGTTTATATCAACAGCGGTCACATTGAGATGTCGGGGCAACCCGTCGATTCTTTCACACAACAAGATATAGACTCCGGAGTCATATCGTACGTCCACGGCTCGACCAGCGACAAACAGCTCAACAAAACCTCGCTCAGATTGACTTTACAAGTAAGTTTTTATTTCACGTTTGTTATAACAAAGCTAAGTGGCAAAGCTTAGTTCCACTCCTTAGTTACAAGGCTAATTCACGAGGTTAAGTTACAAAGCTAGGTTACAGCAATAAGTCGCAAGGCTAAGTCGCAAGGCTAAGTCATAAAGCTAATTTACAGACAAGGCCTATGCGCAAAACGAAGTCACCAGGCAAAACTGCAGAATAAGTCACAAAGCTAAGTTACAAGGCTAAGTTGCAAGGCTTAGTCACAAGTTTGAGTTACAAGGCTAAGCCGCAAGGTTAAGTCTCAAAGCTTATTTACATACAAGACTAAGTCTCAAAGCTTACGTACATACATGGCCTATGCGCAAAACCAAGTCACTAGGCTAAGTCGCAGAATAAGTTACAAAGCTAAGTTACACGGCTAAGTCACAAGGCTAAGTCACAAGGCTAAGACACAAGGCTAAGTAACAAGGCTTAGTAATATGACGCTAAGGTATACGCCTAAGTAACACAGCCTCTTTAAAATAAAAGGCTTTTGTGAGAAAGCTACAAAATTTGGAAAACTAAGTGAAGTGAAGTGACAAAGCTTAAGCTAAAGTGGCAAAGCTTAGTTCCACTCCTTAGTTACAAGGCTAATTCACGAGGTTAAGTTACAAAGCTAAGTTACAAGAATAAGTCGCAAGGCTAAGTCATAAAGCTAATTTACAGACAAGGCCTATGCGCAAAACAAAGTCACTATCCAAGTCGCAGAATAAGTCCCAAAGCTAATTTACATACAAGGCCTATGGACAAAACCATGTCACCAGTCGAAGCTGCAGAATAAGTCACAAAGCTAAGTTACAAGGCTAAGTTGCAAGGCTTAGTCACAAGTTTGAGTTACAAGGCTAAGCCGCAAGGCTAAGTCTCAAAGCTTATTTACATACAAGACTAAGTCACAAAGCTTACTTACATACATGGCCTATGCGCAAAACCAAGTCACTAGGCTAAGTCGCAGAATAAGTCACAAAGCTAAGTTACACGGCTAAGTCACAATGCTAAGTCACAAGGCTAAGACACAAGGCTAAGTAACAAGGCTTAGTAATATAACGCTAAGTTATATGCCTAAGTAACACAGCCTCTTTAAAATTGATTGACGACCCGATTGGCGCAGTGGCTAAGCGATTGGACTGCTGCGCAAAGGGTTGCGGGTTCGATTCCTGCACGGGGCAAAAATTTGTGCGATCCACATTTGATTGTCCCGAGTCTGGGTGTTTGTGTATGTGATATTTCATGTTTGTGAAACGTACCCACGATACAGGAGAAATTCCTAGTGTGGGGCGACGTGTTTAAAAAAAAAAAAAATCTTGTGAGAAAGCTACAAAATTTGGAAAACTAAGTGAAGTGAAGTGTCAAAGCTTAAGCTGAAGTGGCAAAGCTTAGTTCCACTCCTTAGTTACAAGGCTAATTCACGAGGTTAAGTTACAAAGCTAAGTTACAAGAATAAGTCGCAAGGCTAAGTCATAAAGCTAATTTACAGACAAGGCCTATGCGCAAAACGAAGTCACTATCCTAAGTCGCAGAATAAGTCCCAAAGCTAATTTACATACAAGGCCTATGCACAAAACCAAGTCACCAGGCGAAACTGCAGAATAAGTCACAAAGCTAAGTTACAAGGCTAAGTTGCAAGGCTTAGTCACAAGTTTGAGTTACAAGGCTAAGCCGCAAGGCTAAGTCTCAAAGCTTATTTACATACAAGACTAAGTCTCAAAGCTTACTTACATACATGGCCTATGCGCAAAACCTAGTCACTAGGCTAAGTCGCATAATAAGTCACAAAGCTAAGTTACACGGCTAAGTCACGAGGCTAAGTCACAAGGCTAAGACACAAGGCTAAGTAACAAGGCTTAGTAATATGTCGCTAAGTTATATGCCTAAGTAACACAGCCTCTTTAAAATAAAAGGCTTTTGTGAGAAAGCTACATAATTTGGAAAACTAATGATGTAATTTTTTTTCTAGGTATCGGACGGCATTGAAACGAGCGGTCCAGGTATCCTGCGCATATCCATAGTGCCACTACAAGTGCGCCTGGTCAACAATACTGGATTGCAACTTGTTCACAACTCTTACGTTATCATCACTGCCGATAACCTTACCTTCACCACGAATGCTGATGAGACAAACGTGCCAGTCAAGTATGTTTAATATACCATAATATCACACCTGATTATTTATCGTTAGGCAGAGGAGTACGGTACAGCCACCCAGTACCCACATTTCACCAGTTTTGTTATAGGATCCAATGCAATAGGGGGCGAGCCTATCGCCATTAATCGGGCGCAATTCCAGACTCCATGCTGTGCTACTGAATCACTTAGTTGAACATAGACCTCCCAGTATAAGCGGGGGTGGGGGGGTGGGGTGATTGCCATAATGATTACTTAAACTATCACTAAGAAAGGTTTTCTTTGTGAATCCTTTACTTAGGTTCAGTTTCGGTGTGGGTTAAGTTTCGATATGATTAAACCCTCGTTTTAACTATACTTAAATACTATTACTTTCTTTGCCATAGGTATGATATCGTAAAGCCGCCTCAGTTCGGAGTGGTAGAACGTTTGCGAGTACTGGACGGTACATGGCAAACTGTGGATTCCTTCACCAGTGAGATGGTGACTTTTGGTCGCGTGCGCTACATGCATCTACTTGGAAACCCGACGCATGACGAATTTAAGGTACAAGTTATATCAAGTTTTTTGTGTTTACAATGAAATTGTTGTGAAAGAATGTTTATCGGATCGAGTATGTTATTTAATTTTGATCATTAGTGTTAAGAGCGTGAGTTCCTCACGGCTAAAGGTAGATTAATAATACTGGGTCGTAAATTAGTCATGTTCCGATCAAATAGTCTAATGATTAGGCGTGTACAGAAGTCTTCCTAAATATCATGACTATAACCCCGAGAGGGTCTTTGCAAAAGGATTATCATAGTTAACAAATAAGGTGCGCCTGGGCAACCGAAATTTAAAATTAAAAGATGGCATTTAGTGGTGATTTATCAGTGTTTGTGATACATTTTATGGGAAGCGCATTTATTTGACTGACGCAGCAAAAATATATATTTATCGTTTATTATTTATGTATATATCTTTATTTATGTATATATCTTTATTTATGTATTGTTCAACCTTTTTTTTATTGTCCACAGTTCAAGGCTTCCGTTGGCTCAATACGAACGAACACGCTCTACGACTTTCGACTTACATTCATAAAACTCGAACTGTACCAATCAGTAAACGAAGAACTAGTGCTAAACAATACGAGAGAGGCTTTCATATCGTCACAGCACCTTAAGTTTAAGACCAACCCTCTTGCCTTACCTAATGATCGTGTGGTATACACGATATTAAGGCCACCCAAGTACGGCATCCTACACCTGTCGTCTGGTAAACATCATTTACAAACACACAATACCTTCACGCAACAGCACATCGACATGGATCAATTGTGGTATCGGTTGCACAGAAGAGCGTATTCTCATATACAGGACGAGTTCACTTTTGTTGTTGGCGCCACAGAATGCGAAAATATAACTGGTGTTATGACCATACGACACACTCCTGGCACGTTGACGTCAGACCGGTCGGAAGGCCGAGTTCACACTACGCTGGAACGCCTGCAAGTCACAGAAGGATCCAGAATGGTCATCCCGGCTACACATCTAAACTTCCGTACAGACGCGGTTACCAACCTCATATTTAACATAACACATTTACCTAGACACGGTAAAATTGAAGTGATCAACGATATCTTGAAAATCATGAGGGATAATACGACATATTTCACTTTAGAAGAATTGAATTCTGATAGAGTATATTACGCCCACGACGACTCTGAAAGTCGACACGATTCGTTCCACTTTATGGCCTTGAGCCCGGAACCTGAAGATTTCCAATACGTCGGTGTATTTCACATCGATATTATATTGAAGAACGACAACAGTCCCGTGAGAGCGAACGATAACGTGTTTCACATCGTCCATGGCGGGGCAAGACTTATCACTGCTCGAGATCTCAGCTATACTGATGCAGACTTGGATACTAAACCCTCAGATATCATCTTTACTGTGCAGCGATACATCAAAGATCCTCCGAACGGCGGTATATTTAGAGCTGATAATCCTTCAGAGCAGATAGCGCAGTTTTCTCAAGACGATATCAATAAGAACTTGGTGTTATTCAAACACCAAGGTAAAGAGTACGGAAAAATGGCTTTCTGGATATCTGACGGGCTGTTCGATGTCAATGGCAATCTGGAGATACAAGCATCGCCGCCTTTCATAAGAATGTATTCGACGAATGGTTCGATCGTGGAGAATGGGAAAGCTGTTGTTATTACTGCTAGAGACATGCAGGTAATTTATACTTTGTTAAAAATACACGATTTATTTAGACTATCTTCTCATAAAAGAAATATTGATCGTCCAACCTTTGTAGTTGTTGTTTCTAACGTAATTTAAAAAATATAAGGAATTAATTATAAAAAAATGTAAATTTTTTTTATAGTCTGTGTTACTCGCGATAGTGTAAGGATTTTAACGACACTCCATACATCAAAATCGGTTCAGGCATTCAGAAGTTATGGTGGAATAGAGAAACACACTCATACATACATGAACCTTGAAAACATTACACTCCTTTTTTTGGGCAGTCGTGTTAAAACGATGGCAGTCAAAAATCTCCGTAAATCAATGTGCTATTCATCTATTCATAACTCGTTATTTTCAGGTTGACACAAACATGAACTGCCTCGAAGAAGACATTCGTTATGAAGTGACATTAGAGCCGAAGCATGGCTCCATAGAAGTAGGTGAGGGGCAAGGGGCGTTCACCTTTACCCAGCTCGACGTAGCCGCGGGCAGAGTGGCTTACAGACACAGGGAGCCGAAGACACCCACTGATCAGTTCAGGTACGACCTATGACAGAGCTATATATAAGATCGGCATATACAATATTTTTAGCGACTATACGTGTGTATAGTATAGTGTTGTGTTATGAAGGTATTTTTATCGACTTAAAGGGGTTCTTAGGGAGGTTCTGACTAGTTGGTTATGAAAAATTGTGTAGTCTTCCTCACGATATGATGTTATGGGTTGGTATTTTATACCGTATATTGATTTTTTCCTAATATAACAATATTTTTGTATTTATTCCTACAGGTTCAAAGTGATGTGTCTAGACACGTGGGGCGAGGGTGTGTACATGATCAAGATATTTCCGTCCAGCTATTGGGAACCACTCCGGGTGACTACTAACAAACATCTTGTTGTTGAAGAATCTACCAGTGTTAATGTCACCAAGGATATATTAGAGGTAATGTTACACAAATGTTTTGTTAACGATAGACACCTAATTTTAAGGCGTCTAGATTTTAAGTTTCCTTATATGTCTCTTAAAAAAATTTGG
Source organism: Abrostola tripartita (assembly GCA_905340225.1). NCBI lineage: Eukaryota > Metazoa > Arthropoda > Insecta > Lepidoptera > Noctuidae > Abrostola > Abrostola tripartita. Next base: position 3,116,622 of record HG996486.1, read on the forward strand.
TAAATTCACATTAGTTTGACGTTATTTCACCAGTCTTATGCAACCAGACTTATTTAATTGCTAAAGAAAAATACAGTTTTTAATTGAGTCCGTCAAACACATTATCACATCTTAATACGATGAATGTTTACTGTATAGGTGATGCATCCGCAAATCGAGCCTTCAAACATCGTGTACCAAGTAACAGATGGGCCATACCACGGCTGGCTGGAAATCACTACAACACCTGGCACTCTCGAACTGGAGAACTACAACGAAGAACCAGTCCACATCAATGTATTCGACCAGTCCATCATTAACGCAAACCGCCTGGTTTACGTCCAGTCCGGAGTTAACCGTACGCGGGACAGAATCCGAATGGACGTCACCAATGGGATCGTGTGGCTACGTGACGTAGAACTAAACGTAGTTATAATCCCGGAGCATTTCTATGTGTCTGCGTTAAACCTGACTGTTGTGGAAGGAGAAACTGTGAGCGTCAAACCAGATTTGTTCAGGACAGTCACTGAGTTTTATAGAGGGAAAGTAGTGGCGTACAAGGTGGTTGAGAAACCGAAGTACGGGAAGATTGTGATGATCGACCAGGAGCTCAACCTGCTGCCGGTGTTGAAACTTAATTCTGGAAATATTCAGGTATGAATAAATCTTATACCGAAAAAACAAATTATATCTATCTATCTATATATATCTAGATAGAATATACTTTAACGTTCATCAGTATAATTGTGGCTTACCGTATTTTATTAGTCCTAGTAGTATATATCATTTCTGACAATGTCCATTGTCCATGCCGGAATAGAATCTGCTGATACCAGATTCTGAAATACTTCTGTAATACCTCTGTTCTCCATTATTGAGGGTCACCCACATTTCGCGGTCTATTTTCAAGTTCAATGCAAAAGGTAGTGAGCCAAATACCAATTATCTTTCCCACTCTGTTTCAAGACTCATTTACCTTCGTCGTAATCAATTATCTTCCTTATACACACATACTAATGACTTATAGCCTTAATCTTTTTACAGTATATAAATGACGGTTCAGAAGAATCATCAGACTCGTTCAAATTGGTGGCGATGACGGAGAACAGTAAAGAGAGCGAGCCGTTCTTCGTCCACATAAACATAGTGCCTGTCAACGATGAGCCGCCGATAGTGGCGGCCAACACGGGGCTGTGCGTGTGGGAGGGCGGCACCTTCACCTTCACGACTAAAGAGCTGTGTGAGTTGATATTACACCTTACTTAAACGATTTACCTACATAGTATCCGTGAGCAAATAGACGATGATAGGTCTAGAAGAGCATTACGCATTTAGTATAAATCTACGACTGTTCGGGACATTACATCGCGTCGTGCACCGGGCGGCGAACCGGTTCGTCGACGACAACGACCTTCAACGTCCCCACCGAGAGGCCGGCGCATACGCAACATATGACTCATGGATCTCTTATGCGCGCGCACACGGCGGCCGTTCTAAAAATTGTACCATACTTATGCACTACAAACACAGTTAATTTATGAAGTTTTAAGTAGTTTCAATCAGTCAAGACCACCAGCATCACAACTGGAGCTTGATACTCAAACAGTGGCCCTTCAAACCGGATGGACTTTTTCATCAGTACTGTATGGTTCTCTAGAGATAGACCAACGAGTGGATACTTCCAGAATAGATATGGAACATTACAATATGATAAAATAGTACTAAGTTATAATAATATGTGATAGTTTTTTTAACTTGTTTCGACATCAAAATTGATAAAGGAAATTTGAAAAATGATGGACACGAGCGGAACTTGAACCCGCGACCTGCTTTTCGACATATTACACAATTGCGCCTGTAAGATGCCCAAACGCTCAAACAGCTCATCATGTAATTGTCACTAACCTATTACCTACTCAGTTCATTGTCTCTCATCCTCGTCACCGATTTAAAGTGTAATTATATATAATAATAGATAAAACCCATTCTTGACAGATGTGAATGACATCGACACGCCTCCCGAGAACGTGACGGTTCGCGTTGTAGACATAGTGTCCGGGTACATCGCGATGCAGGGCAGCCTCGACACCGCTGTGCATCACTTCACGCAGCTGGACATCGATATGGGAAGAGTCGTGTTTGTTCACAAGAGTAAGTAACGACTGACTTTTTACTAAATAATCATTATGTTCCCCCATTCTAATATTTATTTTTACGAGCTCCTATTACGGCGATTGTTAAAATTGGCTCCAAATACGGCGATATTCTTACTTATTCTTAATTATCATTGACTCTAAATATATGAGTGTATAGATGATAGAATAATTACTCTGAATAAGTATATTCCATGTTTTTGTTCTTAAACGTACATGCAAATAAATCATGACAACAAACATACCACCGTTATAGGAACTTTGACATTAGAAATTTATTTCTCATGAAACATTTCATTCACTACATACAACGAAGGTGTTTGAGTCCACAGTACGTAACGTCGCTTAAATTCTTTGTTACAGATGGCACGAAAGGCAAAATGATTTTCAACGTCACAGATGGTCTACACGAACTGTCCAAAATTACCTTCTTAATAACCACCAAGTCGGTGTCACTTAAACTGACTAGGAAACATAGTCTGCGAGTGTTCCCACTCATGAGAGAGCCATTGAACAACTATTTGCTCATGTCGAAGTGCTCTGATCCCACAAGAACTATCATTTATAAGATAGACAGGGCTCCTACTCTTGGCCGACTCATCATGTTGAACGGAGAGAGCCACCACAGATCTATTAAACAGTTTACGCAACAAGACGTCAACAACTCCATTGTGTTCTACGAACATACCCATCCTTTCTCAGACTTGCACACGAACGACTCGTTCATATTTACGGTCGAAGCCCCGCTCGCCAAGCCCCTCCCAGATCAAATATTTAACATAGAGATATCTGTGTCTTCCGGTGGTCTCGCCAAATATGTAAATGTTCCGGAAATTAAAGTCCAAGAGGGTGACAAAGTGCCTATTAAAGTAAATGTTAGTAACGTTATCTCATATTTAGAAACTCAAGCGGGCTTGAGGCAGCCGCAGATTGAGGCCCAATGGTCACAGCCGACCCATGGCGAACTCAAGCCTTTTATGTCATCCCTGACGCAGTCGCAAATAGAAAGCGGTGTCGTCAATTATGAACACGACGACTCTGACACACTACAAGACAAAATCGAGATGTCCTTGTATTTACTACCCGATTACGTACTTTTGTGTAACGTCACTATACTTATACACATTATTCCAGTCAACGATCAACCGTTTAGACTGCTAACAGACACTCCACAAATCCAAGTTGTACAAGGCGAGAATTACACTATTACTAAAATCGATCTGCTAACAGAAGACGCCGACACGGGACCTGCCGGTATCTTATACGATATTATAAGCGGTCCAACGCAAGGCAGAATGGTGATGGCAGATAAAAACCAGACCACTTATGAGACACATTCCATCAATAAGTTCACTCAAGAAGACATAAATAACGGCAGAGTTATATACGAACATTCTGGAATGCTGCAAACTGCGACGTTTTATTTTCGAGTGTGGGACGGTCAATTCAAGCCTACGTATACAGTGTTCACAATAGATGTGTTGCCAGTTATACTGAATGCCACGTCATTACACCCTATATATCTACAACAGGGCTCAAACGTAGCAGCCGTGACTACGGAACAGATATATGTTGAAACGAACGCAAAGACGTCAAAAGTTCTGTACAACATCACTCGACAACCTCTCCATGGCATGATATACATCGGAAGAAATCCAGTATCGTACTTTACCCACAGAGACTTGATGGAGAAGGTTGTTATATACATGCAGAATGACATGACGACTGCTAACGATAGCTTTGATTTAATCGCTTATGTGCACAACAGTAACGCGACGCGTCCCTTTACAATAGAGGTTATCGTTCAGCCTCTGATGTCACTCGGTGATTTACGAGTAGAAATGGAAAAGGCTAAGATAACTCTGAACACGATGGACGCGACTGGACTAGCAAAGCTAACGGCAAGCGATCCCATCTACACTGTGTTGAGGAAACCTCGATTTGGTATGATAAAGAAGATAATCAGAAGTTCTGGTGAGAAAACGAGTGCGAGGGAGAGAGAAGTAGCTTATTTCACTCATGAAGACGTAAAGGCTGGAGTAATATACTTCGTGACCAAGAAGAAAGTGAGCGAGTTGAATGGGTTTGAGGATAGCTTTAGGTTTCTGTTGGCCGCCACTATCTTCCAGCCGGCTGTTGGTGACGTGAAGATATTTATAGGAAACAGACAGAAGAAGAACCTGCCGGGTCCAAATGATCCAGAGAGTCATGAAGGAGTTCCAGTAAGTGTTTTATATTTTTCCAAACAGTTGATAACTTTCTCCTACCTCCCTGAGGCTTCTTACTGTTGCATAGAGAAGAAAAGTAGCAAGCTATTTATACTTTTTCAAAACAATATACATTACTTTTCTTTAACCAACATGGGCTATATGGGCGTAGAAACGTGTTGAGACCAGTCAGCTAGATCTTAGTAAAGCTGACTGTGGACCTAATGAGATAAGCGAGTTAAGTCAGCGAAAGATCAGGAGAAGGTTCTTCTACTTCACAATTTAAAAAGCTTAATTTTTCATGGATAAGGTATCATGTGTTATATTGTTTTAGGTGGCGAATGGCGAAGCTGCTTCTCACTACATGATGATTCTCATGGCTCTGTCGGGCACTGTGCTCGCTATCGTCGTGATCTTTGGCTTGCTGAAGTGCCGGCGGTACCTCATGCGCGATCAGAACGCGCTGGTGAAGATACACGGCCAGAGCCAGGGCGCGGTCGCTCCTATACCGCTGCCGAGGCCGCCCGACCATCTCATGCCTTCACCGTCGCAAGGCACGCCGCCTATCAAACGGTAAGGAAGCTAGAGGGTTATGATAGTATAAATTAAACAATGGTAGTTTACCCAAGACCAGTATAAGGTAGTGAAGAAATTGTTGTTTTAAGGCAACATGTAAATAGAATAGTCACTCTTTCTGTCCAGAAGTGTAGATTTTTTTAATAAGTGTCTATTAATAAGGAAAAACTTAAAAACTGAATATTGTGCCATATTGACATTCAAACGGCGATTCAAGGAGTTACGATCACGTACGGGTCATATTACCTGTTGGACTTCGATTTAACGATCTCTATTGTTTGTAGCTACGTGTCATCAGAACAGTCAGTGCACACCGGTGCGAGCACGCCCCTGCCCTCCGCTGGCAGCGTCGCGTGCAAAGTTACGCCGCTCGCAGACGCGGCGTTGCCAGACCTCAACGCGAGGTATCCGTACGGGACCGACGATCATACTGACGTGAGTACCAAACCTTATTAGATGTAGGTTTACAAGATGAGTTATCTTATTTATTTTGTTTTTGTTTATTAAATTTAATGAGGCTCATAGCTACCGCACGATATTTGGGATTAAGCAGCGCTTGCCGCGGTTAGTAATTAGAATGCACACAAATGCATTGCTCCTGCGCCTGATCTGTCCGGTCGTGTCAGTTTACCATCCAATTGGATTATAAGTGTGAGCGGATTGATAGTTGAGAGATCTGCGCACACGCATATGCATTATAAGGTCTCCTATGTAGTTGGCTAGTCTAAGTAGAGATTGGCTGCCGTGATTATATTGCTGTGATACACGATACCTTTTTTTATTATTCCAAGTTTATATGTACATATACTATTAATTAATAGAAATACTCAGTTTTATAACAGGGATCAGTATCGGAGTAAAAGTATGAATCTAAGAAGTACTTAATTATAGACATAACAACTTCATAAAATACTATTCTTTCTGACACGCTTTTTTTCTCCGATACATAATTATTATTATATCACTTGTGTATAATTTATCTTCCCCCACTTAGGTAAATTCTCTCAAATATGTATAAACGCATCAAGGTGTTGTCTACAACAATAATAACGAAGCAAACAGTACGGCTCGTTGCAGGCTGAAGATTGGAGCAGCTACGAGGCGAGCGAGTCGGCGTACCCCGTCCGCGCCGCAGGGGTAGCGCCCGCGAACCCCATGCTCAGGCGCAACCAGTACTGGGTCTGACCCAAGGACACCTTTACACTGCCGAGGCCGCCTAGGCCAGGTTAGTATGCATATACGTACTACGATATTCTTCGACTGGTTCACTATATCTACATTGTTGACTTGTTGTTGTTACACCGTCAACAGTTTACCGGTTGCAAAGCGCGACTACTAAGCAGGATGTCCTGGGCTCGATTACCAGGTCGGATGATCGGATTTTTATATTATGTGTAACAACACGGACTCTAGATTTGTGCCCGGTTAATGGCAACAGGCTCGGCCTCTATCACATTGGACCTATGCAACAGGATTTATCTGATACAAACCTTGATAAATAAATATTTTACTCTTTAATCTAAAACAGAATATATAGCTTTATTACTAAAGTCGCATGGCTTTGATTCGATGTTATTATTACTACTGAAGTTGGTAGTTAAAAATACATTTTTTATGTTCCACAGTAACGGTGACAACGCACGATAAATGCGTAACACTGAACCGTCGTCTCAGGCGGCGCGGCGTCGACTTAGTTCCTACGCCTTTTCTACTTAGCAACTACACAGGAAAGTACCAGAATCGTGAGGTTACGCTCTAAGCAATGTTCTGTTATGTAATCCGAATACACGTACGAGGTCGGTAAAAATGAGGTCGTTATTCACGTATACAACTCTTTATACACTTAACTGTCATTATATATACACCTAACTAAACACTCGTAAGTTCTTTAATATCTTTAAAATGATACAAACACCCAATGATATTAAACTAATACTCGAGAAGTTTATAAGATCTTTTTTAAAGTTAATATTCTCAATTACTTCTGGGATATCTTATACATACTAGTAGACATAGTATAAAGAAGTAACATTTTAGAGGTTAGGACAAGGCAATAAAACAGAAACCCACACAAACATACAATATGTGGATTTATACTTAACTCAATAACTTTTTTAAATACAAAAGACAGTTAAGATTATACTAAAGATAAAGTAAAGGAATTCATAAAATAACTAATTTAAAAAAAAATGTCATTTTATATTTGATATATTTGAAAATACTTAAGTAATTCATATCCTAAAATAATCTAGAAGGAATCGTTTGAAATTGTACTGTGTTCGCAGTGGTCTATGATTATAAATAATAATACTGTACTAGACGAAGTTTAAAAAATACAATAATCCTTAATTTTTTGTAACGTGACAATTTAAACAACAATGGTTATAGATTATATATTTGTCAGAGTCGTCAACGTCGTCGTCGGAGCGCGAACGAAATGCCTACTTGTCTTGAATATCGCCTATATTATTAGGAGTACACTAAACAACTAAAGTGAATACAGTTGCATGGGATTAATTTAGATTTTTAAATGCCTATGTACTCCTCCATTTGATATAGAATGCAGGGTTACGTTTTGCTGTTAGTTAAACCCGGTGCATACGGTGTTAATATTTATTTGGTAATACGTTTAAAAATCGATGTCTTCAAATCGCTAGACAACATCTTTCTTCCATGCGAGGTTACTTGTTGGTACCGATGACGTTGTATGGTGCCGCCGCGTAGTTTTAGTTAGTGAGTAGGACGTGCGAAGACATGATATAACCAGTATTAAATTAACGAGAATTATGATGTTTTAAGAAGGTATACGCTAATGGGCCATTGGCGATAACTTGCATACAGTTCTTACTTAAATAATAGTGACGAAGTAGACTGCTGAAATAATCTATCGGTATTTTTAATTTAATGATTTTTTTTCGTGTTGTCTAAGAGTTTTGTGGTTTTACCCAATGATCCTTCTTCGTGTACCTGGCTAGTGAGTTTTGTCTGACCGAGTGGAGAATAAAAATGACGTTATAGTCATTTGCCTAGATCCCGTACATTATTTTAGCTTTCTGAGTATTATTTAAGGAGTAGTAATAGACGTATACACTTCTGGAAGTTGGGTAACACCTACATTTCTTGTCAATTACTACTATAAACTACCAAACACCAAAAAGCTACCAAAAAATGTTAATTGACAAGTTTCCTGATATAAACCAAAGAAAATGATTTGCGTTGTCTCCGCTTCGTTCAGGCTAACGCATAATATCGTGGACGTGTACAGTATCCTATTTCACATTACCTCAAATAAAACAACAATCAGACTGCTGTACTGTACCTTTAAAAGTCTACAACGATAAATACTAAATACCGTACAAATAATGTTGCGTATTAAATGTTTTGCTACGTGTTAAAAAAATAGGTTTAAAACTGTTGCAGATTTCTGTATGACTTATAGAAAAATAATTCGTAACTTAAGTTAGCGTTTCCTTCGTGTCCATTTTTAGGACATCGGCCTTTTTTACCAAAATAACGGTATGTCTTAGATGGAATGTTCCTAATACAAACTCAAAAACAGTGCGAAATAAGTTTTATTCAAATATAGGTATATATGAGTTGATGACCTGAACTAAGTACGGAATACTTAGACAGAATATACTACCAACCGATAGCAATATTCTAAACACATATAGTATGATTGTAATGAATATAATATATGTTATTGCATCTCCTATATACTAATTATTGTTGAATCTGAAAAGGAACATTTTAGATTTAGTGATTAACTTGGTAATAATTTCTACAATACAGCCTGTTACGTTAAGTAGAATTAGAAATACTTAAAACAAATAACTGTATATTTACACATGCTACAGGGCATTATATAACCCAAACTTGCCAAAATCAGTGCCAATCAGCATTTTATTAAGCATAACTTATATTTAAGCATCATTTATCTTTGTTAGCAAATTTAGATTAAACTGTTAGAAATATTAACATTTTACTTTAAGGATTCCTAATTAATATTTAAGTTTATATTGTTAATATGGATCTAACTGACGTTATAAGGGATTATAATTTTCTATAGTATTATGTGCCAATATAGGTGTTCTATGTACTTAAATATTGTGGATCAATCAATCATTATAAATATTTATATCAAAACCGCATGTTGTTGTTTGATAGTATGTAGTTTGAGATAAGAGAGAGAAGACATATTTAGAGGTAATTGTGAGAAATTGTGCACTATCGATTTATTTAGTCGAGTGTCACTGTTTTTTCAGATAAAGATCAATAAACTTGATCCTAGCGTTTATATGAAGTGATCTATTACAACATGATGCATTGATGTTAGATCGCTGTTTCTAATAGACAAATTCGCCAGTTCTCGTTTAAATGAAACTTACTATGAACAACAATATGTGGAGCTATACTTTTTGCACTATAATGTCTCATATTCATGACTAGTGAACCTGCCTGTAGCCAACCTTGTCCCGAGTTACATTAAACAATAAGGAATTGAACGTTTGCACATAGTTTAGAAATCTTTAGTAAGCTGTCGCACGCACGAAAGAGTTTGGACGCTCTGTAAATTAAAGTGCCTAGTCTAGAACAATATGAAGACTCTTGTAACAAACTGTGTCTATATAGGCGTGTAGGCTGTCCGGATGGATGTAATGTGAAACTGTATCAAAATTGTTATTTAATTATTACGTTATAGGTATCTGAAGCCCGGGGCTTGCCAGTGCCATAAATAGAACCTCGAGCAATACCCATAGACTAAAATCATACAATAGAATATATAAATGTATAGTTATATTATACACGAAAACGAGTATATTTTTTTAAGATAAATTTGACGAAATCTCGGTATTGAAAACTCGGTCTGTTAAACCGTGAAAAAATTTATTCTTCCTACCAGAGCCTCGGGCTGCAGTTGCTAGGACAATAGATCTTATTGTAAAGCAATAAAATGTTGTCAGCTGCCAAATAAAGTCAATTTGAAAGCTGTAGAATATATAGCATTCATGTTATTATAGAATGCCTATGTAAATAGATTAATGATATCTATATAATAGACACACCAAACAACACCAAATATAGTGCCAAACATTAGAGGTTGGAACATGGACTTTTCAATATTTTTATAGCCATGTCTCGATGCCATATTTACATTGCATAGGATGCGTTCTTTTTTAGCCATAGTTACAATGACAATATATAAATGTTGAGTAAATATGGTGATTTAACAACACTCTCGTATCTACCTTTCTATCTTTTTATTTCTACTACCGTCAGTGGAATATTTTGTGATGACGCATTGAACCAACACGATCATTTTAAGGGTCAGTGCAGACGCGATCGTGGGATCCCGGGCATGCTCGCGTACTCTAAAAAATATATAGTAATAATAAACGCGAGCAATTTTTGCCATATTCAAACATGTATGCAGTTTATAACAATAGTTTTAAAGTTTATTTTGGAGTGTCTTAAAAAAATCTGTCCTCGGTCTGCGCTAGCCCTTAGTCGAAAAAAATGTTACGTGAGTGTTGAAAAATCACTGATATATAAAAAATAAATACCATGTTGTATAAACTCGTAACACCACTCCTTGCCCGTAAAGTGTACCTTTAAAATAGTATCCCTGCCAAAATGATTATCCTATAGACTTTTATACCCACTCTTAGTGACGTAGACTGTCCGATTTAATTGTCAGAATACCTACACTGTATTGGCAGTATGTATTGGCTTCTAACAGTGGTTTGTAACCAACATAACAAAGTACTACTTTCCTAATATTTAGATGTAGTTTGTCAAAATTTCATTATGACGTACTCATCGAACTGAAAACTATAGACCTATACATTTTTTAAATAATAATATATATTTATATGTAATAGAGTTTGTTGAATGTTATAACTGTATTCAATCCGTGTTGTATAATTAACAATATGGTTTAGGTTTTCTTTTGAGCAGTGCTGTCATATAGTAATAGTGTTTTTCTTTTATGGATCATCTACTTTTAAAAGCCGGTTACAAATTACTATGATCAGTTAGACTGGCAGGGCGATTCTCGTAAGTCTAAAATATAGCTTCAGTCTAGCTTCGATGTCACGATATGATAGGATGGTACGATTTAGTTCCTATCGAAGACTAGACCAAGTCTATAGTGTATAATTACGAGAATTGCTTTGCAGAGATCAAAGTGACGTCATAAATCTTAGTAATGTGCCATATTACAATAATATTTTAAAAGTTGCATTTTGTATGAGTTTGTTAGATATATGACGATGTGAAAGTCATGTGTAATAATTTCTACCAATAGGTAGTTAATGGATTTTTAATAAACGACTTAATAAACTATGAAGGATTTTCATTTCAAACACCTATTTTCTAAAAATATATTTATTAATATTACTAATCTTATGAAAGTGAGATTAAAACTAGTTATGAAAATGTGCGTTCTTGTCTATAAAGAACTTTGTACAAAAATGTGGCCCTAAAATAATGATCCGTTAAAAATACATTTCTAAACCTAATGTTAATACTACCCACAGTAATTTTATATTATTAACATGGTAATTTTCAATACTTCCACTTTAATACCCACGTAATATCACAATATGTATGTTTTTGTAGTTTTAAAATTATCCATAAAATTACAAAACAATCAGTCTAAATACTAGATAATAACAAATTAATCTACTTCAAGTTTTCTAAAGTTGCCAGTAAGTCCTCTCATGGCGTCGCCGACTGCATCTGCGCCTGCACAGGTGTTGGCGCCGGCTTTCAGCGCGGAGATGGCGCCCTCTCGCGCCGCTTCGCTGTACATTTCGAGACGCACAGCCATTTTGTCGTTCAGGAGGAGCATGTCACGTTTGCTCGCAAGTTCTTCTTTCCACAAGTCTGGAAGTAAACAGCCATTATAATTACTCATTTATTTGTAAATATGCAGCTGGCAGCTTCAGGCTGACCTAGATCCAACGGCCTTACTGTACCTACTCTATAATATCTCCTGTGGATTTAACCCTTTGCACGCCAGCGCCTTTTTACGTTACTTCTACGCCAAGTTTAGTAAAAATTACATGTGGTAGGCATTTTCACAAGTGATGGGTCATTTACAATTATTATTCAGTTTAAATCATCTACTTTAATTTAAATTACATTTTTAAATATTGTATTTTATAATATATATATATATATATAAAATACAATATTCAATAATATAAAATCTAGGGCCCAACAAGCAGCGGGGACAGGGTCCAAGCTACCGGTATTATTGAGTTTATTTTTGCAAATAACAAAATTTAGACAACTTTAGTTTTCGGTTTCGTCTCATCACCGCGACCGTTAGCAACTTAAGTGGTCAATGGCGTTCTAAAGGTTAACTGGTCATACACAGATACAGAATAAAGTTTATAATTATAGTTATTTACCAATCATCTCCTTCATTGGCATGGTGCCGCCATACTCCTTCGGCAGCAAGCTCTTGTCAATCTCCACCTCTTCAAGAGCGCTGTAAAGCTTCACCCTCTTCCTAATCTTATCCGATATCAGACCCATGCCGAAGTCTAAGGCGAATTTGACGGTGGGGTGCACGTTGATGCCGTAGATCTCCTTGTGTCTCATGGGGAGGGTGCGCTAGGGAAAATACATAATGAGTTGTATCTATTTCATTATCATACGGTTAACTCAAACCTAACCTACCTCTATTAGCAGGCGATTCACGTTTAACGAGATCTAGAAAGGTTGCACCAAACTAACAGTGAAATTATAGCCCGCTGCACAATTGCCCATCGTGATATAGTATCAACGGCGGCTGAGTGCCGGTGTATCTGGCGTAATATACTACTATCATTGCTCATTCCTTCTCTATAAGCTAATAGGATTTTCCCTGCACTGGGACAGTTACAAGCTGTTAATATTATGCCGCTTTTTTGTTCGACTTGGCGGGGCCACTACCGTGCCCCTAGATTATATCTAAGTACTTAGCCTATCCGTGAGGCATGGTATAATATCTACTTAACTATTTCATGTATAGGACTTATGATTAGCGGCACAGTATGGGTGAATAAGATTCTGATAAAGAACAGAAAAGAAGAATTTGGGAAAGTGTCTACCTCCTTTGGATTTCTGGCGTGATTGGATGAAAAAATTACCCATATAACGTAACTAGGTTCGTAGTTAGGTTTAATATAAAAATAATTTAATTCTGCACTTAAATGTATTAGTTCTTAATGTCATCAACCTTCCGTTTATCGTTAGCGGTCTCCTGAGTGGCAATTTGTGGCGTGTAACTCAGTGGCTAAATGCCTAACATTTCATACGGAAAGTGACAACATAAGTCAGTGCTTTCCAGTTATTAAACACATAATACATGTTAATGCGACTTTGCGATGGGTAGAATTATGTAATTTTTAAATGCCCCTGTTACATGTTTGTTCTATCATGATGATAACAAATTTTCACTCAATGTTATGTTCTGGACTTTCCATAAATAGGGACTTATTACATACACTACAATAGGTTCGTCCTGGTCTAACGCAAATATGGTAAATAATAGGACACTTAAGCATCTACCTTAGGAAAAACATACCTCTCCATTCTTGACAATCCTGACAGCCTCCTTAGGTGTGAACAGCGTCAGATGGGGGAAGCTCACGCCGCTGCCGTCAGCGTAGTGGACCAACCCTCGGACCTGGTTCTCTTCATCCTCCAACAGCGTCTCGTAGCACGTGCCCATTACACGACACATGTCCTGGTTTGTATACTTGTAGGGGTCGAATACGCCTAAACAAGGATAAGGATAAGCTCATATAATTGACACGTTTCAATGATACTTAATAATGGTTGAATGGATTAGAAAGTGTTGTTTCTCTTCACCCTTGAAGTTTGAGATACCCCGTTTTACCGGTACGTTTATTTTCAATACCTAGTCATGGTAATTATGATGTAAGTAGAGATGAGTTAGACGCACCAGCTTCTAGTATTGTAGCTTGGCCACGCTATAAGGAAATAACTTGGCTAACGAGAAAGTTGCCGCCAACCAGCCTGCTTGCATAAGCAGATGTAAATAGCGTTTATTTTTGGAGTAAGTGAATCTCCCTAATTTATTTATTTTTATTTATTTATTTGGATCTCCAACAAAGAAAGTACACAATAAATCGCATAACACATGATATACTTTTTAAGGTTAGTGTACTCCTTCAATTACAGGAGACCACATCATGCACATTAATAGTTATCATATTACATAAATAGCTTAACAAAAGTGGTTACTTTTGTTAAGCTATTTATGTAATGAAACAAATACATGATACAGTTCGCTTAATATCTCGATGTGTAGGACTATATGATTGTAATAGGACAAAAATATCAATTATTATAATTTTGTTCCAATCTAAAGAATATTCTGCGTTTATTATGCAGGTAAGCAGAAAATAGGACAACCAATTTTTGAAGTCAGCAGGTAGGTGGGAGTTGACAGTAGGTAGCCCCGCTACATCTTAATAAAGTAAAAAATGTGGTAGTAGAAATAATGAGTAGATAGAGATTCCTACACCTATGATGATTTGTGCAAATAGTTGCAGTGCAAAGTGTCAAGGCTGCAGGTGTTCTAAAAGCAATAAATATTACAACATGAACAAAAGCTAGGTAGGTGCCTACGTCTTTACGTCGTTAGTGTTTGGCAACATCTATAATATTACTGTAACTTCGTCATTCATCAGTTGACGCAATGCCACCCACACATGGACAGAGTGACACTCTCCATGTGTGGTTTCTTCTATATTAAAATTTCAAGGCCGTGACCCAAAATATTCAGATTGACAGACGTGGGTAAAAATACTAGTAGACTCAAAAGATAGGTGAAGAAAACAGGGAAGGAAAGTGTTTAACAAAAGTAATATACAGTGACATCCTACTTTTCAAGTAAGAAGGTGAACAAGTGAATAAGATTAAGGGAGATAAAATACACATTAAGTAAATGTAGTGGCTCTACCACTACTGCGATAGAATTATAATGAATATAAATCTTAAGGTAGCTCTTGTTTTACAGTCTCGTCACAGAAAAAGCGACAGTAGATCGTAATGTTTTAGGCTTAGTTAGCCTTCTGATCTAATTAAGTATTAACATCTTCATGTCTAGAAATTCACTTCGTAAACTTTATATATAGGACTACTGGTGGGGCTCGTAGCTATCCGGCTACCCGGCAGATCAGTCGATCTGCGAGGTTAAGCCGTGCTCGCCGCGGTCAGTCTTGTGATGGGTGACCGTTTTCACATGTCGAGACCCCAACGTGCTTCGGAAGGCACGTTAAGCTGTTGGTCCTGCGCCTGATCTCTCTCTGGTCGTGTCGGTCTACCGTCCCATCGGATTATGAGAGTGAGGGAATAGGGAGTGCACCTGTGTTTGCGCGCATACTTGTGCACTATAATATCTTCTGCGCAGATGGCTAGTCTCAGCTGAGACAGATAAATGATAAATGATTTTATTTCTGTAAATAGGTCTTAAAAAAACACTTTTACACGTCATTTTTTTTTAAACTAGATAGATGGCGTCGGCATTTCCTAACTGACTACCTCTGAGAAGAAACGCCGAAACAAACTCAGGGGTCAATGTCTCTTTTAAAGTCCAGACAGGTAAAAAATAATGTATGTGAGAACAGTGTAGGTAGTCTGAGAAGAGGTCTTTTTAAGAAAGTACCACAGGCCGCCGCGCCGTGACCGAAATTCGGTCTGGAGGACATTATATAGGACTAACTTTTGGAGCAGGTCCTTACTATGCTTTACTAGTTAACTCCTTTCTTAAGATTTATGTATAAACGACTGCGTTACCTAAACATGTTAAACTAAACACTAATAATGAATTACTCCATAAATATCGTCTAATAACCACACCCAATAAATAAATAATTAATTAAAAATAATAAATAAAATGAATACTACTTGTATACTGTTGATGATTAAAAGGTTGTATATCTACCGGGCCTGTAAATGACCACGCGACGACCCGCTTTGTCCTTGTACGGACTCACAAATATGTATCTGTAAGGAAAGATAAATTAAATGCCAACCGACGGAAACAAGTCGTAATCAAGTATGGATAATTATGCGATTGTAGAAAATTGGCTTTAAAGTCACAACAATAGATCATCAGAAAGGGAAAACTACCGTGACTCTATATTCTTCAATCTTTAAGGCAGTTTTATGATCTACGTACCTATGACTTAGCGCATCATAAAAATGCGTTTACACATTAAGTGCCAAGGTAATTTAATTGTGAACTAATAGCCTGTTGTCTTTTCTTAGCCTCCATTTTACTATTGAGAATGCTCGTGAAGAACAATTTTTCTCTTTTCACAAAATAAATTTCATTATTTTATGGTTATTTTCAACTTACAATTAGTACAGTTGTGAAAAAAGATTGACATTTACAATGATAATGACTACTGAAATTACACCTTCTTATTCGACCTGCCGTTATTCAATAGGTTGCAGAAATTTAGGATTTGAATGAGAAAGGGTGGTGGTGTGGTCTAATACTAACCCCAACTCGAGCAATTCCATCATGACAGGCAGCTTGTAGTCCAGCTGGTTGAAGGCGATCCCCCAAGACTGACGCAGCAGGATGTACCGCTCGATAGCCTCCTGGGCCATCGGCACGCTGAACTTTTTGGCGCGAAGGAATCGGAGCAAGTAACTTGAATCTAAAACATAATTAATGACTACAACTAACAGCTCGTTATCACCTCTCAATTGTTTTTAGCTCATAGCTAGCTGCAATAGCTAAAGTTATCGTTCAACCAATAACAGTGCCTGTTCAATATTTAATCTTGTTTAACAATCTATTTTTTTAGGGATTTATAAGTATTTAATTAAGACCGAATTGTACCAATACTTATTGCAAATAACGAAATTCATTCATTCAATCACCCCGAATCCAAAATTATCTTTTTTTGTGGTGGTGGTTGTTATTGCGACTCGAATGACGTATACTAAGTAGTAGAAGTATAAAGCCTATAGGGTAAGTCAAGAAAGATATAAATACCCCTCAGCTCTTTTTTGTAGATTGTAAGAATAACACAATAATAATGGTGTGTTAGGCACAAACCGCATCACATTATTGTATAATGCAATTCCATCCAGGAAGCCCCGTGTTTCTTACCCATCCTGACGGCCATGAGTTTAGGATTCTGTTCCATCCAGCTCCTGAGAGCGGTGAGAGCCTGCGTCCGTGAGTTTTCTGTCTCCCGCAGCTCATCCTCGGCTATTTTCTGAGTCTCTGCAGAAAGGGGGCATTCGTACTCGTCGGCTTCGGTCAGGAAACGTTTTGTGGATCTCCGAGACATTTTTGAGATTCTAAAACAAAAATTTTTTTTCTTTAGCGCATGAATGTTGTTTTAAACGAAATAAAGGAAAATTTGATTTGATGTTAGCACAACAACTCAGGACTTGCTACGTGACTTTGGTTCTTTTTCCGCTCGGGACTAACATTTGAATAATTTCGACGATCATGTTCGTAAATCAGCTTGTCCAGGAATCTCACCGTCAATCAAAACTCTAGCGTTCAAGATAAATGTACTTACTACCTATAACAACTTGATTAAAGACATGAAAATGAAAAGCCATCAAAATAATGTACCAACGTTAAAAACATTGGACTTTTGCAAAACATAGTTCTTTAGGGAAACATATAGATACATTGTACCACATTATTGATGTTTTAAGGAAATTTAAATGCAACTCAGGTTAAGGAAAGGTCAGTTTGAAGAGCAAAGCATTACCGAGGTGTTACCCTGTTATTATACAATAGACCGCTATTTACCAAAATTCTAAAATATAACGAAATGATTACATGCAAAAATATTACTTAGTTTAGAATTAGACCGATAAGTGTCTAATGTTTTCTACAATGAGTCTCTTTAATTATAATTTAACTTAATCAAAGCTTTATCCGTTGTTTATTTACGTAAACAATTTGTAGCTATTGTTTTTATTATTCAGTACCTACAAAGATTTTATCTTTCGACGATGATCAATGAAGGTTTTCCTTCTCCGATTGTTAGGATTCCGTGAATGACTGGAAAATCCTTGTTTAACTTAAGGTTGTATTTAAATTATAAAACAATTTAAGGTCTTCTTACAACCATTGTACCTTGTAACAAAATTTCCCTCTCACTTCAAAATGAACGGTGTGGATTAAGTAAGCCTAGTCCTCAGTTATTATCCTTTTTATGTTGGCGTTTCCTTTCCTGTTTATGCTGTTTAGTATATACCTAGTAATCTTTTTAATTTTTATTACATTGATCTAAGTTTTCGCCAGTTTTTTAGACAGCCCTCTTGTAACATTTTCAATTTAGTCAGAATATACCTACGTTACGACATATTTCAACTACACTAACCTTGCTTGCCAATCCCATTCGATCATCTCAAAAATAAAAAAAGATATTTCACATTCATCATTAGCAGATACAGCAGATATTAACGTCAACAATCGTGTTTTACCAAACATTATTAGCAGACAAGTAGACGTACATTTTTCACCAGGCGTCAGAGAACGTAAAATATTTACTTAACTCACCGGTCAAGGTTGATTTTAGTGGAGCTCGGTGACCGGCTAAATCGCGCATCGACACGCATGTACCTACTTAATAGCCGCTTTGGAAACCCAAGCACCAGCACTTTTTTATGAAATTATGCCTACTTAATAAACTTGAACTTTTAAGTGTTAAGTAACTCTGACATCAACTATAAATTATTATAATACATTCCGTACTAAAAACCACACGGTTTGTTGACCGTATAACCCACATAGTAGCGTATATTATAAAACGTATCTATTGTCGTAAACGTTACACAGTTAGACGAGATTATTGCAGTCGCATATGACGATACTGTCCGTCTTTAGAAACATTTTCAATTCGCAACGAAAATGGCGAGTGCAGTTATGACAAACCCATCCTTCTATTGAGAAGTTTCACAAATAGACTTGCAAAACCTTTCGCATCCTCGTGTAGCAACTGTTGGCGATAATTTCGTCTCTCAGGTACCAATAATCATCATACTACATACCAAGTCGGTTGAGCAACCCGTTTCGTGGTCGATTCGACTCGATATAATATTTTTTCGTCAATGATATAACTTGGTTTTGTTTTGATAGGCATGAGATATCGTTGATTGGTTTTATTTTTAGACCGTGTAATATTGAATTGACTTGCATTAACGCCGGCATCGCTTCCGCTTAATTTCGAGACGGGAAGTTGACGGGAAGTATGACAACAGGTGACACTAACATTTCTTGCAAGATTATAATAATTATGGCGGATTTGGCAAATATGATGTGCAAATACAGTTTATTGATCTTTGTCCTACGAGTATAAGTACAGTTAAAGTAGTGACTCCGGAGGGAATTAATTGATAATCGGTAGGGAAAGGTCGCCTAACCCAGAACTACGACTCTTAAAATGCTACAACTTCCGACCTGCCCTCTTACCATGAGATCTTAAAACAGAACAGTTTACGATGAGGAAACCAGACGCCGCTACGAGCAGTGTAATGCGGCGTCTCGCTTCCACGTCTTAAACTGTCCTGCTTTAAGAGTTCATGGTAAGGGGGCTGTAGCCTCGGATTCACTGCTTCTCATTCTAGTCAAAGTAAATATCAGTCGCAAAGATCTAACTAGAGTCCACTGTTGCAATTGTTAGCAATGCGCTAACGTTGAGAGCCACGCAGTGTAACATAATTTCATTAATCTAAGTAATTGTACGGTGTTACATAAGGTGTTTCAAGATAATTAGGGTATGACTGTGTCAGCGCAGGCCGTAGACAAATTGTTGTGAAACGATCTGCGCCCGCGCCTATGGCACGTGCTTTATTGGCAAATATTATAATGTTACTATCCGATAGTGGTCCATTGATAGTTGAGAGTAAATTATGTCATCACTTACTAGTAATTCAATCTAGGCCACGCTAAATTGAATTTAAAATGCAACAATAAAACAAATTCAAATATGTAATCACTACAAATTGTATACCTATTAAAAAACTTAAAGAACTTCATGAATGGATTTTAATGAAACTGTGCAACTGACCAGCTAGTAACTAGATCTGTGATTGAAACTACATTGATTCAACAGTGTCTTATAGATGCAACAGCCCCGTACCATGCAGTCTTTAATGCAAGCTATTTTTCGTTAAACACCAGAACATATTAAGGGGGCAAGTCTGCGATCTACATTCGGCTATCGTCAGATTCTTGTTGACATTTTGTTGCGCAAAAAGAGCAGCATTATTGAATTATAATATCAGTCCGGTTACAGACATTTCTTAGTAGGTCAAATAGCATTGTGTATAATATGTATAAATATTATTTATTTATATAAATTATTTTTGACGACCCGATTAGCGCAGTGGGTAAGCGATTGGACTGCTGCGCTAAGGGATGCGGGTTCGATTTCTGCACGGGGCAAAAATTTGTGCGATCCGCAGATGGTTTGTGTATGTGATCTTTCATGTTTGTGAAACACACCCACGATACAGGAGAAATTCCTAGTGCGGGGCTACAGTTTTTTTAAAGCGATAGAGAAAATGTGATCTCTGAATGCTATGATACTAACATATAGCCAGGTCTTTATTTCTGTTCTGTGGAGTGCCAGTAGAGAGCTTCCACAAGTGATGATGTACCTATGGCCGGCGTACCGACCACGTAGTCAAGACTTATTTAATTGTGAAATGACTTTATTCATGTTAATACCAAGAAGAAAATACCAGTTACAGTTTGTTTTTTGAAAAATGTGTCACAAGTACACATCCTTGGCGTGCACTGTGCAACACATTTCAGTCTCACAGCAGTGTCAATATTCTCATCCTTTTGACAAACAAACAAGTGAAGCAATAAGGCAACACTTACAAACAGGTATTTTACAAGTCAAACACTATGGGTCAATATTACAAGAAGCTTTAGTTGCGACAACTATTCTGACACGAGCATCGAATGCGCTACGGATAATGAACGAAACGTTGTTATACGCCTGTTTTGTATATTTGTATCATATTTCGCCAGTTATGTTATCATCGTCTATTACAGACGATTTGAACAGTCTCATGTGGGGTTAGGCACATCTTTTGGTGACAAAATAACCCTGTTCCAGACTGACAGGGTCGACCACGCCTTATGCAGGTGTAAGTGGTTGCAGGTGGATTGGTGTTGATATCGTGTTATGGTATAGATCCCAATGTAATAGGGGGCGAGCCTATTGCCATAACCGGACCAAAGTCCAGACTGTGGGATTTACTGAGAAAAACAGAATGGTAAACCCGATAACACATTGCCGGACCCGGGATTTGAACCCAGCACCTTGCGCTCAGTAGTCGCGGTTAGTAACCATTAGAACCAAATTGAACGAGAAGAATGTGGATATAAATAATAATAATAACAGCCTTTAATGCATGGCAAAGGCCTCTTCTCGTATAGAGAAGGATTGAGCATTGATCACCACGCTAGGTCACTGCGAGTTGGCGATTTCAGATAATTAAATCCAGGTTTCCTCACGAAATTTTCCGTCACCGTTAGTCAGTGGTTGATATATTGACGGAATATTACAAAAACTGTGAACTTAAAAACCAATGTGATGAGATTATCTATCCTCATACTCCAATTGAGTTCCCACTCCATTCAAATTCGATGAAATTCTTTTGATACATTGTCGGAATATTTTACTCGAATTTAGAGGTCCTTATATACAGTCCGTTAAACTCACTGAGCTCTATTGTGTACTTAGAGCATATAACCAACATGCTCTAAGGTTGTGTATTATAAAAGAGGTCAATGGTTAGACTGGGTTTTATTTATTGCACTCTTGACTCCTCAGGTTGACATGACATAATATGACAGCTGCAGTCATGATGCAGTCAAGGGTATATATTTGATCTGAGCAGTCAGCAGTTGGTACAATGATATTTCAGAAACACAGATATGTTTCGGGTACGCTTATTTTGACGACATAAAAATGTTCCAATTGGGACATTTTGGGCTTACCTGAGTTGTGACATGCGCGCGCAAGTGTCAAACACATGTTCATTCTTTTACGTTTATTAACTACTAGCTTCCGCCCGCGACTTCGCCCGCGGGGATTTCGAATGTTTTATAGCCTTCCTCAATAAATGGGCTATCTAACACTGAAATAATTTTTCAAATCAGACTAGTGGTTTCTGAGATTCAAGAGAACAAACAAACAAACTCTTCAGCTTATTAATATTAGTATAGATAGAATTTTAAGTTGTAAAATCATGTATGTCTGGAGTCCCGAACATTTTTCTCGTTTATTGTGTTAGCATATGACGTATCTATGCTTTTTGACATATCACTGAGTTCGTATCATAGATTTTGAAAGTAAGTAGTAAAGTAAGTAGAAGCAAATTAATTATTATACCAAGTAGGAACACTTGGTATAATAATTAATTTGCTTCGAGTACCTATTTAATTAAAATAGTAAAGACTGCCTCGTTGGTCTAGTGGTAGCTTGGTGCGACTGCTGAGCATGAGGGTTCGGGCACGGAGTTACTAGGTTTTTCCATGTAGACTGTAAATTAGTTTGTCTAAAGTTTTTACAATTGCCCTCTTATTCATAAACGAGGATCATACCGGCATTAACTAAACCCCGTATTAAGTCTATTGACACCTCTATTCTTTGATATGCAAACGACAGTGACAGGTATAATTTAATGCTTGGTTTAAAAATGTATTTTTTTATGAATAGGCTTGAGTTTACATAGTTGTCACAATAGTTGACTTATTTTTTTATCGAGGAGGTATTGAAGACGTCGTTTGTGTTTCACCTTTCATCATCCTCTTTCAGCCTATCGTGGTCCACTGCTGGACATAAGAATCTCTCAAGTTTGCGTGTGAACTCTAGAAATAATAAGACTAACTCTACTCTTGTATAAAACTCTCAAGTTTGTGTTTGAACACTAGAAATAATGAGACTAAACTCTTGTCTAAAATAATAAACAATAAAAAAAAATATAACATCACGCCTGCACTTAAAGTACCTCATAATGATTAATTATTAGTATTATTATAATAATATAATAAAATATAATATAATAACATTAGGAACATTATCCTTGTCATAGTATTAATATTGTACCTTCTTAAGTATTGCATATTTTACATACCTACATTTTTTTTAAATAGCCTGTATTGTTTCCCTCTGCTGGGCAAAGGCCTCTCCCCTGATATTCCAATTCCCCCTATCCTACCTACATAATTATAATTATTTAATTATGCTTTGTTGTTAGATTACACAGATACGAATGAGTCGATAATACATGCAATTTCTAAGTGCACAAACTTGAACGTGTATTCGTAAGTATTTAACTGCATGACAATCCATAATTCCTCACAAAACCATTCGCATTGCTTCTATAATAGGTACATGTTATGAATTTTGATTCGCATAGCTGTATAATAAATAATATAAAATGGCTCATTAAATTAAACATACAAATAAATATTATTAGCACGGGTTATGAAACTAAGAAACTGATACTCAACTCCACCCTAACCGAAAAAAAAATTCAGCACTCACTTACTCGTACGTATAAAAATAAATCCAACGTCAAAAAAGAAAAGCCATAATTTTTTTAAAGAATAAATCTAAAAATAAAACTAATTACGGCCCTTCAAAAAACAATCTAAACAATATCATAAATAAAATCACTATTTGTATCCGCAAAAAATTAAAAAAACTCACTTGTTTTTGTCGCGCTATATTCACAAAGCACATGCACGTAGCACAGAGTGTCAGAGAGAACTGATGCCGACCACAGGCTGACGGGCCTGATATTTTGCTGCAAACTATGACTGTTGCGCCGACGCAGTCAGTAGATACTTAGATATCTGCGGTTTCAGTGAATGTTGCTGAGATTGCCAACATTTTTACGTGTTAGATGCGATTGTACAATTTTCTTTTTGTGGTCTATTTGTATGTAGTAAGCGAATCCATGGTCTCATCATTTGAAGGTAAATTTTACACTTCCATTAAAATAAAATCTAGTATAAAATAGCAAATCTGGAAATACAGCCTCCCCTAAGTGTGGGGACTGTGGAGAGATACTACTTAGGTAATATTATTAGTATCATCTTGTTACTTTTTACGCATCGAACACTCATAAGTCGAATAGCTGTTTATTAGGTAACCGGCCACCATAGGACCCAAAAGAAATAACAAGGTCAAGGTACATATATGTATGTATGAAAGTTCAATAGTATATATGAAATAAAAGTTCTAATAAATGAATGTACCATATAACTTATAGTACATTCATTCATTACCTATACTTTCATTTCGATTTGAGATCCAGTTTCTCACTTATCCGATGACTTATAAGGTAGATAGAGACCTACGTACTTCGATCTCCTTTCTAAAACCATCCTCTATCTACATGTTGTGCAACGCTTATTCACTGTAATTATGATTTCTATCGTAATTAATATGTGTAGCAGATTTGTTTCTTATTGTATTTTGTTTTAGATTCTCATAGTGCTTAATGATTCATAATTCTCTAAGTTTGTTAGTAGCAAGTGACATCATGCGCTTACTATTTAGGGACATTATACTACTACTTATACTACGTTACTTTTAGGTACTGGGGCCATCTAGATTTCGACTGCTTTCTCAGCGAATTCTAGGAGACTTGAGTGACTGCTTGACTTTGGGCGAGACGACACACGATAACACAAGCTCTCAGCCAGGCTTCAGCCTTGTAGTAGGGCTAATCGCCCAGGGTGCGCCGGACTATCAGCATATTCTCATTCGGTTAAGGGTACATACCTATCCGTCCCTTCTGCAGAACATTATCTCACAATTAGCTCATGCCAATACTAAAAAGGACTCTATTTTAGTTTATTCTGAAACTTTAACACTTTTACTTCTGCTTACAAAAGTAATGATGATAAAACGTCTAACTTAAACACCTCTCAAGGCTAATTACATCTTTGTTCATTGACATGCAAACGACAGCGACAGGTATAATTTTATCAACGATAAAAAATTTAAATATTTTGAAGTAAGCGTAAATACTTAGAACAAAATGTTGATTCGCCCTGTCATTTGTTTAGTCAGAGGCTGATTACAAGTGTTGTGCAAATGTCAAAAATCGTAGCAAAACGATTAAGGTCAACCTGCGTATGAAAATTACGGATAAATTGTTGGTAATAGATGCTTCACTTTTTTGTCCAACATGCAACAGTTCGCGACAAATGTGTAGCGTAATGATATAATTATTTATATTAGCACATGTAAGTGATACTAGTTTAAACTATTTATATGTTGCATGTTCAGAAATTGTTATCGTTTTTCTCTGAATAATCTGACTACTCTTACTAACTTATTCTTTATTTGGGATATTGACTACTTTAACTTAACATAAATTACGTTGAAATTAATTAAAATCTGTAAAAGGGTTTAAGAGGTATAAGTTATTAATAATCCATGGAAAAACGAAGGTCTTAAAGTCGGTGAATGTAAGAGGCGATGCGAAATTTTATAGTTACCAGGTAAAGTAACAGCGGTTTTTCAGAATTCATAGAAAAAGTCGCAGTCCACAAGAGGTCGGCCATGCAGAGTTGATCAGCTTTATGAAGAGTCGATTGATATTGGTACATTTTGCGGCACGATTACATGTCATTGTCTATCTCCGAAAGTATTCATCAAGTCTCACCAGGATGCACGAGACTGCCTCGGAGATGTAGAAAGTCCATGAGGATTTCCCCAGGAAAGAAGGTATACTATACATATACGATACGTATGTATATACTACTTATATAAAAAAAGAATAATTATCATATTAGTTCGCTATTATAAAACCAAAGAGCTAGGTATATTGAGCACCTCTTCCTATTTGAAGTTGGTGTAAAAAGTCAAAATTCCAAACAGCCAATTCTATCATGCAGGTATATAATAAAATTTATAATTTTATTCATTTAGCAATCTGTTACATTTTGACCCGATACAACTTAGTTGTGAACGAACACTCGGTTACTCCACCGTCGAGAACAGACATTCATACAGCTTACACAGAGATTCAGTGCATACCACTTACATAAGTAAGATTATTTACAGTAATTATTTCACGAGAGTAATTAGTTTGAGTACGATGAGTTTTTGATTTTAACTAAAGATATACGGCAATTAACAATGAATATAGGCAACATGTTGCAACGGCTTAAAACAAGAGTACCTCGATACTGACGTTAATGATAATGACCTTATAAGCCGAATTATTGTTTGGAAGTAACTAATTGGGCTATGGAGCCGTTGGCAGTTAGGCTTAATCTGTCTACAGGTTTTGACTGTACCTATTTATCATAATCGAATTTCAGTTATATATGTACACATAACATCGCGCCTGTTTCAGTAGACAAAGGTATTATAATATGTATAGTACACCCACATCCTCCAGGTACTTAATCGATCCATCTGTCCTATGCAATAGGGGGGCGAGTTAATATCAATAATAAAATTACACATATAATTTGTATTGGACATATATGTGTATTTTATTTTGTTAATTTCTTCTCATGTTACAAGCCGTTCATACAAAACCATTCGGCACTTACTGCATAATAACGCAAACATAAAAAATCCACGCTTGCCTCGTAAAAAATATTGTTATTACTCACACCTTGGAAAGTAGACCTTGACAATGAAGATAAATATTAAACACTGCAATAATATAACTGATTCGCAGACACAGATTATGGATTTAATAACCTAGGTCAACAGACTGGAGCTGCTGAAGCAGGTGAAATAAGAATAGATGAAAGCGAAGGAAACAAAGTTGTTTGTTTTATAAGTGACTTGGCTGTAGTTGGATTAGAATACTGGGTACTATTGGCAAGATTAATTTGTATTTAATCTAATTTTCAATAAATGTATAATGTAAGTTAGAAACAGTCTTTGTTTTCATAATAATTGTATTTATTCGTAGTTTCTGAATGTTTAGTATGTTTATGGAGTTTTTACTAATACTCTAATGTTATGTCTCTCTGGGAATTTTAAATATCAACAATATAACGCACAACTCTACGTACTCTAATGTTGCACCGAGATTTTTAGCCAAAAACACAATACTTATTATATGAAAGTTTCAGAATATTGTTATTGCAACAAGCAATGGACTCAATCCAAACTAAAAGTTAGTAGAGCAATTCATTACCCTTTCGTTTTCTCAATCAAATAGAAACGACATACAAAAGCCCTTCGTTTTACATAATGATCCGCAAAAAACGTTGGTCTGAAAACAATAGCTTTGACTCAATGTAATAGAAAGGGATAGTAACTTGCAATTATAGCGGAATAAAGCAAGGTAGATAAGCTTCACAGCCGAATGGACCGGTTACCACACTATTATGTCATGCAAAAGGCGCAGAGAGCCTACTGACCGACATTTATAATATAAGAATCTTAAATACGGTCTTGGAAAATTAATGTGAGTTTAATTTACAAAGAACATTAAAATAAAATAGACAATTTATTTCTTAAGTCTTAGTTTACTTTAAAAATTTAAATCGTACTCATGCAAAGCCGGAGCCCGTTGCTACAGTTATTTCTTAAAACATTAATCATTAACTTAATATAACGTTGACTTATTATACTCAAACTTCATAGTTTAGACCAGTCATAAACAATTACCGCAGTCAAATAACTCGACAATAAAACCTGCATCATTTTCCAAATACTTGCACAAGAGCTTACTGAACTAAAACAATTCAGTCTACATTGTTATTGGCATGTCACTGATGTTTTCTATTGAATGCGCAGACGCAACCGACTACCACTATTTACACGCGAAGCCTGCCCGATCCACCGTGCGCATGCGCTGTGACGACATGCAGTCAACGACACCAAACGAAAGCCATTCTCTCACCAGGCCAAGGTTATTCAGAAAGGGCACATTTTTATTGAATTCTTAGTCATTATCTTTCCCGTATGTATGACTTATGCTTTCGATACTTTGCATCAGCATTTCCTATTAAAAATATTATATTTTACTTTAAATATACACTTTTCATCCTCTTTTAAATATTTAATAACTACCTGACAAATAATTCAACAGTACGTAATAGATAACAAATTTGCCACAAATAGGAATAGTTAAGAAGTTTTATAAATGTGTTCCACAGGGTCACGTTTTAGGTCACACAGCTCATTTAATGAAGGCTAATTCAATATCTTGCTTAAGACTGCAGGCAGATGAATGAGTTGCATTACTGTCGCAAGTTTTAGCCAATCTTATTTAGGTTTGTTAGGTATGTTGATTGTAATTAATATAAGCAAACATGTTAAAAATAACAACCATTAAAAGTTCGGTGCCTAAGTATGCAATTATTATGATCAAACAACATCATGGAGGTTCTGATGTTGTCTGAACCTATGTTGTATCCTATTCAATGTTATTCGTACTTTTATAAGCTATTATTAATCGTGCCTAACTGGCGTAGATAAAATTATTCAAGTTCTTGATTACCTATAGGTCGATGAAATCTGGAATAAGAAAAAAAACCGCAATTATAGACTAAGGATTTATATACATTACTGTGTTATTATTATATGTGATTCGCCAAAAATAGAATCCCATAGATTTGTATACGTCGTCTTGCTGAAAGAGAAATATGATTGCCAGTCCTATCATTAATATCAGGTAGTGTTCCTGTGGAAATATTGCCGCATCCGTTGAGTTCGTGTGTCGATCTCGAAGCTCGCCAGCCATTCTGAAAGTAATTAAAGTTTAAAAGTAAATAAACACGGCTCTCTATGAAGATGGCGAAAATTTAAACGAAAATAATCGAATAGAGGGTTGATAAAATTGCTGGTTTCTGAAAGTTTCAAAAAAAGCCATCAGTCAGTCAACATCCCTCATTCACACTCTTATAAATGCGGGTTGCCATTAAATTTTACGACTGATCAATAAAATTGTGACATTTACGACGGGTTACAAATAACATTATTTAGTGTGACTTGTTTTTTATACTTTAAATTAAAATAATGCCGAATCCTGTTACGCTTTACCCGAAAACGAATGATTAAAACTGAAAAGTCTTTACTTTTCAGTTTTAATAATTCGTCTTCGGTAAAAATCGGGTTTTCGGAAATCAAGAAATTTTTGTAATCACCTTGATTCGTATTTTGTTGAGGCGTCATATCCGTCGAACGTCATCTTAACATTCAGTTAGAGTACAATTTTTTGTCATCTGAAAACGTAGGATCGATTGAAATATGATGTGTTAGTTTGTTTTAAAAACATGAAGACAAAATGGTAGATATTTTACTAGCGGACCAGGCAAACATTGAAATCTAGAGGGCGGTTGCGAAGCCAACCACCGGGTCCAATTGTGAATCTAAAATACACTACATACTAATACCAAACTAGTACAAAAAAAAAATTAAAAAGATCCAGCCCTTTAGGAGGTGTTTAGACATACACATACAGAAGAATCAATACACATAAATAAAATTAGTGTGTCTGTATGTAACATCAAATATTATTTTTTGCAATGAAATGAAAAAATTGTTGTTTGTCTTCGGTCTTGTTCCGGGCAATCTCCGAAACGGCTGGACCGATTTTAACGGGACTTTCACTGGCAGATAGCTGATGGTCCGGGGTCTAATATAGGATTTTAATTACAGAAATGTTTAGGGTTCCGCGGAAATTTGTAAAACGCTCAAAATTTGCGGGATACAGCTTCTCCGCAACAGCTGGATGGAACTTGCACCGGCAAATAGCTGATGTAATAAGGAGTATAGCTAAGGCTAAGTTTTATAAATTCGCGGGGACGCAGTCCCGGACATAAGCTAGTTATATAATAAAGAAGAGATAAGAGAGAGCGCAAGTATAGCATTAAAAGCCAACTGCTTACTACAGTTGTCATTTGTCATGTCACCAATTAAATACAACGATTGAACGGACTGTTAAAAAGGACTTTCAATTTCCTCCATTAAAAATTATTTACAATGTAGTGTAACAATATTCGAAGATACAGTCGGCTAGCTACTGTCAGTTCATAAAACAGCCATTGAAAATAAACTGAATGTTTGTATTTTTTCATATCTCAAAACATCTTTCAAATTTTGTTTTATTTTTATGTTCCATTCAACTTCATGATAATTGTATCTAGATTTTGGAGTGGTCGTAGTAGGATGTAAAATTATTTAATACATTATAGTGGATAAATTGCCACTTCGCTTCGTAATACTGAAATTATAGTAATGTTACACTAGCAGCTCTCCAATTATGAATATTTAAACTACTATGTAATAGTAAGAAATGTATCAGAGATTTTCAACACGCATTTTCTTCTTAATTGTATTTTAATATTCAATCCATCCGATGGTCCTTGAGATCAGTTGATTGCGTTACCCAAGTGTTTAAGCTACAGTACATCATCGTTGCAACACCCTGCTGTGTGTCGGGTCCCATTCGTCAAGGTCGACCGGTATCTCTCCTTTATTACACACCGTTTAGCCGGGCCGTCAATACTCATCTAACAAAGAACATTTTTGTGGGTGAGGTTTGAAAACGTCCGCGCAGAATAAAGGTTATTCCAGTCTTCAAGTTTGAGTTTAAAAAAAGATTTTCACGACATCAGGGCCTCAAGTCTGCTATTATAATAGTCAGAATGGTCTATCATTGATTTCATAATTGTTGATTTTGACAAGTTTGGTAATCTGCTAACATAATGGCGTCATTATGACTATCCAGTGGTCAACCACTGACACTCCATTGAAAGAAATGTCATAGAATGGTAATCTCGTAGATAATGACAAATGAATGACTGACTTACAAAAAACACTTGACTTGTATAAAACACTAATAAATAATATGTAAAAATAATGTAATGAAATCTGACATAAATAAAGTAGTCGTAGTTTTTCGAAAATCATTTCTACTAACGGGTTTTATAATTATGGCAATACGACAAAGTCATTATGACAAAATTCTATTACGAGACCATTGATCGCCATTAAGAATTTAGCAGATTACGAACTTTTAGCAAAATGACATTGGGATGGGAATGGGCTCGTGTTGGAATGACGAATTTATAAAAATAGCAGACTTGGGGCCCTGGTATTTGTTTGACTGTTAAATCACATGTTGTTAAATATTCAAACTCCACAACTCCTGTTCCACAATAATTTAACTGACTCAAAGAAGAAGGTTATTGTATAATTATGTTAAGATAAAGCATCGCTTTATGCGAATACATACTAAGGTGTAGGAAAATAGAATAAACTAATCTTTAGAATAAAGTCCACGATGTACATGCGCTACTAATCAATGGGTAGACTAATATTCATTATTGAACTATTCTAGACAAGTTATTATGGACAAATAATCAAAATTTACCGGAATACTTGTTCTGTTAGCATCTGGATCTTGATCTGGATCTTGATCCGGATCCGGATCTTGATCCTGATCTACCTCTTGATCCAGATCCGTTTCCGCATCGTGATCCAGATCCGTTTCCAGTTCTTGATCCAGATCCGTTTCCAGATCTTGAT
Organism: Abrostola tripartita; assembly: GCA_905340225.1. Classification (NCBI taxonomy): domain Eukaryota; kingdom Metazoa; phylum Arthropoda; class Insecta; order Lepidoptera; family Noctuidae; genus Abrostola; species Abrostola tripartita. The sequence goes on from HG996486.1 coordinate 3,148,083, forward strand.
CCAGATCTTGATCCAGATCTATTCTGCGAGTTTTCCCCTCGCTGGATCCCTAATCCGTAAGCCAACATCTGGCATATCTGCGTTACAACCATAGCCAGCAAAGTGAAGGCAACGGCGACAAATATTACGTCGGCTATGTTGATTTTCTGACATCCTAAATTCCTGAGACTTGAAAATGTGGACTGAACGCCTGCACTGAAATAAAATAAACATCATTGAACTGTGTGTATAAATTTTGTATTGTGACCAAGAACCGGTTTTCATTTTTCATTTTGTGGGTCAAGGAGTCAAGAACACGGCTGTGTGTTTACCAGACTGCTACTTGCAAACTATACAAGCCGATCACCTATTAGTACGCCCAACTTGGTTATTCGAGTTATTGGTATGTTATATCAACTCATTGAGAACCGTATGGAAGGAAGTGAGACTCAGTATTTTATGTTGTTGTCTGGGATGATTCAGTATCATCACAACAGACATTGGTAAATGACAAATGCTCCTGCTTCAAACAATTAATTTGCAACTGTAAAAGGCGGGTATCGTCAATGTTCATCATCATCATCAGCCGAAAGGTTTCCACTGTTGAACAAAGGCCTCCCCCTTTTAGGAGGGGGGAGGGGGCTTGCCATAATCTCCACGCTTGGTAAGCGGCTTGGGGATTGCAAGGTTGGTGGTCAAGTCACAGAAGGCGCTGCTGCTCATCTTCTGAATTTTCCTTTGGTCGCCTCTTACGAAACCCACGGGAGGAAAAGAGGTGGTCAATTCTATGCCGCATATTACACGGCATTCGTCAACGTTACCTTGTTGTAATTAGAAGCGAAAAGTAGAGTAGAGCCTAGGCCTTTACATTCTTAAGTAATTCTAAATCGTTGATCCAAAAAATAAAATCATTTGTGTACCATGCAATCAGGTTAATAACAAGATATAATTATTATTACCTTTCTACTTCTAGAGTAGTCTGGAAATCCCTGTAAAAAAATAAAATAATTAAGGAAAGATATATTATCATAATTATTAATATAATGTTACAGTCATGTTGTGTAAGTATAAAGTAAAAATTTAATTAATTAACTAATCTCAAAAGTATGTAATTTTTACGGTTTTGTGTATTTTTCATTCTAATTACAAAACTAGCAAGGAAGTAACGTTGTCTGGTTTACTTTTAATTAAAATATTTTTGAAGATATAAATTCATTATTTCTAAGTTATTATATTTTGTTGAGTGTTGCATTTCAAAAACGCCTAAGCTTTTAAGCAGAAGAAGTAATCATTAAATACAAGAAGTAATCGTTAGGACAGGTTGATTTAAACCTGCTTTGGTATAAAAGGTGATTTTTCTGGTTAAAATGTCTCAGACCTGCATTGTTTACATTACATTAAAATAACCTTCTTATAGACTTTTAAGGAGACCTTGAACTCTGAGTTTGTTTCGGTATTTCTTTTAAAAAAAAAACAATCAGGAAATACCGGCCACTAAGTTAATTAAAACTGACGTTAGTCAAATACTAAACTAAAAAAAAACATTCAAAGATCAATGACACACGCTAAGCTGTTCAAAGCTAAAGCTGTTCTGTTAGGATCAAAGACATTGGATAGAAAAAAATGTTTCTAGACTTCTAATGCGTTTCTGCCAATACTTTGTTTTTGTGACCAAAAACCGCTGTTTAGCTTAAAATTATAATATCTACTGATTACACAAATGTCACCTAACATCATCGCGCAGAAAGCGAAAAGTTGCGCCACTGAACCAATCAGCTCGTAATTAGATCGTTAATAACGATATCAACTTAGAAAATTATCGAAATATCAACTATTCTGATAATCAATTGAAATCCGTAGCGCTTGTTCTGGTATTGAAAGCTTCAAATAAAGCCGCTAAGGATTTATTTAAGTAACAATTGTCCTATTTAGTCTTAGAAATGTTATTCTCATAATTTTTGTTCGATATATAGCATAGGCTGAATGCTTTTCCCTTACGTGAGGTGAACGAATACTCTCTGGAAAATGAGTTTTCACTAACGAGAGTTGCGTTACTTTTATAAAACAGACAGCACGACACGTCTCCTAAGCTGAAGTGTGACCAGGCCACGTCGGGCGGCCGCACCGTCACTCACAGCCGGGCAGCTTACGTAACAATCATAACACCAATCTAGTTGTACTTTAAAAAAATAATTCGGTCGGCTTACGTTAGACGTGATTACCAAATTGCTATAAAGATCGTCAGGTGTTGCTCAATTCTGCTACTTGTTACGCGGGGCGATGGTGTTCTTTTGGGCTTTTATGCTGTTAATGTAGTGAAACCCTATAATGACGAGGTGCCGTAACACCATGCAAATTACCTTGCCTTTTTGCACGTCTATTTCGTTGTTCAAAAGCATAGTATAGAACTTGAGATCCGAATGGCATTGCATTTCCAAAAATATCTCAGTAACTCGAATAGTTCCATTAGTCACAGAAGTAGTCCCTGGAAACGACTGGGCGTTATCCACTATTCTAAACAAGTCGTTGGGTAGTCGTGAGAGTTGTTAGCTAGATAGTATTGCGGGCTCCACTTGTACTATCTATTCAATCCCTGTTGGAATGCTGTTACGTAGCAAGTTACAATCGTTTTGGTGAGTAACGCTAGAAGCGCAAAGCGAAGCTTCACAAAATAAATAATAAGTTGTTGTATGTAGACTTCGGTAGTAAGCCCATAGAATAACGAAAGTGCTTTCAATAACTGTTTTAAGTCAATTTTGGGTAGCTATCACTACTACATTCAAACAACTAAGAAAAAAATCTTGTACATACGTTTAAAAAAAGGAAAATACCAACAATTAATCTTGAGAAACAATTGATTTTTTTAGGTGCTTACTGCGAAAGACATGTTTAATTGTAGTTATAGGTATTATTAGTTACGGCTAAAGAACAAGTTCCGGGGAATTAGAGAAAACCTTGGTCCAGCGGTTAGGCCAGGGTCTTACATATTACACAAATTGAAACCTGGTAAAGATTCATATTTTGCACTCATTATTGTATCCTGTTTCTAATGTGAAATTTAAACACATGAGAGTAAACTCTGTGAGAAATGGTCTTATTTGCTGAGGTAAATGCCTATCAAAATTAGGATAAGAACTATTTCTAACATTTCAGTAAGTATAACTATCGAAATGAGATCAAATGTACGTATTGACATATTTCATGATTGTTATATGGTATTTATTACGATACGTGGCAGCAATAAACGAGTGTTACCATTGAAGTTTTGAATAGTATAGTTCACAATGGGCTGCAACACGGAAATAGATCTCTCGTTGTTGGGGCTTGCGTCATTCACGGCTTATATACCCTGTGGTGTTACTTTACAAATATATCTTAACCAAAGTAGTGTTACGTGAACTTGAGTTGTGTGTTGTCTAAGGCAGTGGTTCTCCTCAGTGCCTTATTCTTGGACCAAAATTACTTCGTGAGGATAATATTCGACAGACAGATACGATATTTATGGCAGTAGCGTCATTGGTCGGGTCTCCCTTCCCTCGTGGGGGTGATGGATGATCCGCGCATTAGCTCGTGAACGGGCGCTGCATTTGGTGACGGGTCGCCCTGCTGACCATATCTTTATTAGTAGTGTTTTATTAAAGATAGTCCTTAACTCAGGTTCCAGTTTATACTGCCTAAAACCTAACTTTCCATAGGTAGATCACTTGATATTTACGTGCGATTTTGCTCTTGGTTTATATAACTTCTGTAATATAATCCAAATTTTGTCAGACAGATTGTGCTGCTGGGTAGTTTGTTGCGCCGTTTCTTCTACCTACCTATAGCACTAGGAAGTGGTGACGGGCGGGCGTTTTGGCGTGTAATTTGACGTGCAAAAAATACTTTTTTAAGTTTATTTTGACTAAATGATTTTTATCTTTATCTTAACTTTATTTTCATTGTTAAAATATTTGTTCATAGAAAACATTAATTTGTTTTCATCGTGTATTGACGAAGCTTGTTTTAAGATTAATAAGTGGAAATAACGTTAGCTCTTGCACTAATATATAATTATGCTAAATACTTAAATGAAGTATGGTTTTGGTTAGATAGTGTTCCAAATATTCCAACTATTTTAGGTTTTAATTAAGCGCGAAGTGCAAATGCTCTCCGATTAAATTTTATTACAACTAGCCGAAACAATAATAAATAACGTCACAGTTCATGACTTTGAACTAAATGAGTTGCAACTATTTTTTACTTTTGCACTTATTTGTCAATATTAATATTGTTAAATTTGAATGCCCATAGTAATAATAATAATAATAAATCTTTATTTGACATAATATCGGATTACAATATGCTATGAAGCCTCTGAAACCCAAACTAGGTAAAAACCTGTATGTCACGAATCAGCGCCTTCTCCCATTTTGAATACATTTTTATATGTCAAACTACAATTTACAGAGTATGTTTAAAGAACAAAATAAATTTTAATAATGACGGCATGCAGTAATTACAAAAGAGAACGAAAAAATAAAATAGAATATTTCACTATGAGTTTGTGTATAGTAAACATGTTATATCTTTAAAGGTTCATAGTTAAAGTGATGGCCATAAAACTTAATAGCAATTGAGTACTTACTGGTCCATCTCATACAAAATGTTCCTTAATCGAGATCAACTTGAAGGATGTTTACGTCACCTGTAATTGGAAAGAAGACGAATTGATATTGTGGAAAAATCGGGTTTATTTATACTAAAATAGTAATAAATACACTACCTACTTACTGATACAAGCACTGCGGTGGGTCAGGTACAAGTTCGTGCGGAATTTGCGTCAATAATGCAATAATAATGTCCTCTTGAATGAATTTCGGTAGTGGCGGCCAATCTTTACTAAGATTAGCCAAAGGCGAGGAGTACAAGTCATTTCCCAATTGCAGGTGCGTTCTCTATCCCCTCACAGCTCACACTTACAGGCCACTGAAAAAGCAATTCGTCACGACCCTCCGTCGACCGTCCAGGTATCATTGTCACTTGGATGATACCTGGACGGTCAATCTCGCTATCATCCTTAATGACTGGCCAATGTCTACACAACGACCTGATGACATGACCTATTTCTAAGTGTTGTCTTTACATACCGATGCGAAGAAGAATCTAGAAAACTTATAATAATGGATGTGCCACCTTACTTACACCTTATCTTACATTGATGAATCCCGAGGATAGGATGCGGCATGCTTGCGTCACTAAGATCAGGATAAAGGTAAAAGCGACGCAAATAAACACAATCTCCACTAGATCGAAGTTTTCACAGATGCCGCCGGATTCTGACTTGAAATCTGATCCCATATTGCGACAATTGAACCACTGAGAAAAGATATTAATACATACGTTAACAACCTAATAATCATTTCTCAAGAATCTGTACACATTTCGCTGTTCACAAGTCATATACTTGGAGGTGAGCCTCTCGCGATTTAACTACATCATCAATACACATAAATAATAGTTTGTTACTCAATGCATACTGAAATTGTAAAAAAAATTGTGAAAAGTGTTTCTATCTGTTTGTTCCGGCTAATCTCCGAATCGGCTAGACCGATTTTGACGCGACTTTCATTGGGAGATAGCTAATAGTCCGGAGTCTAAAATAGGCTACTTTGAATTCAGAAAATGTTTAGAGTCCCGCGCAAAAAAAAGAGAAACGCGGGAATTTCGCGGGTTACAGCTACTCCGCGAAGGCTTGACGGATTTTGGCAAATAACTGATGTTATAAGGGGTAACTTAGGCTTCTTTTAATTATGAATATATTTAGGGTTAACAAAATCAGATTCAAATAGAACAGGTAATTTTAATCGAAATGCACGGGGATGAAGTCCCGGTCGGAAAATCTATGGCTAACACATGTCCAGTCGCCTCTTACGATTCATTTTGACGAGGTTGTGCATCCTCAATCCACCCTCTCACGGTTTTACTAACCCTAACACATCTTAAATAACTTTTCAAAACAAGCATTAGAATCTGTACAACAAAACCTATAAATAATAGCACGATTTATTAGCTAGATGAGGGTAATGATAGACATTTGGCTACTAAATCCAGTAGGTTAATAAGTGCCGAAAGCTCTAAGTGACAATAGGAAGTTAATACTCTGCAGGTTTATGTGTGCGGTAGCCGATAAGTACTACATAGTATTATACTAGTAGTAGGACTAATATTATACTAGTATTATACGAGTACTAGGACTAATATTATACCTACTAGTACTATACTAGTACTAATACTATGTTTGTACTAGTATTATACGACTAGTACTTAGCGGCTAGCGCACACACATTAAGTTATAGTAACGCTATCTACTAAAGTTTCGAAGGAAGACATTAAATTTGTAAAAAACAAGAAGTATTACCGATTCTCCTATTAAATGTCTTGGCTGCACCGTTGCATCAAAGGTTGTTGGTGAAATGCAAGAGAGGACAAATAATGTATTATGTTATTGTAAATCTTACGGGAATAAATTAAAGTTTAAGTTCTGCTCAAAATAGTGATTTGATTTAAACCAACGGTGGCTACCCATAGTAATTGATACAGGGTATACCCTGTAGTAATTACTGTAGGTACCTATGGTAGACACCTATTAAATACCTACCATTACAGATCCACGCTTAGCATTGGTGTAGATAATTTAATCTATTTAAGAGCCATTTCACAAAATTTTGACGTTCGAATTCTGTCAAAATTGTCATGTGTGCGTAGCACACTCATACAAAAACAATGCAAACAGTGTAACGCGAGTTTTGAGACGGACATAAAAATCTTGATCGTTATGACAATGTTTCTTATTCGAGATTTATGAAAATATTTTTATTTCATTAGTAATATACATATTTAGTCAAATTATAATTTTTACAATAATAATATAGTCACCAAATACAAATACATCATGTTTTGTAAAATTTATTTTAATAATAAATGTAAACGATTGTATTTTTGGAGGATTATTACTCAATTACGCAAAAACGGTTAAAAGATATAGAAAAAAAATTGCACATTATAATAATAATATCTTGGGACAACTCACACGCGGTCATCTGATCCCAAACTAGGCAGAGCCTGTATTATGGCAACCAGACAACTGATAAACATACTTAAATATTTCTAAATACATACATAATATAGATAATTTACACCCAGACACAGAACAAATCATTATGCTCATCACACAAAGATTTGTCCTGGGTGGGAATCGAACCCACAACCTCCGGTTTAGCAGTCAGCGTCACTAACCACTAGACCAACAGGCCAGTCAAAATTTATAACCTGGATTAACCTAATAAAGGCTACAAGCTACGTTTCATGCGTAGAAAAAATCCAAGTGGACCAAGGCGCGGACAAAAATAGTACAGTCAAGATTAAAGTAGCTGAATATTAATCTAATAAAATATCTTAAACTAATAAAATAATATACTTTACTTGATAATAAACAAAACCGAATGAAAATAATACATAGAAAATGAAAACGTTGTGGTCGTAGTATAAACATGCGTTTGCAATACGAATTTTCGTAATTTGAAATTAGAAAAAAGTGACACAGATCCTACCTCTTTGGGCGCTCAGGCCTGACTGATCATTCTATTTTTGTGCAACGTAATTTATTGTGATTTGGAGTAATATTGAAAATGATTTGATTTCTAATTAAATAAAAGAATTTTGAAAATCACTGTATTATTAGATTTCTTAAAGAGCATAGTTTATTATGACATGATTTTAAAATTAAAATATACCTTTATTCAAAGCAAAAAGTCGCAATAAAATTACAGTATAAACCGTGAAAATAGGTTTCAGTTTTTTTTAATCAATTAAAAGTGTTATTAATCGACAATTTGGCACCGTAAGTTTCAATAAAAATATATGCCTAATGCTTATTGTATTTTTATGGTTTAAATTTGTCAATGTAAATGATAGAATTTGGAGCCCGAAATTGACTCTGCGATGATTTTTCAGAAAACGTGTTAAGGGAGATCGATCACCATATAGCAATTAAGTTATTTTTTGTAAATCTATTAGTTGATGTGTCAATGCGAAGGATAGGTCTACATTTAACATTTATATATAAATTCCTAAGTACTACCTAAGATGGTAAATTAGGCGTCCGAAATCTAAGAAAACTGCAAAAAAATGTAAAATGGCTCTTAACGCAATAATGTTAAATATTTGACCATTTATTCCATATAGGGTACTCAATATCTTTAAGTACCGCCTGTAATATTATTGAAGATAAATAATAAGAAAACTATTTAAAATTGTAAAGCGTAGGCCTGTGTTAAATACGTGTTAAATATATACAGTTTTTATTTGAACGTTGCCCCACACTAGGTATTTCTCCTGTATCGTTGGTGTGTTTCATATCACGTACACAAACACCAGACTCGGAACAAACATCTGCGGATCGCACAATTTTTTGTTCCGTGCGGGAATCGAACCCACAACCCTTAGTGCAGCAGTCCAATCGCTTCGCTACTGCGTCAATCAGGTCGTCAAATGTAATACAATTCCAACCGTTAAAAAGAGTGGCCTTCCGCTACCCTCTGATAGCAATCAGATACGAGTTGAAAGAATCGGATAGTAACAAATTTTAAAGCTGGTAGGCGAACAGCAATCAATTCCACGTGACTCTATTGCCATGATGTGGGTAAACTGGAATCCTACCCGAATATCTTAGCAAAATAATTCATAGCGAATCAAAAAATGTTAAATCAGGCGATAGTATTGATACAGCCCAAATAGATCTATTATTGTTGTTACAACTGATTAACGTATTGGATAAGAACTTGCTTACCACGGATGAAAATAATCATGTCGCCACTTAACCACTTTATACAGCTATTTCTCTATTAATAGTGAAAGGACTTACCATTAAAATATTATTTTAATAAATTTTAACACTTGCATAGTTATTATGAGAGGTGGTAGCACTATGATATCTAAAGGAAGAGAAACAATACGATAAGAATATACAAAGATAATTTTAATTCCACTGTTAGGTAGGTACATATGGGTCTATTTTTCTGGTGACTTCGAATCTCTGCAGATCTTAAAAGGGAAAATCCTAGAGGTCATTATTCTAATGATTGAATCATCATTGATAATAAGTTGCACCTTCCTGTAAGCACTCGTACATCAGAGATGTGTCACATATACAAAGCAACACGTCAACTATTATCAGTAAAGAAAATATTATGCTCTTAAATATTTAAGTAAAAGTAAGTACAACTTCCATTACACCTCATCACAATCTATTCCTTCTAATCTTAAGTTTTGTCACGCTACATCTGGGCTGTATCGACTTCGATGGCAGGATTTATGCCTGGGACGGTTAAAAATGGTCATTCGTCCCGCTTTAGAGATCAGTGAGCTGGATAAAACTGTTTCGTCGTGTTTGACATCCCAGAAAAACTAGAGAAGGCTTGAGACACAATTAAATGTATTAGAAAGACACCTGAACTGATTATAATTAGGTAGCACAGTAACTTAGGCATTCAATACCGTGGCGTGCCTCTTAAAATTTTACCTGCAATATTGGATACTGTACTTGAAAGATTTACCAGCCGGGTTTTCCTTGTCCATATCTTCAATTTTTGTCTAAAATCAGCCCCATACCTTGATCTTTGTGTTATAGGGGAACACAAACACAGTAATTTAAATTATCATAATTATTTTTTAATGGATCTTGACCCGGATTTAGGGATCGTGTGAGTGACAGCCAAGACAGTGACCAGTCAATTAAAAAATAATAAACACAAAAGAGGTCTTGCTTTAACTTCTAAATTTATTTATTTTGTATAGTAGAGCCATCTATTGGGTTTAAAACGAATTGCAGCGACATCTCTGGACAAGATGAGGAACTAGAAGAGTGTTGTATTGAGTGTCTTCAATACATTTTTGTAGTTTCCATAGGAACTCATAGATGGCAGTAATTTCAGTTTTTTATTTAAATTAAGCACACCTGTTACAAATCGACAAAACATAATTTTCCCAATATCAGTATGTTGAAGATCAGGCATTTATAGAATTGTGCAGTATTCACTCTTAAAGTGAAAAAGTATATCATGAAAACCTCACTTGGATGTGTTTAGGTGAATCTGAGTTGCGACTTGCGACCAAGACAGGTGGGTAATCGAGTCAGTATAACATACAACGCAAACGAAAACGGTTGCATCGGCAGCGGGCTGTGGTGCGCGCGCCCACGTTCGTCATTAACATTCATACTACGATCCTTTATAAATGAACTTCGCTCGTATATAATGACTTTTAATGTGTTTTGTAAACAACGATGTTTATGCATCACTCTGACGCGGTTCCCGGCCAACCGGACGAGGAGTTCAGCAGGCCAGTGGAGTCAATCATGAGATGTGAAGACTTTAAGAGCAACTTTGCCAGGAGGCTCTCGAACCGCTACATCTCCCGGTCGCCGGTGACGCCTAAGAGGCAGAACTCGGTGAAACTTCGGACCTCAGACCCAGAAACAGTTGACAATGTAAGTGTATGTTTTTTTCTATTGCGATTTTTTCGGTGTAAGCAGCAAGTACCGCCATAACGGTGTACATGAACGGACCGAGTTATTTTTTGTCATACTTTGTTAGGTATAATTTATAGTAGGTATATAATGAAACAGGTGAAAGTATTTTGTAACGGTGGATGGATGATATTTGTTTGCGCGCAATGCGGATCGCTTATCGAGGTTATGACTAAATATTTACAATTCCTTCAGGAAATGCATGTTTGTTTACCGCAATTATCCCTGTATTTATACTTGTACCCGGGTATACTTTTACCATGAATTTTTGTCGTGTCGCCTTGGTATGTGCAAGTGTTTAAGTACATAATATTGTCTTCGCAAGTGTACCTGTTTGGGTTTTCCGAGCCAATTAGCGTCACGTCAACTAGAACAAACCCGAAAGTGTTTACAATCGGAGAAATATATATAAATAAATTGCGTTACGAAACTAATTAAATTAGAAATAGTTAGTTTTAATTAGATTGAAAACATAATAACATACTTGGTATACGTGCAATAGAAGTGCAAAGATTTTTATTGTGTAAATTTATTTCTAAAAACTTTAACTCTTTAATTTCGCATTGAGTTTTCATCCGTCATTATTCTTATCATCAACTATCTTCACTACATATATAAATGATTTAAGTATTTCTGTAAATAGTTTTTACAAGAAACTAAATGGCATCGGAATTTCCTACCTGACTACCTCTAAGAAGTAATGCCGAAACAAACTCAGGGCTCAAACTGTCTTATAAAGTCTAGACAAATGTATTTATGAACGAATAATGTATGGTTGTCTGCGATGCTTGTTTTAAAGAAAAAAACAAAGCAGAATTGAGTCGACCTGTCTTGACTGAAGCCCCATCTCGTATCAGCTGCATGACATATGGGTAGGCCGTGTGAGATACTCAAACTGCCAGAAAATTGTTATAGAGAAAAAAAAAACAATCTTTACCTATTGCTGGGTAAAACTCTTTTTGTATAGTAGGTACTAGTCTCCACGCGTCTGTGCCAGCCTCACCCTGGTTCTTCCCGCGATGAGAAATACCATTCTATCATCTTTTAATTCATAACCTGCACCAAGAATTCGACTATTATCTAAAGTTACATTCACAAATTCGTGTCAAATGAGTGTAAACCAACAACAATCGAAAACTAAACATCATGAAACTACAAAATGACATTACCTACTTTTACTGTTGCTCTAGTAACCTTTTAACTGGTGGTAATCACATCATTGTCCGTATAAAATGGACGAGACTTAAAAAACCTGAATATATGTAGGTAAAATTGTTTGACTGGCCAAAAAAATCTGCCTTTTTTCCATTAGCATTATTTGCCCTAAGCCGTGTGGTAGTGTAGAATTAACCACCCCTTCCCTCCCGTGGGTGTCGTAAGTGGCGACTACAGAAAAAAACCAGATGATGGGCAGCAGCGTCTTCTGTAATTTGACCACCAATACTGCGATCCCCAAGCCGCTTGCCAAGCGTGGGGAATATGGCAACCCGTTGTCCCTTTAAGGGGGGGGGGGCCTTTGTCCAACAGTGGACGTCTTCCGGTTGATGATGAATAAGGTCACCATAATTTATCAAAACATTTCATAGATGGTATTGCATTCATGGAACTCACCCTGTTACAAATTAACCTGACTTGACTGAATGTATAAAATACTGTATACTCATCAAAAGAGTGGACATATGTTCTATTTAAACAGTTTGTTTTAACCTGGCTCCCTCTAGACAAGTGCTAAACGCTTGACGAATTGAAATCGAATAGAATGATTAATGTATGGGGATGACATAATGTTTCGACTATGTTATCGAAGACATACGTAACCCATATATTTTTCATTCTATTTAATTTCTATTCGTCAAGTGTTTTGCCACTTGTCTAGGGGGTCTGCTGTGGAAAACTCTAATAGGCCTAATATATGGAACCAATCTAATCATTTTCAGTTTAGATTTATTCAGTAGAAAATCATCGATCACGTATCGAAATAATCAGGAAATCATCGAAGTAATCGAAATTTTCCTGAAAATTTTCTTTATTCATGTTGAAGATAAACTAAAACTGACCATGAAGTCGGTTAAAATGCTTAGACGACTGTACCACAAATCTTTGCACCAACGTTTGTATCTTGATTGATAGTTCAACCAGAAAATTGGTGTGAGTAGCGTGGTAGAGCTGTTAGTTGAAAGTTTAACTCGCTCCATACAAGAGGTTCAATAAAGAGGTAGCGATCCCATTAATGGACTTTGATGAGTGTACAACAAATTCCGATGTAGGTTTTATAGTTGAACACTTTCAATTTAGATTTATACCTCTCGCGTAGTGTCTTAGAATAAATGTATGTTTAAGGAAAATTCTGGATACAAATGAACTTAATTAGCATTGTTTTAAACATTCAATAGCTTTGCGTCTTAATACGATGGCAAACTTTGATGACTTACATTGTTGCATTAAACACTTTTCATACTCGTATTGATAAAGGATTTAATGGATACGCACCAAACATGATTATAAAACCTACAGGGTGAAGATATGTTTCCAATATAGACGAGAATCTAGAATTTCGATGGTTGTTAAACTTTATCGTTACTGATTTTCTTACGAAACAAAAATAACTATACTTTAGTTAGCTATCAGTCTATCAACCAAATTCTCGCCTGTTTCCCAGGGTGTTAGGCAAAAGTACGATGTTTTGAAATCAAATATTATAATCATAGTGTGCTTGAGTATTCAGAGTAATACAGCTTACCTAACCTGCCTAACTGCGTTAACTGATAATAATCGTGATATGTATATAAACTTATAATAACCTTTCCACGTTCACGACCTAATCAATATTCCAAATGAGCATTCAATAAGGTGTTATTGACCCAAGTATTATAACTTACACTGCTTTAAAACCTTTTATTTCCGCAATATTGCTGTTAGATCATCTTGTTCTTGTAATGTTACAACAGTTTTTAATATGTAAAACTCTGCAATTGTACAGTTGTAAATACATTTGTTGCAAATGTGCGCCATTGTTTTCTAACGATTAAAGTAAGATGTTTGTACATTGGTCTGTAGCGAGCGAGCGACCGTCTGGTCGTCATCGTCCCAGCAGAGTATTTGGTACTGTTTACTGTGTGTAAGTTCTAATTTCCAATAAAATTACTTGGCGGACCTATAACTATCTATATCCCTTCGGGGAATAAAGACGTGACGTAATTATCAAATTCTGTTCCATTTAATTTATTATTATTTGATGATTCGGTCTCAGAAATTGTGCAATAGCTCCTTATATTGTTTTAACTGTTTTTCCTAATGGGTTCCTTTTGAGGCTCAGACTTGATAGTAGTCAGTTCTAAGTAATAGAGATTAGATACAGTGCATCACGTCTGATTGCCAAAGGGCTCAGGAGTATCAAAGACATTCACTACTGAAGTCCCGGCTTCCGCTATTCCTCTCATTGTCTCATGTTTATTTTATTGTAGATCTGTTATCCAGAACATCTCCAATGTAGTCAAAATAGTTGCAGAGGCTTTCCTTAAAGTCCCGGTAACATTCACAGGAGTAAAAACAGATAATTACGTAAAACGAAGTTAACAGTCTTCCCCATACGATACTATTCTCAAGGCTTGATAGCTTTATAACACAGGCGAATGTCTCTTTTTTAACTACTTGTCTTCATTTCCACATAAATCGTTATCTCGTTCAATGCAAAAAGGTTTCCGCCTGCGTGCGTGCGATAGGCAAGTGTGCATGTGTCTTTACTACATTCATTTGCATATGCAATACGCAGAACAATTAAATTACCAAACTTGCAAGTAACGCGTCGTATCGTATTCGCATCGAACGAGGGTCATGACCTTCGAAGCATCCTCGTTTGCCATTTGTTATGAGGCATTACAACGTGTTTTAGTGAAGATACTACCCGTTGATTATTGTTACAATTATGTTGTACGCCGTTATCATATTATCAACAATTATGTTTATATTATGTTATAATTATCTACCTTGTTTATCAATTCAGGTGTTTTGTTTTCTTTAATGTTTTCTTCGTTTATGGCAAGGCTGTTGGTAGTTAGACCTAGATCTACAATTAATATCTAGATACCCATGTCTGCAGTTTATAATAAACAATTACTTTGTAAGTATTTCTTGCGAGCAAAGTGTCTTATCGTAAGTAGTACCGACCAGCGTAGGTGACAAGTGACAATCAATTTATCGAATATGGGGTATGATGGCAATAATCTATAAAACACCAATGATTTCAGCTTACTTATCGAAGCTTGGTGCTTAATCTGAAAAGTAACACTTTATTACCCCAACGGCAACGTTACGATTAGTACACAATATTGTTAAACCCAAATAAAACGTAATATTAACTTCATGTGTTTTTTTTTAAAGACAAAACGTAAACGGAAACCCAAATAAAACGTACGCTAGTTTCCCAGACTGGAATGGTGGCACGAATTTTCATTTGCTACGATCCTAGCATTCCCTTTTTCTTCATTCACTCTCATAACATTCTTCACTTCAGAAATCAGTGCAAATGTCCTTGTTTGAAACATAGTAAGTGCATGAGTGTAGCTCCGCTATTTCCACGTCGGAAGTAGAACGGTGGTATTGTCTGCTTGTTCTCGCGATCTGAAAGGATGATAACGAGGCATTGTGTGCACCATCCTTCTTCACAGATCTGAGAAATGGAAGATGTATGGCCGATTATTATGGCGTTGAGAACTGGGTGGTTTTAACGGTGTTGCTCGCGTGTGTAGACACTAGGTGGGAGCGATCGTTTTTAAGAGGTTTTCTATGTTCGTTTTTGTTTAACAGTGCATACATACGATATAGTATAGGTTCCTCATTATTATTTATTGTTACCAGCTTGTACTAAGTATACCACTGCATGGCAAAGGCCATCCATTCCACTTTCCACCTGTCTCTGTCTATAGCTACTAGAGGTCAGTCTTTGAAGTAGAAGTCCAGGTACCAGGTAGTCGTAGTGAAAACTAAGTAACAAGACAATTTTCAATGCAAACATCTAGTATTTAATACCTACAGGTGCCAACTGTTTGTTTCATCCTGAATGCAGAATGCAGTCCTCAATGCATAGTCTTCGTATATCTAGCGTTTTGTATTAATCACCAGCTGCTACTGCGGTCAGTCGTACGATGGGTGACCTTTTCTTATTTACTTGTTCAGCGGTTGGTCCTGTTATTGAATAACTCTCCGGTCGTGTCGGTTTACCACTCGTACTTCAGTGAGCGTAGAAAGTACAGCAGTGTTTTAGCACACAATTTTAATATTATAGTCCGAAAGTAGAGGACCAAAAAACACAGGCAGACAAACAGTTGACGTCCGCGATCGAAATTCTGGCAGGAGCAAATTATATTAAAACTGAAAAGGTACAGTAAAGGTACAGTCTTAACATTAAGGTAGGTTAGAACCGTTAAAAAAACAATTTTGAGGATCCAATAGGCGCAGTGGCTAAGCGATTGGACTTCTGCGCTAAGGGTTGCGGGTTCGATTTCGCGACGGAACAAAAAAAATTGCGATCTGCAGATGATTCTCCCGAGTTTGGGTGTTTGTGTACGTGATATTTCATGTTTGTGAAACGCACCTACGATACAGGAGAAATTCCCAGTGAGGGGCGACGTTTAAAAAAATAATGGTTATACCGCATGATAAATAACGTTTCTTTTCAGCCAGCAAGTTGTTAATTACAATCATTCTCCATAGCGGAATGGCGTGGCGTGAGTTTTTCAACGATGGCAGGACAAAAGAAGGGTTGTTTTTTTCCCACGGCGAACGGATGCACATCCGTAGGGCGAAAGGCTGGTGGCCGACGTTCGTTACCAGTCTGCATTTTTCTCAGTAACGTCTAAACTGTTTCAACTGCCTTATAATGATGATTAAAACCAAGTTACAGTAATAATAAAATACAGGTTATCACGAATAGTGAAATACGACAGTAATTATACTGATCACTGCACCCAGGTCTTTTTCTAATAAAACATTGTTATAATGATGTACGGATGTACCCAATAAGCCTATTAACGTAATAACCAACTTGATTTTCTACCCTGACACACAGGGATTTCATTTTCTTATATTTTTGGGGCGAACGTCAAATTTCTAGGCTGTGCCACCAGAGTATGACGCGGTTATGGTTGACACACAGTAACCATTTAAGCCACAGCTATACTATTAAAGCTACATAACAGATCGAACTAGTATCCTGAAAACTGGCTCGCTGCCAAGCTGCGTCAAACGTTACAATATAATTTTCAGGGCGTTTCCCTGAAGATAGGAATTGTCGACTCTATTATTAAAATTAATGAAATGGGTTAAGATAATTTATAATTGTGTGTGTCTACCATGACTTGTTGTCTACGTTTTAATGAATGATTAATTTACTAACGACAACGTTTGTTATTTCTAAAGCAACAAACAAAAGGATTCCTAGGGCTAGTATTAGATACAAATATTGTCAAAAATACTGTTAGCTGACCCGCGTTTTTGAGAACTTCGCGTTATTTATAATTACTTAATACTCTTGTAAACTCATGGTAGATACACTGGTATGGAAAAGAAACGGATGCTTAAAGTTAATATAAGGTTAATTTTGGTGGAATTCGGTATTTTACTAGCTTCCGCCCTCGACTTCGTCCGTGTGGAAATTGTTACCGCGTGTTTTCCTGAATAAAAAGGGTGAAAGTCATCTTCGTTCTAAATATATTAAGTTTGATTCGGTTTAGTAGTTCAGTCGTGATGAGGAAACTAACTGACCGACAGGGCTGCTTACTTATCATTTATAATAAGTACTTATAAGGATCGTAGTGTTATAGATATGCTGCAAGAAATGCGCATGCTAAACGCAACTGCAATGTGTGGAAAAACTAGAATGCGTAGAATATATTAAGACGTAAATTATTTCCCATATGTAAAAGATACATTTATGGAGGATTTCTGAAGATAAAGTATAGGGTACATAGAACAAAATAATATATCTTATACAATATAATTTCATGGTCATTTTCAATAGATTTATTTTCGAATTTGATCAATTACCTTTACTGAATGATTGAATCCCATGGACGATGGTAAATAAGACTCGATACTCTCCGCTTTCTTGTCATTGACAATTTCGAAATTTTCTTCCATGGTAAGAAAACTACGCTAGGACTCTTGTTAAAGTTAAAAAAGTCATGTAGCTAAATAAAATAATTTGGCATTGCCTGTGGATTTCCGTCCTTTCCGTGCCTTTGGGTCTTGTCACTGGCTCATAGCCAAGTGGTACGACCAGACGCCGATCTATCAGAACTGACGTGTTCCATGAACGAGTCAAGTGGATGATGCAGCTGAGTTTGATGCCATTAGAAGAGTTTTTGTGAAGATTGAAACTACTAAAGATTTTGGATTGTTAGGTACTTCAGACAAGACTGGTCTAAAATTAAAGGTTTAAATACATACATAATATCACGCCTGTATTCCCCGAAGGGGTAGGCAGAGGTGAATGTAGAGTACACCCACATTTCGCCAGTTATGTTATAGTTATACTATCAACCGGGCACAAATCCAGATTCCGTGCTGCTACAGAGATTTACCTAATGGAAAAACGCAGTAACACTTTGCCCGACCCGGGATTCGGACCCAGGACCTCATGCTCAGCAGTCGCGCTAAGCGACCACCAGACCAACGAGGCAGTAAATTTTATGTATGAAAAGGTAATTTTACCAAAAGGAAGCTTGTAAAACCTTACTTCTTTCGAGAATGTCTCCATATCATTGGCTCCTTTTAACAGCCGTTTTCATAAAGTGCAAAAAGTGATTTTATATGCAGAAACACAAAATACCAACCTCCAAAACCTGCGATTTAGTATTCAATTAATTGTAAGTTATAGTAGTTATCTTAAGTTTCTGACATGAGGTCGCACTTCACATAGGACAAAACTAAGATTGTTTACCATTAGATAGTGAGGCTGACTGACTGACCCTTTCTAATACGTGGGAAACCAGAATAGTATATTACATGATTGCATACATCTCTAGTATTACGTAGTATTCTTGTGGGCCTCGTAGCTATGCGGCTACTCGGCAAATCAGCCGATCTGCGAGGTTAAGCCGTGCTCGCCGCGGTCAATCTTGTGATGGGTGACCGTTTTCACATGTCGGGACCCCACCGTGCTTCGGAAGGCACGTTAAGCCGTTGGTCCTGCGCCTGATCTCTCTCGCGTGCCGGTCAACCGTCCCATCGGATTATGAGAGTGAGGGAATAGGGAGTGCACCTGTGACTGCGCGCATACTTACTTGTGCACTATAATATCTCCTGCGCAGATGGCTAGTCTCAGCTGAGACAGGCCGCCGTGACCGAAATTCGGTCAGGAGAACATTATTATTATTATTACTAAATGTGCCCGCGACTCCGTTCGCGTGGAAATTCGGAAACAGCAAAAGTATTTATAAATTGTTTTTAATATATTAGCTAAGTTTGAGCGAATTCGATTTAGTAGTTTTTACGCCATGCCGTACTATTTTATTACATGTATAGCTGTTGCCCGCGACTTCGTCCGCGTGTATTTCGGATAAAACACCAGTAGTAAATTGAACTTTTAACAGAAAAAAATACCTACCAGGCAGGCTGTTTTAAGTAGGTTAAAAATCTTTAAACCACTTATTTAAATAAGAATACTTTCCAGTATTAAAAAAAAACCGTAAAAATTGAACGGTAATTACGGAAGTTACAGAAAGTCTATTGATAATAATATATAACTGAAGAAGAGAACATAAATAAATCCGTTTTGTGCGTTTCTGAGTTCCTGTACATTGAAACTACTGTAGAAAAAAAAATGCCAAGGATAAAAGACAACCGTGACGACCTGATTGGCGCAGTGGCTAAGCGATTGGTTGTGGGTTCGATTCCCGCAAAAAAAGTGTGATCCGTAGATGTTTGGGTGTTTGTGTAAGTGAAATTTCAAGTTTGTGAAACGCACCCACGATACAGGAGAAATTCCTAGTGTGGGGCGACGTTTTAGAAACCTATACAATACAACCCATTTCTATTATTTTGGATATTTTGTCTGTTTGTCGGTTTATTCGTAATTAAGTTAAAATAGGGAATCATTGCAGTTGACTCTTATAAAAATTATTGTTATAAAACATACGACAACGACACGCTTGTATTCCGCGAAGGCGTAGGCAGAGGTGCACATATTGTACCTACTCCCACAATTTCGCTAGGTTTGGTGTAGATCCCAATGTATCAGTATCTCAACAGACAAAATTTATAGAGAACTCGTGACCTAAGAGTAAGCGTCGTACGATTGTGTGTGCGTGTAAGAAGCAGCTAAGTATTCGTAAGATTAAAGGCTACTTCAAGACTGCGTGAGTAAATGTGTTACTTGCTGCGAGAATTACAATTGTCTATGACGTAATGAGAAAAAATATATATCTATACATATAATAAAATTTTAAAAAAGAAAAACCATTTATGCCGCCGTACCCATACTGGCGCGGCGAGATTTGGAAGTTTTATTTCATCTATATCTTATATACCGATTTCTTTTTTTTTTTATAAAATAGATATTAAAGTGTACTTTTTGAATATTGGAGTTTGATAACGATATATCTATGTGAAATACAATATATTTATATATTTTATTAATACACTTGAAGAAGTGCCTAACGATTAAACACGTTATTGTGGCTAATTTATAAAAGATAGATATATACTATTAAAGACTTTTTTGTAGATCTTTTAGAGACCATCATTTTTGTAATACATACTTTTGGTGTATGATCGACGTATGCGAGGATAAGAGCTCGAAAGCGCATTTTCATCCGACTTGCTTGCAAATTTATCGTTACTGCTCAGCTCCTATGTGTTTTAGCGTTATGTTATATAGCCTATAACCTGCCTAGGCGTATGGACTACAATCGTACCAAGTTTGGTTAAAATCCCTTCAGTAGTTTTTGACCCATGCGTGCACATACAGACAGACAGACAGACAGACAGACAGACAGACCGACAAAAAATTTACTAATTGCATTTTTGGCATCAGTATCGATCACCAGTTATCCTCCAATAATAATTTTGAAAATATATTCAATGTACAGAATTGACCTCTCTACAGTTTTATTATAAGTATAGATTATTTCATCTATATCTTATATACCGATTTCTTTTTTTTTTATAAAATAGATATTAAAGTGTACTTTTTGAATATTGGAGTTTGATAACGATATATCTATGTGAAATACAATATATTTATATATTTTATTAATACACTTGAAGAAGTGCCTAACGATTAAACACGTTATTGTGGCTAATTTATAAAAGATAGATATATACTATTAAGGACTTTTTTGTAGATCTTTTAGAGACCATCATTTTTGTAATACATACTTTTGGTGTATGATCGACGTATGCGAGGATAAGAGCTCGAAAGCGCATTTTCATCCGACTTGCTTGCAAATTTATCGTTACTGCTCAGCTCCTATGTGTTTTAGCGTTATGTTATATAGCCTATAACCTGCCCAGGCGTATGGACTACAATCGTACCAAGTTTGGTTAAAATCCCTTCAGTAGTTTTTGACCCATGCGTGCACATACAGACAGACAGACAGACAGACAGACAGACCGACAAAAAATTTACTAATTGCATTTTTGGCATCAGTATCGATCACCAGTTATCCTCCAATAATAATTTTGAAAATATATTCAATGTACAGAATTGACCTCTCTACAGTTTTATTATAAGTATAGATAGAAGAAGAAGATTACGTCTTACTTAAAAACTTGTTAGCGAAAGGATTTTGTGTGCACTTATATTTTAGTATTCAATAATATGTTACAGTATTGGATTAGTGAATAGTATGTGCGTATTATTCAACTACTTTTTGTACTTGAAAGTGGTGCACATAGGATATCGGTTGGTCCTGTTGAGAACTGTATAATGAATCCCAGTCTGTTTGTGTCATATACATATAGTAGGTACGAGTACCAAGTGTGTTCACCGACCATATTAGTTATGTTTATACTATAGTTTTACCAGTGGGGACTTTTAATTGGCCCTCAATTTTGTATGATGTTAGTTTATAATGGTTTTTTAGCTGTAAGTCCTCCTAAAAGGATAAAATAAAATAAAAAAAATAAAATAAAATAAGACTGCCATAAGATTGCAGTTACAGAAAAGTCGAACAACCTATGACATGTGTGGAAATTTTATAAGCGTTTGATTTGCTGTATGCTGTTAGGAGGAGATTTGTAGTCGGACTCCATGTGTTATCGTTCTAGAGACGGATTACATAGTGACAAAGATTTCTGTGAGAACAGGCACTTGTTTCTGAGGCGCATGCCTTATTGCCTATATATTACAACTATCTTAACTAAGGCCTAATTTATCCCAAACGCTAATATATATATATAAAATAATACATATATACATATATATGATATAAAAAATATATCCTTGTATACCATAATAAAAGATATATAAACATGTTGGCGATTTTGGAACAGTCCGGAATATATCGCGATGTTTTTATTCAATGTATTTTAAATACCTAAAATTGAGTAAGCCACACAGCTAGTCGCTAGGTTTTCAACGCAATCTTGTGCATAGAAAGCTGGACTTTTAACCTGTGGGCCACGACTAACTTCTACGTGACTCAAAAGTCGTCGCTATCTAGGATTTTCTCTTGCTGTGCAATAACATTCATAAATCAAATGCGCGACACCTGACTTGAAAATACTAATGTGGACGTGTATGCTGCCTGAAAAACACGTAATTTATCACGATAAGCGAATTACTTTCTGATCAGATAAATTTCCCCGCTAAATAAAAGGTTTAGAGTGAAATTCGGCAATCTCTTGTACCTTCTATTGGAATTGTATTAGACAATTCCATAAAGGCTGATTTCATATGTCACTTTTACTCAGAGTCTTCAGTTTTAGTACCAAAGGCATACTGCTACATATCTTAATATATCAAGATTTGCCAGGCGTGGTATTTAAAACAAATACTAAAGAGTCCATACAGCCATATTTGATGTAGGTTGCAAACACGATCCACTTGTACAGTTTGAGCAAAAAATACGGAACACCGCGCTGTACTAGTGAAAACTAGTTTGAACAACGATTTGTACACCAATTGTGGGAGGAATGTTCGTAATAGAAGTATACGAATAAGAGAATAAGAGAGTAGAATATAATAAAATATTTATAATGGCACCTTCAGAGCTTGAACAAATCCAGAACAAAAGTTGATCTTATTGCTAAACGATTTGTTCCAGACGACCGGCGACGACGAAAAAAGTCAAATGTTCGTCAAAAAGTTTCACTGATCCATGTTCCAATAAATAACTTTCTGTTTATCGATATGTGAGGATGAGGGTGTGAATGAATAGCTCGAAAGTCTCCAGATACAAAAAAGGTAAAAAGCAAGTCAGTACCAAACTCAACCCAACGGTAACCCAAAGGTTGCCGTGTTAACGCAGGCAGGGGTTCTAAACACGCAAGCAGTGACTGCGTGTAGCCACCCCATAACTGAATACTTTACTGCTCCTAACACACATGTCTGCTGCAGGCAATAAACAAAGTCGCATTGTATATAAAACTATTTGCTGGTATACAAGGGTCGCAGGTCATCGCTACGAGGGGAGATACTAAATGTTAGATCGATTAACTAACCAGCACTAGTGACCGAACCTGTTGTAGAGTATAAATAAAATATTGACCTTTCTATCTTTTTTGTAACATAGTTAATAGTGTTTTGTTTTTATCTTTTACTCTAACCATGCTCCATGCCAACTGCCTCCGCGTTTTCGCAAGAATGCAAGTAGTTTTTGTCCTTCTTAGGATTAGCTATTAACATTTTTAATTTAACTACGATTGGTGCATTGGTTTTGATGGGGTAACAAACAGACAGAATAACAGAAGGATGAAAGGATTTTGAAAAGTGGTTGATTATGAATTTACCAAACTCTTTAGTCGTTAGCACTCTTATAATAAAGCGAATAATTAGCACTTAATTATTGCCAATTACTCTAAAAACGAAATCTTCTGATTTTGAATTGTACATAATTTTGTAAGATGTCCATAAAAAATATTGCATCTCAAACATTTTCGGTGCATACAATCGTGATACAAAGCATACTAACGAAGCTCCAACCATAATTTTTATGATATACCTACTTACTCTCCTCTAGACTCATGAGCACTATTACTTTCATCGGCAGCTGTTTAACAACTTGTTTAAGCTAGCCCTCGTCACATATTCGTCCAGAGTAGCCGTTGGTCTTGACACACATTCCCGCCTTTAGGTCAAGTATTCTTAAGACCTAAATAGGCAACTCGGTAATCTTATTAAACGAAGTCTGGCACGGTTCGTGGTATACATAACTATAACTACCTACAGAATATGTAAGGCGAGACTTGCATAGATCATTCGAGGTAAGTAGTGTGTTCTCAATATTCGATGTCTACTTTTTAGTATCCGCGGCGGTTGGCCGTTATCATTATCATCAGCCGAAAGACGTCCACTGTTGAGCAAAGGCCTCCCCCTTAGAACGTCACGATTGGTCATAACCAACCCCAATGTCTCTGGTATATTCGTGGTATAACTGCAAAAGTTACCTCGGTTTAAACAAAATATTTTCGATCAGACTCATCTACAAGAGATCAAATCAAATATTCTAAAGAAGAATAAAATAGGTAGGTGCGTAAACCGGTCCCACTTGGTAGTCATTACCAACAGATCTATACTAGACTGTCTAGACTAGAACCAAAACTATACTACCCAATTATAGTACTAATTGCTAACAAACAAATCTATTAGGTTTCTAGCTTTTTCCTCGTTTTGTTCTCGAGATCCATCTTATACGAACTGAGCAATCTTTATGGGACTAGCTTATGTCGTGTCCATAAGATTTGTTAGTCAGCAGGTCAAAGTTCTTGGACTAAAGGTAGCCCATACGACTCTCCATACACTTTACCTATGATACCACATCTATCATTTGCTTCGTTCACGGGTCTTCCGTCGTGTAATGGAAGAACCAACAATTTTGGTTATATCAATATTAAGACTTCCTAAACACCTTGTAAATGGGTTGCAGTAATAGTAATAACTGCACATAATGTACATTAGATTCAGTTCTGTTTAGACTAGATACAAGTAACGAGCGAACGTCTGATAATGATGATTGTCACCGCAGACAGTACGTATAAATCCCAAACCAAACATGAATGAGATTGTCTGTTACGAAACGTATTTATAGCTTAAGATTACCATTTATCCAATCAGTGTTGGACGTTGGTACATCACAGTATGCCTAATAAAAGGACTATTAAATTTAGTATTTTACGCAACTATAACTTTATTTCTTATGGGCTATGATGGTAGATACACCGTACATCGTGTATAATTGCATCACTTCACGCTGAACGCCGAGACAACTAGCAACAAATAATCATTAGGTCTTTATATCATTATTCGGCGCTAGAAATAAGAGTATGAAATAAGATATTCGCAGATATCGCGCAGGAATGCGAGGTCATTCCTCCAGTTACCTTTTGATTATAAACTGTGGGTGTCAGAGGAGTGCCCACTTCATCTGATCCGTCTGATACACTATCTGTCGATGTGGTGTCGTAAGCTTTATCTACCCTTATCATTTTACCACGGTGATAAGACACTCTTCTGGGATACTTATTCCGTTTAGTCAACCAATTGAAGATGTTCAGGGGTCAAGAGCTATGTAAAACTAGACACGTTAGTTAAGGATGCGTTGAGAGTGAAATTAGATAAGATGACCGTAACCCTAAAAGTTTCGGGTTAAACATTTGTATTTCTGGACGGTATTTAGAGGTAACTAGAGCCTTTTTGAATATAGTAGGTATTGTTTGAGCCTAGGTTTATGTTTTAGTCTTTAACTCTTGATAAAGAAGAAGACTTCTGTCCTGAGTTTTCAAGAGTTTCAGACATCATTAGTACTTACTAAGTACCTACTCAGGTACTTACGCACACAGAATCGTAGATATAAGACATTCTAAATAAGTAGGTACTACATAATTATATGAGATTTCTTCTTTTGTGAACTGTACTTACCCAAAATTGTTAGCGTGATTGAGTTACGAACGTCCCCGACCAAACAATGTTACGAGTACACTTTCGCCTCAATAATATCAGAGAGAAACACTGTTCAACTACAAGCGGATAACCTCATGCTGTGAAATACTTATTTCTCCACAGGTGGTTGATGAAAATAATGTATTTTTAAACTGAAATACGCTACCTTTCAAATATACACAATAAAACCTAGTTGCAAAGGAAAAAACTTGGTGTCTTTTGCTTTCTGAGCCCCAGCATCAGTTTCATGTTACCTTTGGAGAAGACGGGGCAGTGCCGTATCAAGCCTTTTATGCGCTCGGTGCGAGTTTCTTTAACAGCGCCCTTTTTATTTTTTGAGTTCCTGGTTTTTCTGAGCCTCTCTTGGATTTGCACCCTGTGCCTTGGAACCGCTGGCACGGCCCCAGTTACGACACTACGATGGGGTACGTGAGACTCCCCGGTGAACCCAATAAGATCCTCAGGGGCCAACCCACTAAAAACCTCACAATGCCTGTTCTGCGATTTCGATGGCGAGGAGACGGGTTCGCAATAGCATTCTACCGCCAAAAGTTTGATGTTACCTAACTTAACAACCTCGTTTGCGTTTTCTTTTATTCATCTATATTTAATAAAAGAAAAACGCAAACGTAACTGTTATGTTCGCTAGTGTCTAACTTATGTTTGGGGCTTTGATCTCTTTTTTTCTTTCGTTGAATCACGTTAGCATGAGTATTTTTCTTTCAAGCGTGCCTTCTACTCAGCATGTCTCTCAGACCTAGTATATTTATATTATTATCTTTATTCTCCATACATATGAACTACATTAAATAGAAAAAAATAGACACGATAAAATAAGGTGCATGTTTGCCCGATCCAAGCATCACCCGCACTAGTTTGTTCGGGTGAACCTTAATTCGATCCATCTCTAACACAGAATTACCTACATACGTGAGATAGTTTACCCCGCATCGTTGAATCTAGAGGTGGACGGGGTAATTTGTGCTTGTTAGCGAACCAGCAATCCGTTGCCAGGTACAATTACAATCATTTAAACTGTTTGTTATTGCGAGTTCTCTACATAACTGTACTTAGGGATGGGAAGACAGTTTGCATTGAAATTGATTAGAATCGAGAAGATTGAGTACATTTTATTCGTCACTCGTGCACTCCTACACAGTTGCACAACTTTCGAGTCATTAACAACTTAGTCTATTTTTCCAAGCAACAGGTGCCTTAATATGAGCTTGCATTGCAGGACATTTTCTTCTGAAGAAGCGATAGGCCGCCATTACTACGTGCTTTAAGAGCGACGTCTCGCTTCATGCGTATTCTGTGCTCATAGTAACCCCGCGGAGCTTCTACCTCAGATTTTATAAATTAAATCCACGATGTCTTGATTTCTGTAATTTTTGAGCAAATGCCTCATTGCACCCATCGAGTTCATGCCATGAGAAAGAACAGCTAATAATCATGTTGTGTGAGAATTTAATGAGAAATACTCTAGTTAATCACAGACTTTAAAACATACGTCAAATATCTACGAATAGTATGACAAAATGTTCTTACTCACAAAAGATTCCACGCCATTAATTATTTGTACATTTGTTAATTAATTCAGTAACAATATGTAATGTGGAAACCTTAACACAGATTCTCAAAATAAATTGCCATAATTAATCGTCATTTGTTTTCCTAGAAACATAAACAAGGCCATACTCGCATCAAAACTTCACCGAACAGTTTTTGCAACAAAAACCGTAATAACACTCCATCTGCGAATACCGGTTCAAGAATCTTAAAGCTGTGAGAAACTTTGCTACAATCATTTCATTTTTATCCACTTTAATGAGACACTAGGCCTGATACTAGGGTAATGTTAAAAAGTGAAAAACTTAGCGGTTTGGGGTCAGAATGTTGTATTAGTTGGTTCATAATAAATAATTAATAAGAGGGAGGCCTTTGGACGTCTTCCAGCCTTTGATGATGATGATAAAATAAATAATACGTATCTAACAATAAATAATATTTAATAACAAACCCATATTCCCGTATCACACTTTGATAAATTAACATCTTCCCAGACTGTGCTTAAAAACCTCATTATTATAATCTCCAACCCCAATAATTTTGTAACCAAAAAGTCTTAATATTCAATTACCTTATCTTTGAACAGAGTGCACGAGCTTTAGTTATGTCTGCCTTCAGATTGTCCAGTATCTAGATCATGTCAAAATCGGTGAGACTGGGTTTTATCCGGTCATAAAAATTATCTGTAGATTTAATTGCTTTTAATATTAATATCCTCTTGTCTATGACTGTCTCGTTGGTTTAGTGGTCGCTAAGCATGATCATGAGATCCTGTGATCGAATCCTAGTCCGGATAAAGTGTTATTTAGGTAATTCTCAGTTCTAGCACGGAGTCTGCATTTGTACCAGGTTGATGGCAATAGGCTCGCCCCCTATTTCATTGGGACCTATAACGTAATTGACGAAATGTGGGTGTGCTACTTCTTCGGGAAATACACGCGTGATGTTTTCTAATGATTTTTATGACTTCCTCTCACATTGCGTTGTTGCACCATGTTCACGCAACATAAATACCTATTTAGTAAAGTGTTCAATTAAAAGTAAGGTCTTAGTTTTACCGAACAAGACTGCAGCAGTCATTAACGATAACTGGTGAGACAGTAATGTTCTTTGTAAACGAATACTGTCATTACAATGCAAATATGTTGAACTACAAGTCTTAATAATTTCTCAGCGCATGCGTGCGAAAATATTGTTCTTATATCAATTTCATAGCTCGACGGCCAAGGTCATCGACCGTGGTTAGAGCACGAGATAGACTGTTTTGT
Organism: Abrostola tripartita; assembly: GCA_905340225.1. Lineage (NCBI taxonomy): Eukaryota > Metazoa > Arthropoda > Insecta > Lepidoptera > Noctuidae > Abrostola > Abrostola tripartita. The sequence goes on from HG996486.1 coordinate 3,176,563, forward strand.
AATTTGTTATTACATTTGGAACTGGTGTAATTTTTTATACATAAATATTTGTGGCATGAGCACAGTGTAATCTACAATTACTTGAAAGAAACGTTAAACGGGTTAAGCCTTCGGAAATTTTCGGCTAAGACCGGCTTACTTCGTTGGATTCAACTTTTTGATAAATTTCGATAATTTGCTCTGTTGATTAACTGTAATTGAGATGTTTTAAAATGTATAAAGTACCAGTAATTGGCTAACCTAACCTAACCTTGAAACAGTATTGGTTATGATTGATTACTTGCAAGAAAAAAATATTTTATGTGAATACATCCAAGTATGTCAGAAAAGTAAGACCGGCACCAACAGCCTTTTATATCAAATGCTTATTAATTTGAACACAAAGAAAACATACTGTAGCGGTTTAACCCAGCGTGGGGTCATGCGTAATACTTTCAAGTTATAATCTATTAACCGGAATATTTATTTCTTAATGTAAGTAAGCTGTTTAAAATTTAGGATTGAGGATGCAAATTGGATAGGTACATAGAGAAAAGCGAAAAAAACGACTACCTATCTACTAGGTACGTGTTTGAAGCTTAATCAGAAATAGTACCTAGAGATTAGCAGGATTAGGAGACCTGTAATCCTCCAAACATGTATGAAACATCTACCTGTCATTTCTTTCTGAACAAGCGTAACTTTATACAAGTAGGTATGTATGTAATTAGAAAGCAACACAGTACCTATTGGTTCCATGGATTGAAGGGAATTCGACTGCGCAATCCCAAATTGAATTACAAAAGAAACCACATAAATAATGACTAAATCTGTAAATCGTAAGAAATCGAAACCTCTAAACCGCCTTAATTACGTCACAAGGTCGCTCATTTGTTTGTCATAAACGGTTGTTAAGCCCTGCCTACTGTTTTTGCAGGGGCGCTCAACTCGTAAGTAAAGATGATTAGGGGTCGCTGAACCATGTTTAAATTTCACGTGTTTTGTTTCGGTAATTAATTAAGGACGTATGATGTTGAGGTTTTGTTTGTCTGTCTGTGTGAATGAGTCTGGGAAATGCTTGCTCGTTAAGGATTGTAATGGTTTTCACACTTGACAATCACGCTTGAATTCCTTAAAGGGGATAGCTGCGGTGGCCTGGGGTATACCAATTACTTCTAACTAAAGGCATTTTTTTTACATTAAGGTGCTTGCACTATGTACCTATAAACTATCTTAACCAGAAAATTTACTTTTCATAATCATACAATTGATAGTCGCAAGACGAATGACGTAATAAACTTAATATTTTTATTAAACATAATTAGTAAAACACTAGTTAGTTTGACGTCCGAAAATTGATTATGATATCTAGTAATAAAATATTAAAAAAAAAACCATTTGATTATTTAATTTAAGTTTAACGGTTTAATTTGTGACCTTTTTTTTATCGACTCATCAGAAAATTCGTAATTGATCATCATTAGGACGTGACTGTAGACCATTAACCTCTCTATTATTTGTCATGCAAACGTCAGTGACAGGTATAATTTAATCCATGGTTTACAGAGGTTTGGTGTCCCTAAATAGTGTGAAAAGTCCTAAAACGGTTCATAAGTATTCCTTATTCCGTATTCAATAAATAAATAATACAAAAAAATCATTTCGAATTTTTATTAGGTTGGCGTATTTGTGCGCTATGGAGCAAGATAATATGATTTGGCTTGAAAAAACTTAAGGGTGTTAGGAGTCAAATCTATAAAAACCTTAGATCGTGAAAAAACCTAAGGGTCCTAGGAGTCAAATCTATAAAATAACTTAGTTCAAAATCAGAATACCTTCCTATAATTTATATTATGAATGGATTAAACCTTATAAATGCACAAAGCTTGTATTGAACACGGAATCGATTTCCAAGATTAACAAAAAATGGAACAAAGAGTAATTTATTCTTCACGAATCGCTTATCTATTTATGCCGAACCATTTATATTACAATAAGCACGCAAGTTCAATGTACGTATGTTATCACAGATATATTGTATACATACAGGCTGTTTCGATTCCATTGACCTTGACCGTTTAATATTATAAGGAAATAAACCTCTTTGGCCCTTTAACCTTGTTCTTCTTTCGTTAAGAAGGTTTTCAAGGGCTTTCCTTAAATAGGTGTACCTACGTTGATTTATGAGGAGCGCTGTATTTGGACACGGTTTTATGCTTTTATACTTACATTCATAAAAAGTGTCGCCTGTTTACCAGAAACGCAGTTATGCAATCCGAATGATAGATTTTCTTGTGTTTGTCCATTCAAGATACTAGTGTCCTACGTCAAATTTACCAGTGCGATAGTCACAAAAATCAAACTCGACGGAAAGTCACCCATTCAAAATCTCAAACAATTCGTTCAATTGTAATATATATCTATATTATAAATACACTCTAAAATCAACATTTAACGCACAATTGGGAGCTACGCTTGAATTGCCACTGTTTTTGTAAACAGTGTTAGTAAATTATATCATCGCCGTCGAGCTTCATTGCTTTATTATGCGCCCTGTATAAGTAATACCAGTTATACTATTTAAGACTTTAGTCGCACTTAAAAACTTGCTCGTTAGGTACAGGTTAACCACAAAAAATCTTATATAAATTGGCGAATGGTTACTCATCGTTAAGAGCTTGCCTCCCTGTGTGATGTGTGGTCGATTAAAGCTCAGCTAAAAAGGAATGGCAATAAATAAGTTTATTGCATTAACAATACTAGAACAAGCACACAATTCTTTGTGCGCTATCGAGCAAAATATGACGAAATTATTTGAAAAAGCCGATGTGGTTCCTAATTTTTAAAAATAATGGTGGTGGCAATATGTTATGTATGTTATGTATGAAATAGGTACTGTATACTATAAAACTTGTGCTAGCCAAAGCGGCAGGCAGACGGTCTGGTACGCCCATATACATAACGTTCGTTCACCGTCTACTTGCCCTGCATTAAACCTGCTAATTCAACCGTGTCTAATAAACTCGAGCTTCCACATCCCTATTATGTGCGCACCTTATCAATAAAAACAAATGCTAACAGGTTGACAGCAAATCCGTGTGCGTGACCGATGCGATCTTCCTCGATTATCCGAACAAAATACTACACAAAACCCTTTTATATTTCGTAATTGGCGTAGCGTTAAGTCTTTCTATGCCAAGGCGCTTGATATAAATACATATTAAGTTGTTCCGCATGGGAGCCCACTGCTTACACACTCGGCCAGCCTGGATCCGGTCTGGATGAGTCACCAACACCTGCCCGACTGATAAAAAAACATTGTGCCCTCACGAACAAATTACAACGTCGGCGGAGCGTGGCTCTATGAATTATTTAGAGCTAAAGTTTAAATGTTAGTGTATTGTTTTTAAAGGTTTTTGAACTTAGAACGATAATATGGCAGTATGCATTATGGTATCAGTATCACCCTACGCCCGCTGAAAATAGAACAGCAGGTGACAATGTGTATTGCCAGAATGGCAATCGACTTGCCACTTATTACACAGGCTTGTGACTAATTGCGACATTCTGGAGACTCTTGAGAACGATAAAATGCCATTGCCTAAATTAATGATTTGTTTAATAAGGTTTTAACAGTAAAACCACAATAAACAAATCATTAACTTCGTACCTAATTTGCGATTTTAAATTAATATCAATACATTTACGACACTTAAAAAAGTCACAAAACAAATAGTTTGATTGCGTCATTATAGTATACATTTACCGTAAAAAGGCTGGTTACCTACGTATAATATTTATCAACTTCGCAAAGTAGGCACAGAAACCTATTCTGCGCGCAAATCGCAATAATGTCCCTAATTGGCGTGATCGGCAAGCACGATAGTTTGTACGAGTTTCTCAATGTTGGATAATCGATTACTCGCTTCTATTTGGTACAGGTAATCGCTCTCAAACTAGTGCGGTTCCTTCAGTATCGATGAATACTCGTCTATCATTCGTTTGCGTAAGTGATGCTAAGATCCCGCGATCCTTTGCATGATTCAAATATTTCGTCGTCATACTAAGATAGAATCTAGTTACTAGACAGTCGTCATAGGAGTACTGACCTCGTAAAGAATCAGGCAAATATCCCATTATTCCATGCTCACTTTGCGTTATAAAATTTCCCGTGTGAACGTCAAATCGAATGAGAAAGACATTATTTTTTGTAGTATTTGTATGTTAGTACAGGGAAGGCCACTAGGATAGCGTGCAAACGATAATATGGATAAAAAATTTAGTTATTTTTTTTACGTTTTTATTTATACTTACCGGCGATGTGTATAATCCAGGTATTATATACAATACCTGAGCAATGTATAAAATACCTGGGACGTTCAAGCAATGTGTAAAGTAAATAGATTATGGGCTATTTCGAAAAAAGAACAACGAAACAGCTGATTATTTCATATAACAACTCCATCTTCTGAAGTAGCAAAACCACGACCAGCTGGATGTCATTTACTGAAATACAAACAATAAATAGATTAGGTTAGGTTAGAACTGTGACCATCGCAATGCAAGAGCGAGCGAGGGCAGCGAGCGGACCGCGGCGCGGGTCTAGCCGGCGAGTGCCAGAAATGACTAATATTGATTGATCCTTTCCCTGGTCTCATCTTTACACACATTACACCGGCTGCGTATTAGGTAGAGCCTAGAATACTTAGGCACAGTTTAAAATAAATAATGTTTTATTCATATACATTTCCTAGGCACTAGACAGTGTATAGCATGTATGGCGTAATATACAACATTTTACTTTTACCGGTAAAGGTAATAAAATGTTGATTTAACCATCAAACTTTATCAAAACTTTGATTTACTTTATAAATGAAAAAATAATAACAAAAGTTAGTTTCTGATTGTTTAGTTTTCAAAAGCCTTTACAAGAAGGAACACGACTATGTACAAACACTTGCTATCATAAATAATCCTTAATATCGCGCGATCAGCGTCGCGAATCGCGAGTCGCCGCGATATGCGATAATTGATCGCGGTAAAACGCCCACACGATGCGTGCAGCGTCGCCGTTCAAATGTTCAACCGACTTGTGCAAACTATTGCGTGGCGACTATTCTAGATAGTGGGTGGATATCGCATCGGATCTAGAACAATAATATAGGATTAATATTTATCCATAGACTGTTACCGTAATAAAGAATGAATAATAAACATGTTGCGTTTTAGGAACTTATGTTAGAGCTTACTAGCAGCGTACTGCTTTAAGACCTCGTAATAAATATGAGAGAAAAGAGGATAAAAAAAGTAATTTATAAAATCAAAAACCCTACTGCTAAAAACTGAAAAGAAATAAACAAGTCTAGAATTATATAAAGTTAAGGATAAGTAATAGTGACTTTAACAGTCAGGAGCTACCCAAATCGCGACAGGCTCAAATATTCTCAAGAATGGCTCCCTGAATGACTCAGATTTCGTGGCCCCATAAGAAGCCGTTCGCCACAGTGCCGGTAGTCATTGGAGAAATTATGACCACCTAACGTGATGTTGCGTTGTTATTTATCAAATTACGATGACAGCGGCGCTATCAATAAATCTTTAATTGAATTGATAATTTGCATGTTGTTTGAAAAAGTTTGCATGTAAATGTGCGTGTGTTTGTTTACGCGAAAAAACTTGTGTGCTCGCGATAAATGTACCGTGGCCGCGGAATTTCGCTCTGTTTCGCAACTTAAATCTATTTGTAAACAAATATTCTGTGGGTTTATATAACTATGATGTTGTTGTTTTGTTACGTTCTTCTGATGAAATATTTCTTGTTTTATGGGATAGCCGTGCTACGCAAATCAGTCCCATCTCTTAATAGACCGAGTTGTTGGGGTAAGCCGTACGCTCAACAGTGGAGAGCAATAGGCACCTAATAGTCCCACATTAATTTAACATTAAATAAAAAATATATTAAAAAAAATAAAAACCACGACTGCCATGACAAAAAACGAACTAAAAAGTAAAAAACAAGTTCCATCGCAGTCGGGGTACCTCTTAGATAAGGCAGTGTCCCACAGAACGGTACCCCGACTGCGATGGAACTTGTTTTTTACTTTTTAGTTCGTTTTCTGTCATGGCAGTCGTGTTTTTTATTTTATTTTCAATATATTTTTTATTTGTTTCATTTTTTTATAGCCTATCTTACTCGCGATGGTGTAAGGATTCTAACGACACTCCATACATCAGAATCGGTTCAGGCATTCAGAAGTTATGGTGGAATAAAGAAACTCACATACATACATACATGAACCCTGAAAACATTACACTCCTTGTTTTGGGCAGTCATGTAAAAAGTAGGTCATGTTCATCAAACTTGCAATAAAAACAAGGATCGAATAAAGTAACGATTCCAGAAAAAACCGAGACAAATACGAAATACACCACATACGAGCCAAACCTCCAATAAACATAATAAGTAATTTATATTTGTAACCCCGTACAAAGTTCCGTAGCGTAATGTCCTATGTATTTAAAATACAAACGGCTGGTATACCGGATCTGATATACGTAGATAATGCCGACACGAACTGCCTACGTGATGAGAATGGTTCTGTCGACGATCGCACACGAATCAACATCGTGTCGACGTTATGTTATGTTGGTACTTATAACTTTGAGGGGCTCGTAGCTACGTAGCAGGTCCCCTAGACAAGTGACAAAACGCTTGACGAATAGAATGAAAAATATATGGGTTTGACATAGGTTGTCATCGATATCATAGTCGAATCATTATGTCATCCCCATACATTTATTATTCTATTCCATTTCTATTACAAGCGTTTTTTTACTTGTATAAAGGGCTGATCAGACCAATTGCGGGGTTAAGCCTTGCTCGCCGCGTTCATTCTTGTGATGGATGACCGTTTTCACATATCGAAAACCCTCATCATCCTATGTGTCAATTTACTCTTGTCGATACGAAATTCAAGAAGATCACTGCTTTTTCAGCTGATCTGCGCAGTAGCTTTGAACAGCTCAATTTGAAAACAAAATCTAATCGCAAATCATAGGTTGTAATGATGTTCATTACACAAATAAAGTCCAAACGTATAATATATTTGAATCCATAAAGCGCCAACATAATAATAATAATGTTTTCCTGACCGAATTTCGGTCACGGTGGCAGTCCTCAGCTGAGACTAGTCAACTATGCAGGAGATATGTGTCGTATTTACAAGAATACATAACTGTTTACTGGTATGTTTGAAATGTCAATGTTGATTCGTGTGCCATCGCTTTAATACTTACGTAAGCCGTCGCATGCGCACGAAACAATCGACAAACGGTCTGCATTAGAATGATATTGTAAGTGTAATCTCGTATAGGCTTCTATTTCTTTGTCATCAGTAGTATGTGCTAACAGTATTGTAATTGTATCGTCTTCTTTCGTACGGTTGCTGAACAACCTGGAGTCAGAGTTTAAACTGCCTTGTTGGCCTCTGAAATTGCTTTACACACTGTTGTTACCTCACGATGTTTTCTTCACTGTTTTTAGCAACTGATAACTAATTTATAATACACACGTGAATTAGAAAACACATAGGTGCGTGCCGGGGTTTCAACTTACGACCTTTGACTTGGCAGTTCAATGGCCATACCACTTGGCTATCAACGCTATAATCGTATTGTAAGATACCTATACAAAATATAAATGGATAATAGCTAGTCACATCTGCCGCATGTCCGATTATATGCCACACAATATCAAAAGGCGTCGCGGCAGGCCCAGAAGAAGGTGGCGGGACGAACTTGACTCCTATAAGGCCACTTGGACTACAGCAGCTCACAACCGGGAGGAATGGCGGAAGGAAAGAGAGGCCTTTGCCCTGCAGTGGGACGACCATGGCTGAAATAATAATAATAATATAATAGCTAAAGTGCAGTTTAGTCTATCTGCAAGGGTAAGGAATGCTTACTGTGGTCACTAATTAGATGGGTGAAGATTGTTTACCCACACAACGAGATGACTCCTAAATGATCTAAACCTTACTAAACGTGGAGTATGAACCTATTACCTACTCGATTAGGTCTGAGTAAGTGATGGTAACATGGCCCTTTGTCTTTCTAAATCCTTAGTCTCAGAATTTTTTTGAATTTATATGAAGAAAATTACAGTCCATTTGTCCATAAATTCAGATAGTTGTGAAACAAAATGGAGCGCTAACAGTAGGTACAGATGAACATACTTTGGCAGTAAGGTATTTTGGATGATCGTAAATATGTACATACAAGTTTGCATATCATGTGTATGGAAGGTATGGAAGCACAGTTCTAAATATTTATACCCACGGGTAAGACCAACAAGGGACTATATACACAACATACATATGTATGCACATTACCACCGCCTTCTGATTTAATTGATATGTATCGGAGAAACTTATACAAGCGAGAAATACCCTTTTTGTTCTTTAAGATGCATAAGCTCTATTCAAGAGGGTTCTCTCTTGCTACAAAACAGTGAATAAATTTAATGATAACTATTTCCTCTCAGTCATATGTGGGAGTTCGGACTTTTCGATTCGATTTCGAACACATTAATTAGGTACTGTTTCCAAGATTTTTATCTGACACGTGCCGTCCATAAAAATTGCTCACACGGTAAAAAAAGATTAGCAGGAGTAACATCACTGACTGTTCAAGTGTTCAGTGCTCATGGATGTACTTTTAAAAAATACATTTTTCCGTATTTTTATTGAATATATGTATATTTGAATACAGGTTTTTACTTATTTTGGCAACAGAGGCTCCTATATAGAATTTTAATGATAATTTCCTATTAGTAACTATGTGAAAACTGTCAATACCTAGATTATTATTATTGGGAACATGTTCTGTTTCATAGCTCGCTGGCTAGTATAACCACATTTACGGGTCTAAGCCAAGTAAATGTAGCATGTCGTGTATATAATTTATGTTGAGGGTTAGTTGTGATGCTATATAATTTTCGCCGATTTGCATGAACTTTCTAACAATTCTGCATTTATTTAGGATCGCTGCTTTCTGTTAATCATTATTATTATTTGTCAGTCTTAGTTTTGCCACGAAATGAAGAAAATGCTGTCAATTGCTGTCAATGATGATTCTAATAATCTTGTTCGTGAAGTTGTTGACAAACAAACAAATTGCAATTGTTCTTCTAGAGGACTTTATGTTTTTCGATTGAAAAACAGTCGGGCAAGAATCGTTTTGAATTTCTAATATATCACGTTTATATTTTAAAATAGTCTGGTTTTTAATAATTCATAGGGAATAAAAGATTATTGATGTCAAATGGTGACTGACGACTGTATTATTTATTGGTATTAAACATTTTGGATATAGGTACCTGTAGGTTGGTACCCATTGTGCGCGTGTTTTCGGAAAACAAAACAGACGATTTTACAATAAATTGCAAGGACTATTTGTATCAAATATGCCCAGTACATTACGGTATTGATTGTAAAGATATAGTGCGTTTGGTGCTTGAATTACGCCTCCTTCCAAATGAAAACATAGACTTTTTTGCAAACATTTTTTATCATTGTTTAGTTTATAACCATTATAAGCAGTGTTAGCCGAGTAGTATGACCGTTAGACTGCCAAGTCAAAGGTCGCAAGTTCAAGCCCCGGCACGCACCAATGTTTTGTTATCGATCGCTAAAAATGGTGAAGGAAAACATCGTGAGGAAACCAGCACACCCTAAAAGATTTTTCAACGGTGTGCGAAGCCATGTCGGAGGCCTAACATGGTCTATATAGGTAATTGAAATAATTTCTTATATAATAATTGTAAATATAATTATATAACAATTATTAATGAATAATAATAATTAAATTATTTAAATTACCAATATAGATTACTTAAATAATTTAATAATAATAGCTACAGCATAATCTGTACAATAATAAAGTTATTATTTAAACAGGTTAAATGTTAATGATTAGATAAAAATTCAAATCTGGTCAGTGACCCTGACGTTGTCAATTGATATAATAATCATTTGCGAAAGATTTTTTTTGTTTGTTCTTCTTATAGATGGAGATTGACAGTTTTTGGACCAAGGAGTGTCCTAACCTACTTTTTATCTTAAAAATGCGAGGGTCCTGTGTTGTAGAATACTGGAGGCATGAACAAAAATAATAATTTAAACTGCCTCGTTGGTCTAGTGGTCGCTAAGCATGATGAGGTCCTGGGTTTAAATCCCGGGTCGGACAAAATGTACTGAGTTTTCTATTCGGTAATTGTCAGTAGCAGCATGTAGTCCGGTTTTGTGCCCCGGTTGATAGCAATAGGCTCGCCCCCTATTACTTTGGGACCTATAACATAACTGGCGAAATTTGGGTGTACTATATGTGCACCTCTGCCTACCCCTTCAAGTTATACTGGCGTGATGTTATGTTTTCATGACTTTTTTAAGTAATAAAAGATCGCCTGTTCTAGAAACGTCTCCTTTATCGTGGGTGCATCATGAACCTGAAATATCACTTACACGAAAACACCCAGACTCGGGACAAACATGTGCGGATCGCACTTTGTAACCCGTGCCGGATTCGAGACTTTTTACGCAGCAATTCAAACGCAACAGCGCCCATCAGGTCGTCAAATGAAACCTAAACGAGTTAGATGAGTAAAGAAGGTTAACGCAAATAAAAACAAAACTAATTCTTCTACCATTGTTATATTATATGACTGGACAATAGGAGAGCTAGATTCTAAAAAACGGGTTATTTTTCTATCCAAGACGTGTTTATTATAAAACAGTAGGTACCTACCTAATTTGATGTCACATAATAACACTGTTTCGTGGCAACTGGTCATATAGCGCGACTGCTGTGAGTACGAGATCCTTGGATCGTATCCTGGTCTGGGCAAAGTGTAATTTAGCAATTCTTAGTAACATCACGGAGTCAGGATATGAAATAGGCTGATGTGATCCTCCAATTCTTCAAAGAAAGTCCATACACCTAATTTCTTCTGTTATTTACTACACTATGTTAAGTGTTTCAAAATTCTCCACCCGTGCGTAAACAATACTAGAGCAACGAACATTCCAGAGTTACCGATGCCGACATAACAAAAAGCATCATTGGCTTGGCCAAACAGTCGGCCCATTTCTAGCTAGAAGCGTTTTAATATAACATAACGTCATGCCTGCATTCTCTGAAGGGGTTGGCTGAGGTACATTCATATTGCGCCAGTTATGTTAAAGGACCCAATGTAATGATGGCAAGCCTATTGTCTCCATCCGGGCACAAATCTATCTAACACTCAATCACGTAGACTCCTTGCTGCTACTGAAAATTTCCTAATGGAAAAACCCAGTTACAGTTTGGTCGATTTGGGATTAAACCCTGGACTATTGTCACAAAATATTGGTTAGGTTAGGTCAGAGCAGCAATCACCGCACGAGCCGAATTGGTCTCTTTAGCGGCGGGCGAGTGTCAGAAATGAATAATTCTCAAGATGTATTTTTAAAACTAACATTTACTGAGAGTCTATATTAAAACCTAGCATTTACCAAACTCTGATGGTAAAAGTACGAGAAATCGTCATAAATCCCATCACTTACCTAAAAAAACCTAGATTCTACCAATATACAGGCTTTTACAGTAACATATCTACCAAATTCCAAACATGCAAGAATTTATTTGTAAAAATGCAACAGACTAAGTTTCCACGCAGTAAGGGGTAGACAGAGCTGCGCTCTTTTGCTTACAAACATTTCGCCAGACGGTAATTTTATCGTATCGTAATGTGCGCAGTACACATTGTACACAATGCATGCAATAGGAGGCGATAGCAACTGGGTGACAGGATGATCACATCATAATCATCATCAGCCGGAAGACGCCCAGTGCAGGACAAAGGTCTCCTCCTTAGAACGCCACAATCAATGATCACTTATTAAATTAGTATCTAGGTACTCAGTAACCAAAATTAGTATGGATGTTGAGGATTGATGTCCTTGACATGAATTCTGGGAGTCCAGTCCGATTTAATGTTTTTGCGAGACAAATGTTTCCATGAAAAATATAACATCCTATACAATACCCTTCTTGGTATCATCAAATCTGCATATTGCATCCGCAATTGCGACGGGAAGATGGCAATTCAGCTGTCAGCAATAATAATGAGTCTCTCACCGGTAACCGGACTATACCGTGATGTTTCAATGTATGTTACGTAAGTAATAAGAATAGCTTCTGACCGTGGCTCTACTACCTTTGTAGAGCATGCTGCTCTTTGAACTAAAAACAATTGCGATGAAGCTCATCCATTCATAACCACGGATCACTTTTGCGAAAGATGGACAAACACTATACCTAAACTCACAATATTAGAAGAATAGGGTATGTGTTAGCAACAATGAATCGAGATTCCCTTGCGCCATGTTTTTTCTTCTTTTGGATCTCAGATCTTAACCACTTGCTCGTATACAGCTGATAAGCGTTTTGCAATCTGCGCTTGTAAGGAATCGATTAAAACGCAGATCAAGGATCAATCAATCAAAACAAATTGAAATTATAAAATAAATCTGATGCAAATTGCGTAGATCTAATCAGGCATTGGTGCACCATAAGAAAACTGGAGTTAAGTTTTCCATCTATTATCTAGGTGAGATAGGAAGGAGACAGCCTTCAAACAAACAGGCTACAATGCAACCGTACAAAATAGTATAAAGTACATCTATCCAGTGTCAGTACTGTTTCCCTTTATTCGTAGTAGGGTAGGGCGTTTAATGCTTCCGAGGGCCCAGGCCGGACGCGTCGGTCACGCGTCGCCGGCTATGCATGACGGACTTGCCTCACCGCGATGTTAACTCGACTCATTCAAACGCCAGCCCCACCACATCAACAGTCAAGCAACCGTCAAACCAATCGAACACTTTAGTTTTTGGGCCATGAGTCAGACTTACGTAACCTCGGAGAAAATGATACCTTATGAACTCGCCGAAGTAAGCAGCCACTTAATGCTCGGACACGTATTGTTTCTATACAAACGTAGTTGATAAATTATTCTGCTACGAGGTAAGTAATATGGTTAATGCACCTGCCAATCGTACGGAACCAGTTTGGCACTCTCGCCGGATTAGCTTCAGGATTTACCACATTCGCCTCTCTAGGGAAAGTTATTTCACCTTTAATATTTTATTGTAAGAAAAGATATAAATGAACAGGTATGCTACCTGTTTATTTATATTTATACTATATTATTATGTACACAGGTAGCGTTCAGTAGTTTATTTACGTATCTTACATCCTTTGTTCATGTCTTATTACCAAAAACAATTAGTAAAGTAGGCACTTAAGGAATTAATCACATTCGATACAGAATTAAATTCAATTACCGTCGATCTGTAAATCGTACTTTTTGGAAACATTTAACTGTACGTGACCATGCAATTGAACTAAATTTTACTCTCAATTGTACAAAATGTGCTCTTGGAACCAAGAAAATTATTGATGATGAAACGTAAAACTGTCTGTCACTACGTCAGACGACCTAGATGACATCTTGTTTGGGACCCCTGGTATATTTAACATTATATTTGTATCGTATTAACGATGGAAATTTTATTGTAAATTGAGAATAGTAGCCCAGTGGCCTTGATCACGCGTATTCGGTTCCATGCCAGCGATCCGGATACTTGAGAAACTTAGAGCAACCGGGCACCACCCCGCAACCCGACACCTACTAATCTGACCGGAACATTCGACTCAACAGTTGAAACACGACATTTACAATCTAATTTGAAAACTGATTAAATTCGCTTTGTAAACTTTGTATACAGGTCCTCAACTCCTCACCTTTATACAAATGACGACATTTCTAAGAATTCGAAATATAGTCAGGTGGATCAAAATAAACAAAAGACATTCTTGATTCTTTTAAATTAAGGACGACGTAACCTACCAACTATGCGTAAAAATAATAGCAGCAATCATTACTACGCTTATTTCCGAATACATGGCGTACGGTGATTTTACCACCGTGCTGTTGTAGCTTCTTAACTAGGCGAACACGACGTACAAACTATAATTTTCTTCACGTAGTGACAGTTTATTATTAAGAGGAAAAATGACGTGGAGTCCGTCGCCGCGTCGCTGCGGTAGATTGACCCACATACCTATTTCTCATTCAATACAATATGCACGTAAAGATATAATGGACATTGAAAATGACTGGTCGCTTTTGCAAAATATGTGGAAACTAAACTGCGATGGCAGAACTCCAAATGCACTGGAATTCACATAACTTATTTACTGCGTTGTGATTATCAAATAATGAGTCCGTTACTAAGTCAATGGTCAGCGGTCTACAGAGAATTTTAACCGTTCGTTATAATATAAAATGTTAGCCCATTTGTTATACAATGGTGTTTTGTTCGTGTGCATTAAATTGCTTAGCGGGGTTACGCACTTTTGTCATTAGCTATTCATTTGTCGGTCTTTATACCTGAAGCTGCATAGGGATTATTGGGTTACAGTGCGCACTTCATAAACGCAGACGTATTCCCTACTTATAGAGTAGCTTCTACTTTTATTATAAACTCGAATTTTCTATGAAAATGTGCAACAGTTGTGATTGGTATAAAAGGTACCAAGAAACTTGCAAATTTGAAGCTAAGTCAATCATTCTTTAAGCTAACCAGACTTACAAAAGTAGTACTTAAAAGTAGCTAAACAAAATGTATCGAAATCCAAAATTAAATATAGCGTCCTACCAATGTCTTAAATAGGTATTTATAGATAAATAACATGCACTCGAAGTATTGACATTGCTGTAGTTGTTATCACGACATAACGGGAGCATCAGACCTTTTTATTGTTCGCTAGGTCAATATGAATCGAAGCAAAAGCGTGGGATGGCTGTGACACTGCCAATCATTTACACCTACATATGCTCTCAATTTTTTCGCTAATTCCACACAAGCGGCATATATGAGAAGACCGTTAGTGGAGAATCAATTGTTTATTTTTTATGACCCTTGCTGTTGCGTAATTCGGATGAAAAGCACAATACATGTCTCACGGCTCCAAAGTATGCAGTCACAAATGGTGGTTCATGATAATTGTAGATGCATTATTGTTTGTTTTTATACTATGTGGATACCAAACACGAAGATTCAATTTTACTATCTTCGGGCGGATGCTTTACTGTTTTCTTGCTTCTATGTTTTTTGTATTCTGGAGCACAACAATTATCTCTGACAATAATAGATTGGAAGATTCATTTCTAGCTGCGTGGCTTATTGCCTTCTGCCTGGAAATGGATTCTAATGACCGTCCTTACAACAACAAAGTTTCTTATGTTGCACATTAATAGTTAATGGTATTTATGTTTTTGTTGCAGGCTCCAGAAAAAAATGAGCAATGTTCTCAACTTTCGAAAATTTTAACAAGTAAGCAAAACGGCGAACTGGCTAAGTCTCCGGACAAGCAAGCGAAGAATCATAATATACGAGACACTGAAGTGAGCGCGTTGAACATGGCAATAGAAACACTAAGGTGGCAACTGGCACAGGTAGTTACATACCCATAAAATTTATTCAAGCCTGCGATTCTATTGGTGCACCAATATGTAACCCTTTGATTATGATTAAAAAATGTATTGTGGTGATGCTAAGCGAATTACCATTTAAAGCGAATGTAATGATCTAATGCGTCGTTGTATCTTTTGCGTATTTTATTTTATGACTATACTATTTACATGATGCCAATGTTAGTGTAACTTATTTTCAGACAGAAGCGAACAGACAAATGCACATAGCTTTACTTAAGCAGGTGGTAACTTTTCTGAGCAGAGTTAAGGAACACATAGAGTGCCAGAGTCCTGAGGCTGGACCTAACAAGGAGGCTATGTTGCCCAGACAAGTATCGCCGAGTGCCCACGCCGAATTGCCACGGTCTCGATCCGTCTTGCACGTAAACAAGCATGAATATTCCCTTGTGGCCGGAAAAAAGTTTAGCACGCGGAAAATAAGTAAATCTATAAGCGATGTTAACGGGTTTAAAGACTGCAGCGGTGTCTGGTACATACAATTTTTATATATTTAATATTTAGGTCTGAAACATAATGATATTTTATTATTGAAATTAAATTTTCAGGAACCAATCCAAATTGTCTTTGACGCTTGATACGGATGGTACACAGAAGATCACTAACGAAATATCTAGATTGATCACTCTTGCCAATACTGTACTCAGTACTAAAATACCAGATCTCGCCTGTAAATGCAACGATAATAATGATACGCTAAAAGATGAAAATGTTTCTGAGGGTGAAACACTTGAACATAACGAATCTAATTCTTCTTTAAACCTCTTTGAAGAAGAAACTACTAATGCATTTATTTTAAATACAATTTACGACAGTGAGGACGCTTTCAATGGCTTGACGAACAAATATGTAGATGTTAAAGATGAGTGTTTCACTGACTTTATTGTGTCTTCTTCGCCACTTTCTTGCGATTTGGAAAACGACTTTGCTGCTGTCAACATAAACCAAAAAGAAGAAAGTATAAAAATGAAAACGGAAACCAAAACTCGAGCTATGGATAAGAGAAATGGATACAACCACGTTGCAAATTTTATAGAAGACGAAAGTGGTTTTTCTTCAATGAGTTCATTTCAAGAGATAGGTATACCGATAATAAGTATTATACCACCGTCGCCGTGCAAAGAAGTAGGTTACATTGAGGAGCTTACTGGTATTTTGGATGAAGCTGATAAATGGAAGAGCGAGCCAATGGACTTGGATAAGCAAACCGTAAAGGTGTTTTGGGTTTAATTATGTTTGCCAATGTACAAATTCGTGCCTGATTGCATAATATCGACTGTTAAATTAAATTATTATTTGTTAGTAATTCACTGAATGCACAATTCGTTTACCATAGGTTTCACATTTCAATAGTGTATATATTATTACTACGTTGACTTTGGTAGTTTACTAACGCCGAGTTTTTATTTTGTATTTTTAAATCCTTAATTTTAATAAATATGAAATTCCTTGATGTACTTTGTGGTTCATTTATTTTTACCCTACATCCACTTATTGACTTGAAGGGTCACAGATTCGTCATTTTCGCTGCAGTATCAATAGAAAATAATGGAAGAAAAAAAAAATTATTTCAAGTATTTAAAGCAAAATGATGTAGGATTAAAATAAAAACTTGGATAATTATGTTGATGTTTCCTTATCTCCTATATAATAAGTCCTACGCAACCTTAGACTATTGTAATGAGAAACCGTCACGACAGACGCAGTAGCTAAGTGATTGGGTTTCTGAGTCGATCGTAGTTTACTAGTTGTAACATGTAACACCTAGGTTTTCTAGAAAAAATCTATCTTAGAAGGTATTTATCGAATCTTCACAATATCTATGAAATAAACAAAAATGATAAAAATGTCCAATGTGAGCGCACAACTTTGAACGTGGCGAAAATCCCCGCCATTTTTTATTAGTAAAATGAAGTCAAACTAAGAAAAGGGAGGAATAATCGAGGGATATTCTGGAGGTTTCAAGTTAGGGCTCAGGGTGAAACTGGTTGGCACTGAATAGTAGATATCAAAGAAAGGCATATTCTTCTTGCCAGTTTATGCAAGTAGCTAATAGTTCAATGCAAAGGGGTCGTCAAGGACAACCAAAACCACAAAGTAGCCTGTTCCTTGTAAGTATAAGCATGTATAAGTATTAAAATGTTCTGTCCCTGCCCTGATGGTCCAGTCCCAAGCCCAACCCAATGCTAACACGGTACATCGGCCCTAACATACTCGGTTAGGGAAATACCGTAGTAAGATTTTTTATAATAATATGTATGCTTATTGTATGCTGATGAATGTTGGCCAGGCAGTCGATGTAGTCAAGAATATCACAACTGTTACTAACTTTCCTTCATATTAATTACTAACCGACTTCATAGTAAAACAATATAACAAAGATAGCGTAGGTATATGATTAAAATATACTTCAGTCTTCGTTATCAATAGCGAATGTCTGAGTTTGGTACAATAATAATTATAATAAAAACTCATTGACGAAACTTTTTTGATAATGCTAGTACTAGATTATTACTTTTAAAAATCACCCGAATGTCACATATCATTTGGAAAAATAACAAAAAACACACATGATTAATTTTTAAGTTTATATTTTTTTATATAATTTATAAAATTTTTGCTTAAAAAACTTTACTTAAAAATTTAGGTTAATCAAAATTTCTTGTGAATAAAAATGGGGGATTCACCTGAAGAGAAAGCGGCTGGTGATGCTGAAGAGCAGAAACCGGAGCAAGCTCCAGAACCGGAGCCCGTGAAGCCTGTGCCCGATGTGGAACTGATCGTGGACGGATTCGGATTCATGCCAAAGTCTAAGAGGTCAGAACGGCGACGTTCGAGCGTTTTTGCTAAAACGAAGCCAGCGGCGAAAGACGAAATGAAAGGGGAGGAAGAAGAGCCGCACAGTCCTTGCGCGTCGAGCACAAACATCGACATTGTCAGACGGTATACTTGGAAAACCAAGAACAGGATGATAGTCCAGGTAATTGTAGCAGTATTAGCTGTAGAACTATTAGTACGATCTATTCGTACTAATAGTTCTTCATAATTATCATAGTCCCACTACACTTACTTTTTGGTCTCTCTATATTTGTGTCACTCAACAGATCCTTTAGAACATCGTCAGTTTAAATCTTATGTAATATGAGAATTATAATTGATGAGGCTGGGTGCAAATTACAATTTTTCTGTAACATGTGTGTAAATTCGGGAGAAAGGTCAGTTTATTTATTTAGTAGCTGAAACCGGCGAGAATGTGTAAACAATGTGATGGGGTATGCCAGAATCGTAGCTAATAGATTTCCATGGCCTCTTGGCTACCTTTCTGAGAAACTGTTGTGACTTGAATAGGTGTAGGTTTTGATACATTTTTATTCCTTAAAATAATATTAAAATCAGCAAGTACCTACTAATGATTTTCAATTAGTAAGAAAGTCAGTATAAAACAATTTTTAAAGCAATTAATTAATCATTTTATTTGATTCATAAATGCTTGACTCTATTATCAAACAATTAAATGTGCAGGTTATAACATATGGAGCTACTATTACTTCGATCTCGGTTCCCGACAGAAAAGGAGTACCGGATGACGTTATTGCAGGATTTGACACATTGGGAGGTAATCATAATTTTATTATGAAATATAATTATATCAGATATTTTTGGAAATAAGTAGAATAATTATCATCATTCTATCTGTTCTCATAAAGCGTTTTTATTCCTTTCCTTGAAGATACAGCTGTAAAAGGCGCTGACCCCAGTGGGTCCTAATGAATGGTTATAAGTTTGCCACATAATAGATAATTATACAGGACTAGGTGTATGTTTGAAAAAAAAACGACCACCGCCTTAATATATATGATTAAAATTAAGTGTGGAGTCGCATCGATTACGACTCATATCAAACTTTTTACTTTACGTCACTATTTTAACTTATTACCGATATAATAAGTGAAAATTATGGTGATGCGACTAACATCATTGCTCGTTTTACCATTACTGCAAAAACTAAGACTGTTAATACTATTTGAATAACAAGAAGTTGGTTTGTTTTTACTGGACAGTTTAGTACATTTTATCTAGCCGCGTACAGAGCTACGGAAAAGAAACACACATTTTAAAGTCTATTAGATAAAGTTCTAACTTAAAGTTCAAAACATAATAGAGTTCGTCTCTATTTTCCCAGAATATTTCCAGCCGAGGAACCCATACTTTGGCGCCACGATAGGCCGTTATGCAAACGTGATCAGGGAAGCTACCATGGTGGTCAGACCTTCAGGCAGAATGTACATGCTGTCCAGCAACAAGGGCTACCATCACTACAACGGAGGATACGTTGGATTCGATAAGGTAAGGAAATAAGCTTCAAACAAATCGGAAGACAGTGCGAAACTTTTTCGATACTTTTATGGATCTTATTTTATTCTACAGTTACCTAGTAACTATAGATTTTCCAAAATAAGGATGCAGCTCCTGAATTTTAGATATTTGCTTGAACGATTCCTTTTAATACGTTTTATAATATAACTACAGAGCACAAGAGTGACATATTATTTCTTGAAGAATAAAATGGTCAGTTTTGACATTCAATTTAAGCAATTAAACTTATTATTAGCTGTAAATGATAGAACATACTTTACTTTGAATTTATACATACCACACTTGTATCTATTTGAATGTCCAAAGGTCATATGTGAGAAAATTAGCGCCATATTACTAAATTTAGAGTGTTCGTACCGCCACTTCAACGAATTTATACACTAAGTAGTGAAAAATCGATGCGTAAAATTGCAGTTATTACATTCTCCACAATCAGAGTGATTTTTTAAGTACCAGCAATATAAAGTTCTATCATTCCTTAAACCTCTAATAAATTAAAGAACGCGCATCCGAAGTGTCATGAACTAGCACTATAGTTTTTAAAGTCGATTTTAAGTGGCTAGATTTCGACTAGGTACAAAAGGGAACAGGCCATGAAGAGAGTCCAACGTCTTGGTAATCCAAATCATATAAATTTTTCTGGTATTTCAGTTAATTTTTTTCAATTAAAGGATTATAAAGTGTAGGACGCTGCGCTTTGTATGCAGTTGTGCAATGCTTCCGTTTTCCTAACTAGATGGCGTTGGGATCGAATTGAATCACGCTATGGTTTCGTTACCTGGCCGATTATAATACCTTCCTGAAATTCATGGTCCAGTCAGAGATATATTTTTAGACCTTTTACACTTTTACAAACAAACCTAGGTATAGAAAATATTCCATAAAATGTAAGGTAACTTTATTCTCCTTAGTTTTTTTTTTGTTTGGATCGCTCCTTCGAGCGGTCCCCAAAAGCCCTATAGACACTAGGATATTTATATCCATGTCGTACAGCTGAGTATCATTGTGTACTTGGACGCTGTATGTCTTGGATATTAATATTCTTAATATCATAACTCATATGACACCAAGCATGTTTTGCTGTTTGCGTTAAAGTGGTAGTGGTGTTAATAATTATGTATTTTGTTATCATACTATGTATGCGTTAACTATAAAGCATCATCGCAAATAAAATTGTTCCTTGCGGCTTGCGTTAGACTGTGCCACGTGGTACTGCAACGGCTTACTAGACGTAGCTGCAGTTGTCAGAAGTTTTAGTTAAGCAAAGCTGTATTGAGTATATATAGAAAAATCTATAAGTAGTACTTTTCTTCGCCGGCCCGCGCTACGTCTTTTATAAGCATATTCAAACGCCTCGAATTTTCCAATTAAGTACTAAGTGATCGGACTGCTACGCTATGGGATGCCAGCTCGAACCACTCAAGACACGAATGTTTTTTCTTATGCCATTTTATAGATATTCGTCTCGAGTAAGGCTGTTTGTAGCGATGCTATTCCTACTTAATTTTATATTTTTTGGCCTCATTAGCTTTGGTGTAAAACAAAAAAGTCTTTGGAATTAAGTAGTTAGCCTATGTCCTTCTCTAGGAGTAAAGCTACATCGTACCAGAATTTTTCAGTCAGTTCAGCGATTTAGCCGTGAATGTTGCAGTTGGCAGACTTCTCATTTTATTGTATTTGGGAAAATAAAAAACGTTTGCAAATTGATTGCACTAATTTATTACTTTGAACTCTGCCCCTAAGATGACCCACTTATCGAATAATTAGTAAAAGTAATTGCTTACACTCTGCTGAACTCTCTCTTAGTAATTGCTTACTCTCATTGCTGTGAAAATCTTCTTCGCAAATTACCACTATGAAAGGAGAGCCAGAACTACTTACTCGTGTTATACGGATATTGTAATTTAAAATACGGTTGTTTTGTTTATCTTAAAGCTATGTTGTCAAGATTTTCTGGTACAGTTCAAAAACTGGTACAGTATGGAATATGGATACTTACTGCATGTATAGAATAGATACCTACTTACAATTCCAAAATGTTGACCACTACACTTCCAGGGTGTACCTATAGGAAATTTCGTAAAGATTTCAGTCCGTATTTAAGATTTGGATTGTATTTTCTAAGTTAGCCAATTTCGTGAAATGACACCGTGTGGTTGCCGGCCTAGAATGGACAACCCCCTTTCCTTCCGTGGGTGTCGTAAGAGGCGACTAAGGGAAAATCCAGAAGATGGGCAGCAGTGTCTTCTGTACTTTGCCACCAACACAGCGATCTCTAAGGGTGGGCATTATGGCACTCCCCCCTTTCTAAATGGGGGGGCCTTTGTTCAACAGTGGACATCTATCGCCTGATGATGATCATGATCTTCATGAATACTTACTTGTAGCTAATGGGTACATCGTCTTGGCCTCTCTGCAGATCCCTTGAAAAAATATTTCCTAAAGAGTAAAAATTATGAAGTAAAACGATTTTACGCATTTTATCGCGGTTTTAATTGGTTTTTGGTCCCGAAGTTTCGAATCCTTTACAGTATTCATGGTCACGGGCAGACTCATGGATGACCCACGAATCTCTGCTCATCACACAAAGATTTGTTCTGGGTGGGAATTGAACCCACGACCTCCGGTTTAGCAGTCAGGGGTCACTAACGACTAGATCATCAGACCAGACTATTTTATAAATACAAACCATTTTTATATTTCAGGTAAACTGGCATTCGTACGTGTCTGGACTCAAAGTAGTGATGAGCCACGTTTCGGAGCGGTTCCACGAGGGGTACCCTGGGACAGTGATGGCTCAGGTTACCTTCGAAGTCAGCTGCGACAACACCCTTAAGATAGAAATGAAGTGCACCACTAGCGAGCCTACTGTCATCAATCTAAGTAGTGCGCCATTCTTCAATCTTGCCGGACATGTGAGTAAAGAGTTCAATATCAAACGTAATATTTGACTGGTCTCTGTTTATCTAATGAAAAGCTGTAATTGGCCTAATTGTCAATAATACTAGGAGTAAATGCGAAATTTTATACAGTTTAGCCTAAGGAAACTGGGAAGATATTTGCGGCTTTGGATTCTCAATTTGACAATATCATATTAGTCATAGGTCCCGAAGAAAAGTATATTCCACGTTCCATATATAGGCTTGTGGGGCTCGTAGCTATGCGGCTACCCGGCAGATCAGTCGATTTGCGAGGTTAAGCCGCCGTCGCCGCGGTCAGTCTTGTGATGGGTGACCGTTTTCACATGTCGAGACCCCACCGTGCTTCGGAAGGCACGTTAAGCCGTTTGTCCTGCGCCTGATCTCTCTCCGGTCGTGTCGGTCTACCGTCCCATCGGATTATGAGAGTGAGGGAATAGGGAGTGCACCTGTGTCAGCGCGCATACTTGTGCACTATAATATCTCCTGCGCAGATGGCTAGTCCCAGCTGAGACAGGCCGCCGTGACCGAAATTCGGTCAGGAGGAGCTTATTATTATAATATTCCACACATTCACAAACGACTTTTCTGGTCTATGTTGAAGTAACAATCAAGTCTTTTCGTACAATCTTGAAAGACGAACGACTTGAAGAGTTTGAGATAAGTTAAGTATGGTAACTTTCGATCCGGATAAACATTTATCTTTGGATTTTTTTCAGCATACTGGTTCTGAACTGATGATGGACCATATATTTACCATCAACGCTGATAAATATACAGCGATAGACGAAGAGGGACTTGTTACGGGTAAGACAGTCTTTTTACAACTTATAGAGTAGGTATAAACTCTATGGAGTAGGTACCATTTGCAAGCATGTTTTATAATTAGCATCGGCTGCGACTGAGTGGCAAATGCAGAACAGCCTATAATATGATAAAAGCAGCTTTATGATTTATGTCTATATTCTAGGTGAAAAGAAAGTGGTAGGCGGAACAGCGTACGATTTTCGAGTGCCTCGAGTCCTAAGGACAATGATGCCTAAAATACCGATGGGTGGCTATGACATTAACTATTGTATCACTCGCGGCACCGAGCAAGACTTGACTTTCCAAGCTAGGTGAGTGCATAATAATAAGTGATAACGATCCCCCATGACGAGAATCTCGTGAAAGCCGAAAGAGATAAGCAAATTAAATATCTTGATCTGGCGCACGAGGTTGTCGACATGTGGGAAGTGGACTCAGCAATCATTGTACAGATAGTCGTTTAGGTCAATGGTCTCATAGCCAAGAGTCTCGACCAACACCTGAAGAGGCTCACGTTAGGCGGTTGGGTCAAGGGCTTGATGCAGAAAGCGGTATTCCTCAACACGGCACGCATTGTGAGGAGGTTCCTCTCTCTGGAGCCCTAACCACCGGTGGCATGGACCCTGTTCTCGCTGCTCGTTAGGCCCTATTTTTTATATTGTATTTTTATATATATATTTAAAAATGTAATTTGTAAGTAAAGATTTCAATAAATGACATAATAATACTCCGTGCGCTTCCGCACGGTGGATAGCCCAAGTAAAAAAGAAAGAGATACATAATAATAATAAAGGTTTAAAGGTATCCTGTTGTAAATTGTAAGGTATATGTCAGTAGAAATTTGTACAATAGGCGTGCTTCTGATTTTATCTGACCACAGAAGTAATGAAGTACCTAATTCTATCCAGTAGACTTCATTGACTTATATTGGTTTTCCATAAGGGCGCTGCATCCGATGACGGGTCGAGTCCTCGAAGTGTATAGCAACCAGCCTGGCATGCAATTCTATACCGGCAACTTGCTACCAGATCCCGATAAGATTGTAGAGGTAAGTCATATTTCAGAGCTATTGAGGTAGCTTCCAGAGGCTTCTTAAGCTTGAACTAACGGGGATGATGAGTGGAATGTTCATAAAGGAACATGGTGTAGGTCAGTTATACTTAATTGAGAAGACTATGTTACAGTCGACTGAAATATTATGTTCAATTTCAAGCTAAGATAGAGCTCTTGGGCAGTGTCAGTCCTGGTTAATGGTATCCAGGCAAGTTAGGTTAGAAACCCTGCGTTGCCCAGATAGCACGTAAAGCGCGGATCAAAGTGAAATAGCATGATCTTAATACATCATTTGGCGTAGGAGATACCGGCGGGCGAGGAGGTTATAGAAGAGACGAAATCAGAGGAGTTCAGTGAGCAATCCAGTGAGGAGTCTAGTGCACATGGTGAAGAGGCGGAAGAAGAAGGAAGCGAGGTGATTGTGAAACTTCTTTATATTCTTCTAGTTGTGTGGCAAATGTGAGACGGATAGAAACAGTAGGGTTCAACTACAGTTATCGCGACTGACAACCCTTCCTATTATTTGATATCAATAACATATATTCCTGATACCAGCTCCGAAAAATATGTTGTGATGCGTAATACCTACTATTTGTGGTTAACAAATGTTTTTTTTTTCAGGGCAAAAAGAGCTACGGATATATACCTTTGATGGGCAAGCAAGGAACTTTCTACAAACGCCACGGTCTCTTCTGTCTGATGCCCCAGAACTACCCTGATGCTGTCAATAACGTAAGTTTAGGGTGTTTAGCCTGGAGCTTACTAGATTATGGCTAAGATGATGTTAGCGAAATAGAGGTTAAATGAATGTGTATTACAAAAGATGCTGTAAGCTCGCTTGATCTATTGCGCCAGTATTATTAGGTCCTAAGTAATAGAGGGCTAGCTAACCGTTATTAACTGCGCACAAACCCAGATTTGTGTGATTTGTGGATTTAGGAAAACTTGTTAATTTACCTGCATGTGATAATCCGGCTTTTTGAAAGAGCCAAAACCGGCCTTTCGTAATAAAATAAATAACAAATATACCTTTAATCTATTAAAGTTTAAATAAGACAAGTCTAGGACCCGGTTTGCCCTCTTAGGTAGCGCTGCTAAGTGCCTGTTGAGCACTGCTTTTCAAGATCGATAAATACAATCAGTATTTACAATTCTTATATCATTACAGAAAAACTTCCCAAGTTCGGTGTTAAACCCCGGGGAAGAATACGTGCACAGAATGCAGTACAAGTTTGGTATATTACTTGGTAAATACGTTTAAGACTGGATGAAACAAAATATTCGAATTAGAAATTAAAGTGTTAGTCGTAACGTTATGTGAAATCAGTAAATTAAATAAACATTGTAAAGTTGTAAACTCGTTTATTATTTGACAACACAACAGTAGTTTACATGTGACCCAACTTATAAAAGGGGTTAGTAGTTTGTTATTGTTGAGCGCTGATCTTTATTAGTACCTGCGTAGAAACAACTTTTTAGGTCTCTGATGGTACAACACAAATATGAGAGGCATGGTAGAAGATCGTGTCTGTATACATAAAAACGATTACTTATACCTTCCACATTATTTCAAGCGCTCTTGGAAACTACAAAGGTCCATTTAAGAACATTCTTGCAGCCATTCTAGCGACAGTCACGTTGACGTCTCCTTCTTCTATGGCAACTTCTTTTCGCTATTCATTGAAGACTACTAGCGTATGCACGGTGTGGACAGCATTTAACCTGGAAAATAATATGATGTGTACGTCATTAAGTATACGAGACGAGTACCCTAGCACTAAAGGAAGACCACGGCAAATATATTATGACCAGATCGAAGATAATTTGAAAAAAGGGTTATTTTTAAGAACTTTATATCGATGAACCCTTTTAAACACTAGTGGGTGTTGTCTGCGGTCGGCAGCGCCAGGTTTCAGGCACTGCTACTGTCGTAAGCGTTAGAATTGATGCACTGGAGAGCACTGTCATACAGGTAAGGATGAGATACCGTCGGAATCGGTCGGACTAAGGCACTGTCGTAAGCGTCACGAATGAGGCACTGGAAAACACTTTCATAAGTAATAACTCATAATTTGATGCACTGGAGGACACTGCCGCAAGCGTTAACATTAAAGCACTGGAGGGCACTGCCACAAGCATTAACATTAAAGCACTAGAGTTGACTGTCATAGACGATAGGATAGGATTGAGATACTGTCATAAGCGTCAGGAATGAAGCACTGGAAAAAACTGTCATAAGCGTTAAATTTGATACACTGGCGGGCACTGCCGAAAGCGTTAACATTGGAGCACTGGAAGGGACTTCTAGGCGTTAGAATTGATACACTAAAGAGCACTGTCATACACGAAAGGATTGAGATGCTGTCATAAGCGTTAAATTAAATGCACTGGAGGAAACTGCCACAAGCGCTAACATTGAAGCACTAATGCGGACTGTCGTAAGCGTTAGAATTTATACACTAAAGAGCACTGCCATACACGAAAGGATTGAGACGCTGTCGCAAACGTCAGGAATAAGGCACTGGTAAACACTGTCATAAACGTTAAATTTAATGCACTGGAGGGCACTACCGCAAGCTTTAACATAGAAGCACTGGAGCCGGACTGTCGTAAGCGTTAGAATTGATACACTAAAAAGCACTATCATACACGGAAGAATTGAGACGCTGTCGTAAGCGTCAGGAATGAAGCACTGAAAAACACTGTCTTAAGCGTTAAATTTGATGCACTGGAGGGCACTGCCACAAGCATTAATATTAACATATACACGAAAGAATTGAGATGCTGTCATAAGCGTCAGGAATGAGGCACTTGAAAACACTATGATAAGCGTTAAATTTGATACACTGGAGGGTACTGCCGCAAACTTTAACATTGAAGCACTGGAGAGGACTGTCATAAGCGTTAAATTTGATGCACTGGAGGACACTGTCGCAAGCGTTAACATTAAAGCACTGGAGGGCACTGCCACAAGCGTTAACATTAAAGCACTAGAGCGTTCTGTCATACACGAAAGGATTGAGATGCTGTCATAAGCGTCAGGAATGAGGCACTTGAAAACACTGTCATAAGCGTTAAATTTGATGCACTGGAGGGCACTGCCGCAATCTTTAACATTGAAGCACTGGATGGGACTGTCGTTAGCGTTAGAATTGATACACAAAAGAGCACTGTCATACACGAAAGAATTCAGATGCTGTCGTAAGCGTCAGGAATGACGCACAGGAAAACACTGTCATATGCGTTAAATTTGATGCACTGGAGGGCACTGCTGCAAGCTTTAACATTGTAGCACTGGAGGGCACTACCGCAAGCGGAAATATTGTAGCACTGGAGCCGGACTAACGGAAGCGTTAGAATTGATACACTAAAGAGCATTGTCACACGAAAGGATTGAGACGCTGTCGAAAGCGTCAGGAATGAAGCACCGGAAAACACTGTCATAAGCGTTAAACTTGATGCACTGGAGGACACTACCGCAAGCGGAAACATTGTAGCACTGGAGCCGGACTGTCGTAAGCGTTAGAATTGATACACTAAAGAGCACTGTCACAAAAAAGGATTGAAACGCTGTCGTAAGCGTCAGGAATGAGGCACTAAAAACACTGTCATAAGCGTTAAATTTGATACACTGGAGGAGGGCACTGCTGCAAACTTTAACATTGAAGCACTGGAAGGGACTTTTAGGCGTTAGAATTGATACACTAAAGAGCACTGTCATACACGAAAGGGTTGAGATGCTGTCATAAGCGTTAAATTAAATGCACTGGAGGACACTGCATCAAGCGCTAACATTGAAGCACTAGAGCGGACTGTCGTAAGCGTTAGAATTTATACACTAAAGAGCACTGCCATACACGAAAGGATTGAGACGCTGTCGTAAACGTCAGGAATAAGGCAATGGTAAACACTGTCATAAGCGTTAAATTTAATGCACTGGAGGGCACTGCCGCAAGCTTTAACATAGAAGCACTGGAGCCGGACTGTCGTAAGCGTTAGAATTGATACACTAAAGAGTACTGCCACACGAAAGGATTGAGACGCAGTCGTAAGCGTCAGGAATGAGGCACTGGAAAACACTGTCATAAGCGTTAAATTATAAACTGGAGGGTATTGCCGCAAGGTTTAACATTGAAGCACTGGAGCCGGACTGTCTAAAGCGTTAGAATTGATACACTAAAGAGTACTGCCACACGAAAGGATTGAGACGCTGTCGTAAGCGTCAGGAATGAGGCACTGGAAAACACTGTCATAAGCGTTAAATTATAAACTGGAGGGCATTGCCGCAAACTATAACATTGAAGCACTGGAGGCGGCTGTCGTAAGCGTTAGAATTGATACACTAAAGAGCACTATCATACACGAAAGAATTGAGACGCTGTCGTAAGCGTCAGGGATGAAGCACTGGAAAACACTGTCTTAAGCGTTAAATTTGATGCACTGGAGGGCACTGCCACACGCATTAATATTAACATATACACGAAAGAATTGAGATGCTGTCATAAGCGTCAGGAATGAGGCACTTGAAAACACTATGATAAGCGTTAAATTTGATACACTGGAGGGTACTGCCGCAAACTTTAACATTGAAGCACTGGAGAGGACTGTCATAAGCGTTAAATTTGATGCACTGGAGGACACTGTCGCAAGCGTTAACATTAAAGCACTGGAGGGCACTGCCACAAGCGTTTACATTAAAGCACTAGAGCGTTCTGTCATACACGAAAGGATTGAGATGCTGTCATAAGCGTCAGGAATGAGGCACTTGAAAACACTGTCATAAGCGTTAAATTTGATGCACTGGAGGGCACTGCCGCAATCTTTAACATTGAAGCACTGGATGGGACTGTCGTTAGCGTTAGAATTGATACACAAAAGAGCACTGTCATACACGAAAGAATTCAGATGCTGTCGTAAGCGTCAGGAATGACGCACAGGAAAACACTGTCATATGCGTTAAATTTGATGCACTGGAGGGCACTGCTGCAAGCTTTAACATTGTAGCACTGGAGGGCACTACCGCAAGCGGAAATATTGTAGCACTGGAGCCGGACTAACGGAAGCGTTAGAATTGATACACTAAAGAGCATTGTCACACGAAAGAATTGAGACGCTGTCGAAAGCGTCAGGAATGAAGCACCGGAAAACACTGTCATAAGCGTTAAACTTGATGCACTGGAGGACACTACCGCAAGCGGAAACATTGTAGCACTGGAGCCGGACTGTCGTAAGCGTTAGAATTGATACACTAAAGAGCACTGTCACAAAAAAGGATTGAAACGCTGTCGTAAGCGTCAGGAATGAGGCACTAAAAACACTGTCATAAGCGTTAAATTTGATACACTGGAGGAGGGCACTGCTGCAAACTTTAACATTGAAGCACTGGAAGGGACTTTTAGGCGTTAGAATTGATACACTAAAGAGCACTGTCATACACGAAAGGGTTGAGATGCTGTCATAAGCGTTAAATTAAATGCACTGGAGGACACTGCATCAAGCGCTAACATTGAAGCACTAGAGCGGACTGTCGTAAGCGTTAGAATTTATACACTAAAGAGCACTGCCATACACGAAAGGATTGAGACGCTGTCGTAAACGTCAGGAATAAGGCAATGGTAAACACTGTCATAAGCGTTAAATTTAATGCACTGGAGGGCACTGCCGCAAGCTTTAACATAGAAGCACTGGAGCCGGACTGTCGTAAGCGTTAGAATTGATACACTAAAGAGTACTGCCACACGAAAGGATTGAGACGCAGTCGTAAGCGTCAGGAATGAGGCACTGGAAAACACTGTCATAAGCGTTAAATTATAAACTGGAGGGTATTGCCGCAAGGTTTAACATTGAAGCACTGGAGCCGGACTGTCTAAAGCGTTAGAATTGATACACTAAAGAGTACTGCCACACGAAAGGATTGAGACGCTGTCGTAAGCGTCAGGAATGAGGCACTGGAAAACACTGTCATAAGCGTTAAATTATAAACTGGAGGGCATTGCCGCAAACTATAACATTGAAGCACTGGAGGCGGCTGTCGTAAGCGTTAGAATTGATACACTAAAGAGCACTATCATACACGAAAGAATTGAGACGCTGTCGTAAGCGTCAGGGATGAAGCACTGGAAAACACTGTCTTAAGCGTTAAATTTGATGCACTGGAGGGCACTGCCACACGCATTAATATTAACATATACACGAAAGAATTGAGATGCTGTCATAAGCGTCAGGAATGAGGCACTTGAAAACACTATGATAAGCGTTAAATTTGATACACTGGAGGGTACTGCCGCAAACTTTAACATTGAAGCACTGGAGAGGACTGTCATAAGCGTTAAATTTGATGCACTGGAGGACACTGTCGCAAGCGTTAACATTAAAGCACTGGAGGGCACTGCCACAAGCGTTAACATTAAAGCACTAGAGCGTTCTGTCATACACGAAAGGATTGAGATGCTGTCATAAGCGTCAGGAATGAGGCACTTGAAAACACTGTCATAAGCGTTAAATTTGATGCACTGGAGGGCACTGCCGCAATCTTTAACATTGAAGCACTGGATGGGACTGTCGTTAGCGTTAGAATTGATACACAAAAGAGCACTGTCATACACGAAAGAATTCAGATGCTGTCGTAAGCGTCAGGAATGACGCACAGGAAAACACTGTCATATGCGTTAAATTTGATGCACTGGAGGGCACTGCTGCAAGCTTTAACATTGTAGCACTGGAGGGCACTACCGCAAGCGGAAATATTGTAGCACTGGAGCCGGACTAACGGAAGCGTTAGAATTGATACACTAAAGAGCATTGTCACACGAAAGAATTGAGACGCTGTCGAAAGCGTCAGGAATGAAGCACCGGAAAACACTGTCATAAGCGTTAAACTTGATGCACTGGAGGACACTACCGCAAGCGGAAACATTGTAGCACTGGAGCCGGACTGTCGTAAGCGTTAGAATTGATACACTAAAGAGCACTGTCACAAAAAAGGATTGAAACGCTGTCGTAAGCGTCAGGAATGAGGCACTAAAAACACTGTCATAAGCGTTAAATTTGATACACTGGAGAAGGGCACTGCTGCAAACTTTAACATTGAAGCACTGGAAGGGACTTTTAGGCGTTAGAATTGATACACTAAAGAGCACTGTCATACACGAAAGGGTTGAGATGCTGTCATAAGCGTTAAATTAAATGCACTGGAGGACACTGCATCAAGCGCTAACATTGAAGCACTAGAGCGGACTGTCGTAAGCGTTAGAATTTATACACTAAAGAGCACTGCCATACACGAAAGGATTGAGACGCTGTCGTAAACGTCAGGAATAAGGCAATGGTAAACACTGTCATAAGCGTTAAATTTAATGCACTGGAGGGCACTGCCGCAAGCTTTAACATAGAAGCACTGGAGCCGGACTGTCGTAAGCGTTAGAATTGATACACTAAAGAGTACTGCCACACGAAAGGATTGAGACGCAGTCGTAAGCGTCAGGAATGAGGCACTGGAAAACACTGTCATAAGCGTTAAATTATAAACTGGAGGGTATTGCCGCAAGGTTTAACATTGAAGCACTGGAGCCGGACTGTCTAAAGCGTTAGAATTGATACACTAAAGAGTACTGCCACACGAAAGGATTGAGACGCTGTCGTAAGCGTCAGGAATGAGGCACTGGAAAACACTGTCATAAGCGTTAAATTATAAACTGGAGGGCATTGCCGCAAACTATAACATTGAAGCACTGGAGGCGGCTGTCGTAAGCGTTAGAATTGATACACTAAAGAGCACTATCATACACGAAAGAATTGAGACGCTGTCGTAAGCGTCAGGGATGAAGCACTGGAAAACACTGTCTTAAGCGTTAAATTTGATGCACTGGAGGGCACTGCCACACGCATTAATATTAACATATACACGAAAGAATTGAGATGCTGTCATAAGCGTCAGGAATGAGGCACTTGAAAACACTATGATAAGCGTTAAATTTGATACACTGGAGGGTACTGCCGCAAACTTTAACATTGAAGCACTGGAGAGGACTGTCATAAGCGTTAAATTTGATGCACTGGAGGACACTGTCGCAAGCGTTAACATTAAAGCACTGGAGGGCACTGCCACAAGCGTTAACATTAAAGCACTAGAGCGTTATGTCATACACGAAAGGATTGAGATGCTGTCATAAGCGTCAGGAATGAGGCACTTGAAAACACTGTCATAAGCGTTAAATTTGATGCACTGGAGGGCACTGCCGCAATCTTTAACATTGAAGCACTGGATGGGACTGTCGTAAGCGTTAGAATTGATACACAAAAGAGCACTGTCATACACGAAAGAATTCAGATGCTGTCGTAAGCGTCAGGAATGACGCACAGGAAAACACTGTCATATGCGTTAAATTTGATGCACTGGAGGGCACTGCTGCAAGCTTTAACATTGTAGCACTGGAGGGCACTACCGCAAGCGGAAATATTGTAGCACTGGAGCCGGACTAACGGAAGCGTTAGAATTGATACACTAAAGAGCATTGTCACACGAAAGGATTGAGACGCTGTCGAAAGCGTCAGGAATGAAGCACCGGAAAACACTGTCATAAGCGTTAAACTTGATGCACTGGAGGACACTACCGCAAGCGGAAACATTGTAGCACTGGAGCCGGACTGTCGTAAGCGTTAGAATTGATACACTAAAGAGCACTGTCACAAAAAAGGATTGAAACGCTGTCGTAAGCGTCAGGAATGAGGCACTAAAAACACTGTCATAAGCGTTAAATTTGATACACTGGAGGAGGGCACTGCTGCAAACTTTAACATTGAAGCACTGGAAGGGACTTTTAGGCGTTAGAATTGATACACTAAAGAGCACTGTCATACACGAAAGGGTTGAGATGCTGTCATAAGCGTTAAATTAAATGCACTGGAGGACACTGCATCAAGCGCTAACATTGAAGCACTAGAGCGGACTGTCGTAAGCGTTAGAATTTATACACTAAAGAGCACTGCCATACACGAAAGGATTGAGACGCTGTCGTAAACGTCAGGAATAAGGCAATGGTAAACACTGTCATAAGCGTTAAATTTAATGCACTGGAGGGCACTGCCGCAAGCTTTAACATAGAAGCACTGGATGGGACTGTCGTAAGCGTTAGAATTGATACACAAAAGAGCACTGTCATACACGAAAGAATTCAGATGCTGTCGTAAGCGTCAGGAATGACGCACAGGAAAACACTGTCATATGCGTTAAATTTGATGCACTGGAGGGCACTGCTGCAAGCTTTAACATTGTAGCACTGGAGGGCACTACCGCAAGCTGAAATATTGTAGCACTGGAGCCGGACTAACGGAAGCGTTATAATTGATACACTAAAGAGCATTGTCACACGAAAGGATTGAGACGCTGTCGAAAGCGTCAGGAATGAAGCACCGGAAAACACTGTCATAAGCGTTAAACTTGATGCACTGGAGGACACTACCGCAAGCGGAAACATTGTAGCACTGGAGCCGGACTGTCGTAAGCGTTAGAATTGATACACTAAAGAGCACTGTCACAAAAAAGGATTGAAACGCTGTCGTAAGCGTCAGGAATGAGGCACTAAAAACACTGTCATAAGCGTTAAATTTGATACACTGGAGGAGGGCACTGCTGCAAACTTTAACATTGAAGCACTGGAAGGGACTTTTAGGCGTTAGAATTGATACACTAAAGAGCACTGTCATACACGAAAGGGTTGAGATGCTGTCATAAGCGTTAAATTAAATGCACTGGAGGACACTGCATCAAGCGCTAACATTGAAGCACTAGAGCGGACTGTCGTAAGCGTTAGAATTTATACACTAAAGAGCACTGCCATACACGAAAGGATTGAGACGCTGTCGTAAACGTCAGGAATAAGGCAATGGTAAACACTGTCATAAGCGTTAAATTTAATGCACTGGAGGGCACTGCCGCAAGCTTTAACATAGAAGCACTGGAGCCGGACTGTCGTAAGCGTTAGAATTGATACACTAAAGAGTACTGCCACACGAAAGGATTGAGACGCAGTCGTAAGCGTCAGGAATGAGGCACTGGAAAACACTGTCATAAGCGTTAAATTATAAACTGGAGGGCATTGCCGCAAACTATAACATTGAAGCACTGGAGGCGGCTGTCGTAAGCGTTAGAATTGATACACTAAAGAGCACTATCATACACGAAAGAATTGAGACGCTGTCGTAAGCGTCAGGGATGAAGCACTGGAAAACACTGTCTTAAGCGTTAAATTTGATGCACTGGAGGGCACTGCCACACGCATTAATATTAACATATACACGAAAGAATTGAGATGCTGTCATAAGCGTCAGGAATGAGGCACTGGAAAACACTATGATAAGCGTTAAATTTGATACACTGGAGGGTACTGCCGCAAACTTTAACATTGAAGCACTGGAGAGGACTGTCATAAGCGTTAAATTTGATGCACTGGAGGACACTGTCGCAAGCGTTAACATTAAAGCACTGGAGGGCACTGCCACAAGCGTTAACATTAAAGCACTAGAGCGTTCTGTCATACACGAAAGGATTGAGATGCTGTCATAAGCGTCAGGAATGAGGCACTTGAAAACACTGTCATAAGCGTTAAATTTGATGCACTGGAGGGCACTGCCGCAAGCGGAAACATTGTAGCACTAGAGCCAGACTGTCGTAAGAGTTAAAATTGATACACTAAAGAGCACTGTCACAAGAAAGGATTGAAACGCTGTCGTAAGCGTCAGGAATGAGGCACTAAAAACACTGTCATAAGCGTTAAATTTGATACACTGGAGGAGGGCACTGCCGCAAACTTTAACATTGAAGCACTGGAGGGGACTGTCGTAAGCGTTAGAATTGATACACTAAAGAGCACTGTCACAAGAAAGGATTGAAACGCTGTCGTAAGCGTCAGGAATGAGGCACTAAAAACACTGTCATAAGCGTTAAATTTGATACACTGGAGGAGGGCACTGCCGCAAACTTTAACATTGAAGCACTGGAGAGGACTGTCATAAGCGTTAAATTTGATGCACTGGAGGGCACTGCCGCAAACTTTAACATTGAAGCACTGGAGGGGACTGTCGTAAGCGTTAGAATTGATACACTAAAGAGCACTGTCATACGAAAGGATTGAGATGCTATCGTAAGCGTCAGAAATAACGCACTGGAAAACAATGTCATTAGCGTTAAATTTGATGCACTGGAGGACACTATCGCAAGCCTTAACATTAAGGCACTGGAGTGCACTGCCACAAGCATTAACATGAAAGCACTAGAGTGGACTGTCATACATGAAAGGATTGAGATGCTGTCATAAGCGTCACGAATGAAGCACTGGAAAACACTGTCATAAGCGTTAAATTTGATGCACTGGAGGGCACTGCCCTCCAGCACTACCGCAAGCGGAAACGTTGTAGCACTGAAGCCGGACTATCGGAAGCGTTAGAATTGATACACTAAAGAGTACTGCCACACGACAGGATTGAGACGCTGTCGTAAGCGTCAGGAATGAGGCACTGGAAAACACTGTCATAGGCGTTAAATTATAAACTGGAGGGCATTGCCGCAAACTATAACATTGAAGCACTGGAGGCGGCTGTCGTAAGCGTTAGAATTGATACACTAAAGAGCACTATCATACACGAAAGAATTGAGACGCTGTCGTAAGCGTCAGGGATGAAGCACTGGAAAACACTGTCTTAAGCGTTAAATTTGATGCACTGGAGGGCACTGCCACACGCATTAATATTAACATATACACGAAAGAATTGAGATGCTGTCATAAGCGTCAGGAATGAGGCACTTGAAAACACTATGATAAGCGTTAAATTTGATACACTGGAGGGTACTGCCGCAAACTTTAACATTGAAGCACTGGAGAGGACTGTCATAAGCGTTAAATTTGATGCACTGGAGGACACTGTCGCAAGCGTTAACATTAAAGCACTGGAGGGCACTGCCACAAGCGTTAACATTAAAGCACTAGAGCGTTCTGTCATACACGAAAGGATTGAGATGCTGTCATAAGCGTCAGGAATGAGGCACTTGAAAACACTGTCATAAGCGTTAAATTTGATGCACTGGAGGGCACTGCCGCAATCTTTAACATTGAAGCACTGGATGGGACTGTCGTAAGCGTTAGAATTGATACACAAAAGAACACTGTCTTACACGACAGGATTGAGATGCTGTCGTAAGCGTCAGGAATGACGCACAGGAAAACACTGTCATAAGCGTTAAATTTGATGCACTGGAGGGCACTACCGCAAGCGGAAACATTGTAGCACTGGAGCCAGACTGTCGTAAGAGTTAAAATTGATACACTAAAGAGCACTGTCACAAGAAAGGATTGAAACGCTGTCGTAAGCGTCAGGAATGAGGCACTAAAAACACTGTCATAAGCGTTAAATTTGATACACTGGAGGAGGGCACTGCCGCAAACTTTAACATTGAAGCACTGGAGAGGACTGTCATAAGCGTTAAATTTGATGCACTGGAGGGCACTGCCGCAAACTTTAACATTGAAGCACTGGAGGGGACTGTCGTAAGCGTTAGAATTGATACACTAAAGAGCACTGTCATACGAAAGGATTGAGATGCTATCGTAAGCGTCAGAAATAACGCACTGGAAAACAATGTCATTAGCGTTAAATTTGATGCACTGGAGGACACTATCGCAAGCCTTAACATTAAGGCACTGGAGTGCACTGCCACAAGCATTAACATGAAAGCACTAGAGTGGACTGTCATACATGAAAGGATTGAGATGCTGTCATAAGCGTCACGAATGAAGCACTGGAAAACACTGTCATAAGCGTTAAATTTGATGCACTGGAGGGCACTGCCCTCCAGCACTACCGCAAGCGGAAACGTTGTAGCACTGAAGCCGGACTATCGGAAGCGTTAGAATTGATACACTAAAGAGTACTGCCACACGACAGGATTGAGACGCTGTCGTAAGCGTCAGGAATGAGGCACTGGAAAACACTGTCATAGGCGTTCAATTATGAACTGGAGGGCTTTGCCGCAAACTTTAACATTGAAGCACTGGAGGCGGCTGTCGTTAGCGTTAGAATTGATACACTAAAGAGCACTATCATACACGGAAGAATTGAGACGCTGTCGTAAGCGTCAGGAATGAAGCACAGGAAAACACTGTCATAAGCGTTAAATTTGATGCACTGGAGGGCACTGCTGCTAGCTTTAACATTGTAGCACTGGAGGGCACTACCGCAAGCGGAAATATTGTAGCACTGGAGCCGGACTGTGGGAAGCGTTAGAATTGATTCACTAAAGAGCACTGTCACACGAAAGGATTGAGACGCTGTCGTAAGCGTCAGGAATGAAGCACTGGAAAACACTGTCATAAGCGTTAAACTTGATGCACTGAAGGGCACTACCGCAAGCGGAAACATTGTGGCACTGGAGCCGGACTGTCGTAAGCGTTAGAATTGATATACTAAAGAGCACTGTCACAAGAAAAAATTGAGACGCTGTCGTAAGCGTCAGGAATGAGGCACTAAGAAACACTGTCATAAGCGTTAAATATGATACACTGGAGGGCACTGCCGCAAACTTTAACATTGAAGCACTGGAGAGGACTGTCATAAGCGTTAAATTTGATGCACTGGAGGGCGTTAGAATTGATACACTAAAGAGCACTGTCATATGAAAAGATTGAGATGCTATCGTAAGCGTCAGGAATAACGCACTGGAAAACAATGTCATTAGCGTAAAATTTGATGCACTGGAGGACACTGTCACAAGCGTTAACATTAAAGCACTGGAGGGCACTGCCACAAGCGTTAACATTGAAGCACTAGAGCGTACTGTCATACACAAAAGGATTGAGATGCTGTCATAAGCGTCAGGAATGAGGCACTTGGAAACACGGTCGTAAGCGTTAAAATTGATGCACTGGAGAGCACTGCCACAAGCTTTAACATTGAAGCACCGAATGGGACTGTCGTAAGCGTTAGAATTGATACACTAAAGAGCAGTGTCATAAACGACAGGATTGAGATGCTGTCGTAAGCGTCAGGAATGACGCACTGGAAAACACTGTCATAAGCGTTAAATTTGATACACTGGAGGGCACTGCCGCAAACTTTAACATTGAAGCACTGGAGAGGACTGTCATAAGCGTTAAATTTGATGCACTGGAGGGCACTACCGCAAGCGGAAACATTGTAGCACTGGAGCCGGACTGTCGTAAGCGTTAGAATTGATACACTAAAGAGCACTGTCACACGAAAAGATTGAGACGCTGTCGTTAGCGTCCGGAATGATGCACTTGAAAACACTGTCATAAGCGTTAAATTTTATGCACTGGAGGGCATTGCCGCAAGCTTTAACATTGAAGCACTGGAGGGAACTGTCGTAAGCGTTAGAATTGATACACTGAAGAGCACTGTCAAACACGAAAGGATTGAGATGCTGTTGTAAGCGGCAGGAATGAGGCACTGGAAAACACTGTCATAAGCGTCAAAATGATGCACTGGAGGACACTGCCGCATTGAAGCATTGCAGGGCTTTTGTATGAACAAACAATGAGAATACAAAAAACAGATTGAATTTACTTACTCCTCTGTGCTGTAAAGCTAATGTTTCGCCGTAGATTCAAGGTTTTATCATCAGCGACACCAAGTAGTGGTCCTTTTTTTCGACATTACAATGCAGCATTTTCAAACTGCTGAAGCAATGAAGTATCGCGTTTATCACAACACACAAACGGTTCGCCTATGACAACTACCTGGAAAGTTAAAGAAAACTGTCGTAAGTGTTAAGATTGGTGCACTGGAGGGCTCTGTCACACATGTTATGATTAAGGCCCTGCCATAGGTGCCAAGTTTCAGGCAGGAGGTGGTAAGCTTTGGTATTGGAGTACTGGAAGGCACTATCATAAACCTTGCAATTGAAGCACTAGCAGCTACTTTCGTAAGTGTTAATGCACTAGAGGGCACTGCCATAAGTGCCAGGTGTCAGGCACTGAAGAGCACTATTGTAAGCTTCGAGATTTGGGCACTGGAGAGCACTGTCTTTCGCGTTAGGATTTGCGCATTGGAAGGTAGTCGTAAGTGTTAGGATTGAGGCACTGAAAAACACTGTCATAAGCGTTAAATTAGATACACTGGAGGGTACTGCCGCAAGCTTTAATATTAAAGCACTAGAGTGGACTGTCATACACGAAAGGATTGAGATGCTGTCATAAGCGTCTGGAATGAGGCACTTGAAAACACTGTGATAAGCGTTAAATTTGATACACTGGAGGGCACTGCTGCAAGCTTTAACATTGTAGCACTGGAGGGCACTACCGCAAGCGGAAATATTGTAGCACTGGAGCCGGACTGTCGGAAGCGTTAGAATTGATACACTAAAGAGCACTGTCACACGGAAGGATTGAGACGCTGTCGTAAACGTCAGGAATGAAGCACTGGAAAACACTGTCATAAGCGTTAAATTTGATACACTGGAGGAGGGCACTGCTGCAAACTTTAACATTGAAGCACTGGAAGGGACTTTTAGGCGTTAGAATTGATACACTAAAGAGCACTGTCATACACGAAAGGGTTGAGATGCTGTCATAAGCGTTAAATTAAATGCACTGGAGGACACTGTCATAAGCGTTAAATTTTATGCACTGGAGGGCATTGCCGCAAGCTTTAACATTGAAGCACTGGAGGGAACTGCCACAAGCGTGAACATTGAAGCACTAGAGCGTACTGTCATACACGAAAGGATTGAGATGCTGTCATAAGCGTCAGGAATGAGGCACTTGAAAACACTGTCATAAGCGTTAAATTTGATGCACTGGAGGACACTGTCGCAAGCGTTTACATTAAAGCACTGGAGGGCACTGCCAGAAGCGTTAACATTGAAGCACTAGAGCGTACTGTCATACACGAAAGGATTGAAATGCTGTCATAAGCGTCAGGAATGAGGCACTTGAAAACACTGTCTTATGCGTTAAATTTGATGCACTGGAGGGCACTGCCGCAAGCTTTAACATTGAAGCACTGGATGGGACTGTCGTAAGCGTTAGAATTGATACACAAAAGAGCACTGTCATACACGACAGGATTGAGATGCTGTCGTAAGCGTCAGGAATGACGCACTGGAAAACACTGTCATAAGCGTTAAATTTGATGCACTGGAGGGCACTGCTGCAAGCTTTAACATTGTAGCACTGGAGGGCACTACCGCAAGCGGAAATATTGTAGCACTGGAGCCGGACTGTCGGAAGCGTTAGAATTGATACACTAAAGAGCACTGTCACACGGAAGGATTGAGACGCTGTCGTAAACGTCAGGAATGAAGCACTGGAAAACACTGTTATAAGCGTTAACTTGATGCACTGGAGGGCACTGCCGCAAACTTTAACATTGAAGCACTGGAGGGGACTGTCGTAAGCGTTAGAATTGATACACTAAAGAGCACTGTCACACGAAAGGATTGAGACGCTGTCGTTAGCGTCCGGAATGAGGCACTTGAAAACACTGTCATAAGCGTTAAATTTTATGCACTGGAGGGCATTGCCGCAAGCTTTAACATTGAAGCACTGGAGGGAACTGCCAAAAGCGTGAACATTGAAGCACTAGAGCGTACTGTCATACACGAAAGGATTGAGATGCTGTCATAAGCGTCAAGAATGAGGCACTTGAAAACACTGTCATAAGCGTCAAATTGATGCACTGGAGGACACTGCAGGGCTTTTGTATGAACAAACAATGAAAATACAAACAAAAGGTTGAATTAACTTACTCCACTGTGCCGTGAAGCTAATGTTTCGCCGTAGATTCAAGGTTTTATCATCAGCGACACCAAGTAGTGGTCCTTTTTTTCGATATTACAATGCAGCATTTTCAAACTGCTGAAGCAATGAAGTATCGCGTTTAACACAACACACAAACGGTTCGCTTACGCCAGCTACCTGGAAAGTTAAAGAAAACTGTCGCAAGTGTTAAGATTGATGCACTGGAGGGCTCTGTCACACATGTTATGATTAAGGCCCTGCCATAGGTGCCAAGTTTCAGGCAGGAGGTGGTAAGCTTTGGTATTGGAGTACTGGAAGGCACTATCATAAACCTTGCAATTGAAGCACTAGCAGCTACTTTCGTAAGTGTTAATGCACTAGAGGGCACTGCCATGAGTGCCAGGTGTCAGGCACTGAAGAGCACTATTGTAAGCTTCGAGATTTGGGCACTGGAGAGCACTGTCATGCGCGTTAGGATTTGCGCATTGGAAGGTAGTCGTAAGTGTTAGGATTGAGGCACTGGAGGCCACTGTTAGAAGCTTTAGAACTAAGAAGGCTCAGGAGGGCACAGTCGTATGCGTCATTGAGGCATTTGAGTGTTTTTTATAAACTTATAACAAAAATACAAAATAAACTAGTTAAATTAATACTTACTCAACTATACTGTAGAGCTAATGTTTCACCGTTTTAGTAGTACTGGTCATCATTCATGAGGCAGTCACAATGTTGCATTTTCGAACTGCAGACACTATGGAGTAACTCGTTTTCTTAAACATCTCACCCAGAACAACCACCTGGAAATTAATGATAATCATGTTATTTACTTACTAAACTAATGTTATTGTCATGTTTAACACAATTTGCCTGGAGATTTTATAGTGTTATATAATATAGTTATATACATAGTGTTGTAAAATTTGTTTTTTTATAGATTCACCTTACATTTTCAACCTTCGAAGTCCTACTAACAGTCCGATTTGAGCCAACTTGGAACCATAACGATTCCGTTTTAAAAGTGCTATCTTTAAGCAGCAACAGGTACAGTACAGGTATGATACGGGAAGCTCACTTGTCATATTAAAAAAATTGGCTAATTCAGTAACTATAGAATGAAATAAAAGGTATCTACAATGATAAAATTAATATTATAGTAAGATACTATAATATTAAAATATCTCATTTACACGTTGACTGTCCGCTAAGAAGACAGAATAGTTAACCAATTGATGTGTACCATAATAATTATGTAGTACACTGGAGAGTAAAAGGGTTATTGTTCTTTTACAGTTTCTTTAGCTGTTGATCAATATTGATGTTAATTGGTTACCTTATCATTGATGTTTACATGAAGTTGCACCGTATCCGCAGCACACAGCAGCACAGGCCCAGCTTAACAGTCAGTAACTCAGTGCCATAGTAGTTGGGACGAGTAAAATAGTGTTCTATGTCCATGTCATAAAGGTACATAGTTGCTAGGAATACAGTTCTGGTCGTCTATGAAGTCTCACCTGAAAATTTAAGAATTTGTTTATGAGAGATGAATATTTTAAACAAAGAAATAAAACACTTGTTAATAATTCATTCTTATTTATACATAATTATTCATAAAAAGTTTGCAGAATTCTGCTTGTTTGCAAACACAAAAAAGCTTAGCTTAGTATATAATACATGGAATCCCAAATACATTAGTCACTATAATACAGGCACTACAACCATCAACCAATGTATTATTACTCCCGTCCCT
This sequence comes from Abrostola tripartita, assembly GCA_905340225.1. Classification (NCBI taxonomy): domain Eukaryota; kingdom Metazoa; phylum Arthropoda; class Insecta; order Lepidoptera; family Noctuidae; genus Abrostola; species Abrostola tripartita. Next base: position 3,219,784 of record HG996486.1, read on the forward strand.
ACATTATAGAGATCTGCTACCCATTTTTTTTTTAATTAAGGCAATGACTGCCTCTTTGGTCTAGTGGTCGCTAAGCGCGACTGCTGAGCACGAGGTCCTGGGTTCAAATCCCGGGTCGGGCAAAGTGTTACTGAGTTTTTCATTAGGTAATTCTCAGTAGCAGCACGGAGTCTGGATCTGTGCCCGGTTGATGGCAATAGGCTCTCCCCCTATTACATTGGGACTTACAACATAACTGGCGAAATGTGGGTGTACTTACTACATGTACACCTGTGCCTACCCCTTCGGGAAATACAGGCGTGATGTTATGTGTGTGTGTTATGTGAATAACTGTTGCTTGAAACAGGAATTCTTACCAAAATATTACAAATAGTTATGCACAAAATTACAAGCTAATAAATGATTTGTGTAATACATAGTAGGTATGAATTGTATACACAAATATAAAGCTGCTAATTAAAAAAGTGTAGAATCGAAGTACTCCATCCCTCTTATTTATAAAAAAATACAATTTGTAAAAATATGTTTGCATATCGAAGAATAGAGATTTCAATAGACTGAATATGGGGTTTAGATAATACTAGGATGGTGAATAAGAGAGCACACTCCAGCCAGTCTAAAGATTGGCATTAGGTCAATCTAAGCCTATTTTGACAGAGTACCAGAAGTGTGAGAAGAGTGTGTATTATAAAACCTTGAAGGTACTCACCTGTATAAACAAAAACTTTATAATTTTAGGAATCCTTTAGAATGGTTTACTTAACAACCATTTGTAATACCATCTTCACTAACAAAACACCCTTAACTTTATCTCTCTAAAAGCATTCCACGCTCCGTTACGGGATTTTAAAAATGCCTTTAATAATAAAATATATACGAAATAATCCTGTAAGATTTAAATAACTTAGTAAACATAGCTGACAATATGAATAACGCCGGGTTCTAGCGACTGTTTCTGTTATGATCCTCTGCAACATCGTTGGAAATTAAGCTCGATAATGCGTTTTTAATAAAATGGCAATATTTATAGCAAATCTAGTTTAAATAAATGTAAGAAAAATCTCAGAAAAACAATGAAATGTCTACATACAAATTATTTGACATTAATTTAGCGACAGCAGACCTCAGACAAAGGAATATAATATATATGGACCGGTTATACCTACACATAACGGGTGCCTACCCTACTGTCTCGTAGGACGCAAAGCATGGCGGAAATCATAAGGGATGCTCCAGATATAATGGTCAAAGATCATCGATATCGGTCTTTTTTTTTAAATCGATTTTATGTTATGAACTGACTTTTAAAAAGTGGGTTACATGTTGGTTTACATATTTTTTGGGATACCCGTACCTGTAAAGAATGTAACTTCTAAGTCAACAAAATCAAAAGATACTTTACATTAGAGAATTTCGGCAAAATGAAACAAGTTGAAATAGTTAATTATTATAATTTAACCAGTTTTTTACGCGGAACTCGTTACGAAGTTAAAGCCATACAGATCGACCGCTATTTATTTATTACTATCAGTATCTATCAGGTTTTAATGTTATAGCTTATCACGGCTGGTCTGCAAATAGGCGCGCACGTGAAACGCGTCTGATATCTCCCTACCTACAGTCTCCCTACTTAAAATACTTATTACTTATGTTTAGCCAAATTTGGTTAGACTGGAGAGCGACAAAAGTTGTAACAAGGGCTCGGAAGACTTTGTATAGTTAGGTATTATACCAACTAGGTTTAATCATTGCCCTTACATATAAACAAGTACCTAAGTTGTAGAGGTAGTAGAAAAAAAGGCATGTTATGTTATCATTTAATAAACAAAACAACCTAAATAGAAATGAATAATGTTAGGTAAAGAAAACTTCGGTGCGACACTTTATCGTTTATTTTCTTTCCATTGAACCTGCACCTTAAATCTATATAAGTTTTTATAACACTTTTAATGAGCAATAATCGGTGATTTATATTATGTTCGACATTATTTTCAGTATAAAATAGATGTCAGTGTTATGAAATTGAACGATAAATTGTAATTATGTATAAATAATAACGCTCTGGTACGTTTGTTGTAATTAAAGAAGCTTGATAATATTTTCTGATTTTTTTAAATAATATTACGGACACCATGCACCATGAGATGCGTAAACTAGGCCGCCTCTATGCTTGTCATATGAAGTCGTAACTTCATATGAAAAGCATAGAGGCGGCCTAGCTTTTGGCGAGAGAAAGTGCAATGTCAAGGCGAACTTCCGGATTTCTTCTGAATATTTTTGTTGCAAAGGTAATCCTCTGGTATTTATACTGGTTTATTTAAATAAATCTACTTCGACAGTTTTGATCAGAAACATGACATCATCATCATGACCAATATCGTAGCGTGTTAAAATAAAAGTGAAAAAGTTAAAATTTTTATCGATTACATAATAAATAAATCGATATATTTTAGTTTTCTAAGCCAAATACTGTAGGAAATAATCGTTTAAGGTATACAATTTCTTATGAGTCAAATGGCCTATTATTCACATGCGTTTTTACTTAATTAATTTAACATTTTAAACTAAAAATATATAGCTGGGCAGCACTCGTGCTGTCAACCCATTTCTGCATTATCACTATTTTTGACACATCACTGAATTACACCTAAGAGAATATATTCACTACATTTTATTAACACGGCGAAATCATTGCTAGATTAAAAAAAAAGTCATAACCATAGTTGCACAGATAAAACACGATTAACTGTATAAAATATTTTTACAAGAAATATTTGTGCATAGTTCTCGTTTGGATGCTTAAATTATTAACTTATTGTGGTATAATATTTTTTAAATAGTTTTAGGTTTACATTGCAGTGTTTTGCTACATTTTTGGGTTAGAGATGAGAGTCATCTAGTGTCAATATAAAAGAAAAAATAGTTACTGTTGTTTGAAGCGTGCTTGACAGATGGCGCATGGCGTAGCGGTTTGGTTTTATCTGATTCACAACTCCAAAGGGCATGACCAATTTCTGTATGAACGTGTATGGATTGTTATTAAAGTTAGATTGAATTGTAGAGAGAACCAATTATTTTTGGTGTTTATATTTGTTAATTTAGGCTCATAAAATAACTCAAATAACTTGTATTTACAGCAGATCAGACGTAAACAGTTTCATTATTCCTCTTTAGATCGCTTGCAAAGAGTGTTTAGATCATGATTTTGCTATTATAAACTTGTAGGCGCTTTAATATAGTGAGCAGTTGTGATATAAGGTATTACGGTAAACTAATATGAGTCGATATAGTTTTAATACTACTAGGTATTAAAACAAAGTAATTATCACCACCACCACCTAAATTATTAATTGATTGATTTATTTATTTGCAAAAACATGAATACCATAAGGAACGATGCCAGATCCGGACCCAGCAGTTTAAAGAAAATTTAAGTCAATAAAAATAATTGTAATTAATAAAGGACCTACATATTCATAGTAATTTGTTTTTCTTTAGAACTTGCGGATTACAAATCAATTTTAAAAGGAATTCAACCCCGGAAATTCCCATTTCGCATACTCTTACATAATCTGCGTTCCTTGTTACGCATGAAAATAAGTAAAAAAGTTTTATTTATGTACCTCTATAAGAAACATCATAATATTACATAATATATTATTAATTAAAGATTATAATAATGCGTAACGTATAATACGATATTGGCAGGTTATATGTATAAATCATTACTGAATAAGCAAATAATTTAAAAAATCAAGTTGTATTACAATTATAGTGAACTTATGTAGCATCTATGCATGGTAAGGAACGTTCATTATTATATTTTACATTCTTTATTACACTTTTGTCTACCCCTTCGGAGAATACAGGCGTGATGTTATATTATGAAGATATAACGTCCATTATGGTGGAAGTTATCAAACGGTATTTAGAATTCTTCTTCTTATCGTATGGTTGATGAACAACCTGGTGTCAGAGTTTAAACCACCTGTAGGCCTCTGACATGACTTTACACACCGTTGAAAAAACTCTCAGGTATGCCGGTTTCCTCACGATGTTTTCCTTCACCGTTTTTAGCAACTGATAACTAATTTTTTGTACGCACATGAATTTGAAAAGACATTGGTGCGTGCCGGGATTTGAACTTGCGACCTTTGACTTGGCAGTCCAACGGTCATACCACTCGGCTGAATTTTGAATTGATCTTGCATTACATAACATCTTGAAATAAAAACTGACCAGTCCAGAGAGTTAACAAACTACGTATTTATACATTTTTCTATTTTTATTTTACAATGATATTTACAACTTATGAGTACATGGAATGTACTTTTTCGGTCATGTCCTTTGATTTTTCTGTCCCAGGGTCTAATAATCTGTGATTTCTTGTTTGCCAAATTTTTTACTTTTTAGAGAAAAAAGGTTGTTCTCGTTTTCCTGGTTTTACACTATCTCCGCACTAAACACTGATTCATTAATTTGAAAGCAATACTTAACCCAGCTGCTATTTTTCACGAAAGTGATAAAGTTCCATACCAATAATAATTGATATAATTGTTTAGGTACCTTCATTACAGAACATTACCAGCCCCTTCAGGGAGTAATCATAATTTTAACACCATCATCCACGTTCACACGATGGATAAGTAGTGTCAAAATCCTAATGTAATAGGAGGCAATACTCAACAGGAGGCAATCCTATTGCCGTTAATCGGGCACAAATCCAAACTTCTGCTGTTACTAAGAATCCTATATTGGGAAAACCCAATAATATTTTGCCTAACCTGGGAATCGGGTTCAGGCCTCTCGGACAGCAGTCGCGCTTTCCGACAACTAGACTAGCAGTGGGTCAATTCGACGCTAACGATTTTTGTATCGACCCATCGAAAATCGTTTTTATCGAAAGCACATGGCTATTGCACTGCTCGTGAACGTCCTAAGTTACAAGAATTGACCTACAGGCCAGAGGTTAGAATAAATTCTAAAACTGTGATTTATTGCAATGTTCATTTTATGACTTTATCTTAATCTATGTTAATGACAATTAATCGTCTATAACATTTTATAATAGGCCAATCCAAGGGAATTTATTGATTGACAGGATGTAACTGTATAAAACTAGTTATTTTAACGATGTTTGCGTAGCGCCGTCCTTGTGTTTATCTTTACTTCACTTTTAAACATGTGGTTGATAATAGCCTTGAGATGGAATCTCGTAGTACTCCCTCTCCACAAGTAGGGGTTTTGGGGAGCTCTCCACTGATGAGCTGGCTGAATGAACAAACAGTTCCCATGTACGCTACGTACGCAACACATTATGATATCCGGCCACTTGATTTGGTATGAAAATCCATGACATATAGACACAGGTCTTATGCATCATCGCATAGGACTAGTGTGTCGTTAACATAATGCGTTGCGTACGTGAGACCAGTGTTTCTCTACCATAAACCTATCTGGTGGTTTGAGCCGCAGGAGCCCAGTAGGCACCCATGTACATTTACTATTTGGCCAAAAACACGTCTGATCTAAGCTCTACCAGCTTTCTATACCGCTATCCAGATGCTGGGCACTTACTGACTGCTGCCCTTACCATAAACTCTTAAAGCAGGACAGTTTACGATGTGTAAGCGGGACGCCGCTACGTGCAGTGTAATTCTGCGTCACGCTACCACAACGTAAACTGCCCTGCTTTAAGAGTTCATGGTAAGGGGGCTGATATTGTTTTGTTAGATTGGCTGACAGTATTTTAGGTTTCTGGTTACCCATAACGGCCGTAACGACTGCAGTTAACAAAGATCTATAATTTAAAGCCAAAGCCGTAAGCATAAGGTGCATCATATGTTAATTTTTTATCCATAGTGCATTTACAATCTGACCGCGGCATTGACTACAATTAACGGTCACGATGTATCTAAAAAAAATGTGACGATTAATCGCAAGGATACACTGACGATCGAACGTTACGACATTCAATCTTCGATATCGTCCGATAACGACGTTTACAGTACAATACACTATTGATCTGTCCTCTCAATCAATCTGAAGCGACGAATCGCATCGTATATGGCGCCGTGAAACGTGCGGCTTTTACTAAGTCAGGATCTCCCTAGTTCGAATCCGCGATATATATCTAATATTAACGAACTGAAATAAAGCCTATGAAGATTTAAATAAACATTTCTGAAAGTCTAGAATATAATTTGGGATTAAGGTAAATGTTTGTAAATAAAGCAAGTGCAAAATAAATAAAACTGTAATTTTTAAATTAACTGCGAGATAGAATGTATAATGTAAACGCTTAGAAAGACTTCGTTGATGGAGAGAATTCTGAAACCTACGTTTTGTGTGTTAATGGGTTTAGGTAACAGTGCCCGGGCTATATAGACTTATACCAATAACACGCGCCAGGAATCCGAATCGCAAGCTAAAGTCAGCATTCCGAGATTCTATTTATTTACAGAGTTGAAAACATTAATGTGTATGTATGTTCCCTATGGGCTCCAAAATGACTGGAGGAAAATTGAGGAAGTTTTCAGGCAATCTACAGATTCGCCCAGTGGGTGACGTTGTGAAGTATTAACACAGTCATGCCATTTTTTTAATAAAAAATAGTTCTATAAAAACCTTAATCGGAGCACTTTAAAATTCAGTATTTTATCATAATGAGTGACGTGGTAGGTCTTTCGTTCGTGGAACATTCGTGAATTTAATGTTAACTTACTAAACTAACCGGAAATTATATGTTTCCTTAACTATATAACTATCTGAAATACCCGAAAATTATTTTTTTCCTTAACTATAATTAGTTAAATGGACTATGTGTAAGTACAATTCAATTAATTATTTTACCCTTACGTATATTGAAAGGTACCTAATATTTTCTCGTTTGTGATGCCATAACTCAATATTTTAGAAGCATTTTATTACTTTCACGGAAAGATTTCAGACACCATCTCTTATGAGAGTCTATCAAAATAAAATTCAGATATTTGAATTAACGTAGAATTTCTACGTTCTATCATACATTGCGAGCACACGTGTCGTGTCATGTTTGGATAATGTCTCGTCGGTAAACTTAAGTGCATGGATTGTTGCCGTGATCAAAGCATAAACGTCGTCCTTGTAATGGGTGTAATCCTGTCTTTATCCTGTAGGTAGCTCATGCTTGATGATTATACCTTTTCGGTACAAGTGAAATATTAAACTGCTCCAGCATTTAATGCAGTGTTATAGAAATGGAGAAAATATGTAGTATTTTATCTTGTGTAGGCTAGACCTAGGCAAATCTGATCACTTTTTATAGAGTAAAAGTCATGGTTAAAATATCAACGTATTTTTTAATTTTGACACAATTCGCCTTGGTCTACCCTATAGGATGTAAACTACAGCTCTAAATCGCATTTTCACCTACTATTGGTATAGCTTTCATCCTAGTTTTTTGAGTGAGATTGCAATGGCATTTTTGTGATGACCTGACGTCTTATCAAAGGCTCAATGTAGTTGCGTTAGAATCCAATACAGCGGTCACACTTTAAAGGATTCACACGAGAACGCGAAGTCTACAAATAAAACGGGCGAATTTAGTCAATTTGGTTTTGACGAAAAAATCTAAGTAGTAATCATTTGAGATAATTGGAAAGGAAAGGATTTATTTGATTATCTTTTCCTTTAACTGTTTAAGTACCTACTGAAGGAGAACATATCAATTCCTTGACATGCAGGATATTCCATGACTGTATAATTCAATCCATTGTTCAACAGTGTCCATTTTTACAAGTAAGGGGTAAAGGTTTTGCTCAGTCTCCATCGCTACGTCCCTAGTCGTACATAACAAATTGTTTGGCCAACTCCCAGTAACTTCTGACACCAAGTTTTCTACACTCAACAGGTTTCACTGGCGCTCTTAACCGAGTTTAAAAACGACACAATAACGACACCCCATTGTTTAAAGAAAACTTTTAAAAGAAAGTTGTTTATGACAAAATTATGTAACACTTGTTTACATTTAGAATCCCTTCGTTGTTTTATTTAGCTAGTTAATAATATTTACGAGTTCAGTGCGTTTGAAATTTTGATTTGACGCCCTAAACAGTTGTATAATATAATTATAACGATTACACATAAAATATAAAGGCGAAATTTGTAAGCGTGTGTGTTTGTATGTTTGTTACAGTAGTAACAAACATACAAACACACACGCTCACGTGCTCAGCGTGTAGTAACAAGCTCAAACGGCTGGACCAATGTTGATAAAAAATGTGTATGGAGGTAGCTCATAGCTGATACCCTGGATTAGCGCATAGGCTTCTTTGATTACGAAAAAATGTAGCGGGTGACACCGCAGGGCGCAGTAGTATAATAAATAGGTGGCGTGCAATATAATTGCTAATAATAAATTCTGCGAATGCAAGGTTTTTGGAAGATGATAGTATCGATGAAGTTATTATTCTATTTATAAAGTTGCTTTATTAGCCACTTAGTACGCTTATTCTCGAGTGGAGCAATTGAGACATGATTCTTTTTTTCGTTGTAACTTCAGGACTCTAATAAGTTGTACTTATATAATTCTACGAATCTTTTAGCTTGTCTAAGCAATTACCATGGAGTAATCGAATTGAAGACCTTGTAATTTATACACACGGAACACCAACTTCAGCTTATTTTCAGGCCTACTCGAGTAACGAGCTCCTCTAGGTCCATTACCATAGGTCAACCCATGTTGGAAGTCAAGGTGTTTTCCGATACCCAGCTGTATATCTCTGGAGGCTCGTAGCTATGTGGCTACCCCGCAGATCAGTCGTTCTGCGAGGTTAAGCCGTGCTCACCGCAGTCTTGTGATGGATGACCGTTTTTACATGTCGAGACCCCACCGTGCTTCGGAAGGCACGTTAAGCCGTTGGTCCTGCGCCTGATTTCCCTCCGGTCGTGTCGGTCTACCGTCTCATCGGATTATGAGAGTGAGATACTTGTGCACTATAATATCTCCTGCGCAGATGGCTAGTCTCAGCTGAGACAGGCCGCCGTGACCGAAATTCGGTTAGGAGGACATTATTGTATATCTCTGGAAGTCGGGAAGCGATGTGGCGATAGGTACACTTTCATAATGCACAATATTGTTGCCTCGTTGATTTAGTGGTTGCTAAGAGCGATTGCTGAGCATAAGGTCCTGGATTCGAATCCCGGGTCGAGCTACTAGGTTTTTCCATTAGGTATTGCTCAGCACGGAGTCTGGATTTGTGCCCGGTTCATGGCAGTAGGCTCGCTCCGTATTACATTGGAACCTAGAACATAACTGGCGAAATGTTGGTGTACTACACACCTCTGCCTACCCTTCGGGGTATATAGGCGTGTTGTTATGTTTGTATATATTTTCCGAATATTGATAATGTAACGTCAATGAAACACAGAGGCTGGTGTCTGACTGTTTATTACATATAAAGCGCCTACCTAAATAACATAATAATTAATGTTTGAAATATACCCTAAAGTTAATAGTAGAACTTATTTTTATTGAGTTTTACTTCGGCCTCTGCCGAGATTCACCTATCTAGAGTTAAATAATAAGTGTACTCTATGTTTTCCAGTTTATTATTCATATACCTTCTCTAACCACACAATGTTTGCTAAATACGTAATATTATAATTATCACGAATACCTAAATAAAGAGGCAATGACGGACCATTGGTCTAAATTAGAAAAGGAATAGGCATGACACAAAAACCACAATAACTGTTATAGTTACCGGGTGCTTACGTCAGCTTTTAATAATGCCTTTTATTCATCATTATCACTGGATTACTTTTAAAAGTGTTGCAAGAGAAGATTCAGTCATAGGTATACAATAATAATGTCCTTCTGACCGAATTTTGGCCTCGGTAGCTGACTAGTCCACTACGCAGGAGATATTATTAAGTTTTTTTTCTAAACTTTGCCCCACACTAGCAATTTCTCCTGTATCGTGGGTGCGTCTCACAAATATTAAGTATCACATACACAAACACGCAGACTCGGGACAAACATCTATGGATCGCATAAAATTTGTCCCGTGCGGTAATCGAACCCGCAACCCCTAGCGCAGCAGTCCAATCGCCTAGCCACTGCGCCAATCAGGTCGTCAATTTTTATAATGCACAACTGCTCAAGGGTACGCACAAACATAGGAATTGAGAGTGTACTCTCAATTCTCTCACACTCTCAGTTCGATAGGACAGTAGACCGACACGATCGGAGAGAACTTAGGAGCGGGACCTAACGGCTTCACGTGTCGGCTTAATGTGGGAGTTATCGGAGTCATGTCGTATCTGGAAGTCGAGACGACAGCAGAAGTTAGGAAAAAGTGGCCAGAACCATACCGACAAGATCTTTCTCCCAGAAGCTCTTATTATAAATAAGAAAGAGTCGAACGTAAGTATTCCGTTGCGTGGTCGCCATGGCAACTTCCGGAGACCAATGAATTTAGAGAGACCAATGAACATTTCTATGATGTGGTTTTGTCACTTTACTGGCAGTCGAACCATGTAAAAAACTTGTTTCCAACTAAATCTGACAAGACTGGAAGGCTACCCCTATAGAGTTGGTAAAAGGCCAGGATTATAATAGTAGGTAGGTACTTAAGTAGCTCAAGGAGTGAGACAGAGTTATATTATATATATATATAGTTATATAGATAGAGTATTAGAATTTTTTTTATGAAACAAACACCGGTCGATTACAATGCTATCAGAATCACACATTGCAACAGGAACTAAGCCTGATACTATAAATGATTGTATTAATTTTCAGAAAGTATTTCTTAGTCTTTGACATTTCAAATGGATAACCAATGTGCTCAGAGCAAATAGCTTCTTCTACTCTTCCCTAGCCTATCGCGATCCACTTCTCAACCCTATTTATTTCATAATTATTCGAGGCTGTTTATTTTTTCAATAGCCTGGCGCCGCGGTCACTCCATCTTGATCTAGACATAATAAATGAACTAAGTTCTTCCGCAATTTGAAAGGAGTTTAAATCCCTAATATTATTGCTCCAAGGCCCACGACAAAAAATCGTAAAAACGGCACATTATTTCTTCTGTATGCGTTGGTGCGTTACACATAGTATACAGTACTTACACAGACAGTCGGACTCAGGACAAACATCAGTGGACCCTACGAATATAATATATTTATGTGCCGCAACCCTTAACGCAGTAGTTCAATCGGCTAACCACTATGGGGTCAGGTTATCATCCATAGTTGGCCCCTAACGGGAAGTGAACCCTCAGTCTTAACAGCATGCAATAGCTATTTGGCATTATGGTCCAAAACTTAGTGCTTTCAGAGCAAATGAACATCTAGGTATTTGATGTCTAAATGTGTCTCGCGCGGGAATCGAACCCGCGAATTTCTGCTCAGAATGCCAAACACACCGACACTGTCTTATCTTACCTAATCATTAAGGCGCTCTTTTCGATAGCCACGGTAGATGTGGCTATCGAAAAGAGCGCCAGAGTCTTCATGGAATAATCTAACATTGGCGTAGAGTGATCCACCTTAACACACTAGGGTAAAATTAACAAGTCTACAATTAATTATAAACGTATTTCTCCGAAACATATCGTAACATGAAGATGTCTCCAGATAGCCTAACCTAACCTAACCTTACCTAATTTTAGTATCTTATCATTAGGATATCACTGTAAAAAACTTCGTGACTTATAAACTTTTTGAATGATACTGTTAAAATAACAAGAGGAGAGAGAATCATAAAACTTGATTCGTTATGTAGATCCACTATTATATTAGTGCTATTTTTAAGTGTTATAAGAAATATTTAATTTGATGTACACGAGTAAGTAGGTAGTTACTCACTGAACTGAGGAATTGGGCGCGACGAGTAGGTAAATAATAGCGATATCACTGTGAACCACTACTATCAGCGCGATTATACATTTTAAACTTTACAACAATGTTGCAAAGAGCTATTTTCATTACGCGTCGAGTAAAATCTTAAGGCTTTTTTAAAAGATTGCGCCAATGTGATAAGCGCAGGAGAGGGGTCATAGAACTTTACAGGGCTCACACGCGGGAGCGAGACGAAGTATTTTTATTCATACTGATCCAGATTGCAAATGGCCACCTCACCTTTTGCATACTAAAGTCGTAAAATATTCATGTCTTTATTCGGTGTAACATTTAAAGACTCTTCTTGGATTTAAAGTCCTATTTAATATTTTAATAAGTGCATATTTGTCGAATACATAATTATGAGTGTGGGTTGAGTCCGCGCTGCGCTGGTCAAAGCGCATAGCGAGGCTGCGTAGGTAGCATTGCAGCCCGGATTCAATGCGTGCGCTTTCTGGAGTTGGAACGAAAAGTTAATAGAGGAGCGGAGGAACCGGGCGCACAGCGGGCCATCATTCGCGGTCCGACAGTGGTGCGGCGCGGTCGACGCCTGCGCGCCAGCCGGTTACCGGACTTAACTTTTCAACATTCGTCTACTCTCATAACCGGACCATCATGAGGACCGGAGGGGTCCCGCTAGCGGCCCTTCTGCTCGTCCTCGCCTCCACAGTTCTACAGGTAAGTCTCTTTACAAGTCAGACTAAAACTTCTCGCAACACCACCGCGGCATCTGAAAACTCTGCAAAAACTTTTTAAAACTTCTCACAGTCTAGTCTTGTGATTTTGTACTTATCGTATGCTCGAGTCATTTGGTCGGATAAAAGATTTGTGTGTTGTTTGAATATTGACAAAGTTAAAGTAATAAGGAGGTATCGGTGACGGAGCCGGTTTTCGCAACTGCGGAACATATTTGAACTTAACGATGTAGGTACAGTTTGTGCGTGTTTTAAATAAAATATTAAACGAATAATGCTGTGTGAAGACAACGTGATCTAGAAGGAATTATTTGGAGAATTATGGATATTGAGCAATCGAATTAGCGGCGTTTTACTTATTGAGTTTGAAAAACACAGAACTGTGACTAGTATCAATCTTTTGATAAAAATAGATAGTTTGATGTAGATAATAATTTAAATCAGCCCATATAGAACGTTCATATTTATTTTATTGTGTAATTATGTGTGGAAATACGCAATTAAAATGGATAAATAGTTGCTGTATTCTAATATTGGCATATAATTTTTAAAATTCTGTCCAAAGCCAGTAATTATATCTATTGGACTTTAATGATTTACAAATTATATTCGGTACATTACGCCTGTCGCGTCTAATAAATATACTGATAAATCATATATTTCAGTAGAGTATATGCTTATAATTATAATATCAGCCTATAACTTGATATGGGGCAGCACATTGCAGGCTGATGTATCTTTTTATTCAGATAAGGATCGAGCGCCATCACACTTGCTCACTATGATTTAATCCGGGTTTAATTTCATGTTCTTCTTCGACGTTATTCAATGGTGAAAAGACCATAGTGGTCTGGGTTTAAACCGATACCTTCTGCATACAAATCCAATCCTCGAATCACGCGATTATCCCGTAGTCAGTCTACTTATTAGGATAGTTAATGTGGAAATGCAGTTTGTATTTACGGTGGACGAGTACACACATTGGCACAGTGGGCAAACGCATTCAGCGCAACGGGTTTGAATCCTTTACATTAAAATATTTGCGTAACAGAAAGACAGATGTCCCGAATTAGGTCATTTAAAAATCTACAGACTGCGAAACTGAAAAAAATTAATTGGTATTTCTATATTTTTTATTACACGAAATGACTTAATTATATATAATTTAAAATAGCAAATACGCCATGACCCTATTGCATACAATATTCAGTTTTATACCCATAAAGCTAATTGTACTTTTGCTATTTCTTTACAACTGCAAACTACCTACCAGTGTATTGTTACAGCTGCCATCAAAATGCCTACGCAAATTTTATTCTAGTCAAGTCTGCACTTCAATGGAATTGTTGTTATATTATTTGATTGAACTGCAAACTCGAATGAGGTCAAATACTAAACAAATAAAAAACTTGTGTTATCTGCTTAATAACGAGTAAATTAATGTTGTGGGAGGCGCGTGGTTAAAAAAAGGATTCTAAACAGGTTTCAATCTCTGAGCCTATTCGCGAGGAATAATCCGTTTATTTTCTCAACTCTGTTAATTGATCGTTGTAATCGATTGTACGGGGTATAACATGCTTTGACTGCATCAGTTCTCAACTTATACTGCGCTCGTACTTAGTAGTTGAATAATGGTTACATGACGCCTTGACGCGAGAAGCACATCGCATCTCATTCTGGTAAATTTAAGATTTTTTACTCATACAAACAAGACCCGTTATCAATGCTGATGTGCATCTCATAAAGCGGCTATTAGCGTTCACTTCGATTTAAAATCGCACGTTTAAATCATTGTTGCATCTAGCAAAAACCAGCTGCCAAAAAGTATAATAATCATCGGTGTTTGTAGTAGTCGTCGCGTAAAAGGCTTATGGCCGATCGCTAAAAGCATTCAGTGTCAAAATCAAACAAATCATTGCTTTCATGCGTACAATATCAATTAAATTGTGAGTGCAATCGATATACAACATAAGATACCTTTAAAAAAACCACATGATAGGATGTAAACGTGCAGTTATGTTTTAAAAATATAATACAAATCGCGCCAATTAAAAAAGCATCTGGATAGATACCCAAACGCTCTAACTGGAAAAATATCTAGGTTCTACACAATTGTTTGTCCCGTGCGTGGATCGAATCTGCAACAGTCCAACGGCTGGTAACAATATCATTCGCAAGTCTAAAGTAAAGGGGGTCTAACACCCTTAATCTTTAAAATCTTTTGGATAGAGAAACATACTAAATATAAAAAGGAATAAACAAATATCCAAAGCATATCTTTTTTAAATCTGTTTAACATAATTCTTTATGTATCTATAACATGACATAATAGGAATCACAATTCGGACAGCGGCATCCCATATTTTTCTATAATGATATCTTTTGAGTAGCCAAACCGGCTTTATACGTCATCAGTCGTAAATACAAGTTTAATTTATACATTTAAGAACTTATCATCCTAATTGTTGTTACGGTTATATTGTTTTTACCGGTGTTATATAATTGCAATAACCCCTTGGGAGTTCGTTAGGCCGTTGATGTTGCGCCTGATCTCTCTTTGGTTTGAGTCTCCCACAGGAAGGTGTGAGGGAATCGCACACATGAGTTAGCACATACACTTCTGCACTATAATATCTTCTGCGTAGTTCATAGCTTTAAATGAAGACGGCCGTTGACCGACTTTCGGTCGAGAAGATTATATCAGCAAGGACTCAGTCTTCGCTGGAATCCAAATGAGGAAGAAGACAGTCGCTAAAAAAATTATTTGAAAAAACAATCTTCAATGTATACGATTATGAAGAGACAGGCAAAGGTTCGTCTTCCGAACTCATGATGAGCAGCAAAATGTGGATAGGCTCCTGATAAAGAAGAACGGCTCTGCCTGCCTCATTGACTGGTAGATTTACAAAATTTGTTGTCTTTGAAGTGATCTTGAGTTATACACCTTTTTCAGAACTTCTAAGAACCGTGAACTCATAAGGTCGAGAAATCAAAATGTCGAATCGAAAAGTAGATAATTTTCTTCCTTCACTGACAAATTACGTTTTAAATCAACCTGCAGTTACCAAGCGTTGTCGTCAACGCTCGTAAGATCCTACATCTGTAAGAAACCCTGACCTTTGCTCCGCAGCCGAAATTACCGACTTTACTAAACGGAACTTTATTATGTGGTTAAAATATACATTGTTTGATTTTCTCACTCTCGACCCACGTGCACAGCCATAAGTGTTACAAGACCGTACATATATATTTCATAGTCATAACAATCAGGTATATACTCGCCCGTCACAAGCGCAACTCAATTTGCCGTCAACGGCATACATCTTAAAAGCTTTTCTTGTTACGCCTGTGAACATCTAACATGACAACCTCTCCCATTTTTCCATCGACGCAATGCGGGACAAATTAATACCCATCGAAGATAAATAGTTAAAAATGCTCAAACTTTGACCGTGGTGTTCCCGGCAAGATTCGAATTTCTTCACTTAAATGCCTTGGATACGATTAGTGAGTTTTAAATTTTCTGTTTACTACGCCAACTAGTTTTTTACTAACCATCTATATTTAATACTTATATTTATTGTTGTACTTGTTTTTATTGTTGTACTTGTTTTCAAGCACATTGCACTCATAGAGTCATTACGAACCTCGAGAGTCATTACGAACCGTCTCGAACGCAAGCTTGATGACTTCCAGCCTCCCGAACAAGCCGGCTTCCGAAAAGGCTTTAGCACCATAGACCACATCCACACGCTCCGCCAGATTATACAGAAGACCGAGGAGTATAATCGGCCACTGTGTCTAGCGTTTGTGGACTATGAAAAAGCCTTCGATTCAATCGAAACCTGGGCTGTGTTGCAGTCCCTTCAGCGATGTCATATTGACTATAGGTATATCGAGGTGTTGAAGTGTTTGTATAGTAACGCCACCATGTCGATCCGGTTACAGGACGAGAGCACGAAACCAATCCAACTGCAGCGTGGTGTGAGACAGGGAGACGTGATTTCTCCGAAACTGTTCACAAATGCGTTGGAGGACGTTTTCAAGCTCTTGGACTGGAACGGGTCCGGCATCAACATCAATGGCGAATACATCACTCACCTTCGTTTTGCCGATGATATAGTTATCATGGCGGAATCGCTGGAGGAGCTCAATACTATGCTCAGCGACCTCAGTCTCGTTTCCCAACAGGTGGGTCTTAAAATGAACATGGACAAGACGATGATCATGTCAAATGTCCATGTCGCACCCGTACCGGTTATCGTTGGGAACGATACTCTCGAGGTTGTTGACCACTATGTCTACCTTGGACAAACTGTTCAGTTAGGCAGGTCCAACTTCGACAAAGAGGTCGCCCGAAGAATCCAACTCGGATGGGCAGCGTTCGGGAAACTACGCGACATCTTCTCGTCCAAAATTCCGCAGTGTCTGAAGACGAAGGTTTTCAACCAGTGTGTGTTGCCAGTGATGACGTATGGCTCTGAGACGTGGTCGCTAACGGTTGGCCTTTTAGAGAGGCTCAGAGTCACTCAACGAGCTATGGAGAGAGCTATGCTCGGAGTTTCTTTGCGCGACAGGATCCGGAATACGGAAATTCGCCAAAGAACTAGGGTCACCGACATAGCTCAAAGCATATGCAAGTTGAAGTGGCAATGGGCAGGCCATATCGCTCGAAGAACTGATAACCGCTGGGGAAGAAAGGTTCTCGAGTGGCGACCACGAACCGGAAGACGCAGCGTTGGCAGGCCTCCCACCAGGTGGACCGACGATATCGTCAGAGTTGCGGGCAACCGGTGGATGCAAACGGCAAGTTGTCGTTCATTATGGCGTTCTAAGGGGGAGGCCTTTGTCCAGCAGTGGACGTCTTCCGGCTGATGATGATGATGATGATGATGCACTCATAGAGCAGTGTTAGATTTTACATAGTTTCAGTCTAAGAGGAGAGCAGAAACATAAAATTTTCATTTAACTAAGGCTAGTCTTTATTGATGTTCAAAATTGATAGATTTATATTAGAGTAACTGTAAAGTAAAATCAAGGATTCCCACAGAACAGTAATTAACAGATTTTTACAACCGTCGTGTTATATAGCGATTGACAACGACTACACTGACGAGACAATTTAATATTTAAATTCAGATAATTAAAATATTGAAACTCTACAATTAGGTAACGGCTATTCGGTAATCGGATCGGCGATTCGGTCATGGTTACAATAACTTAAAAAAAAAACAAAGTTCCTTCATCTCGATGTAATTATTATAAAATGTGTACTGTGTATGCATATACAGAATTCACGTTTCTCACTCCAAAAGCATAGTAAGTTAGTATACCGTTTTACAAGAATAAGTTTTGCAAGGCTACATAGAGTAACTAATCTACCTACCTATCATTTCACAGATTTGGGGCTACAAGCGTTTCAGAATTGCGTTGATGATAGACGGAGGAACATTGTTATTCCTAATTAGTTGCGCAACAATAGATATGCAGTTAAAACCGACCATGGAACTGGTAATAACATCCCTCTGTCAATTAATAGCGTCTTTGGTTTAGCAATGTTTATTGAGCTTCGGATAACTTTTACATACACATAAAAATAGGAATAGAAACTGGGGTAGAACAAGATAGTTTAAACCAGTAAGAAATTCTCGAATGGGTTCGCAAGTGTAACCCCACGTCACGACCAGCCCGGGTCGATGACATGAAGAAATAGATAAGAAATCACTCTTATGCCGATTTTCATTCACCGCAATTTCAGCACGACACTTCAGTCAGATAAAGATGGGTTAACTTCTTTCTCACTGTATTCTCTACTTTATTTTTTGGGGCATAAGATACTTATTTGCGTAAGGATATTCAATGAACATGGCTGATTCAACAGGTAAACGTTTTTGTCAACAACTTTATTTCGAGCATTGTGTAATATTTATTACCTAATATTTGTTTAAATTCAATGCCAATGTAAGGTAGAGACTGAGTTTAGAGTTGACTTAGAGACAAACAAATTGTCACGTAACTGAACTGATTACACGTCGTGTCGGTAACAAAAATATCGTATCATCTGTTTGCAAATGTCGTACTACAGGGCAAAGGCCTTTTCTTGATACGGATATCGTATAGCATTGACGACGTTGACTTCTGTATATGCGATTTCAGAACATTTCATAACAATTAATTCACGTTTAGAGAAGGTCTTTGACCTGTAGTAGGATAGACAGGCCGGTATATTCTCCTTCATTGAATTACAAACTAAACTTTATACTCCATCAATAAAATAGGTACATCGCTTTTGGAATTGATTATATACTTACAAAGTTCATCGAAAGAGAAGATAAAATTGAATACCAAAAAAATCGTTGCCATAATGTAACTAAGAGTGATGACGATTACGCACTCATTTCATAGAATACGTTAGTACTTTTGACCCCTTCTCAAATCCTGCCTACTTTTTTATCAAGGTTATCGGCTTCAGCAAGATACGGCGATGCCTAAATTTAGTGTTTCATTATGAAATACTTAGTGCTGGCTCTATCTCGTGTGTACATTACAATAAGAACTCGTTTACCATTCCTAATTGGTAAAGAAGATAAAGATGATCATTGCGGATGATTTCATTTGAATAAATAAGCACCAATTCACTGGGCCTCTCCCAATGTACGCCAATGTCCAGCAGTGGACTGCACCGCGCTGATGATGATGATGATTCACTGGGCAACGATAGGGTTGGATGGCTGAAGAAGGTTGGCGCCCTGGAAGTCTGTGTACCTTAACCATGAGTTTTCCACGTAAAATATTGAAATGACAAATTTTACAACAGTTATAGCGGCTACATAGAGAAATAATTCTCTGCGTGGCCGCTATAAGTTTGCTATACAATTATTATTTTACGTAGTCGCTAGAAAGTTTAAGTTAGGTAAGAAAATCATGTTCACACAAATACAGACAAACTTGACTAAACTATTGCAGAGGATTGATTCACAGAGGTTTAGAAGCAGACAGGCTAGGTTCAGTAGTGGGGTTCAATATACTTTAAAAAAACAATCACACGAGACACTATTTTAAGAAAACGTTCTTCTTTTTTATCACGTTTCCCTGTATCGTAGATACGCTGTGCAAGCATTATAATATACTACATACACGAACAGACTGAGGAAAATATTCACGTAACAAACTAAAATATGCAAGGATCCCCGTGCAAGGATCGAACCCGCGACCGCTTACGCAATAGTCTAATTTAATAACCCGTTAATCATCAATAAAGAGTTAAAAGTATAGTAGTTCTCTATTCTACTCGTATATTAATATAAAGATTTTGTTTGCTTAAACGCTCTAATCTCAGAAACTACTTGTCCGAATTGAAATTGTTTTTCAGTGTTAGATATCCCATTTATCGAGGAAGGCTATAGGCTATAAAACATTCGAAATCCACGCGCGCAAAGTCGCGGGCGGAAGCTAGTTAATTATAACTTAACACGATCTATATTTAACCTAATGTTACAGTTTTCATCGTTTTATAATTAGATAAATGAGTCTAGTAACCCCTTCGGTCATCGATTTTTATCTTTTAGGGTTAAGTACCTACGTAACAGGGACCAAAGGTGCCTTCAGATACGGAAACGATTAAGCATATTTTTTATTTCATTCTTTTAATTAAATTGTGAAATTTTTATTGCTACTGATATAAACTGACGGATATATGTAGGTCTAAACTTAAATGTGACACGATTTAATTTTCATTGATATTCTTCTTTTTCGTTGTCATTTTAGTCAATTAAGTCGTAGGGTTTGGCGCAGTGGCTAAGCGATTGGACTGCTGCGCTAAGGGTTGCGGGTTCGATTGCTCGCTGATATTTGTCCCAAGTCTGGGTGTTTGTGACATGTGATATTTTATGTTTGTGAAACGCATCCACGATACAGGAGAAATTCCTAGTGCGGGGCGACGATTTAAAAAAAAACGTGTAGATTTTAGCCAGTCATTAGGAGTTCAGGGGAAGAACTTAGGTATGTGAAATCTCTCCACTTGCATTCTAATGGATACTGTAACTTATAGAATTTTAAAATAGGATCAAGAAATTATAGATCCCTTCACTTGGTAACTAACATAATTCTGCTTATGCATAGAGTTCAAAGTTTATCAAGCAGTCGTTTAATTATGACTTATATTTGGCTTATTAGAGAGAGTGCATATAATTATAATATCATAGGAGTGCATCATGTTAGTATTGATACTGTGTGTTATCGATGGTTACTAAATCGTCTTCTTCTTATCGTATGGTTGATGAACAACCTGGTGTCAGAGTTTAAACCACCTGTAGGCCTCCGACATGGCTTTACACACCGTTAAAAATTCTGTCAGGTGTGCCGGTTTCCTCACGATGTAATAATCTGTCTCTAGAAGATTTTTGAAAGTCGTACCTCTAAGGTAGTCAGGAGCCCGAAAGTAAATCTAATCACCAGTTTTCAGTTACCGTTTTAGCCGGTAGCCAGGTTGTGGAGGTCATTTAGACGGTAACTGTGTATACTGGTATCCAGCAAAGAATGGAAGACCCTAAAATAGTTGGGAACGCCTAGGCAGATAATAAATATGGTTCCAGCTTCCACGCGATATTCTATCAGCCTATCTTAACCCTTTCCCTGACCAGTGTAACACATAATATGTCTTTGTTTTATATATTAAGGAAAATAATTTGTATAGTATTAACGCCGTTACGTCACTCTATGTATATAGGTATAGTTAAAGTCTTACCGCCGAACTCTGAGACAGTCAATGGTCACTTAAATCACTAAGTAAAGGTTTTCTTTGGGAAATCTTTACTTGTCTCCGTTTATGTAATCATTAATGTCGGTGACTGCGGCGGTTATCATCATCATCATCATCATCAGCCTATCTTAGTCCACAGCTGGACATAGGCTCTCCTCTCCTATGGCTTCCTTCTCTCCTATGGCACGCCACGCGGCGGTTATATTTTATTTAAATTTTTAGTTCGGGCCCCAACAGAAAATCAGACCTGCAACTATCCAGCAGTAGCATTATGCTATATTGTTGATCCGTACCTCCTTATAACACTTTTTATTATTTTATATTATTATTTTATTTTTGCTTTTATTGATTTTAATTATGAGCTTGATAAAAAATAAACTATTTTCTTTCATTCTCTCATTCTTTCAACCGTCTGGACAGGCTACCTGTTAAAGAGGACCTAACAGAAAATCAAATGACTAATAATCGAACCTGGAATCCTACAGCGGCAGTCTTAACTACCAGGCTCGCATGACTTTTAATTAGGTTACTTCCCGCTAAGAAGTGTATCGTGTGAAAGGTCAAGTATGCAGCTTTAACTTAATATGACAATATTTTTGTGTTAATTATCGGTGGCCGATAACGACGTGCTCTAGTTACACAACTGACGGCTATGCCAATTCTGTTATACATTTTGATACTGATTGTCGTCATATGAATCAATATATTTATTATAAATGAATGGGTGGAGTTGGCTTGTTCGCCTTTTACCTTCGACTCGATATGAAGAAGAAGAATTTAAGTGAATTATAAGGTGTCCAAGAAATATTTATATAAATAAGTAGCTTTAACAAAAATATAGTTATAGATTTGATTTGTGAATTACCTATAAATAAAGATAGAGACAAAAAATCATTTATTCCAAATAAAGTAATTCATTATTAGTTACTTTTTGAACGTCAAATACATAAATACGCCCGCTTGTCATCGTTTCCCAGTAAAGGGTAGGAGAAACAGCGAAAAAATAAATTACATAATCTGTAGGCATCCCGTTTTTTACTTGGTCTTTTAAAAGGCTTACGTAAATGGTCTTTTAGAAGGCTTACGTGAGGACACAGGTCTAACATGCAGAGGCCCGTTGAGGACTCGAATTTTGAAGGGGATGGGACACTATCTAAATCTGTATTCTAATAACTCGAAAAGAAGAGCAGGACTTCTTACAACTTTATGAGGAGAATGAAATCCGAAGGCATTATCAAACCTGTGTCTTGATATAAATAGGAGTGTGTAATCTTAGTGACTAAGTAATTGGAGTGTTGCGTTACGGGTTTCGAGTTTATTTCCACGCGAGATATTTGTCGCGAGTTTGGATGTTTGTGTATAGGATATTTCTTGTCTACTGTCAAGATGTATGAGTATACTGAGCTGAGCAAAAAATAAAATTTATAACTGTAAAGTAGTTGAAGTTTCAATAGCAAAATGGCTTTTAAAATATTCAAATCTACACAGACTGGATTTCTTGTTATCACAATTTGGTGTTCAGCATTTACTATTCCCAATATATAAATATGTCTCTGAGTTAAAAAAAATATTTTATGGACGTAATGCTTGGGTGCATAGTATTCAGTTAATTGTAAAGACTTGTGTTCACGCACAAGCATGCACAGTGTATATGAGACACCCTTTCTGACAGGAAGGTTGTTGCACCTTCTCCCCCATCCTAACCACTAAGTTACCGTTAAGTAAAAGAAGCAAAGATTATGAAGGAGTTTTGAAAACTAAATGAAACTAACATGCCTTTCTAAACTATGCAACAAAAGAATAAAATAAAGCACTGTACAATGTTCTCTGAAAAGACTATATAATTAAAGAAATAGTACAAAAGATAATTAAAGTGCAAGGAACTTATTTTGATCTTGTTTTTTTATTATAAATGCACGGCATATAATAAGTAGTATAGAACTACAAACACCTAATAATAATAAAAGTGCCTTTCTCCTGTATGTAAATTCTCAGAATAACCCTGCTGTAATCTATACAGAAACGTAAATAATCCGTGCCCCGGAGACCGCACAAAAATATTTTCTCAGAACCGATTAATCTCGTTGTTAATGGGTACCTACCGATATTCATAATGCAAACATCGCGAGTTCGCGAGTGATGTGCATACGCCGATATCACATACATAACTAACAAGAATATTGCCATTTGTCGAGGTTATCCAATAATGTTATCGGGACCTCTCCACAGTAATTCATCGTCTTACTATTGCCGTAACGCAAGATAAATTCAAGAAAAATATTTAGTGATTTTTTTTCTTGCGCTTATCGGCCCATGTTTATCGAGCATAGTGACCCTATGACGCCTTGCACAATAAGTATGTATGAACACTGATAACACAGACAATTTCCTTGTATTGTTTTGATATAATACTGAGTTTAATTATGAAATTGAGATTTTTGGAGTGACTTCTCTTGATTTGTAAAATTGCGGTTTATGATACCAATTGGTGAAAATGACAATTACATATTAACAACTTATTATAATTATTACAGGCAAACATCTAGACATTATCTATCAATCAAAGTATCGAAAAAATACAAGTGCATTATTCCATAAAAATTATCATACTGCGAACATTTTAGACACAAATACACGGTGATGTACAATCTCGGTGGAGAGAGCAAGAGAGTTGACAGTTTTGCGAGTGCGTCTGTTTGTGACAGACGCATTCTCTATTTCCTCACACATAAGGTTCGGTTGGGACAGACACAGGCACCAACGGACAGAGATCAGGCGCCGGAGTATGTCCAGCGTATGCCAGTAATTTAACGACAAATGACTTAAGATTGTCTCTGAAAAAGTGTCGTTAAATGACTGGCTCTAAAACCTATCCTAAAGTTAAATGATCGATTAATTAATGTTGATAAAGCGTCACTGATTGACAACTAATAATGGTGTTATTTTACACAAAATAATTTTATATCCAGTGTTTGCCCACATTCAAAATTTTCTCATTATAATTTTATTACTCCCTATCAGTTTAAAGCGATTGGTTAAATAGAGCAGAATTTTAATGAGCTTTTGTGATCTCTTTACTTTAAAAAAGTTGAATAAAAACCTTTAGGTAATTAACGTCAGTCTTTATTCACCTGTACCTAACGTTAACAGTTATCTCTTAGATACAAACACTAGAACATCTTTAGGTGACATGAATATATAATCTAGGGCTTATAGCGAATGTTACGCACCTAACTTAGCTCTACGTCATTACGTCACTACGTCGTACAGATACACATAGTCCTGACATGAGTCTACGATCACACATTTAGTAATAGTCCTGTATCAATGGAAGGAACTAACATCTAAGATACAGGCTCGGCCTAGTTTAGATGT
This sequence comes from Abrostola tripartita, assembly GCA_905340225.1. Classification (NCBI taxonomy): domain Eukaryota; kingdom Metazoa; phylum Arthropoda; class Insecta; order Lepidoptera; family Noctuidae; genus Abrostola; species Abrostola tripartita. The sequence continues at coordinate 3,244,501 of HG996486.1, forward strand.
TAGTATACAAAGGTTTATGTTGATATTTTTTGCATTTATGTTAAGTTGTGTAACCTGTGTATTATTTTTTGGTTACAATAAAATACTTACTTACCTATTTCTTCTTCAGCTCACTTAAACTTTACTAGCAAAACTGCATACTTGCAAAATGAGTTTCTATTTATAAAGAATATTAAACTACTTACACATTTATGTTTGTTGGAATTATTATATGGTTTACATAGCATTTAATTGAATCACTGTCATGACATAAACGTCTAGATTCACGTAGTACAACAATTTGACAACGCAACGAGGACCAATTACCTGACAAAGCATTTGACAAAAGGTTAATAATTCACATTTTAAATTAAAATTTAGGAGACAATTAAATGAATAACAGGCCGCCTGAAGCACAGGTTCTGTCTAGTTCAAGTATATTATAATTATATCAGCACATAATAATAGTATAATAATAAATATACTATAGGCCAATTTTGAAAAATAAAATTGCACTAAATCATAAATAAATGGTTTATATAAAGACGTTGCCGTCATAACACAACTCTGGTCGAAAAGTTAGTGAAACGAGACAGCTGCATTAAGGGAAAAAAAAATGTTTTAGCTTGTCAATTGAAATTGACAAGAAATATAAAAAAAATAGTGATTTGATATTGACATTGTTTAGTTTTTTTTTTCTCCCAGTCAGATGATCATGGCTATCACTGTGAATTTATTAGCTTAATACCCGTCGTTAATGACGTTTCGACGGTTTCGATTACTAACTTTCTATAAATGTACGCATTGAAGACACGTGAACGTCATTCTACTGAGTTTACTTCACAATAATGTTGTGATTACAAAGAAAATGTTTCAGTATGTGGGAACTATGAGGAATTATGATAACAATAAGGTGATAACGCATTCGACCTACATCTCGCATTCTATGTTGCTTAACCTGGATGCAGCGGATGTGCGTGACTGCATTGCAATATGCACCTTATTTGAATAAAAATAGATTTGAAAACTACTTGTCTGCGACGTCAGGTGGTTTTCTTAATACTCTCGCGGAGACGAGTCTGAAACTTGATTGTTTCGTTTGCTTGGCAACAAGTACCTACGACTGTAAGTTCGGCTCTGTATGTATTATTTAGTGGAATAATAATATTTTTTTATTAGTACCTACATCAAACAAATTTTCACGGAATTCAGTAAATTCGTATAGCGTAGGTATTCAATAATAATAATTATTATTGCTCTTCATTTATTTCATTTTAATATCATATAGGTAGCTACCCGTTAACAATAAAAATATAATTATCGTATTGCCCCAGTTTGCCTACAAGACCAAATCGTTTGGTTATTTTACGTTTAATTAAAATATTTTTATTAAATAAAATTGTTTAATAAAAGTGATATTTTCTGTAATAGCCCTTTGTATTGCATTAGAATAATAAGCATTATTTAGTACTTATACAGGATGTAACTATGTAATTATCAAATTAGTTACGTGTTCAACACATCTTTACATATTAATAAAATATTTTAAGTGCTTCGACTGCGTGGTATACAGGCGGCTATAATATGTTATTTAAAAAAAAGTACGTAGCTCTTTATTAACAGTCCTTTGAAACGACAAAAGATTTAGGGAGGCTTATACCCAGCAGTGGGATATTGAAGGCTATGGATGATGATGATGACAATGTGTAACTCGAGTAAACAAAATGCGAAACAAGAACTCATAAGACGTATTTACATTAGGTTTTTATGCATTTTGTTTGAAGTCATTATTATAACTCTCTCTGCTATTAGCAGAGGTAAATGATATAAGTGTTAATGGTGATAGTTAGCCGTTTGGAAACTTTGATATTCAATCAGCCATGTAAGCAAAAGCAGACTTTTACTTGTCGACAACCCGATTGGCGCAGTGGCTAAGCGATTGGACTGCTGCGCTAAGGGTTGCGTCAAGTCTGGGTGTTTGTGTATGTGATATTACATGTTTGTGAAACGCACTCACGGCACAGGAGAAATATCTAATGTAGGGCGACGTTTATTTTTTTAAAAATACTTAGAATCCGATATTTAAAACGTTAAGTAAAAAAAACCGAGACTTGCAACAGAATGTTTTTTTAAGTGACAGTTACACAATACTCCAACCTATTGTTGTTTGTTTGTATCATTTTTATACTAATTTAACATGTATTTGAGATTCCGATACGAAGGTTAAGCTTTGAATTGTAGTTAGTTACTTATTATCATAATACACTAACACAAACATCAAAATACACTTTATGTATGCTGCATAAACTTTATTCATTTCATAGTACATAGGTAGGTACTAGTTACTATGAAATGAATCAAGTTTCTGTACACGCGAGCAAAACTGGACAGTAGTTAGTTGAATTATCTATCGAGTCACTTAGGTAAGCTCTATAATAGCTGCAAAACATTGCTACCATTATAGCTAATGACGTGATTGATGACATCTGAGGAGTTTGAAGTTTCGAGCGTCGGATGCAGACAACTAAGCGTTAATCAGTGTTAAGACGCGTCATCGAACGCATAGGTAATGTTAAAGATCGATCGATGTGTACAGTCGTTGCGAACAGTTAGTAAAGTTTTCTTCATGAAACCTCATAAAAGTAAAGTACAAAAACAAAATTAGCTTAACACACATTTTCGACAATCTCTTGTACATTTATCGCAAAAGAGGAAAAAATACCACGAATTGAGGACAAATATTCTTTCGTGAATTTGTTGAGTAAAAAAAGTAATAGTTTTTCAATTATTACTTTCCTGAAGTGTACTTCTGAACCGAACTAAGGTCCAATATTTCTAGGTTATGTAAACGTCATCGCTACAACCATTGATAACTCATGACAAACTTCAAACATTTTTAGTATTCAATAGGTGTTTATTTATAAAAATGTTACTTTACTCTATTCAGCAGTTAGTATCCCAACTTCGCTAAAAGGTTATGTTATGGCAAATGGAAGAAAAGAAATGAAACATCTCCTTCAATTTCAAATAATCATAATAAACATACCTGTTATAATAGGTATGTTATGTATTCATCTATACAAGATTTCTTTTTTTTTATCAGCCGTAGTAGTTTTCTGTAGGGCAAAGGCCTTCCCTTCTACTTGTCTCTATCTATAGCTACTTGACGTACTATAACTTCAAGTTACAGCCTAAAATTATAAGAGCGATTTTGATCCGAGAATATTTAAGAATTTTTACTATGTATCCACTTAGTACCTTTATTGGTTGTCGTTTACATTTATATTGACTTGTCAAGGTACAAAATGGCGACAAGTTCAGTAAGGTTAGGTTAACAATAAGAGGCGTATTAAGTTTGGGTTAATGTTAATAATTACAATAGTCGTAAGACGTGAATAGCGTTAACTGAAGGATATTAAAGAAGCTCCAAACGAAGAGGATTGATTAAAAAATCATCATAAATTAGAACGTTTTTTCGAATTTTCTATATCAATTTTAATCATAAAATTATATTCAACGCTGTATTTTTAGATACTCGATGTCTTGTGGTTTAAAGTTCGAGAAATAATTTATGCTCTTAATTAAATAATTTATGCTCCTAAAAGACGATCGTACTTTACGTTACCGAATCTTATTTTAGCTGGTTCACGTTTTTGCACGGTAGCTTCATCTTTTTATAGATACAGACCACCTATACGAACCAATGTTTACACCATCGACATTGAAATGGGTCACCATACCAAAATAATTACAAGACAAGCTTATCATTTTGAATCTTGTCACTTGTTACAGCATACAACTTAGATTCCAGTTTTATTTTGGTGTTCATCCCGCGTTTAAGTAAATGGGATATGTATAGTAGCCTCATATACGCTTCAATGGATTGCATACAAACGTTTATACTTGATTTAATAATGCACCGCTATCTTGCGACGTGCAGCGAATAACTTAGCCAGTGTTTTGTGCAATTAATTTTATGGTAAGAGGTAATAATGGGGCATTGTATGGAGCACACTTCCCAGATTTTGATGGCTGAGTTTATTGTTCGTGTCTTAATCGACTTTTAGCGAGGATATTGTCTAACTGACTGTACCTACGTATTTTTTATTAAGTTCAGTAATATCAGCAGTTGTTATTTGTATCCTCTTATTCAAGGTGGTCCCGTCGAAATTTGGTAAAGATCTGATGAAGACAAGAAATATTAGTAACATAAAAAATATTGAATTCAATTATAACTTTTTCATAAAATGGTACTTATTAACTTTATTTGTGTTATAATATACTATATTGCTTACAGCTTTATGTAGTTATTTAACTTTACAATGTTTTCATTTTAGCTACTATTATACCCAGTCACTGTGAATAGACCCGTCATCGGCAATAAGAAACCGATCAAAAGGAGTTCCACTATCCTTTGCCTAACAGTGCCATATTTAAAGGCGGTATTAAAACGCTTCAATTGACGTTAAATCACAAAGAAAATCAAGAAGTTAATGTTATTGTTTCTTGAAATACTCTACAGTGCATTAAATAGGTTAGTATTGCAAAGAAGCGTAAATTTTCTCAACGATCGGCTGATAATGATAATTTGATTTATTGCGCATGAGTTGTTCGTTTGTTGACGTTCGGTTGGCCTTAATTGCCTGATTAATTATTATTTTTGTAAACATGTCTTATAATGCTGGAACAATTGTCACAGATACAGTTCATTAATATTATCATTGTTTTATAATAATTAAAGTATTTTTATAAACATAAGTTCCGTAATAAATGCCTTATAGTAAAGTGTGTAACTTTAATAAAATTAATGATGTTCTCGTGTCCGAATTTCGGTCACGGCAGCCTATCTCAGTTGAGACTAGCCTACTACGCAGTATATTATAGTTAGTGCACAAGCATGCGCTCAAAGACAGGTGCACTCTTTATTCCATTACTCTCATAGTCCGATAGGATGGTAGACCGACACGACTGGGAAGATACTGGGCGCAAGAGCAACGGTTTAACGAACCTTCCAAAGGAAGGAAGGGAGAGTTATATATATTTACTAGCGGCCCGCTCCGGCTTCGCACGGGTATAAAATATATATTATAAGTATTTCTCCACTATTTAATGGATGTTATTATACATATAAACATTCCTCTTCAATCACTCTATCTATTAAAAAAAACCGCATCAAAATCCGTTGCGTAGTTTTAAAGATTTAAGCATACATAGGGATATAGGGACAGAGAAAGCGACTTTGTTTTATACTATGTAGTGATATATAGGTTGATAATACCGAACCGGTAAACGGTTCCATAAAAAAAAAAAAAAATTACAACTCAAAAATATCGACTCCGTTATCATCCCTAAACTTATTGAGACAATACCTACAAATCGTAATTACCATTTTAAGTTCCCATCACGATGTAAGAAAATACACATAATGATATTATAAAGGCATTCCTGATTCCTTGCAATACATTCAAATGGAATATGTCTGTCCCAACAAACAGCTCTGATTTTCTGAATACACTGCCAATGACGCTATAAAATGGATATTCCACCGTATTTTAGTTTGCCGTCTCGTACTGTTACCGTTTTATTTATTCTTTAGCTGTCTGCCAACTTATCTGAACCCCGATTATCAAAGAATACAGTTGCCTTAAACTTACATCTGGTTTTTTATTTCAGTTCCTATTAAGATTGTTTTAAATTTTCTGTTTATTCTTGGTTCCGTAGCTAACTAAATATAAAAGACACTTTATAAATCAGTGCAGACCAGTGCCAGTTTTGGAGTATTTATGTGTGATAAAAGGGTGCATTATATGATAAATGATTTTATTTCTGCAAATAGGTCTTAAAAAAACACTTTTACGCGTCCTTTTTTTTAACTAACTAGATGGCGTCGGCATTTCCTAACTGACTACCTCTGAGAAGAAACACCGAAACAAACTCAGGGGTCAAGCACCTCGCCTCTAATAAAAGAGTTGTCTAGGTTTAAATGCCTGAAGAGACTATTATATTTTTATTTGAAATACGCTGCATCATTATGAAGTGATTGATGATTGATGGATTGTTAAAATCTGGTCGCAATTTAATTGACTAAGTAGCTATTTATATTAAAACCATTGTTGGTATCGAATAACCTATTTCATTCAATTATGAAATTGATGACGAATTAACTGTGGGTTTATGATGCTAGGACATTGGTCAGCCTGTGTAAGGTTTTACATCATTAGGTCCTGCCATTTGGCTCTTTATAGTATTTAAAGTATTATTTTGGGTTGTAATATCACTGTCAATGTATACGCTTCAGTAACAGATCTTTATGGTTGAGCAAATCTTAGCTGTCCACTCAGTTAGGTATATAACATGCTCCATCGAATTAATCGTCATAGGCGGCACCCACCCATGATAATTGCTTCAGGATAGCCAAAAGCCTGGAATTGTTAGAAATCAGTGACCTAAGAACGACTATTCTGAGCAATTGAACAGTGTGCAACCAATACATCTATGTAGTATCGTGTAACTCTTGACGCCTCAACAGAACGCATCATAATATGATTAATTACATCACTGGACACTGAACTTTGGAACTCTGTACTTTATTACAATAAGCCCGGATTTGTAAATCGGGGCATATTATGCGTGGTTATGATACGCTAATAAAATTAATTATTTGACTGTAATGTCTTACGTCGAGTTGTCTAATAATAATGTATGGATCGGATTTGAGCGAGTTCAAATCCGACCGCTAACGCTTGTTATTATCTGGATCTGTATAGGTCTAGCCCCCCATACTTGCACACTATCTAATAATTGATGTAACATAAATAACGCAAACTAACGTTCGGTTTCTGTGCCTAAGCTCCCGATCGATTGTCGGTTCGGTGGTCGATAATTAAAAATGTACAAGTCGGCAATAACACTCGATCGGTCAGACAGAAAACTCGATACACACACTTCATTGCACATGATTAGTGCAAGGAAATAAGACCTTATTTGTTAACTTTTTAAGAACTTCTCTATTTCTAGTGAACTATACTTGACCGGACTTTAGCGAGACCTATGCAGAGTCCGTTGGATCGGATTTAGATATCGTTTTCATTGCGTGGGTTAACGTTTTTATCGAGTTAAATGCTTTATTGTATTCAACTAGTAGATGAGAATGTCAGACTTAAAAATATAGAATTTCTAAGTCAAAAGAGTGGCCTCCTTAGACTTCGAAATAAACTTAGACTTAAAAGTAATTCGCTAAATGTGTTGTGTTATAATTATTAAGGACTCGATCGGCGCACTGACGAAGAGATAGGACTTCTGCGCTATCGGGGGTGTGGGTTCCCGCATGGAACAAAAATTGTGTGATCTGCAAATGTTTGTCCCGGGTCTGGGTGTTTGTGTATGTGATATTTCATGTTTGTGAAACGTACTCACGATATAGGAGAAATTCCTAGTGTAGGACGATGTTTAAAAAAAAAGCAATGCCTACTCAAATCAATATTACTCAAGAAATAAAACTGGGAAGAAACGACACTTTCCCGATATGGAACTGAGAGCGAAAATTTAAATTTATAAAATAACACTTTTAGAATACTCCGAACACTTCATGATATTTTATGCATAGGTTACAATCATTCTTTATTTAGAAATAGTATTGAATTCGTTGAAACGAATAAGTTCCTTACTTGATGTAGTGTTGGGGTTTTGAGTCTAAAGTCCAGTATCATAATACTTGTTTTCGGCAATTTAAGCGTACGTATGACTTACACGACTATTATTTTCTATGATAAATAATGTCGCTGATTCCTTGATTAAATAATTATATCTGGATTTAGCTTGTTCTCGGCCACTATTCCTCTATGAGAAAATTGAACTCTATTTACTTTCTGGTAAGTTCTAAAATTAATAAAAATACAACTTATTATAAAATAATAAATAACTTCGTATCGTGTGCTGACTTGTGGTAAAGCGTTCCACCAACACCTGAAGTGACGACCACAGCCACTCTGTCAAGAGTGCTATCGAAGAAGAAGAATAGATAACTTCATAATAATATTAGACAAAGCTATACCGTTTCACACCCACACGCCATTGATTTGTCTTATCTCATACTATTTACTGGACTTAATTGTTAATGAGTCTGTGGTGAAGTCATTTGAATGTCATAAAAAAATGGTGCTGACTACTTAAATCTAAAATCGGTAATTCGGTCCGTAACCCTTGCCACGTTTTCTTAGCGTTTGAAATGTAAGTTAAAAAATCCTACATTCAATGCATGGAAATGCATTCCGAAAATCCAAATAAAGAGTCTTCTTTGATAGCTTCACAGTTATGGAAATACAGTTTAATATATTTGGAGCTAAGCTCTGGTCTACTAAGAATAGGCTCCGTGACACTTGGACGATCCACAATAAACATAGGTGTTTGTTTTTAGCTGCATCGCTAAACGTTCTACGTCCAGGAATCATAGGACCCCGTCGATCCTCCCGATACATGCAGCCCGTTTATATAACTTAAATTTTGATCAATTCTGGTGTATACTGTGTTAACACCCTACTTAAGTTCCCATATTAGTAATAATATAATAATAATTGAATGAAGCGTCCAAAAGTAATAGTGAACGATAAAAGTTTTGTTCTTTCTCTCGGTATTACAGTAGGTACTTTAAATCAGTCGATTAAACTTCACTGTTGTTACTTGCAGTTTAAAATGCAACTGCGTCATCTTTTTTTTTATAGCCTATTAAGTGGCTCGCTGCTGGGCATGGAACTCTTTTCTGGCGCTGCCGCTTCCAATTCATCCTATTCTTGTCCAGCTTCGGCCAGTTGTTTTGTTGTGTTTAACGAATACCTAAGTTTGTAAGATAATATTCGACTGTAATCGGTGGTAGGATAAGTTTAGTTATTCGAACATTTACTTGCTCTGCAGTTGCCAATTAGGCATCATAGTTAAATGGTATTATGATATTAGTGATCGTACATTTTAACCATGATTTGCGGTAACCACCTTCTATAGGCAATTAGTACGTGTTCGACTTATGGAATCTTACTCCCACATAAGTCCTGCGTACGGTGCCAACAATATAAAATTCTTACGCAGAATTGAATTTAACTTCAAAGGTGTTTTCATAGAACTTTGACACTTACGTAAGAATTTTTTATGAGTTGCTATTAAATTCGTGTAAGAAGTACGAGACCTTGCGAGTTGCGTGTGTTTGTTAAGTCTTGAGTAAATTGATATTTTATTGGTTCTGTTGGTTTGGTTTTATATCGTGATCGGCTGCTAGTTCTAGATAGTGTGCCTGTGTACACATAAGTACATATTACATAGGTTTGATACATAATATAACTTCGGTGGTTCCCGAAGTCGTAAGAAGGGGGTTATCCTGTACCAGAAGAGTCACCCACATTTTGCCGGTCAATAAAAGACCATTCTTACTAGATATCCATTCATCGGACTAAAATTTGGTACGGTAGGTATCTAAGTATACAACTAGCCTGAGGAACCTTTAATTGCCAGGACAACACAACAATTAACAATTAGCATTCTGTTATATAATTTTGTCTCCAAGCAGTCCGCACGTCAAGGAGTGCTTCGACATAATTTGCCACTCCACTTACCCGACTGCAGATAATAAGCGTGATAGTTAAATATGTATTGTCTTGTCGGATCATACTGATCCTAAATTGCCATTTGTATTGGTGCGAGAGGTCTAAGGCAGACATTCAGACCACGTGCCGTATTTTAAGCTGGTTGTTATGACCTCGTTGTGACCATGTAGGACGCGTATTATACATATAGGTATGATAGCTGTAAAGGTACCTATATAGGGTTGCATTGTATCCTTATTAGGTCTTTTGCCTGTGAAATTGCATCTATTGTTCCTTTTCAAAGGGGCTCGTTGTTACGTGGCCATCACGCTGATCGGTCGATATGTGAAATTAATCCGTGCTCGCCGCGCTGAGCTCGTGACCGTTTTCACATCGCAACCCTTTCGTGCTTCCATTGGTCCAGCGACTGATCTCTCTCCGGGCGTGTCGGTCTACCGTTCCATGGGACTACGGGAGTTAGGAAATAGCATGTATTGTGCACAATGATATCTCTTGCGTAGTTGGCTAGTCTCAATGGAGATAGGCCGCCGTGACGAAAATTCGGCCAGGAGAACATTATTGTTACTTTTAAATCTCTGCCCATCGTTTGAAATTCCCCTTACCCCGTAAAGAGTAAAGTGTCTTACTTATCAAATGCTTACATCCGAACCCGCGACACACATCTGCCTAAATTAAAACATAGCATAACTTTTGTCCAGGAACAGAATAAATTTAATAAGGTACCGTAGGATGCGACTGAATCTGTCAACAGCGTCCTGAAGCAATTGTGTCCGTCAAAAGTTTCCTCGGTAATATTTCCCCGGTATCAGCAGTTTTTTTCTGGATTAAAGGATCCTATGTCCTTTTCTGTATCCCGGACGATGGATTGCAAAATTTTATGACGTTCGGTTCAGTGATTTAGGCGTGACATGGTAATAAACAAATAAACTTACTTTTGCATTTATAATATTAGTTTGGTGTTAAAATTACCATAATTAAGATTACCATTGCAGACATTGCTAAGTTTTTACGTGGGAAAAATGTACGAGCTAAAAATATAATACAAGACTGGGTATTGGCCATGTGATTTAAGTTTGTCTCACTCGTAAATAATACAAGCGCTGTCCTATTCTTTACGATGCGTCTATGTACATTTAGGCTGTAATAATAAACAATATGTCATATTCGGTGATTCTTCCGAGCCTTGAACTGATGACGTCACTTAAATCTGATTGGCTCTCGGGTCATTCAGTTTACCTACTCAAGTTAGCAGTGATTGCTGTAAGCAGTTGAGTATCTAATATTTGAAAGGAATTGTTCCTATTTTGGATTTATACATTGGAAAGTCAGCGAGAAAACCTCAACGCTCAAACAATTTCAATGATTAGTTTAAATAATTTCTATTGCATGTCTGAAATATTTTTTATTTGAATATTTGTAGATAAATTTCAATTCTTTATAATCAGACATGCTATGGCCACCGTTTCATAATAGTATAATAAAAAAATGCACGATAGCCGAGTGGTATGATCGTTGGACTGCCAGGTCAAAGGTCGCAAGTTCAAACCCCGGAACCAATGTCTTTTCGAATTCATGTGCCTATCATAATTAGTTATCAGTTGCTAAAAACGGTAAAGGAAAACATCGTGAGGAAACTGGCACACCGTCTGAGAGATTGTTCAACGGTGTGTTTTTGAACTCTGACACCAGGTTGTTCATTAACTAAATGATGAAAGAAGGAGAATTAAAACTAATTTAACATAACACAGTTAATATGTAAAGAACAAACATTAGATTAACCGAGTGGACTGAAATAACAAGTTTAATAAGACGTTGTCAAAGGGCCACATGTTTAAACGAGTGTAATGTGTTTATGTCCTAGAGTTAAGTGTGGCCTCAATAACGCTTCCTCACAATTATTATTGTATGTATCTATAGCTCCCACATGTGACAAGTAATAAATAAATAAAAGAAAAAAACAATAGTTTCTAAAAACTAACGTACGACGTAAATGTTCAAGTTATCACGCCTGTATTTCCCGAAAGAGTCGGGAGAGCTGAAACATAGTGGCGAAATGTGGGTGTAACTAAAAGTACATAGTACCTTCCTAGTTCCTACATTCATTAATATGAAAGTATATGAAATAAAATAAAAAACATAAGACAACACAAACCCTCAGTGTAATAAGGGGTGAGTCTATTGCCATTAATCGGACTCAAACCTAGACTTCAAGTCACCCAATCGACCCGGGAATCGACTCCTGGACCTACGCTCAGTAGTCTATTTGTGTCAATTTTATTGATTTCATTATTTGTTTTTTTACGGGTTTGTGTCGTAGCATGTTTAAATTCGTGGCCTGGCCGTGACTCTGCCTACTTCTCTGCGAATCAGTATCGTATCGGAGTGTCTGTAGCTTTTAATATTGACATAATATTTATATTTTTTACTAATTTGAAATTTATTTTAAATAAATTTATTTACAGATTGTTGTTGGTTTGTCCTTTAGTGCAGCTAGTGAGCGGAGGACAAACGTCCATTTGTTTGTCAATATGAAATTGTACAGTTAAAGTAAAAACTATTTAGATTTACTATTGTTCTTTGTTAGCAACCAACACATAGGAAATGGTCTTCTTTTGTTTACCTTTCCGATGATTACAGGCATTTTAGTAAAAATAGGCTAACATTTCAAAGCGTTGTCTTCATCATCATCGTCATCAGCCCGTTGCAGTCCACTGCTGGACATAGGCCTCTCCCAATGTACGCCACAAAGCCCGGTCAGCTGCTTTATGCATCCAGTCATTGCCTGCCCTCTTATGTAGCGTTGTCTTGCATGAAACTAAAGTACGCCCAAAATAAAACAAGCCCTGTGATGCATTATATAAACATTTTACGAGTTTTGGAATCAAGTCGGTAAACCTGTTATGACTTAATATTATACAATACCATATCTTAAATTCAATTTTTGTATGTAGCCAGTACCATAAATTACTTTAAAATTAAAAATTGAGTTCAGGTTTACGAAGGTGAATATAACAGTTTCCAGTGTGAAAACAGTGTACACTTTTTTCACACTGGAAACAGTTACCCGACAATTAAGGAAGGGTTATATTTTATATAGTGTAGCTTTTAATTATTTTGCTAGTAAAATTACACAGTAAAAAGAGCTCAATTTAAAGAGATAAAAGATTGTAGTTAGAGACGCTGGCCAGTGATATTAAAATTTTCCAGTGGATTTATAATCTACAAAAAAAATTAACTTTCCATTAAATTCATTGCAGAATAAAAAAGGCGAACATCGTTTTTATTCTGCATTGAAAATTACGTGAATGTAACAAGCCAATCAATTACATAGGCACCTTCTGTATTGATGGATTTTTGTATAAATCTTAGTGAGATTCGGTAAAAATAGGTCACCGCTATAGTTTACAGCTAATTTGGAATGCAGTTTCATTTCTCAAGGACCCATTTGGACCGATATAACACATTAACGGTATAATATAAAGCCCAAGTGACCGACACTTATAAATAAGTCTGCTCCGCAAAAACTAGTTTCACTGGTGCATATGTCGTACGAAGGTATAATGGAATTTTTGCAACGTCGAATGTCCATTGCTGAGTTTGTTTGGACTTGTTCGAGTTGTATGATATTGGGCAAGCGATGGTTGTTGTTTAAGAGGTATTCCCGTATGGGGCCGCGAGGAAAGACCTCTGAGTCATAACGTGTTCGCAACGAGTCAAATTCTGGATCGTGGATCATCCCGTAAGGCGCGTTCACAATACAGAAAAAAACATGAGGCTTCTATGGAGCTGTTTCGATTACGGTTCCGTGTCTACCCTATAACTTATTGACCATGTCATATGGAGCAAGCTAAATTGTTTTCATCGTTCTGATAAGAATTATTTGATGTTTATGCAGTATTTCTATTAAAGAGTGCTGTTTTTTACTTGCCAACTGCTGATTCTAACGCTTTAATGGGTAGTTCAAAAGTAACGTAGTTGTGCGTAAATTTTTAGCTTCTTAGTACACTTGGACTGCAATAAACGTATCATGCGCTCAATCAATAAGTTCAGAAAGTATATCACTGTTTCCAGTAGGATCATTCATATTCAAGCGCAAAGCTTTTAGAAACTGAAAAACAGTCCGTAGACCTTTAGAAAATGTATACATTTATAACCTTAATCATACCAAAAGTTTCGTTCAGGAAGATTGTTACTGCGTTCTGTAATAACTATGGACTGATATCCAAATCAGCACTCAAACGGTTAATGGATTCGAAAAAATCTGGAGCCTTTTGATAAGTGGCAGACAATTAAACGAATTTCGTTTAGAATAAAAAAATATATGTGATTCATATTGTCAGAGATTACATAGTCGATTGTGTCATCCCCATACATTTATCGTTTCTCTTATTCTATTAATTAAGCGTTTTATCACCCTGTTTGTATACAAAGTTCGCGTAAATATGTTCTTAAGAGCTTTTTATTAAAGTCCTTTAAACTATTTTAGAAGAAATTTTATGCTTCATAAAGCTGCACTATAATGAGAATTATTGTTTTAGTTTACTCATTTTATTTATTACTAGTTTCCCGTTGACCCGTTCACGTAGAGCTTTAAGAGAACGAAGGTAACATTCAAAGCGTTCCTTTTTTTAACCTTTACAAGCTTTATTACAAGGAATGACTGAACTTTAAAAGCGCCCCTTCAGAAGTAAGCTTGTTCCGAGATTCTCAGATTATCTGGTTTATAAAATAGCTTGCAAAAGTGCCTTGTAATTCATTACTGAAAGCAAGTTTAATATTGCTTGGGTTTATCAAAAAATCTGAAATTTATCATAAGACTTTTCATAAAATAAAATAATATCAATAACTTAAAACATACTGTTTTTTAATTTGATTTGGTAGCTGAGTAGCTAGATGCACCACGTATTTTGAAGCAACATTTTCATTTTTGAAACATTTATTTGTGTTCATTGAAACGGTAATATGATTCGTTGAGAGCTTTACTGTCCACTGTAGTGGAGCTCTGATGTACGTCGTTTTGGTATTTTGATTAATTCCGGTAGTAGGTACTGATGTGAGGTGTAGATTACAGAAAACACCGTAACAAAAGACCAAAACCCAGTGGTACGCACGAAACACAGATTCTGGTTGCTAAGCTATAGTTAAACATTCTTATTTCATTCAATCATGACAATTACATTTTTCTGGAAGCTTCTTTTCGCATTATTTCTGAATTAATTGTTCTTCGTATGGACACGGACGAATGTCATCCGACATGCTAATCATTATTACGTTTGAGGGCCGGGTTTCGTCATCGGGTGTGCCCCTGGCGGCCGGCGCGCGCGACGACTGCGTTGTCAAGCCGGGCGTGCCGTTGCGAGACATGTACCTACCTACATGCTTAAAAGAATCAAATAATACTTTAATATTGCTACTTTTTCCAGCCGACATGTTTATTTTTATTGTCATTAATTTGTCATAGTTTACTGTGTTACCTTTGAAACTTGTTCACATAAATTCGAAATTAATAAAATAAATGAAAATAAAAAAGACTTTTATTCCATGCAACACTTATCAAAAAGAATTTAGTAACAATCAATTTTAAATCAATAAATTTTAAACCTTAGCAGGTATCATTTGTTCTTGTATAGCTATTTAATTTACATGCATCAATAATAATAATTGACTTCAAGCTGTTTTTGTTCTTAAACATATTATTTCAATACGTGGTTATATAAAACGGTATCATTTAAACTTATTTAATAGATTATAAAAATTGTGCGTTTCATTCATTACAATTACGTTATTATTACTTTATTATTATATTCATTAATTAATTATAAAACTAGTGATCTAATTTAGCATGGACCCCTCTCAGGTAAAGGCCTCCTTCAAGGATTTCCATTTAACTCTATTTTTTGCTGTATGTAGCCAGTTTGTCCCAGCGATTTTCTTTATCTCATCCTCCCATCTCATATAGGGTCTCCCTACTCTGCGTTTGCTAGGCGGGCCTTTCCATAAAGTGACCAGTAAAATATCGAAAAAATTCGGAATTATAGCTATTTAATACCGCTGATCGTCTTTACATAAGTGTTGATTATAACTCTTACTTGACCTCGTTATATTCTTTATAAAATTGTTGTAAGATTTAAGTTACTAAGTAATGAATAGTCATACTATTAATTGCTGATTTGAAATACTCGGCAAATCCAGATTCCTGTAATTTTGTTACTGTAAATGCTGATTTTTGTTGTTTTTTGTTTCAGGTAATGTCACTTTGTCAAATATTTAGTGTCGAGAGCCAGCCAGTCAGTAAATTAATATGAAATCCAGATAACCAAGATAATTCACTATGGTACCTACTAGGACATTAAGGTGTGTGGTTAAATTAAGCTCAGATTTAAATACTAACGTGAACTAAACTAAAAAAGGTCATAATGGCCAGAAATTCGAATTTCGGTCATAGAACTGGTCTACAAAACGTAATTTGTTAGTCTACTTAGACGTCTGATGACTTGCTTTTAGTGTCACAACATGTCAGTGTGCGCTGATTGGCTGGCTCGAGACTAATTCTCAGGATGAGTAATGCGTTTGCTCATGATAGAGCCAACTGGGCGTCGAAACAGGGAAGTATTAATGTACATACATCAAAAATATTTATGTTTTACTAAGTAATACCAAACCAATAAAAATAACAGGCAATGTTTAAACTCTTTAAATTACTTATATTTATAAATAAACAGCAGTAGGCAGCAAAAAAATTATAAGAACACCTACCTATCACCATTAAACACGATTAGTTCAAATTTACAAAAATTCTTTTATAACACGCACTGGCACGGTCGGTCGTCAATCGACGACAAAGTTATTTACTGCTAGCCTATTGAACTAATTTATAAGCGGACACAAATCATTATTCATCAATTTATGAAGACACGCTTAATACTTTTAACACATTTATTGTTGACGTTGACTCACATTCTTATGACATACACAATAGACTGACCGTTATCATTATTTTGACTCCTGCGTCGTTTACTATATGTAGAGATTTCGTCGAAGAGGAAAATTTTTACGCGTTAAAAGCATATTTGTGCTCCACAAATGACTGTAAGATTTGGCATAGTTAATTAACGTAAAGTTAGAAGTTTTAATATTATTAACACATGCTCGGTATTAAATAACAGAATAGTCTGTAATATCTCATAAATTCAGTGCGTCTTGGGCCAGTAACAAGTCAGCTGCTGGCTTCGTTACAAGCGCAGCGCTTTGTTCATGTTCCTCTACTGGAATAAGTACTCTTTTCTTATTCAGCCGCTTTTCATAAAAGAAACTGTTGCATAATTTTAAAATAAAATCTGTAGGTATGTAGGTATTTATTTTCTAAAATTCTGGTCGGAGATTGTTGATACATTTTTAATCTGTTAATCTTAAATAACAGGCAGTTATTTTACGACTTCTTAATCGTATATCATATTTGTAACTAATTGTATCTAGAAACAAAGTGGTTTTAATCTGAATTATAATCTTCTATCAAAGTATGTTATTGGACCTCCGTGCATCGACAGATATTTGTGAGAGCCGCAGATATTTGACCCAAGTTCACATGTTCATGCATATAAAACATGGCCAATATAAGGAAGAAGAGATTTGATTTGAAGAAATTCCTAGTGGAGCGTGTATACAAAAGATTAGTAAACTGCATTTCACGAAGGTTGTTATCGAACATCGAGAATTTCCTTTATTATTCGTGCATACAGCATTCTACCACAGTCTCCTGGATATTAGTTTAATACAACGGGTAGCTAACTGAGCTCGTGTTTAATTCTCCTATTTAAACGGAGAATCAAACGAGATGCATTCGACCTTAATTCCATTAATAATCAAATTATAATGTTCAAAAATGTATGAATAAATAGTAAAAAGTTATTAAATACTTGTATAAATATTTCCTGTCCTGTATTTAATTAGGTAGGTACTATAAAAGCTCGCTCTATGGGCTCGAGACGTTACCTTCGTACATGATTGCTGCTAAGTGTAAGTTACTTGTAACACTCAGCTGAGTTTGTGAAATAAGATAGCCCTTGGTCAATTACGAAGTCCACGGGCACATTACACACGTATCTAAGCTTAGTTACGTGAATTATATGTGTAAGCGTCTCATATTCCGCGTGCAGATCGTGAAACAGAGGACTTGGTCTTTTCGCCCAAAACGTGTTGGTCCTTGTGTCCGGAATATGTTAGTTAGTTGAAGTGCTCTTTAAGTTTATGTCAGAAATAATTTAGTAGAATTGTATTGATAGTTATCCGAGTTAATACTATAATTTTGTTATTAACAGATCACTAGATATAGGTACGTAGTTTTCAATATATTTTGCTGAAGTAACATTCCAGGTGAACTAATACATTTTGGATTAGTTTTAAAAGCATTCTTTTGGATTATTTACCTAAAAACTACTGCTGTCTGCAGCAAGCATGGTTGCCTACAGTTATATAGCTATATACCTTTACACGTCCAATATAATAGACTTAACGCAACGTTTCGTGGGGATTAAATTGACGGCCGGTGCATGCCTGGATTTATACTCTAGTAAATAATGCTTGTCTGCCTAGACGGTTACTTCAATAGGTTCCATTAATAGGCACCATATTCCAAGAGACGTGTTTATATACTTACTTATATATAAATGCAACATCGATCAGGGGTGAATTTGTTGATGTTATTGGACGTTAAGTTACATGGTCGGTGTCGGTTCAATTCATGGCAATAGGCTCTCCTCTACAGGGTACTATGTTACGTTAGTGCTACACTGTTAAAGGAGATTAAAGTATGATACAGATTTGTTTAGCTATGAGACATGATGAGTACGCCAAACATGACACATTGACACATGATTCCTTCCATGAAGTAGGGCGTGTCGTTAGCAGATTCATTTATATTGTTTAGTTTAAAAGTAGATAACACTAGATTATTATTTAGATGGTTTCAGACGGAGTTGATTGAATTCACGTGGTGAAATGTTTTGCTTTAGTACGGACTGACGTTTGTATTAGAAACCAATGATTTGCCTGCCGTGCGGTTGTTTTTTAAGTGGTGTTCTAACATTAGAAAAAGTGCTATTGGAATTTAATTTTTAGGGCCTGTTAAGACATTTTAGTAGATCTATGTAAATGACGTATTTAATTATAAACCTAGCAATTATTTTTTTAAAAAGTACAGATATGTTAGTAGCGCGCTCATCTTTAAGACTTAAAAAGGGGATTATTGTAGTCTTGGGTAGTACAATTGTTGTCCGATTTGTTATAAAGTTAGTGAAGTTCGGACCCAGAGTTAAGAACACATTTCTCGTTCATACTGTAAATGCAGACATCCTATACTTTTTGACATATCATTGATAACTAGATACATTTTGTAACGGTGGGTAATGTTTAAAATTCAATGACAAACGCAAAGAGCAATAACCAAGCCGGTCTAGTAACCTTATCAGATAAATCACTTACATCACACAGATAATAAAGTTAAATCAACGTCCCGCCAAAAGTAGGCTGAATAGAATTGTCGTGGACAATAATTTAAAACAGCAATATTTTGATTGGGATGACGAGTGAGGTTATTTGACTAAGTGATATAGATTCGACAACAGTTTACGACCAGGTCACATATGTTTTATTATATCCTTAACGAGTAATTTAGTCCGTTCTCTATTATGAGCCAAGTGCCGTGCCTGCCTGTTATGACCCGACTTGAAAGCTATGTTAATTTTACTCGCATTTAACGAATATATGAGAACTCTTTGTTGGTCGTCTGATTTTACACGTTAGTTGTAAGTGTTTAATAGTGTTACACGGAATGATTTACATAGCTTCCTCTGTTGGAAATTGACGTAATTAGAATTTAATTATGGTGGGAACTTTAAAATGTTTTATGGGAAATTCTTCAACCAATACCTAAAACCTAAGTTTCCTTTCAAAAGTGTTAAAATTTTAATCATTTTTTCTCTGTTTATGTAAGTACTACTACATTGCTGTATTAACTAATTAAACTAAAGTTAAGATTTCTAATAATACAATGATTAATACGCAATTCTTATAAATTTGGAAGAGATTCATTTTGCTCCATCCTAACATTCGCCCTCTATTGAGTTAGGTAAAAAAAACTTGACGGAAAGTGTTTCTCGATTTTGGTAATTGTATTATGTGTTGATTTGGCAAAAATGTATTCGTATCCAATATCCATGTAATAATTATCTCAAACTATAAAATCATAGCAAGGTTTGACTAGTAGAAAATGCCTAAGGCATTAAGTCCGCCTTGTACACCTCTTGTATAAAGAATAAATAAATAAATAAATAAATAAATAGCACTCGATAGTGGAACTCTACATAGTACCTATACTTACATAGTTAACATTTCCATTACTACGGAAAAACCATTTATAGCAGGTAACTCTATTGTTCACACAGCTGCTATTAGTTGATGGACATTTTCAAATAGGATTTTGGTGATCCAACTTGGCCTTTTAAAAACAAATGCACTAAAAGCATATTGGACAAAAACAGTGGCGATAATGTGAGTATGCTACGGCTTTCCGCTGCATAATCCTTTTGGAATGCAGCTTTCATGACAAAACACCACATCTTTTATCTGCTACTTTGAATCTTTTTTATCGTGAGTAATATTCCCTGTTACAACAAAAAATATGCTGCATGAATCGACCAATTACTACAAGCAGAACCATACGATAGAGCGTTGAGGTAAAGTAACTATTAAAGACCATAATGACAAAATTTCGGAATGTCCAAAGTGCTAAAAACCTAGGCGTCCAACTCGAACACTTAACAAAACTTGTGTCGTACTTTAATCGAGGGGAGCTTATATGAAAAATTATGACATCAGTTTAGTATGCGGGGTGTCGCGGCGTGGTCGACCGCGGGACAAACCCCGCTGGATCGGAGGCTAATTGGGGAAGAATGGTCCGAAGTTCTGTCCTCTTAGTATTCTGTTCAAGCTGGCTCTCGGCTCGGTACTAACATCAATCTCAATATGAAGAGATGACGGGCGGCGGAAAAGCTTGGCGCGGACAAGAAATCCCTCTTAGCGAGAATAGTTGGTAGGATGACCGGCACATTGATTGATCCCGCTGCGCGTTGTTTGATAGCTCGTGGCACTGATATGATAGTGTGAAGGTGAAACTTCTATACATCATTTTTATTATTGTTTAAACTTGACTATTAAGTTTATATTTTTATCTTTACAAACGTACCTAGAATTGGGTTGTTCAATAAAATATCAATTTTATTATACCAACAATTATTTAAACTGCAATTTAAAATAAATTAGGGCAGAAATAATATAATATTTCAAAGGTTTTCGAATAAACAATCATTCTAATAAGATTCTATACTTAATATGATTATTTTTTTCACACCAACAAATAGAACCATTAAAGATTCTCTCAATATATATTTATTAGTCTCTATTACGCCTTAAAAGTACAGTGGAGTGGAGTCTAGACGAAGCCCCCACGTAACTTTCTGAAGTGTTGGAAGCATTAAAAGGTCGTACGACTGAAGTAATGACTGATTGGAACTTGAAAGCGAAGACTATAATATATAAGTTTGATTCTTGGATTTGAAATATGTTTGGTGCTCTGCACCCTTTCCCGAAGCGCAACGGTGCGTGGGCCTTTGTTCCTTTATGGGATAGGCAAGATTAGGGTACATGCCTACATAATACCTATTTCGAATAACATGAGACCTAAAATAGGGATGGCTTCTACGATTTAACTTTGGAAAGACTGATTTTTAGGGTTTATATTGGTATATAAATGAAGAATAATTTGTTTTGGTATATAGTGAAGTGACTTATGAGCTGGGTAGTTAGCAACTTGGAATAAGATGCCAATGTAGCCTTTGTTTTTGGTGAAGCCAGCTAGCTAGGAGTCTGGGCTGTCTTTTGCTTTGTACTCTAACGGTGTGAATATCAAACCACCCTACGACCACTGCTTCAGGCGTAACATATTCTCGTGATGTCCCACTTATCAAACTTGCAAAAAACTGTCGTAAAATATACGCGATGTACTGTTAAAATTCGTTGACCAGAGATCCTTGGGCGAAGTCGATGAATAACAATGGAGACACAATCTACGAATAAGGCTCGAATCTGAAGACACGGAGCGGCCATTACCGTATGAATTTATGTATGTGGCCGAAGCTTATCGTGTGTGTCAAGATCTTGCTTTATATTTTGAAGTGTTGTTATTACTTTTAAATGAATATCTTCGTTCACTGTGGCCATCCTAAGGTTGTCTGTAAGAGATTGCTGTAGTTAATCCCTAGATTGTAATAGTGTGTTTATTTTTACGTTCGATAGAAATAAATATATTTGTCTACTTTTCGGATACTTTTACACATTGGCTGATAGGGTAGAAAAACAATTGTTCGCTTGGTGGCTGCTTTGGTGCTAGGGGTTGAGTAAGATAATTATGGCTTATCCAGGTATACCTATAAATTAATACTAATTATATCAATATGTCACAAAATAGTCTTAAATCATATTATCACTCCTTTACGTTCCTATCACGGAATTTATTCATTTCAAATAAATGAATTCCGTGTAAAATACCTACGTCTGGAAAGACTTGAGTATGATTTAGATTTTCAATTCGAGGAATCGCTAATTGCTACCATTTCTCTCCGCTGGTATATCATTAAGGGTAAACATGATGTCTGCTACAAAACAAAGTACTTCACCTATCGCAATTCTTCCAATGAACATCTCTACCACTTCACGTTATGTGGAGTGGAATTATGTGCCTGCTTCTAACAATAACAAAAATAATAAATATCCATTTAATTGAAGCATGCCTGTAGAAAAACATCGTTCATATAAAAATATGTTTTGAACGGACCTGTTAGTTCGGAACGTGGAGCATCCCGGATTATATTCCTGCTAACGAGATCTTGCGGTAATAGCATCCCTGGAACATTCGATGGATTAAAATAGTCAATAAATATATCAATGGTTAGTCCTTTATTATTCCTTTAGTATACGAAATGAGACCTTTGCCCTGTAGTGGGATAGTTATAGGCTGTAACATAGGTATTATTATTCAGTTTTTTTGGATTTCCTTGCTCATTTGTAGGTGTGTGACAGTGAAAGTTGGCATAGCAATGAAGCGAATAAGGGAGGGGATCCAAGTACTCATGTGTTAGTACCTACATATTGTATACATAAAGACACGCCACGGACGATCATTTAACCCTGTAACTTCTTTGACTTCAACAATTTGCTCGTTGCCTTTACGTTAATAATCGTAATCTTTCGTTGAGAATCTTTATAACCTAATGCAGATGTTTGATTCAATTAAAACATCTGTGAAGCTGCCATTCACTTTGAAAGTTGCAATCGGTCAGCTAGCGAAACAAAGATAGATTTAAAATATTAAAACACAATAGAGCATCAATTAATTCTTCTTCTTGTCGTATGGTTGATGAACAACCTGGTGTCAGAGTTTAATCTGCCTGTAGGCCTCTGACATGGCTTTGCACTCCGTTGAAAAATCCCTTAGGTGTGCTGGTTTCCTCACGATGTTTTTCTCGAACTTCACCGTTTTTAGCAACTGATAACAGCTAATGTACTCACATGAATTCGAAAAGACATTGGTGCGTGCCGGGGATTGAACTTGCGACCTTTGACTTGGCGGTCCAACGGTCATACCACTCGCTGTCACTGCTATTCAATAACCTTCGCGAATCTTTGCGCATAAAATGTTAAAGACATATTAATAAAGGAAATTTGAAAAATGATATTCACGAACGGATTTCGAACCCGTGATCTTCTCCTATCCGAGGCGCAGCTCGTACCAACGAAGCTACCTATACTACCTATGTTAAATACTTCGGTTTTTGTCTTGAGACCGATTATAAAAATAGAATGGCCATTCAAAGTGTCATTATACCCCTCTTCGGAAAACGAAAAGTATGACTTTATCTGTAACACTCAAAGGAATAGCGAGGGCCTTTCACAATAACCCTCTAAGCTATAGGTAGGTGCTTTTGCCAGCCGCACTCGACTGGCGACATCCCCCGTCTTGCTTACATACATTTCATGAGCTATTAAACTCAACCCCTGTACAGATGTCATCGAGTATTTTATAGAGCTGCGGCAACCGACGTAGCGATATTATTTGATTTTAAAACTAGATTGCAAATTCAAAACTTAGGGGCCGTAGACGAGTGGCATAACGCTAGACGAATAAAAATCGAAAAAAAAATGAAATTTTTTAGAGAAAAATGCAATTGACAATAACACTTTGGTCGACACGCGAATCGAATCGAACAGGATGTCATGCTCA
The DNA here is from genome assembly GCA_905340225.1 of Abrostola tripartita. Taxonomy (NCBI): domain Eukaryota; kingdom Metazoa; phylum Arthropoda; class Insecta; order Lepidoptera; family Noctuidae; genus Abrostola; species Abrostola tripartita. The sequence continues at coordinate 3,268,408 of HG996486.1, forward strand.
GCAGCGGCGCCTTGCGACTACTAGATCAACGAGACAGTCATCTGACTGACTCCCCTATTACAAAGGTCTCATAATGACTGGTAATTATGTAGAGCTTATTTATTTAACGAATACACTAATAGTATACTTTCGCGTTCAATACACATACATACGTCTGCTTACTTCAAAATTCACATTTAACTAAATGCATTGTGAACTTAGTCCAATTTGTTCATGAGAGTTCTTATTGATTTTGGATATGAATTTAATAATTCAATTTTATCTTACATGGAATTGGTTGGTAGAATCAAATCTGTGTGAAACCAAATTTTTGATAATATTTTTCAAAATGTTTGTTCTGTATTCTGAGAGTATTCTTTGTCAGATTATTTTTTCTTATATATACACTATATACACACATACATGTTACTATATACAAACAGACGAATAGAAGTATAAGTAAATACTATTACAGTGATAATTAATATTATTGACAACCTGATTGGCGCAGTGGCTAAGCGATTGGACTGCTGCGCTAAGGGTCGCGGGTTCGATTCCCGCAGGGGAAAAATAATTGTGCTAACCGCAGATGTTTGTCCCGAGTCTGGGTGTTTGTGTATGTGATATTTCATGTTTGTGGAACGCACCCAAGACACAGGAGAAATACCTAGTGTGGGGCAACGTTTTTAAATAAAAGAATAGAAAAGATATGCACTAAATTATTTTTTTATTAGCACTTATTTATCAATCCTTTCTTTTTACAGTATAACAATATCTTTAATATATTGTTATTTTACCGACTACCTACAAGTTAGGTCCACGAATAATAGACGAATTCATTATAAAACAGGAATCTGTTTACACGGAGAGGAACGTGGCTTTTAAAAACATTTTGTTTACATTTTACAGAAGAAACAGATTTGTTTACATAAATGCAGCTAACAATGAAAATTTCTTCATTTCAAACTCGTTGTTGCAATTATTTTAGCTTCACTTTGTTACTTTTCTAAGTAAAACATTACTTTATTAGTGAGGCAGTAGTTATTTTCTTTTCAGACTGGATTTCAAACATCATTGTTTCCTATGGTTAACAAAGTTCTGTTTGCAAATTTTTCGTCACAGGTCTTTGATAGCGAGTCACACTCGCTCTCCACCGTACAAGCTTATATTAGCCGAGGGATTTAACTGAAAAGTTGCGAAATTAGTTAAACTGTTAGGTTACATTAAATCTGTGACTATTTTATTGTTTGACATCCTACTAACTTGGTAAATAGTTTGTTAATTGTTGTAGGTAGGTATAATTATGACTATGAGGCCTATCTCCAGCAGTAGACCGCGATAAGCTGAGAGATAATAATGATGCGGTATAATTATACCGGGATTGCTGACTGCTACGGAGTACATAGTTATAATTATCCTTGACAATCGTTACGGGTGAGTATATAGAAGCCTAAAAGTCTGACACCGCTACCAAGGGATGCCGTATTAACAAATAACAAGGCTGTAGAGTTGTGATCGGCAGTCGTTCTGCCCCCCTAGACAAGTGGCAAAACGCTTGACGAATAGAGATCGAATAGAATGACGAATGTATGGGGATGACATAATCTTTCGACTAGATAATCGATGACATAATATTATGTCAAACTTATTTTTTTTTATTCGTCAAGCGTATTGCCACTTGTATAGGGGGCTGTTGAGAAAAAAATCTGTTACAATCGACATCAAATTACCTGGTTAGTTGAATGACGATAAGCGAGATTGAAGTTAGCGCCAAATGTTACGCGTTCGAAGCTCTTATTCTCATAAGATCTTTTTGCCTGAATTTGTTGGGATTTGGCAGTGACTTCAACTCGAATTCTATACAGTGAAGTGAATAAATAATAATTTTCACTTTTGAGTTCTACATAAATATTAAAGCCTTATTTTTCACTTTTGAGTTTGATTTATTGAGGCGGTTTTCTTATAATTTGGTTTTACGATTTTTATTTCCAGGGCCCGTTACACTAAGGCCTTTCAAAAGATACCTCACACGATATAAGTACCTATTTAATCTTGGAAAGTGGTAGTAGGGGGTCCGTTTCCGTTCCATATCTCCAAAATGCATCATCAGCCCACAATTAACGGAGGAATTGGTGAACATACATAAAAAAGACACCTACAGAGGAACATCCTCCTCCTTTTTGAAGTCGGTTAATTAGACTTTACAGTATTATTATCAGACATCAACTGACTATATAATTAATATCGTGATTATATTCTAATCTAGCGAGAGGTTGTGATTTTCGCTTTGTCAAATCGTCGACCCATTATGCATTAAGCTTTCACTCACAGGGGATTATGGGTGTACGACAGGCAGCTGTCTGATCACTAGTCTGGTGTCAACTACATGCAGAAGTAATATATTTCATACCTGTCTTCACCCCCGAATTTGTCTTAAGTACCTAATTCTTTAGATACTAGGTACTAGAGTTCAGCCCGCGACCTTTGCGTGAAACATTTTATGCGACTATTCGAAAAAAATGTTGGAGTAGGCTTCTTTAATCCCGGATTAAAGTAACCCATTCCGACTTGAATGGAGAACTTTCGAAATCGGATGAATAGTTTTGAAAACTATCTCTTAAATCCAAACTTTACCCCTTTACAATAGGTAAACTACTAAATCTAGGTAAAAGAAGTAGAGGCAATAATTGCAAAAAAAATATTTATCAAATCCCTTTGAAAAATACCGGTATCCAGCTGCTGCCGAGACTAGAAGCAGACCCCAAAATACCAAGGAAAAGCGTAGGCAGATGAAGACAGTTATACAATTGCCAATCTTCAAAAATATTTATTTATTTCAATCATATTTTTCAAGGCAAGACCACCCTTTAAGTCCCCTATTCCTCTCAATTAAAAAGATCGTCTGGCGTAAAATTCCCACTCGTTATTATGTCTGTACTCAAAGATCATTAATCAGCTCCTAATATATTTCCCATTAACGGTAATGCATTCTTGAGTGTCATATTACAGATTTCATTTGTCATCTCTCGATCAATTTTGTGTAAGTAGATACTTAAAGTTTTTTAATGAAAATTATTCATTAAAAGCTTCTTTGTTATGACCTATCGTGATAGGTTTAATAGCATGTTACTGTATGGTGGTCTTAAATAACATCACTAGCTTATATTATTGATTGAAGTTATGAAGACTGATTCTGATGCCTCCTGCGTAAAGTAGAACACTACTTTACGAAATAATTTGCTTGTAGTGCGATAAATATAGCGATGTAGGTATATGATTCACCGCCTAATGACAAAATAAATTATTATTAGGAATAAGATTTAATATCATGATTTTATTTCGCACTTCTTTATGAAAGAAAGAACGTAAATACATATAAGTACCTATTTTTTGCACAAGACATACACGACCAGACAATATGCATAAACCATTGAGATCAGAATTAACATATATGTATAATATGCGAGACGGAAATTCGTTACGGGTTTTCCATAACTCCATTTTTGCCAGTTCGGAGTTCTACAACTAAAAATAATCCGTAGCATAAATTGACGATAAAGTTTTTCTACACGAATGTCAAAGTGAGTGTCGCAACTCTGTATTGTGACCCAAGCAACTGCTAAACTGCAGTGCTAGTTACATTTATTTTTAGGCAGATCAACACGATGCGCTTGAATATCTATGTAGGTACTACATGCAGCTTTGTACTGAGAACGCTGTAGATTACGTCAAAGCACAGTTCCATACACAGCTTTGTGCCTGTCAGTGGGAGTTTCGAGTTGTTCAGTTGCAAAACGCACTGAAGCAGCATTAATAAGTTACGAATAGTTTTACAAGTCTAGCGAGGAATATTGTCGCCTCATTTTTTCGCAGGCTATAGTTGTGAGTGTTAATACTCGTAGGTACGGAGCGCGAGCCGGCGCGTCCTCACCCTAAGAGTCCTTTGTCACCCTCCTGCCGCCTCCCACCAAACAATTGCTAAACATTCAACAGACTGCATACATCGCGTCATGAGTAGCGAACGCTTCTTCTAAACCTACTGAGCTTTGAGTATTTTTTCTATTGTTTTAATTGAGGAATAACAGAAGGTTTTTAGTGATTGCTTTAATGATTCATAAATAATTAATGTGCAAATGAGGGGTTAGTTGAAATAAGTATTGTAATGAAGTATGAATGTTAAAAAAACGTCATCATCAGCCGAAAGACGTCCACTGTTGAACAAAGGCCTCCCCCTTTTAGAAGGGGGGTTTGCCTTAATCCCCAGGCTTGGTAAGCGGCTTGGAGATCGCAGTGTTAGTGGTCAATTTACAGAAGACGCTTCTGCCCATCTTCTGGATTTTCCCTTAGTCGCCTCTTACGACTCCCATGGGAGGAAAGGGGGTGGTCAATTCTAGGCCAGATACCACACGGCATAAAAATACGTATTACATAAATATTATAAAGAAAAATATGAGTAACCATTACTAGAAACGCAATCACGACGCTGCACTTAAGTCAACAGTTTTCATAATATAATTATGTTACTAAAACACTTATGTAGTTCAACATGAGATAAAGTTTCTAGCTTGCTTTAGTAAGTTTGCTATCAACTTTACTTACTAGTGTAAAGTTTGTTTATTAGTACCTTGATGTTAGTTTTTCTCGGGATAAGTCTAAGAGAAGCTTTAAAAAATTACAACGTTCAAAGAAAAGTGTACCGAGGACAGCGGAGTAAAAGGAACAAAAAAGGAAATAAATATAGCCTAGCTATTAAATCAGGTACATTTTTGAATATATCCGACACCACTGAAACTTGAAATGTCATTATTATTATTAATGGGGAGGTTCTTGGAATTTGATGTTAGTCAATTAATTCAGGTTTTACGCTTTAATAGCTGGACGGATTATGTTTAGGATTATGTTTAGACAAGTAGATACCTTTATTTAAATTCTCAGCTATTAGAACAAACATGTTAAGTAAATACTTCTTCACTAACACGAAGTGAACAGATGAAAGAAAAATTGTAGTATTAGTAAAGTATCGAACTTCTCTTCATTTTATTTAGAACCATAACTTTTGTCGGAGCTATCCCCACTGTTATACCTTCTGCTTCTTGATAAGACGCAAGTGAAGCAATTCTAATTTTCTCTTCAAAAAATAAAGTCGTAAAGGAACCTAAAAACTATGTTATTCACTCAAGTCGTAGAGACTATGTAGGCCAGCGTATCAATCAAGTGTCTCAAAAGAAAATTATGTGAAGTTTTCAAAAACGCAGTGCAGCTGACAATATTTGTACCAGAAAACCGTCATAGAACGCCGCATTTACTGCGTACTGCAGATTACAGTTCGTCGTCCTACCTCCAGGGTGCTTTGTGCTCGTTGCCATAGAAATAAAAAACGTGTTCGATAGTTAGTTAAAAACTCAAGGTAGACACACAGGAAAGGCTATTATGATTTTATTACAGCGGTTAATGTTTCCAACATAGTTAGAGAATTCGCAGTATGCTAAACCAAGATACACTTTATCTCTGAACTATATTTGATCTAAATCCGTTCAACTCAAGCCGCGTTTGGCTCGACTAACAGTTAGTTTACTAACTTTGAGTACTGCAAAACTATTGATATGAATGGAATTTAAAATAATCCTTTAAGCCCTGACGAGGATTTTGGCGAAAAGGAAAATAATGGTTGTTTGTTTGTTTGAATCCTACCTCGGCACTTAAATAATTAGCTTAAGTGGATTTAACTCGTTGTCGGAGATTTAAGGGTCTATTAAATATCCGAAAGAAAGATATTTTGGTTTTCTTTGGATCAGAAAGATTTAATTTTTTAGCTAGTCTACATAATAATTATATACTAGAATATTGACCAGATTTCACTGGAGATTGTGGTGTGTGAGATGTGGGTGAACAGACGTAATGAAGGAGGATACTTATTTCACCCCTTCAGGGAATACACACGTGATATTTAAAAAATAAAGTCGCCCCACACTAAGAATTTTTCCTGTATCGTGGGTGCGTTATACCCAGAGTCAGGATAAACATCTGTGGATCACACCTTTCTTTTCCCTTGCGGGAATCGAACCCGCGACCCCTAGCGCAGCGCAGTCTAATCAATTAGTCACTTCGCCAGTCATCAGGTAAATGTCTGATTATATGTATGAATGTTTTGAGGCGTCTGATATCTGAGATTCTGGTAATTAAAATACTCTTAGATTTTAAGTTAATGAGAGTCGGTGTAACCGAGGGCGGTTAGACGCCCCTAGGCAGACAGTCTGCGGCCATGTTCCCGTTTGTTGTGTTGGCTATTTAGAAAGACTTCTTAGTAAGCGACACAAGACCCGTTATTATTAGTAGAAGGCAGGCTGAAATAACGTAGTCTGAAATCATTATCTGTTTTATACTGACATGCAGTTTTGGCTGGAAAATTCAGAACTGCTGCTCTTAAAATTATATTAGAATCAGAATTAAGTACACAGCAATCTTAAAATCATAATTTCCATTTTAAATGTTCTATTATATTATCTTCTTTTACTTTTTGTTACACTTTCTTGTTTAAATTTAGTTTTATATTTGTATTAAATTATAATATCTATCGCCAAAGTAATTTATATCGCCCGCCGTTATGTTGGTTTTATTTTATTTTATGTGGATAATGGTGTTGGTTAAACATTTATACTTCTATTTTAGTTTTAATTTCTGTAACATAGCATTGTAATGTGTAACCGTTTACTTTCCCAAATAAAATAAAATAAAAATGATTGTGTGTATTAACTCCTGCGACCTCACACATGTGGCAAAACGCTAGACGAATAGAATGAAAATTATTTGCGATTGTCATAGATTAGGTACATAGTCGAAAAATTATGACATCTCCTTATATTTATCATTACCTATGTTCAATTTCTATTCGTCCAGCTTTTAGCCATTTGTCTAGAGCCCCTAACTTTTCGAAATTACAGCCTTGTTTATGTATATTTACCTTTACCTAGTGTTCATAGAGTTACTTAATTATTTTGTAACATTTTCCATTGTCGAAGCTGGACGCCGCACTACACTGCACGTATAGTTCCCGTTACGTAAAAAGAGCGCTGACCGTTAGCCAAATTTTTTGAATTCTAGTCTATTTCCAAAGTGTTACGTAAGTAGTAAAGTACCTATAATGATTCTACAATGAAACAATCACACTTAATTATAAACCACAATGGCCTAGGACAATAGGAAGCGATTATATCCGAGTGCGAACATAGTTGCTGACAGTCGCTCAGCGTTCTTTTTACGTGACGGGAACTATAGCAGCGTCTCGCTTCCACAACGAAAAATCTCCTGCTTAAAGTGTTCATAGTGAGGCGGCAGTCAGTATTAATCACCAGCTGACACCACTCTGAAGCTTGCACCACCAACTGGTATGATCCCTGCTCTCCATTAGTTGGAGATCGTTGTCAGCTCTGCAAATCTATCTCTAACTTTTAAACGATCGTGTTCTGCAGTGTTGGGTGGCGTTCTGAGTTCGGACACGGGCCGCGTAGTGTGTAGGGTGGTGGAAGAATTGAGGGTAGATGAAAAATCATCTACTGTATAGATACGGGTAGGTAGGTACATGACACCGCAGCCTCAGCTCAGTATGCTTGTGACCACGGCCAGTGCAACTCGGTCAAACGCCAAGCTAAAATTAGAAACTTGTGTTCGCGTTAATTTCTGTGTAGTAATTTAATTTTAAAATCTATCTCTATCGAAACCTATACTAGACTATAAAAAGTGTATGGGACTTGTTGCTTTAGCCCAGCTTTACCCACTGTCCGGGCTACAAGACCATAGACAATATAATTTTAGTAACCGACCCAACAGGTTGGTACTCTGCGGTTAACCGATTCAATATATACCAAATTGTAAGTTTAATCAATTTAACTTTTTGCACTTCTTCTTCTTCATAGAACTATACCAAATCTCACTGTTCCGTGCGCGCAATTTTTAGAATAAAAAGGGAACCGAAGTTTTTGCTGCACGTAATAAATTAATATAAGATGATCTGTTCTTATTTTAGAAATATTGAAACTGCTGAAACTTAAATATTAGACTGGCTAGAAGATTTCAGATAATAATGACATTAAAATCTTAGAAGTGAAACATTAATGACGTATCTTTTTATAGTGCGATCCAAGTCGGTTTTAAAAGCCTTAATATTTAATGTACTGAAAGCTCGATGAACGGAAATAGAGAATCGGCCTATTTATCGTGAAATGTACAGATATAGGCTGCTTCTTCTATAGCGTCTAAAATCATAATAAAAACAAAAAAAGCGACAGACTGCCCATTCTTTCACCATTATTTAGAATTGAACCATTAGGGCTATAGAAGTAATTCGAATTCTAGACCAATCTGTACAGTCGAAAATCTTATACGAATCTTGAAAATTCACATGATATCATTAGTATCTAACAGAACATAAGTTGTATAATAATCGCGTAGAACCTGGTGCTTGCTGCCTTTAGTTAATTCTCATACTATTACTACACAACGTCAATTTAGACTCAATGATTGCATACTGCATATCGTAAACGACATTTACCTATTTGCAGAGTCAAAAAGAGACATCTAGCTCAAGAGTGAATGAAAACTATAATTTAATATTAGGGGAATTACCCTACTGCTTAAGTCGAATGCATGTTATCATATGTCATATTGCAATAAAGTTGTGAAGAATGCAGGAACCAGCGAGTGGAACGAAGTTCTGGCAACGCTTCACTGATAACAAGTGTATCAAACGCTTATCTGTTTGAGGAAGTCGTGCGAGGTGACTAAAGAAATAGGCCACTGTGTGAATGCGCGACGACAATAAATCGAAATTGTAAGAAGAAATCGCTACCGTACAACGTATAGCCTTACGGCACCTTCGTCGTCATGAAATTCAATAGAAATTTCCTTCATAGAAGACTATTGTTGTCGGCTCTCAGTCCAGACAGCACACCTTTACCCCTTTTACTTTTCAAAATTTAGCCGCGGCTGACTTCTTTCATTCCATACGCTATCGATACTGGTAGGTAAACCGTACAACTATACTTTTAATTTAAAAATAAAACCTGAAAAAGAGAGAGAAATAATTAATATTATTAACTACAAATCCTAGACTTAAAGATATCAGGTAACATGAAATTACTAGCTACTTCTATTAGTCGTAAGTATTTTCCGTGACGTAGTAGGTACGTACGAGGTGCCTACCTACTAAATATAACATGCCTATTCTGGAAAATGTAATATATTTGTGCTGCCTATGAGGATTGTATATTAAATTTTGTGCGAAATTCACGTCCAAAGTTGACACCGTCTTCTTGCGCTGCTCAACTAGTGGTGCACCTACTTGTTGTGCTTACAACTACCTTGTAACTAGTTAGATAAAAGTTTACATATACAATTTTGTTGAGAAATCTTTTTACTCTCGTCTCAAGAGACATGTTTGATGTTGAATAAAAAGTACTTTAGATTTGCAATAATCTGTTGTTTATTTTTATTTGGATATTACTTCACAAGCTTTTGCCCACGGCTACGCTCACGTTAATTTAGATTTTGTCAATCAATAAACTTTTAAGCCTCTTCTTATTTTCTGCAAACATGACGAAGTTTTTATGTAAACTTACAACCCCTATGTACCCCCTTAGGGGTTAAATTTTGCAAAACCCTGATACTTACATGTGTTGATTGTGTTCATTCATGTGTGTTAATTTATTTGTAATCAGAAGTATATTTATAAGCACACGAGCAACCCAGTTTAAATTTAAGTGCAGTCTTTGAGCTACCAAGACATGATTATTACTTTCATGATATTTGATGGCACACTTGCAAGGCTTTAAAGCGCCCAGTGCGCGCCCTTTTTACTATTTGTGGTCCTGGTCTGGTCATTTATGCGCCCCTCTAGGCCTGCACCCTGTGCCTGGGCACCGCTGGCACCGCCCTAGTTACGGCACTGATTACAGAGGTATGTAGGTTATGCTATCCTATTACTCACCCAATTAAATCAGACAAACATCATTGTCAATGTCATCAATCAACATTTTGCAGCATATTTACTGGTTTCTGAGAACAATAAAGCTGTTACTTAGCGGCCAATCTCTGTTCCGTCACCGGACTGATAGGCAGGTACTAAGGATATTATATGGTCGTTATAACACTTTACATCTGACGAGTATTTCTTAGAAGTGTCCTCTTTGTCTTATAACAAACTTTATGACCATTAAGTTTAGCAATAATCAACCTAGTGTGTATGGACACACTATACAAAATGGATTAAACATAGTAAACAAACGGTATTTCAGTCAGGCATTAAAGTAATGCAAAAAGACGATTAATTTTATTTAAAACTGTCTTAAATCCTTAGAAAGAAGATCTATTCCAAGAATCAAATGTTATCTCGAACAAAAAGTAGGTTTAAAGGCTAGAAACGCATTGTACGATAATAAAAATAAGTTTTATAGCCGGTAATTTTATTAGACGAGGTGGATTTGCCTTATCTCCACACAATATAATTATGCAACGTTAAGATAATGTTACGTCAGCAAAGTGAGAAGATAATGAGATTGATGGTGTGACTTCAACGAAAAGTGATCTCATTTTCATTTAAATAAATATTAGTGATTGGGTGGTTGGAAAAAGTAATTATTAGGTACTGTAGGCAGATGAATGAAGAGCATTATCAAATCATGAGAAAGTTAACTAATTGTATGTCTGTTCTACCGTATAGCTAAAAAGTTATCAAAGAAACGAATGAAGAATATTAGTATCATCAAATCTGTCCCAAAGAGACAAATTGCACCAATTGGGGAGCTTTTATGGGCACAATACAGTGGTTTATATTTCTTTTAAATATGGGACAATGCACCCTAATCAGCGAAATAACAACCTACAAACTGATTAGATAACGAAGATATTACACCGACGAACGGATTTATTCCTCGACACAGCAAACAGAATCCTTCTCACCCTAGTATCTCTTATTGAGCATAAGAACACAATAACTTACTTATTGAATAATATTAGATTTTCTGCACGACTGAATATCTTACATATCATTTGCTAGGACATTTCATTACTGTGGGCGACGTCCGTCGATAACAGTATACATGCACTGCTATTACTTTGGTTTCAAGATTTCTTTGAAGCATTCGTAGATCACATTAGCGTGGTGTATCTTTTGTCGTTCGTATATTATTTTGATTAGCTTTTGAGCTGTCTATTGTATACATAATAGTAATTAAGTCTTGAGCTATTTTATAGGTTAGTTCGTGCAAGTTGTGTTTTATAGAATACTAGCGGCCCGCTCCGGCTTCGCACGGGTATAAAAGATATAAGTATTTCTCCGCTATTTAATGGATGTTATTATACATATAAACCTTCGTCTTCAATGACTCTATCTATTAAAAAAAACCGCATCAAAATCCGTTGCGTAGTTTTAAAGATTTAAGCATACATAGGGATATAGGGACAGAGAAAGCGACTTTGTTTTATACAATGTAGTGATTTGATGGTGCTTCCTCTTGTCAGTCGTAGACTCCTGGCCCAGCGCTCGTGGTCACGGATCGTCTGATTTTGGTTGCGGCTTTTGCGATATTTCTCAATATCTTTCTTAGTGAGGTTAATCAACGGTTCATGCAATAGGTAATTTGATGGGTACCCGTTCTTTAAAGCCCGCCGTGTCTATAACATGTTCATTTTCTTATTAGGCAATCTTAATTAAGGTACTTTTGAAACACGGTATTTCCATCTGAACAAAATACGCTCATATCATAAAACTGTTTTTGAGTGAAGTCGTCCTGTTTTTTGTCTATCTTCATTTTGGTATCAACGATGAAAAAGTAAGTTACAAAAATAATGGTTCTCTGTTTTTAGAAATTTTATTTTATTTTTATTTCTTCAGGATAACAAACAATTACGTAATAGAGCTTAATACTATTACATTGATTTGAAACACAGGTAATCACGTATACAGCTCCGGTATCCACGAAATAATGTGTGGGTTTTCCTGAAAGTATCTAAAAATATAATATTGAAATGGTAGATTGGTAGCTATCAATACAAGTTATTATACCGTGTGATATGAGCCATTCGTCCGTGACTTCTACGCATATGTCTATTTTTATTGATTATTTTTTATGTCGTACAATGATAACGTAACGAGGTACCTGGATCAATAAGATCAAATATTATCTTATCAGCAAGTGTTTGGGTGTATCTGGGACGGAGCTAATGGAAGCATGTGATTAGAATGCCGTTTATTCATCCGTTAGGAAATTAGCTGGGTCCGGGGGTATCGATCCAGATATCTTTACAATAATTATCTGATGTGCTTCTGTAAGAATAGTTGCCACAATTTTATAGAAAGGTGCTCAATAGTGTTGAATCGAACCATGACTTCAACAGTCTATAAACAGTGGACTTAAAGGTATTTAGTTGGTCGAATTGTTCTATTCTCGAGAATGCAGGTTTGTTTGAACAAATAATATTATATTTGTTCAAACAAACCTCAAATAGTGATCGTGACCTTGAGTCTACGGTTTGATTTGAAGAGCCCGGTACTTAACGATGATTCCATAATATCAATAACGTTGTTGACTGACTGGTGACTTATAAATACTGTGCGAATCAATGTACAGTCGAATGTAGCAAAAGTAACAACTTGGCAAACACAAAGTTATCAAATTAAATTGAGAGATCGTAAGTTGTTTCCAGGAACGCGTGAGAGCTACCATATTGAAATTCATAAAAAGTACTCAAGTTTGCAATCTCTGGGAGCTGTGCAAAAAGTTAACTTGTTTAGTTAAAGAGAGAGCGTATAACCGCCGAACTAAGACACATTTAATGATTACTTAAACTATCACTAAGTAAAGATTTCCTTTGTGAAATCCTTACTTAGTGACAGTTTAAGTAATCATTAAGGTCTCTGAGTGTGGCCGTCAGCTGGATATTTTAATTTCGTAACACTTAGTACTTATAGATATAGGGTACTTCCTGCTGACCTAGAATAATGAAAGTGGGCAAATAGGAAACACAAGTAAAGGAAAACATCTGAAAGCAGTAAATTTGTAGTACCTATCAGTAATCAAATAAAGTATCTTTATAAAGGTAGTTGGTAAACTGAACGCGACCTATGTCAATATAATATAAGTACATAAAAGTTTTCCTATAACAAAATTAAGTTTGCTCGTCAATCTAGATTTATTTTTATTAAGGAAGCGGTCTTTTTGCCACCCTCTTGCATTTGCTTCATTGTAAAAAGTTGATTTCATAACACCAAGTCGGTAGAATGAGTAATTTAATGGATCTTAATGGCCAGTCCTGTAGACAATTAGCGAATAGTCCGTATAATACCATAACGTCAAAAGAATGGGACTCGCCGAGCGATGAACACATGGGTTGGCTAATCTGTTTGCTTCGAAAATAACCGGCCCTACCATAAGGGGATATCTAGAAGCACTCGATATCCGTTTATGGAAGGGCGCCGATCTCCCTACAAAATATTGCGGAGACGATTTTTTCAAAAATTTATTTATTTTTAGCGGTTTTGACAAGCGCTTAATGTACCCATAAAAAAACTAAGCTTGTCTATTTAGCTGTCGGCTTAAAAAAGCTGCATAAGTATATTTAGTATTTTATGTTCCTATATAATTATCTTAAATTTAAAAACCTATTATTCTATTTATTTCAATTGGATTTCATATCAGATATTGTTACTTTCTTCCAAAGATTTATTATTGAAAGCATATTCTTAAATTTTGGCTGTAGGTATGTTATTATGTCACGGTATTATTGGGGTGTCCATGTATCTACCAGGAGTTGCAAAAGAAAATAATACTAAGTTTTCACAAACGCGGGTTTACAAACAGTATTGTTGACAACATTTCTACCGAAAAAATTGTCTTAGAACGTCGACTTTCCTGCATATTTCAAATGTCAGATCATCTTGTATCTACAGGGGGATGTGTGTTTGCCAAATAAATGACAAAAGTTTTCTATCGTAAGTACCTATATTAAACATTAATTTATGTACGTATCAACTCACGGTAGCCTGGTCGCGTTTTCTTCCTAGTGTCCCATGGTAGGGGTGTTGCTGCTCTGCCGTTCTCGAAACTCGCTAAGTGGAACTTGACCGAGCCACCAAAGCGCTTGCTATACGAATCTACTTAATTGACATCTCACAAGTTTTATATACAAAGAACGTGTGACTCTATGCAGTTAAGTATATAGTAGGTATGTTAGAATGTCGTAAAGTGATTGTATTAGCAAATGTTAACGTTATGGAAATAATTAGGCAGAGTTCTTGTTACTTCTTTTATCAGGTGTGTATTTCTAGTACTTTTTGGACGTCAAATTACATCATGATAGCCCCCGTAACGCTCGCCCGTCATATCGAAGTCCTGATGACCTGATTGGCGCAGTGGCTAAGCGATTTGACTGCTGCGCTAAGGGTTGCGGGTTCGATTCTCGCATGGGACCAAACATTTGTGTGATACGCAGATGTTTGTCCCGAGTCCGGGTGTTTGTGTATGTGATATTTCATGTTTGTGAAAAACACCCACGATACAGGAGAAATTCGTGTTTTGAAAAGAAAAAAGAAGTCTTAGTATAATATCCCCGAAGATGCCTATTGCCATTACTTGCGATTAGACATTACTTTAATCAAACTAAAATGAAGTAATTAACGATGTTAATAATAAGTAATCAATATACAGACTTTTAACGAATACTTTTAGACAGTATCGTACCGTTAATTAACTTTCACTCTAAGGTTTCTTTTCCTTTTTAATTATTAAGGTTGTATTAGGGGCTTTTTTTCGTAGGTTTTTGCTTAATTTTACCAAAAGAAATAACTTAATTGATTTATAAGTATCTCTAAAATTTGCAATAATAATATACATGAATAGGCTTGGTGTAGCCTTATTAATTCAATTCTCGGGTACAGTTTACATGTAAACATTTTCTAACAGTCAAACCGTTGGGTAGAGCAGAGATGGAAACGAGGTAGATGCATAAAAAATGTTTTTTTTTTTATAAAAAATGTCGCACCACCCCAGGAATTTCTTCTGTATCGTGGGTGCGTTCTACAAACATGAAATATCACAAACACAAACACCAAGACTCGGGACAAATATATGCGGATCGCACAAATTTTTGTCCCGTGCGGGAATCGAACCCGCATCCCTTAGCGCAGCAGTCTAATCGCTTAGCCACTGCACCAATTAGGTCGTCCTCGTCGTCGTTTATAAGAGAATTTTAGTGAGCAATGCTCGCTACCTCTCTGGATATTCTCTCAATAGATGCTAGCCAAATACCTCTTTCACATCTTATTCAGATGCACCAAAAGTTGTACCTATATGAGAGAATGTATAAATAATATGTATAGGTAGCTGTTGCGCTCTAGGGCTTCTTCAAAATTATTCATCATCATCATCATCAGCCGATAAATGTCCAATGAGCCTGATTGGCGCAGTGGCTAAGCGATTAGACTGCTGCTCTAAGGGTTGCGGGTTCGATTCCCGCACGGGGCAAAAATTTGTGCGATCCACATTTGTTTGTCCCGAGTCTGGATGTGTGTGTATGTGATATTTCATGTTTGTGAAACGCACCTACGATACAGGAGAAATTCATAGTGTGGGGCGACTTTTTTTTATAAAAAAACAAAAAACAAACAAACGAATGTTGAACAAAGGCCTCCCCTTTTTAGAAGGGGGGATGATTGCCATAATCCCCACGCTTGGCAGGCGGCTTGGGGATCGCAGTGTTGGCGGTCAAGTTACAGTTCAAAACTATTCCATTTAAAAAATTGTTCGGAATAAGAAGTATAAAACTGTTTTTCTTAATTGTCATATCATCCGGCTATCACCTACTGCTGGGTATAGGCCTCTGTTTTAGTCTCTGCCGTCTCATACATTGTAAACATGACCCAACATCAGGCCCGTATATCCCGAAGGGGTAGATACAGGTGTATTGTGGGTAGGAGTAATAGGTCCCAATATAATAGGGGATGATGGCAATAGGCTCGCCCCCTATTACATTGGGACTTACAACATAACTGGCGAAATGTGGGTGTACTATATGTACACCTCTGCCTACCCCTTCGGGGAATACAGGCGTGATGTTATGTTATGTTATGATGTTATGTAATAGGGGACGAGCCTATTGCCATCAAATGAGCAAAAATCCAGACTCCTTTCTACTATTGAGAATCACCTAATGGGAAAACCTAAAAACACAGGACTCAAACCCAGGATCTCATGCGCAACAGTTGCGCTTAACGACCGCTAGACCATCGAGGCAGTCAGAATATAATTAACTCGTATTATCATCATCAGCCTATCTCAGTCCACCGCTGGACATGGCTTCTCCTGTGGCACGCCACTGAGCTCAATCGTCGGCCTTCTGCTTCCAACCGCTGCCAGCCATTTTGCGTATATCGTCGCCGTATATTAATTCGTATATTATACAATATTTCTATACTCCTACAGCAAATAGGTAAATACATTTAAGTAGCAATTACTGCAATTAGGTAGCTATATGTTGAATTACTGTATGTGAAACAATATAATTTGGTATCGATCGAGTTACGTCCGTCGGGTCCATTGTCGTCATTCCGATGCATGTCTACTCATACATACACGAAAGGGGT
This sequence comes from Abrostola tripartita, assembly GCA_905340225.1. NCBI lineage: Eukaryota > Metazoa > Arthropoda > Insecta > Lepidoptera > Noctuidae > Abrostola > Abrostola tripartita. The sequence goes on from HG996486.1 coordinate 3,285,020, forward strand.
ATAGAATATTATACAATTAAGTGCACCTTCCACAGACATGCATTATCTAAATCAGGCATTGTTTAAGTGTCTGCTATTACGTTAGACTTAGTCCCAGATATCCTGTATTTTATCCTGTATTACCTACGAGTATACAGTTCATGAAGGGCCACTAACTACTTAAGAAAGCAGTACAGTCTGCGATCAGTTATTGAAAGAGTGACCGTTTTACACATCGCGACGCCTCGTGCCTCGAAAAGCATGTTCAGCCCCCTTACCATAAATTCTTAAAGCAGGACAGTTTAAGATGTGGAAGCAAAACACCGCTACGTGCAGTGTAATACGGCATCTCGCTTCCACAACGTAAACTGTCCTGCTTTAAGAGTCCATGGTAAGGGGGCAGAAGTTGGTCCTGCGCCTGATCTCTCTTTGGTAGAGCATCGATCTTACCGGCATTAACTAAACCCCGTATTAAGTCTATTGACATCTCTATTCTTTGATATGCAAACGATAGTGACACGTATAATTTAATCCTTGGTTTATATTTGTAAATTTTTATGTATAAGAGATTAGGTGCAAAACAGTAGAGAGTGCAACTGTTACATGTTTCTTTGTATAATAGAAGCCCATCTTCGCCTACTCCTTCGGTGATAGCAAGCGTAAATATCTGTGACTATGTGTAAGTATATAGGTGTAATGACGCAAAACACTTTTGTTGCATTCTACGAACTGTAACTCGACCTCTCCAAGTGAGATAGTAAACCAATAATATTTATTTAGGGACCTCATAATAAGATGCCATATGAAACTTAGATTCATTAGTGCATCTCTATCGCCGAAATAAGTACCAACACAATGAAATCAATGACGTAATTGCAGCTGTTTCTAGGCTCCGATATGAGCCTAATTGGCAATTATTACCTAGGTACGAAAATAGACTAAAGAAATTCTTAGACTACAGAATATACATACACGCATGAAATAATTTAATTTGTGTTAGATTTAGGCTGTAAATAATAACATAAGATATTCAGTTAAATAGGATAATACCACTTAAGTATATAAAAAAAAAATTCAAAAGGGGCATCTAAAAAAAATGCCTTTGTCTATTTTCCAAGTAAACTTCAGACATCACTCTTTCAACCTCTTCGGGGACTGCAGGAGCGATATAGACCTACAAATTGCTTTTTTAAACATTTCGGCATAGTGTTAAAAATAATTTATAACGTATCCAAACATAAGCCTTCGACTTAACGCTTCAGCTAAAAAACAATTATGAAATTCAGTCATATATATTTGTGTCATCTATACATTTAATAAAATAATAACGAAGTCAAAACAGTACATTGAAGATATTAGAAAAAAATAAAATGTAAAATATTAATTAATGAATTCTACGAATCAACCACACAACAAATGAAGATACCTAAATACCAATATTTATTTTGTAGTAGGTAGTACATACATAACATTTTGAAATGTTTGTCGTCCCTAATGACCGTCGCGTAACCTAATTGGGAGTCCATTATGGTAGTGGTATAGTACCACGGGCACTCTACATGCTTAAATAATGTTTAACAGATTTCAATTTCTCGTTCGTCTCATGGACATCAAGAGAGACTGCTGAGCATGAGGTCCTAGGTTCGAATCCTGAGTCGGGCAAAGTGTTACATGATTTTCCATTAGGTAACGGATGGATTTGTACCCGGTTGATGCCCAACGTAGCCGCCTAAATTTTCTATCTTGCTCTTACGACGATCCCTTTCCGATTTGATATCTATGCTGTGACCTTTATACTCCTAATCCCATATGAATCGTCAAACTGTACACACTTACGAACATCAATGCTTGAACGCAGCTCATTATAATATAACATTAGTCTTGATTGAAAAGGAATATTCAATATTTGTAAGTGCCTCCATACATTACGACGAAATATTCCAGTAATAATTCCTATTTGAATGGTTGTCAATTGACAAATATCTAACGGGGCTAGCCATTAAGGGACTAATGGCTCATAAGACTAGTATAGAACCTATTTTAAATGCTTACTACTCCTAAATTGATAAAGGAAAGAAAAATTATGGACACATGCGGTACTTGAACCTGCAACCTTCGCCGTACCGTGGCGCATCTCTAACCCACTGAGCCATCGTGTCACTGCTCACACCCATCAAATTTAAAGTTCCTTTTTAGTATTTACGTCTTAAGGGTGACGTCAACTCTACGTCTGGGTACTTACTACTTACCCACGCATTTAAAATAGGTTACTAGTCTTGGATTCTTGATTGTCTATAAGCGCTTAAGAATGTTAAACACCAAACACACATTAAAATCTTTTTGATTCTCATCGACTCGAGTGGAGTTCAAGTATAGTACTCATATTCTTGCTACTGAAATATCAGTCCACGGTATAGGTAGAGATGAGCGATACTGGCCGATTCGTCGATATCGATAATCGACTAGTAATATCAGTTTAAGTCAAGATCAAGATAAAGTCAAACGACAAGGGGGAGGCCTTAGTTCAACGTTCAACTGCAGTGGACGTCTTTCGGCTGATGATGATGACTTAGCTAGAAACGGCTTAGTATAAAGAACATGAATCTGACCTTTCAGTTTAGATATTCCTTCTTCTGCATTTATTTAATTATATTTTAAAAACAATAGTTTGTCATACTTTACGCTTTTAACTGTTAGCAATGTCTGAGAGGACCTTAGTTTCACACGAAATAGCATATATAAGTACTACAAAATTATTAACCTGGATATCCACAGCTAAAGTCGCTAAGTTTTGACTTTATGTCGAACCAAATATAGTACCGAACGTATGACCGAGTTTAATTGTAGTATCCACGTACACTCGTACATGCCTATACAAAATTAGAGGCAAGTGGCACGTGTTGCTCCCGTACGCCCGTTTCTATTGCTATGTCTCAAATAGGTATCGAACAATTCTCTCTCGACATTTAATGAACTTATCGATTCATGGAAGTTATTCCATGTCGTTAAGCTTTGTCCCTTTGTTAGTTATTAGGAAATAACTAAAATAATTATTGGACAAAAATTGATTAAAATTTTGTTTAATGCGAACAAATGCTTTTCCCTTTAGTGTTCATATATTTAAAAAAGGAGCCTCCTCCTTTTTTAAAGTCGGTTAAAAAGACGTAAAGTTGCAAAATATGCAGCATTTAATAAATCAGAAAATCTGCAAAATACTTTAGAATAAATAGTTTCGTGTAACAGATTTGCTCAATCTTACAATAGTCTTATTATCCTTTTCTTGTGTTGCATAATTCAATGCGGAATGGTTATTTAGCAGCCTGACAGTTTTATAACAGGTTTATCTTAGGAAATCAGTATAGCAATCAATAGGGCGACTTAAATATTATAATCGTTATAATCAACTCAGTAAATTGTGCAACTCTCTTGGAGTTGCAGACAAGTTTTGAGAATGTAGATTCGCTGAGATTTCTTCGTAAAAATAATTTGAATTCAAACAGTTTATTTAAATTAGATTGTTGTTAAATTTTTAAAGCTAATTCTAAATTACTAGTTATTCATTGTAAATGCTAGGTTAATTAAAATTGCTCTAAGTTGTTTTTAATTGTTTCTACTTTTCATGTAAAAAATCTAGGAAGCTGGCATGGTGCAAACCTCTCAAATGCCACGTGACATAAAATGGAAGTTAGAAAACTTGTTGTTGCTATCTACGATAAAATGTGAATCTGGGTGTTTGTATGGTTTAGCTAGTTTAGACATACTTATACGTGGAGAGCGACGGCGGCGTCACCGAGCTGCCCAAGTTTAATGTCGAGTGTACTAGTCGTAAGCGAAAAGCATATTTACTATTATAACTTTTGTGAGTTTTATCCTAATTATTGACTCGAATTATATTCTTCTATTCACGTGTACCTACCGATAGAGGTACAAATATAGATTTGGTTATGCCCGACTACCTCGTAGGTACCTAGTTTCGGACTCAAACCGAGCCCTTGCTCATAAGGTAGTGATGCGACGGTGTTGTAAGCCGTACTGCGTTTTGTTACTTTATTATTATCTCTTTTATCATCATCATCATCAGCTGGAAGACGTCCACTGCTGAACAAAGGCCTCTCACTTTTAGACGGGGGGCGGTTGCCATAATCCCCATGCTTGGTAAGCGGCTTGGGGATCGCAGTGTTGGTGGTCAAGTTACAGAAGACGCTGCTGCCCATCTTCTGGATTTTTCCGTAGTCGCTTCTTACGACACCCACGGGAGGAAAGGGAAAGGGGGTGGTCATCTCTAGACCGGATACCACACGGCATTATCTCTTTATAGTGCGAATTTTGTGAAGGTAGAGTTGGAGTTGGAGGCTGTTAGTAGGTATAATTATGGAACGGGATAAGCTTATACTGTGAAACAATGAATAGTGAAATCCTGGAGCTCAAAAACAATCGACGTCAGGCATCTATCTCCCTATGATCAAAACAAAAGACAACATGAAATTCGATAGGCGCGAGCAAATACACGGTAACTCAGGTTGAGGAGCTGTCGCTAGTCGTCACGGATCGGCCTAGGACGTAGCATCAAATTCTGCTTGTGCATTTTAAAAGTTGCCTTATTTTTAATCGCTGTCAGTTTTTAACTTAAACCACAGTTGGAAACAAAGTCGCGTTGCGTTTGTTGATACTACAGAGACGTAGCGGTTACCTAACGTGGACGTTTTGTATGGTGACTAACGCAACCTTGGCTGGTGTGATAACCAATAGATAACGATCCTTGGGAGGAGCACCGCTTCATGCTTTGTAGTTTTAACGAGTTTATATAATTTTTTAATAAGATGTTCGCATGAGGAGAGGCCTTTACCTTGCAATGTTAGAATAATAGGCTAATTTAAAATTCATAGGTAGGTATACCTATCTCATTTATAAAAAAATACATAATATAATATCACGGCTGTATTCCCCGAATGGGTAGGCAGAAGTGTATAGTACACCCACATCCCGCCAGCTATGTTATAAATCCTAATCTAATTGGGAACGAACCTACTGCCTTGAACCGGCTCAAATCCAGACTCCGTGCTGCACTGCTACTGAGAAATACCTAATGGAAAAATCCAGTCACACTTTCCCGAAATAAATAAATAAATATTTACAGCTATAGCGACTACGTCTTCTTTTCCGGGATTAAAGTAGCTTAAGTTCACACTAACACCATATATAAAAATTATTAAGCCAAGGATTAAATTATACCCTCTCGTTTGTAAATAAAAGAATAAAGATCTAACAGACTTAATACGAGGTTTAGTTAATGCCGGTATGATCCTTGTTTATGAACTAGAGGGTCAATGTCCATTCTAAATATTGCCGAAGAAATTATGGTAATCGGATGAATAGTTCCGGAGAAAACCCCCTACATAAAAAAACGAATTTTACCTAACTAAAATAAATAAATAACTAGGGTTGACGAGCGTTAAAAAAAAGTAGCGCCATCTAGCGGCCAAAATTAATTGTGGCCGTCGAATAATTGTTTCTGGGTGCAAGGTACTGTATCCATTTTTGTACTTCAAGCCAATGTATTTATATGCAAAATTTTATGACGGTCGATTATGGTTAAGGCGTGAAAAGGTAACAAACAAACAAACAAACATACTTTCGCATTTACCTATACGGTTTAATTCGGTCGAGCGAAGTGTGATTCGCAATCCGTTTCCAAATAATAATGATTTATTCGTCATTAAATATGCCTAGCTATCTTCTAATCGTATGGTTAATTAACAACCTGGTGTCAGAGTTTAAGCCGCCTGTAGGCCTATAGCATATAGATTTACCGCAATCCACCGATTAAATTGTAATATTCACCTACTTGGCTTGCAACCTTTAAAATTTACTCCCAGCTTAGGCGATCCCGTTTACTAATTGTGAAGACAATTAGACGGTACCGCGTTCATTAATATAGGTATACCTATTAATGAGGAAACTCCATACCCCGTTGCCCATTTCATTAATCTGTACATTTTTGACGATATTAACAACTTCACTGTTCGGTGGTCGGTAAGAAAGGGTAGTATATTAGAATATCAGCTATACTATAATACAATTAATATTGCGAAGAGGTAAAGGTTGTTTGTATTTAATGTGTAATATTTGAAACTATCATTCCGATGTTTTAAATTCTTTCACAAATTATGTATGTATATTGGGCAAAATAGTGGAAATTTTGATGCTGGATTACAACAATTTGATGCTGTATTACAAAAATTTGATGCTAATTATATTTTCGGATCAAAAATACAAATAACAATAAATTACGTACGATATTACTGCATTAGTTGTAGCTGTGTCGCAGCCCAGAAAAAGGTTTATTTATATAAAATTAAATTACAGATAAAAGCAAATAATATAGAAGAAAAATAAGGTATAGTATGGTAATTAAAATATGTGTGTGGGTGTTTGTTGTAATTATTCTCGTGAGAGAGTGGTGTTTAGATATACCTAGTTAATTTAATTAGCCTAGTAGTTTACGTCCCTCACTCGACAATCCCATAATGTATCTACAGTGGCGAGCCTCTATTCTATTGAGACCCACACCGCCGACACTGAAGGGTTTACTTTTAAAACGTTCGCCAAGAAAAGACGTAACGTTTCATGTGAGGAAGTAAACCACTATAGAAATACGTACAACGACCGATTGTTTACATAACCAGAAAGCAGGCGAGCGACCTTGACATCTAGACCTAATTTCTCTTTAAATTCTTTTGCATACGCTAAAGATCAATCGGCATTACAGGTATGCCGCTTAAACATCTTTCAGTCGGTATGTTTACATTAGATCCTACCGAACCAATGTTTACACACGATGGCCGTTAAATAAATGCATTTTATACTCAATGTTTCCGTTGTACGTGGTCGGTGTGTAACTATGCAATATTGCAGACTTTGAGAGTACGATGAAAGAATTATAATGTACGTGCTAGTCTTGGAGTTTTTTATTAAAGATATACAAGCTCATAGTGTTATAAATAAGGTGCGCTAAAATTGTTAGTGGTTTAAAGAATTTATATACCGCAGAATACGTATTCTTAGAACTGAGTAAGATAACGATTCGTTCTTGTTTATGCCAGACCTAGTAATGATTTCTGTGGATCCTCGGAATTTATAAGCATCAGCATTATAGTGTTAAGGACTAACTTAGTATGGAATTCACTAGTTTCCATATTTTACCCAATATTCTTCTATCTAGAGAAATTAATAAAATTTAAGCATCATATTCGTAAATGCACTACACAAATATGACGAAAAATGGTTCACATTCCGTGTGATGATAGGCTAACCAGGCGATAAATACCATCCGCCGGACAAATACCTATTGCCTTTAACGACACGCTTTCCCGGCTACAGAAGCAAATGTTTTTATTTAGAACCTCCGACCTACCCAAATCATTTATTCTATTTTTCAGGCATATTATTACTATCCGTCTTTGGTGTCCCACAGCTGGGCAATGGCCTTCCATTCTTATTCCAGGCATATACCTAGGTACAGTCAGCATCATAAGTAGCTGAACATTTAATTTATTTAATATACCATTAATTAAAGAACAACTTCTTATATAGTAAAAAGTGTTAAATATTCTCAGATCATCTTTTAGACGTTTCTATAATTTGTAACAATAACTTGAATTGATGTTTGTTTCTTTCAATTATTTGACACAAGGTTTCTTAACATGTTAAGCTAGTTTTGATGCTGACTGTACCACAGAATCTTTTGTATTTCTTAGCCAGGTCTTTCTGTTTCTGCCGTATGGCTCTTCACTCAAAGTTGTGGTCCCTTGACATATCCTTCATCTCGGATTGCCTTCGAATAGAACTAAATGTAGCAACAGACAATACACTCTAAAAGCTCCCGCATAATCGGCCGGTCTCCGTCGAGATTGGCCGCCGCGCCGTGACTGAAATTCGGTCAGCAGTACATTAAACTATGATAAGATAAAAATCATTTATTCAAAATAGACTAACATTTTCGTGCTTTTTGAACCTCAAATTACACGAAGACTGCTCCCAAAACGCCCGCCCGTCACCGTATAGAGTTACAAACAAAATAATTAAAGAAAACTAACTTCGCTGAACTAAAAAATATTCTATTACCTTGAATGCGTGAAATTCCTTCACGTATCGTTTGTAGTTCTGTAGAAGCATCCAAAAATAATACAACTTAGCTACTTACCTCATACGTTCGTTCTCAATAACAATCAGATATGTTTTAGATACGAAGATTCTGTTCATAAACATTCACAGAAATAAACTGCAGGATGTTTGCATTGCTTCGTTTCGTTAAGTCGGTATAAATCATTCACAATAATGACCCCTTTAAATACATTTTTGTATTAGACTTAGATTTGCATAAATCAATTCTAACTAGTCAAGCTGATCTGATTTTGAAGCTTTATAAGGTGAATCAGTTCAAAATTCGGGAGTCATGTCAATAAAATACAATTATATATTATTTAACATGTCATGAACACTTTTTTTTTATTTATGAACTGAGCCCCAAAAAAATATGTATGCCCCTTAGTAAGTACGTAAATTATGGTAAATACTAAAATGATATTTGGCAAAATGTGGATATGCCTATGATGCGTCCACCAATTACTTTAAAAATACAGGCGTTAATTCCCTAAAACTCTGGGTCTGAAGCCAAAACAGTCCAAATTTTACTTAGATAGAAGGTGACAAGTTTATAAATAAGTTTTAACAAATTAAATTATAACCCTTAAGATATACATTACACACCAGCGCCATCTAGTAGTGGACTATGGAAACTAAAAGTTATATTAAGTAGTAAAATAGTCACTCTACAATTAAATATTTACAGATTTAGAAGGGCATTCTTGTACATTTATGGTACTACCAAGTTACTGACATTATTTTTTGTCGATTTACCAATTTAAAACATTTACCTACCATTGGGACCGAATCGTTGCAATAGATCAAATCTAAAATATGATGCTAATCCGAAATTAAATTGACAGCAAGTCTTAACAAATGCTTAAATTAATATAACTGTAGGTAAATAAAATATGTCTTGTGGATTTTCAGCGACACTGTAACATAGTGTCGAAGCGAGCCACGATCGAGTCGGGCCAAGTCGTCCGCTCCGCAGGCCATTAGCTTGCACGTCTTGTCGTTCTCACCCGTCGGCGGATCATGTCGGACTAACTAAAATTGCAAGGAAATCCCCCTTGTTCCAACGACCTCACCCACCCCTAATTGCGGCTCGAGTGTCGATTTATTTGCGAATCATGACTCCCTGTTCCGACTTAATGACGATTTTACGATCTTGTGTCCGGCCTTTTGTTATTTTTAATTTTTTGGCGGTACCACGCTGGGTATTAATGAGGCTTCATGCAAGTTTGATTTTTGAATACTTTGGCGGTTGGTTTTATTGTTACGGATTTTTTCTTACGAAGGCAAATAAGGATTAAAAATCATAGCCATTATAACCGACGTTTAGATGCCGAATTTTAAGTATTGTATTATTATAATATCTTTTTCTCCCTTTTGAGTGTCAATAGTTGGCAAAATGGGCAAAATTTAATAATACATAAAAATATATATATCTTTAAAAAAATTACATTTGCAGTGTAGTTGTACCATTTGTTGCTATTAAAAAGGTAAATTAGTAAGAGACAATAAGTTAGCTACAAAATTCCATTAGTAGATATTATTTAATTACGATCATGCAGCCCCATGATGTATTTGATTGTAATTTTAGTAATTTTGCTACAGCAGGCTTTCGTTTTTAACTTTTAGAACTACGAGAGGAGTAGCTAAAACGTAGTCAGTTCACCTTGCCTGTTATGAACCACAGATGGCGTTAGTAGCTACCCTGGCAGTGATACCTATTAGAAATCAGAATTGTCAGGAAAATACTTAGGTACTTACTTCAAAGGAATAATACTTATTCAATATTTGTAAAAGTTATTTAATCATTATTGTCAAACGGTTGATTTAATTTCGTAGTCGTATGATTTCTGCAATCCAAGCTCATTGCAATATCTGCAACTGTACCCTGTGCTGCTACTGTGTTACATGACAAGTTTTGGTTCTTTAAATACCTGTAATCAAATATTTTTATCATCGACAGACGGAAGATACACTTTGTGCCGTAATAAGTTCTTCTTACAATCTATAACAACGTCTTAAAGATCGATGCCTCTCCACGAATAAGGGCGATAATTTTATGTTTTTTTACTTAGTTCTGGACATGCATTGTAATTATGTTTGGCCAGTTAGTTGTCACAATGGTACCCAAAATACACGTTATATAACACGAAAACATTGAAGTTTGAAAATCATATTCCGCTGCACTGCAGGCACGTGCATAGTGCATACGCTGCGCTCTCCGACGCTCGCATTCGTGGCCCAAAATTCAGACCCAAAAATCGTGAAGAAACATTTTATATATAATGCAATAAATAAAGGCGGAGATCACTGGAACGGGATTCAGCAATTTAATCCAGATCGTTATAAAGGCGGGGCATGTCAAAGGAGCCTGACCAATCACACAACACCTATTTACTTATTCCGACATAATCCAACCCAGGGGTCTTAGCCGGATAATAAACATTTCTTCACGAATTTTCGTGGATTACAGTCGTGTTGAAGAAAGCTGTGCGATTGCGTTTCAGTTTAACTCGCTGGTAAACTACGTAGTTCGTCTCCATTTGTGGTATCAATATCTTCTATGATTGTTGTTGTTAGTATCTACAATTTTACTGATTTTAATTAAATCTGCTTAAGTCGTAACTTTCAAAGAAAGATTGTTTGTGAACGTTTGAAATAAACTGCTATCCCAATTTTAAATGTTGTCGACAGTTTTCATATAACTAAAGTGCACAACAAACTAAAAAGTATAAATATTACCTTACGAAAATCGAACATATTGAATATTTATAATCACTACAACTTAAGTATTAGTTATAGTGTGTCGAATATGTAATTATAAACATTTATTTGTGAAGCATAGATGAATGATTATGATACCTTTGAACCTAATATGTCATTTCCATATTGAACATATTTTTTAATTTATTCGTCTAGCGTTCTTCCACTTTTCTAGGGCCCCAGTATCCAGTAGAGTCGTTTTAATGGCTATAATGATAAACGCAGTTTGTTAATGTTTATGTATGTTTCTAGATACTTTCCTGTTCACTTAATGACTAGTAGGTAGGTATATAAAGAGTAATATTGGTAGCGTTTGTTTGATTCTATTAATTGTGGTTCCAGGTGTCATCCGCGGGTGATATTTACTGGGAGGGAGAGGAGGATGCATCAAATGAATACCTCGAAGTGAAACTAGAAGACTCCAGCGTTATGGACCATCTGAAGCGGCTCAAGCGAGAAAGTTGGAGTAAGTACCTTATACTTCCCATACCATAATACCGTACTCCTAGCCTGTTATGTTGATCCCAAGTAATAGGGGGCCAACCGGCCATAAATCTTTACTTCGTGCTGCTACTGTGTACCGTGTATCTCTTTTTACTGTAGAAACTTGTGTTATCCATATTATTCCGGTTATACTCACGTGTGTATTCGGGAATGCCCGACTGGTTTCGAACTCGAACGGAGCCCTTATTCATGAGCTGGTTACGCGGCGGAATCGCGAGCCTAACTGGAGTCGAAATTGTAATTAACTGGAATATATAGTACCTAAATAATACCGTGTATCTCCTTCGTGTGCCGTGTGGTATCCGGCCTAGAATCGACCACCCCCTTTCCTCCCGTCGTAAGAGGCGACTAAGGGAAAATCCAGAAGATGGGCAGCAGCGTCTTCTGTAACTTCACCACCAATACTGCGATTCCCAAGCCGCTTGCCAAGCGTGGGGATTATGGCAACCCCCCCCCCCCGCTTAAACGGGGAGGCCTATGTTCAATAGTGGACGTCTTTTGGCTGATGATAATGATAATAATCTCCTTCGTAGTTAGCTTGGGGTGGAGAGTTCAGATACTATAATGACTACAAAAATCTACACGCTGAAAATGACGCTAATTTTATTATTCATGTCCATTTATTCTTATCCAAGAGTAATAAATACAAATAGATATATTATTTATTGTAAAAATTCTCTTCTTGCGTTTTCAGATATCTTCGATTACTTCGCACCGACAACACAAAAACCAGATGAAGTCGTCACGGAAAGCACTGGAATAGATGACATTCCAGGGTAATTATATTTTTTAATCCTAACACCTTTACAACAGTCTGTATGTTTTGTTGATAAAGAACACTGAACTGCCCCCTTACCATGAACTCTTAAAGCAGGGCAGTTTACGATGTGAAAGCAAGACGCCGCTACGTGCAGTGTAATGCGGCGTCCCGCTTTCACATCGTAAACTGCCCTGCTTTAAGAATTCATGGTAAGGGGGCTGATTTGTATAGAATTAGCGGTTAATATAGAGCAATTTCCTAGAGGTAGCCTTCATTTTACTAGAGGTAAAAGATTTGGGTAATATTATAAAAGAAACAAATCTAAGGATCAAAATACTTTGCTGCACCGAAGTTAGTTTTAGAAAAAAAAACATGTTTCTGATTAATTTTAACCTTTACCATATAAGTCTGGGGTAAATCCGTGTATTTAGTTTAGAATTATCAATAGCAAGTCGTGTTCGTAAGTGATTAAAAAGATTTCTTCTCATTATTTCAGGGACACCAGGGATGACAACGATGACGGGTCTGGGTCACCGGATAAGTTGGAGCATGAACCAAGAGAAAGTGAGTTTTATTATTTATATGAGAACATTGTGCCAAAGAAGTGGTGACTTGTCATGAGAAATCTTTTGTTCCGAAGCACATAATTTATGTACCGTAAATCAGATTTGATAACTGATTAACGGTACTTATGTGCTTGGTGCCCAATCAGGGTCTCATCATCACCGTTTGGGGGCTCCTGGGCTGACTGACGTCAGTACTGGCTGCTAGAATGAATGTTAACTTCCCCGCGCATTAGGTGCCAGCCGGTCAGAAAAGGTCCAATTCCAACTCCTCAAATTGATAACTTACACTTGTATTGTTCCAGAAACACTTCGTGTAACATTCGTGGTGATGGAGCCTTACATAAAGGAGTACTCCAACCGAGACTCTCCTGAGTTCCTGAACATCTCGCGCTCCCTCGCGAATGCTGTCGACCTGCTCTACGAGAGTTTGCCGGGCACGCAGAGATCTAGCCTTGTTAGGATACAGTAAGTAGTTTATACAATTTATGGATTTCTATCGGAAAAGGGCAAAGACAATGTGGTATTCCTCTTTTTCTTTCGGGAACTTTTATTGCCGACGTCCCCGAGAGGGGACTGCTTGAGCCTCCAGCCAATTCGATATACATAATTATAAGTACCTATTATATGCCTTTATAAGGTATATCAGCCTCAGCTGAACTCTGTATCAAGTCCCACACTACACATTCTTTAAAGACTCCTAGGTTCAAACCTAGGTTAGGTGGGTATTTAAAGAGTAACAAAGGTTCAAACCTTTGTTACTGTTTAAATATTTTAACAATTTTCTATGGAGACTTTCTGAATAGAAATGTCATTACATTAAAATAACGTGGCAATTTAAATTAGACTCATGATCATCACCATCAAACTATCTTAGTCTTCTTTTGGATATAAGCCTTCTCCTATGGCACGCCATTAAGCTCTCACTTCCTTACAATATTTTTGAAAATGAATGATTTCCTACTCTATTGTGAGACAAGACATACAAATTATGATGATACTTAAGATACACTTTTAATTATTTCAGGTCCCTCGTCCACGATGATTTCTTGTGCAAAGTGACATTAGACATCGTGACTACAGGCTACGAGAATACGGACAAGATTAAGGACATCTTGCTTAACCACATCAAAAACAATGGTCGACTAGCTGAAGTATCAGTGCAGGATGGAGACTTCAGTGCCCAGTTGATTGACCCAGGTTTGTTAAATTATTTTTTCTTTGCCGTACAATTTTCAGATTTGACAGCGGAACTTTTAGAACTGGGTGGTGCCAGCAGTACTTGATTATCGAAATAAGAAATAACAAAACAGAAATGTGTCGATAACTGGTCTTCAATATTTATCATCATCATCATCATCATCAGCCGTAAGACGTCCACTGTTGGACTAAGGCCTCCCCCTTTTAGAAAAGGGGGGGGGGTGCCATAATCCCCACGCTTGGCAAGCGGCTTGGGGATCGCAGTGTTGGTGGTCAAGTTACAGAAGACGCTGCTGCCCATCTTCTGGATTTTCCCTTCGTTGCCTCTTACGACACCCACGGGAGGAAAGGGGGTGGTCAATTCTAGGCCGGATACCACACGGCACTATTAAATTATACTATCAATATTTATACTGAGTAATTATATTACTCCATAAAACAAAGGTCCAACCATATACAAAGTTGAATATGCTTTAATCTAACTTATGGCAAAGATTTGTCATTTTTTTTACGTAGCCTGTTCAGTGTCCCACTGCTGGGCAAAGGCCTCCCCATTATTATTCCACAAAACCCTGTCCAAATTTATTTATTGATTTTAATTTTGTTTTATTTTGTTTTGTTTGTTATCATTAACTCCAACGGTTGTATATAGGTACAACGTTAGACTGTGATGAAAGTGAGCTGAAGTGTGACGAATATGTCTGCTTGCCGATGACAGCCAAATGTGATGGCCTTCCGGACTGCAGGGATGGTTCCGATGAACTCGACTGTCCTCAGCCCAGTCAGTATTATTCTTTTTTTACCTGACTGTCCATTTTAAGGGTTATTTTACTTATTCGACTGCAATACAAGGTATTATCGAAATAATGTATGACGTGCGGAAATTCATCGTCACCAGAACAACTTTTTACTGGAAATGGATAATAAAAGTTTGAGTAAATTCAAAGTTAGGGATCAGGTTATTGATTTTGTTAGTGTAAGAAGTTTCTTAGTTTTAAAGTGATCTGCAGAACATAGCTCACATGTGTAGAATGTTAGGTTAGTTAGGTTAGGTTATTAGTTAGGAAGAGAAAGAATATATACGGAAAGTTATTGAATGATTTATGTAGAATTTTGATTTACGAGAAATTAAGATTAGTCACTCTCATTTCAGTCGGCTCTGAGTTAATCAGGCCTGTACCAATTTAGTAACATTAAAATATAAGGAACATTTAAGTGAATTATAGTAGGGAGCAGACCTAGACTATTTTAAATTTACCTACTACAGTTTAGATTATTTCACTAGCCAATCATCAGTGTCCCACATTTTACCGCACGACATACATAATTCTTATTCGTTAACAAACCAAAATAACGGAACTCAACAGTAATTTGAGCACATTTTATGACATTGTTATTATAAACCTTGAATTTGCAGTCGGGTTTTAATTATAATTATGTTTTTTATGTGTTATCCATATTACTATTATCGTTCATTTAATTTCCAAGACATTTTTGATTAAATTTGTTTGTTTTTTTTATTTTTTATTTAGGGGTGTCATTTGTCAATATATTTACAAAGTATATTACACATATTTTACATTTTTGTATTAGTTAAATTTATATTAAAACTCAGTATACCATTACTATTGTGTGAAATATGAACAATATGAGAAATTATCATAATTATTTATAGATAAACGGTTCGTCTTCACAGTCTCCTGAAAGCAAAATGGATCATAATTTTGGTTTATTATTTTTGTTTATTCCCATTTTTGTTTTGGCCTCAGGCTTCAACCAAAGTATAAGCGATTATGATTACCCAATTGACCCAAGACCGTACGAAGAAGAAAAGCCAAGTGACCAGGATGAGTCAGAGGGAAATCCTAATGATAACCAGGACTACTACCACACAACAGAATCTTCCACTATACCAGATGTTGACCTTAGAAAGGATGACACGGTTGATATTGATGAACAAAGTACTACGGGTACGATTTATTTCGGTTTTTTATGATTTTTTTACTCACTTTTTTAATTTTTTATGTTGTATGATAATTTATGTTTTCTTTTGTTTTTATATTTTTAATTAGAAATGCCTGATGAATACCCAGATAACAACCTGGACACGACAGAAACGCCACAAGCTAAGGCTCCAATATCACCTTACGACGGAACAACTAAAAGGAACTTTATAGAGAATCCAGAAGAAACCGGTATACATTTTATATTACCAGTTGTAAGCTACAGTCAGAACAATTGCTATGGCAATTAAATCCGAGGATATCTTTATTTTTTTATTTATTTTAACTGGCTCATGTAATATTGAACTGAGCATAATATAGCACTTCTATGCAGTATGAGCAAGGGATGACCTGACACTTAGAATATCAACAATAATAGTATATATATTGTAATTAGTCCAGTTTTGTTGCTTTAGTCTTGTTCTGATTTCTTTAATTGTAGGTACTAACATTATTGGTAGCTGACTATTCGGTAATCGTAACAAGTTGCATGCAATGCTTTAAAAATGCGTTGGTACCCTGAGTCAGTTCACGAAACTACTACCTAACTCATTGATTTCTCAATTACGTTTTATAGTAGAAATAGTCATTGTTCGGTTATTTCCAACAATTTAGCTCCTTACAATGACTGTGTTATGGAGGACGCTGGTAAACATGAGACCCTCACAAGACTCTTAGTAAAGTTTACGCCTGTTCAAGATGAAGTTATGAAAGATCGGACCTATAAAAAAAATTGACTGTGCAGCTATTTATTTAAACTTAGGAAACTAATACAGCCTGTGCAAATATATAATATTATAGAAGATGGCCAATAATAGGGTTTCAGTTTTCGCATAAGTAATTAGGCTACTGGCTCTGAAGAATGTTCTAAAACCTCTAATTCTTTCGGACTCTTGTCTGTGTCAATACAGACAAGAGTACTCTACTCCAAAGAATGCTAACAGTTATATTGTCCACAGTTTGTCCGCCTGAACACATGCGCTGTGACGCGACTCGGTGCGTAGAACTTAACAGACGGTGCGACGGTTTCAGCGATTGTGACGACGCGTCTGACGAGGCCGGCTGTCCTACCGGTAAGTGGATTGAAGGCAAGCGTTGGCATAACACAGGTCTAAGGAGCCGGAGAGGTCAAATACATGTAAATACATTTACATTTAAAAGAGTAAAGTAGCCTTTAAAGATCCTGGCTAGTTTTTCACCATAGTAGGACTCGAAAACTATGAAGAATAAGAAAGAAAGAAAAAATATAATTAAAACATTTTGAATTTGAAATAAATTCCTAAAAGAATCTCCAATAATAGTTGGAACGTCACTATTGCTGAGTTGGTTTCTGCTAAAAACGCCAAATTTAGTCTTAGAAAAAGCTGCTTCTCACAAGAGACAAAGTTGAAGAAAATTTTGTTCAATCATGAGTACAATAGCCCGATGGCAGTCAAGCAACAAGCAAACATTTTCGAAAGTTACGGATATGTTTACAATTACTGTAGACGTTGACTTTATTTTGTAAGCTTTCTAAACTTCTTTAATATCCAATGGAGTTCCTTGTCCATTCTTCGCCTCTTTTTAGATATTTTCTAATGACCAGCCAGTTGTTTTTCTTAATAAGCAGTAGATACGCGTTTCTAGCGATTCCTAGTTATGCCAACGAGATGAGATTTATTTCCATGTATTTTGTATTTCATTTTACTTCGAAACGATCATACTTGTATTCAGTTCGTGTATTAAGTTCCTATTGATACCAATTTATTTTATATTTTTTGCTTTATTGACACACATTAATTATGATGTGGATTAATATCTGAAACTGAAATAAGTACGGTCCTGTATGCGCAATATATCAATATACATCATAGAACCTGTAGCAGCGACACCTATAGCCTGAAAAGTAAACCAATATTTCAGAATTGATTCTCTGAAGCAACACAACAGCACCAATCTGTATTTTTGAGTGCATATCTGTATTTCTCCTGAAAATTTTACAGCGTAATTTTATTATATTTATTTATATGTTAACTATTCATTATTGGTTAGAAGTTTAGAATATAACTGAAAACAGGGAATGGAATCAAAACAGGTAAGTAATTTCGACCAAAATGTAAAACGAAGTGATGGGAAAAAAATATTAATGTGACGCAATCGTTAACACGTGTTTTTATTTTTGATATAACCTTTGTCATCAGCCTGTTTATATACCTACATAATAATTTTGTCGTTCGTTCGTAGACAGGGACGAACATATTCCTTTCATTTTTTGAGCACGATTATTAAAATTGTCACAATTTTAGGCCTCGGGCAAACAAACGTCGTCCGTGATAATATCAAAATTAGTTTTTCTATTACTTCGTAGGTAAGTACTTCTTCATTTAGGCAAGCCGGTCAGTGTCGATCGTTCTCTTGTCAATCGTGGAGTGCACTCGAAAGCATTAGACGGCCTATTTTATAGTATAAAGACACCGCTATAAATAACTGAATTATGGTAGATAGTAATCACTACTTATGCGATTCGAATTTGTAGGTTGATACTTCACGTTCAACCGATTTTTCATTTATTGTCGGTAGTAGTTATTATTAACTTACTGTATTATTATTGAAATAAAACTATTTTTACGGATTTTATCGCGGTTTTAATTTTGTTTTTTGGGTCCCGACGTTTCGAATCCTTTACAGCATTCATGGTCACGGGCAGACTGAGGTGTTAAACGTCTAATTTGAATAATTACTATCAACTACCTTACATTTTTAGTTATTATTTACTATCCGATTCACGCAAAATGAGCTCACTGTGTCATTCGGTCTTGCAGTTTTACGCTTGGAATTAACTTTAATAGAATCTATGATGGGATTCCAAGCAGGTGGTATGTCCCAGCCATCTTCTCTATTGAAATTGGGGTGTTTCTTAATTTCAATAGCCTCGCGTATCATCCTAGGAAGGAATCGATTTTCTTTGGCAAGGATCTGTGGTTTATCAAATCTGATGTAATGGTTGGCTTGGTCAAGCGTAACGTCGGGACCAAAAAATAAAATTAAAACCGCGATAAAATCCGTAAAAATAGTTTTATTTCAATGACTAATATTCGCGTAAGTGATAGAAATCATTATGTTTACTGTATTATTACCTAGGATCTCAAAAGTACCGCGCAGATTGGTCTATCTGACGGACATTAAGTCGTTATCATTTTTCATATATCGAGACCGCTTCGTGCCTTGTCATAGCTACCTGAAAATAACACTTTGTTTTGCATGCACGGATGAGTTTCAGTGGCATAGTTAAAAATTATAAGGAGAAGAAGTGAAGAAATATACAAATTAATACAACTAGGGTTAAAGTTCAACCACCGAACAGGCCCGTTAGTTATATAAAGTACATTGCACTATTTGAATTATATTAACAATAAGTGTTCTCAAATTGAAACCGGCGCGCGCGGCGCCCATTGAATGGCTTACGCACATTATTTATTATTGTGGTGTAACTCGCTAAGCGCATCTTCATAGCCAAATTCTCTGAGGTATACAGATTTGGATGGTAGACACACAACCAACCTACATTGGAAACTATTTGTCTACATAAAATAAAATCGTTCCGTTAAATCAGTTTCTGTAAGAAAACAAATGCACATGATAAAAATGCTGTAAGTTCAGTATACAGCATGCAATTTATATGAAAATAATTCGTATCGGCAGTATTTAGGAGTATTATTCATTATCAATGTACAGTCAGCATCATAAGTAGCTGAACATTTAATTTTATAAACATACCATTAATTGAAGAACAACTAATTACACACTAAAAAGTCTTAAATAATTTAAGATCATCCATTGGACGCTCCTATAATTTGAAACAAAAACTTGAATTGGTTTTTGTTTCTTTCCATTATTTGTCATAAGGTTTCGTAATATGTTAATCTACTTATGATGCTGACCGTACCATTCCATTATCATCATTTTCTCATCTACATTCTCAATTTTTTCATCATCACCGATATCCCGCTGCTACGTATAGACCTCTTCACTTCACTTATCTACGCTATTCTCCGAAGTTCACTACACTAAAAAGCGCCATTTGATTCACCTGGTAAATGTTCAGTGCGCGCAACAAGACTCAGAAATAAGCCAACAGATACAATGTTAGGAATCTGAAGTGCGGTTAATTGTGGGTACTAATACAAGTCTCAAGTACCTACGGCTGGCGTATCATCGTACTTTGGATTCGACGGACGCCTGCGCTAATTATGCCGACAAAATAGTACAATCACTACCTCAATTAATATACGATAAGGTACAGATATCGAATTCAATGAACTGGGGTTTACCCAAATTGATTTATTTATCAAAATCATGTCACCAATATTATTGAAGACGCTTTGTTTATAAAAATGAAAGTCTTACAATGATTTTTTTTGGGACAAGCCCTCAACTCGTGCACATTGTTAGCTTCTGTAAGCCAGGACCACAATGATAACCGTAGAGAACCATCGAGGCAATAGAGTGCTTAAGGTTGATTGGAAAATACCTGATGTCAAGATTTAAATTCCTATAAATTCAAAAGAAGTTCTATTGATCCGCTCTATATGTTTAACTAGGTCATTTATGCTACTAATATCTCAAAAGAAAGAGCTGCGAGACAACACAGCAGCGGACGTTTTACCAGTGATCATATACTCGTAGCTCATTAGAAAAATGATCATATTGTTATTAAATTACGTTTTGTTATTATAATTATAGTTTAATAATCACCATTTTTTTAAAATATTTTATTTTCAACACTTTTCTTTCTTAATAATTTATACATTCCAAACACTTTAGTAAGGGATCAATTACTACTGTGAACGACATCAATTTTCTATACAATGAACAGTTGAAATATAAAATCACTTTAATAACTCCAATAAGCGTCTCCATCAAGTCAATTAGGTGGTTCATTAACAAAATAATCAACTCACATCATTCGTGTAATTAAATCGTAGAGTCTTAATGTCCTATGGTGGTACATAGCCGCATTCCCATAGAATAAACAGTGACTGTTTGGATTTAAATAGAAATTCCCGGCTCGATAGAGGATATTCGATCGCATGCGGCATCCGATTGCTACAGTCAGTTCTTTGTTAAACGAACGTATGTACATTACTCTTTGATTAGTTTTAGATAAAGCAAGAGAGTATTATTTATTATTCAATAAGGACATTCATTTCGCAATTTAGCTTCGGAGTGATTTCTTTTAAATAAGTATAATCATGATGCAGTGGTTCTTGTCGATTAGACTGTGTCCAGAAGGAGCGAATTCGCCTCGAATAGTCTCGCACGAATTCATACACGCGTTGGCAAGGTACCGGTTGCCAATACTACGCGTCTACAAGCATTGCGCAAATTCTGCAGATAATCGCGAAAAGAATAGAGGCGAATCCACTTCCTCTGGAAAGGCCTATGGATATAAACAGAACGTGAAATTTTATACGTGGAGTAAATATAAAGTACAACCAATTGTACGGTGAACCCTGGGCAGACAGCTTCGATACCAACCTGCAGTTTACCAACTTTTTACCGTGGTATAAGCTGAATAGCTTACATGCTATCTGCATCTATAGTGTCTAATTACGCTAATCAATAAAGTCTTATTGTTAAATAAGACTTTATTGACTACATAGCGTAATTAGACACTATAGAAGAGTTATTAATGTCCGCAAAGGATAGGAAACATCTAAATCGCATTTACTGACACTACGTACCAAATGTTTTATCGATTCGGCCATTCGTTCTGGATGCTGCTCAAAATGTCCTTCATATAAATATGACCCTATATTTTATCGCAGTCTACCCAAGTGTTTCTTAATATTAGTCATTGCCGAGTTAATTGCATCGCGTATCTGTCCTGTTATTGTTATAACATCCGTTATTAAGGCATGGTAACTCTTTTATTATGATGAGCTTAACATTCCGTTCCTCCGACCGCTGATAATATGTTGCTTTGATTCAGTGTTCGTGCTGATGTTATTTATTTATAATGGTTGCTCAAATTAACATATGCGCGATATAATAATAAGTAATACCTACATACCAATGGATCCTCGATTAAGTAATCATAGCTTTTAGTTAATAGCGTTGACTACTAGGCACAGAACATAGAAAAATACCTCAAAATGATCCCATGACTAGTCGTTGGCGCGACTGCTGAGAATGAGGTCCTGTGTTCAAATTCCGGGTCAGGCAAATTGATATTGTTTTTTTAGTATGTCATTCTCAGTAGTAGCACCTACTACTGAGACTTTGCTCGGTTGATGGCTATACGCTCGCCGCCTAACATTAAGACCAATATTATAACTGCCGGAATTTTGGTGATCTATATGTATTCACCACTTTAAGATAGCGCGGTGAGCTTTTAATGGATAAGTAACATTACATTGGAGGACTTAAAAAACTAACTAATTACGCATCGGTAAAGATGCCAATTATTGCCAATGAAATTGCGCAGGCGCTCCAACAGCACCTCTGCCTACCCCTTCGGGGAATACAGGCGTGATGATATGTTATGTTTCTTAAGATGATCCGTATGATGTTACTGAAGGAACAATTTAATCCAATCAGTTTTAAAGTATAATTTATTTTAGTGTCATACCAAGGTTCTTGATAAATTTAGTTGTCTTAATTGTCGTCTGCGGGTGCTGGCGCCCCAGGACTTGATTGGAACAAATTGGTCGTGTCTGGTCCGGTGCATACTCTGTCGTTATTTATAATTGTCGCCAAACACTGATTCGTGTTTGTTCGCATAATGATCGGGAAGAACTCGGTCATCACCCGAGGTTTGTTGACAAGGGAGTACGTACTCACTGCTCTAAAGGGCCCTATGTACGGTACGATCCATCGCTTCGGACCAATCGTGACGGCGGATCGGTAGTATACCTACGTGAACGTTCGTTATAGGATGATATCGGAGATCACAACCAAAACCTATGCCATTCTGATTATACTAACGATTCAACGTACGTATATGGGGCTCAGGTTACAAGTATTCAGTTTTAACCGAATTCAAAAAAAGGAGAAAGTGACTTTTGTAATGTATCGGTTTCCTTTAATGTAATGTACGTGACATAAGTCTATTAAACTAGTAATCATAATGTTTAGTTATTTTCCAAATTTTTTAGAAGCGTCAGTCAGAAGAACTGTGTGGAGCTGCGAAAGTAATTTGGCATTTGCAATGTCAAATTTATTGGCTCCACGTAGTTCAAGGCAAACGACGAATATTGAATTAAGTAGGTACTCGTAATTGTACGCATGGGCAGGAATACGATCCTTTATGACTTACTTTAAACAGACGGATTACACATACCGTAACAACGAAAAAAATCCTGAATCAAGGACCCTAGATTAGTGGCAAAACATTCGGTGATTACTTTCTGACACATCACTGATGATAAATTAATGATAAATGTATGGGGATGACATAATATTTCGCCAATGTAATCTATGTAAGAATCTATTATATAAATGTCAATCCCATATATTTTTATTATGATCGATTGCTATTCGTTAAGCGTTTCGCCAATTGCTTATGGCCCCTGACAAGTCATAATAAGATTTGAGAACATTGTTTTATGATTTACAATATGATATATATTATTAACTCAAGCATAACCGATATTAAAGCTTTTTTAAATGAGCCCCTCCCCAAGTAGCACAGATCTTTGTAAGCTATCACATAGGGTCCACATCGGTAACTTCAGCATTTATGAAGAGTTATTACAGTTTTGTCGAACTGCAAAAGTTAAAAATTACGCTTTCGCATCATTATTAACTGTAACTTATTAGTTATTATAGGTGCACAGGTCGGTGTTAATCAGCATTTACCTATTAATAGACTATGAGCTGCAATATACCATTTTTGTGGACCTAAAAGTAGCGATTTTCTGAACTGAAGGCCACAAACGTACCCTTAAAAGTCCATTTTAAGACAGAACATTTGAACTACTAAATATAACGCAATCAGTTATTCTGTGTTTTTTTACTGCATTAACCTATTTTATACAATAAATAAAGTAAGCATTCATATTTTGTGAGCGCGTGAAAATGTTAACCCGACCAAATTTAACGCATGTGTAAGAAAAAAAACAAGGTTTTACTTTCCGCAAAATGGTTCGCGCATAAAGCAACAAAATAATAAATAATTATGAATTTTCAACAACTGCATGATCTCGAAGTTTTTTAAAGATCCCCGTGTGAAGTTTGAGCTAAAAATGGGCAACCCACGCCTAATAAATCAGCCATGTGTTGCATAATAGGTAACACCCACTTTAAAATTAGGCAAAGTTCATCTCTTGGGGTGACTATTACCCTTAAAAATGCTAATATAATGCGATTAGTTACAGTTAGTTCAGCTAAGAGCAGTTTTAATTTGTGCCCAAATCAGAGTTATGCTAATGCCCTTATTCAGCAGGCTTGTACAGCTAAATAGTTATTCAGCTGATAATACAACACTATGGTGCTACTTGGGTCTTGCCTTTCCCATGTAACAAAATAAGCACTGCGACAGTCTTATGAGGTGTTAGCTTGATGCACTTTCTTCAACCTTAGTCCATAAGTAAGCGTCAGAAAGGCTTACTTAGCGTTCATAATTAAATAAAGAGCCTAGCTAATAAAATGTTTTAGTGATAATACAACGCGCCGCTCCTAAAGCACTTACTGATATTGAATTTCAAACCGTCTTGGAATATATAGGCGCATGTTTTTCTTCAATTTCTACAAAATATTCTGAAATATATTATATAATTATGTTATAACTGTAGCTATGTATAAACCTATACGCATCAGTTCGGAATTATTCAAAAGAAAAGAATGATATGCGTTGCGTTATACGTACATAACCGTTACTAGGGCTGGGTGAAAGCCTTCGTATTTCGATTCTATATGAAACGATATGAACCCAATCAGAAATAAAAAATCTATGTTTGCTTTGGTGAGTGCAAACCATCCATTTCAAAAGTTTTCAGTTTAAGGCTAGGTTCACAAGACCCCACGGTAACGCGCAAAACTACCAAACGCGCGGTACTAGAACAAGCTAAATAGTGAATAACGTGAACATAACCGCACGCTACGGCGCGGCAGAGCGCGGTGCGCTCCGCCCCGTGCGCAAAATATTGTAGCACGCGGTCATGTGAACTAAGCCTAAAATGGTTTCCAAAGAAAAATACATCGCTCCCAGCTTAAATCATAGGAACCGTGCGTTTTCGAGAATTAATCTCTGTGCAATACCCTATCCAACTGCACTCTATCAATCAAACAACCTCTATGCTAAAATGGATTTTACCCAATTCGCAGTAACAGTATGTAAAACCATGAACACTAACACTGTTCCGCAGTATTTGAAATTATTAAAAGAAAGGGTTAATAAATAAAGTTATCTTTTATCAAATGATTATGTCCCTAAATACAACAAACCTCTAAACAGAGAAATGGGGTGCAATCTTTCAAAATGTCGTTCAGAACATTCGATGTTATCTTGTCATATTTCTGGGGTGATTAACCTAGCCTGAAAACTTTAGCGCTCTAACCTTCACGACAGCTAATCGGTGCCTGTCACCTAGCACTAGACGAACGGGGTCAAGTTATCCGGGAGGGTAGGAGCTCGACGCATCAGAGGAGTGCCTCAACGACAAAATTGGATTCTCTTTGCTTCGCGACAATATGTACGAAAGAATGTTACGTACCCGCGGAAAGAATATAAGGCCTTGAGACACGTGCGAGTTTAAAAAATCTGAAAGTTCAAGTATAATAAGCACACATTATAACTTATTTTATTAAGTACAGGTGTTATATGAAAAATATATCTCCCAAAATCTGAAATCCATTTTTCAGAGTCCTAGAAAATTATAAGCAATTTAATATCAAGCATATTTTTTAAATTCTTTTCCTCTACAAGGCAAGCAAATACAAGCCTACGCTGAGTCCTACAATGAACATCTTTCTTTCTTTATTTGCAATTCTAACTTTCTGTTACAAATGAAATCAACATAATGAATGTTGCCCATTTCGTAATTAAATATTCTTCTTTTATAACTCAAACAGTTTTACCGTTCATTGCATCTGTTTGCAGCTAAAAGATCGGAAGAATTCATTTTAGACGTTTTCTATACAAGTTTCAGTACACTGTTTGAAACACAAGTAATAACTGACTCTTTGTGAGTGGTGTGTTTATTTCTTGAGTTGTACATATATGGCAAAGCCGGTAAAAAAAAACCTATGGTTATCATTTTAATTTTATAAGCCAATTCTATTTAAAAATCAGCTTTGCTTTGTTCTCAATTCTGTTTAGAAATGCATTGATAGTTTCATGTTTAAAAACAGTATCAGTGTCCATACTGAATGTAAGTACTTAAACCTAAAACAGATAAGTTTACTGATTTTATCATTTAGCCCTTAGGCATTAAAGCCTACTAGGTACTCAGTTATGTATTTGTGTATGTTGATAATGTTATACTTAATAGGCAATTAATTTCAGAAAAATGGGCAGATTTTTTAACCGTTTCATAATTTGTATTCGGAGGAAAATTGACAATAATTATGTAATTTTATGTATGGAATATAATTATCATATCAAAACATCTTAATTCTACTGATAAACATTATCAGGCTACTGAAAAATCGGCCCATATGTGGTAAATCCATTAAGGGTCGATTTTTCGTCAATTGTCAGATAAATTATATTTGAAGGATAAAATTGACATTTTGTCAGTTTTAGTGTATAGAAAATATGGCAAAACGTCTTTGTTTATAAATTATTAGGCGATTGCAAAATCGGCCCTAAGACTAGAAAATAATTTATAAGCAGGTAGTATATAGGCCGTCGGTACCAAAATAGGGGCCTGAAAATTTAATTTTTATACCGTCTCGATTGAAACGGTGAAAAAAAATCCTAATACGTTTGCGAGAACCGGAGAGCTTTTTTATGTACCTTAGTTAACGCTGTTTTTCGATATAGAGCGAAACACTTAAACATCTAATTTTGTTTTCTAGCTCTTAAACAAATTATGGGCAACCTTTTAAGGTTAGAGAATGCCAAGAGAATCTTAATTATTAATTATATTACAATTATAATACGAATTATAAAGTCACAAAATGTTTTCTATTGTGCTCACATCATGTATCCGAGTATAACTAATTTTTCCAGATACATGAACGAATGGCATTCTAAATTTCTCCCTAAAGTATATTTATACGAACACCGTAATACGCAAGGAATGTTAACAAAAGAAAATTAAGTATTGTGCCCTCAAGTAATTCGGTTTGTGCATGCACACTCATTTTATAGCGTTCCACATTATCAATGATAAGTAGTAGGTATCATAAAATACAAAACATAATATTCATAATAAGACTATTCGACCCCTGGGTGCATCGTTTAGGGTTAACCATCTAGTGATGTGAATATATCTTTTATATTTATAAACGTCGTCCTTATCAATATATTGTACGGTGGATGTTATACATCGACTTGACATTATATATCATAATTATTGAAACGACTTTATTCTCCGAAGAGGTAGGCAGAGGTACCTATATAGTCCTATATTATTATTAATTTTACATTTCCCCCGTTATAACATTTTTAGTTCCTATATTAAGTATATAGCGCGACCCTATTTACCATATACTCGGGACAAATATCTGCGGATCGTATTGTCCCGAGTTTCGGTTATTTTTTTTTATTTCGATCGTTAGAGGAAGTTTTCGAGCTTCGATTGGTAATCGAAATTAAAAAAAAAACTCTGTAGAAAGCTCAACTGCCGTGTAGAAAAAGTAAAACCGTCGGCATATCTAAACCAGCCAGTGTTTAGTAGGTAGTAACTACACATCACGTGATACTAATCAATTCTTATTTTAATATAATTAATGTTTTAAACTCGATGTAGTACGGATCGGGGTCACAATAACAACGCCAAATATCTTTGTTACTAATCTGCTTCTGACCTTTGATTCACTAAACATAACAGATTAAATAGACCTACGAATGTATGATTAGATTCGTACTTGCCTACAAAAATCTAAAAGCAATCCAAACAGCGTACGTTATAAAAAGAAAACTAATCAATAGAATAGGTAGTTTAGTTCATAATTTAAATTTATAATATTATATAAACTAGGTACCTATATTTAAATTTTACATTAATTTCTCCCTTAACCATTGCTGGTAGAAATTAATGACAAATTATCAAAGTGTCAAAATTTAATTTACACTGCATTCTGATTTTGCAGATTTTGAATTACGTTACCATTTGTAAATATTATGTATTATATTTGTGTCACATCATTACTTATTTCGTGAAATCCATAATTATTTTATCATCACAAGAGAAGATTTGACAAGGACAAACCGGCTAAAAATAAACGATGACAATAATGATCAGATTAATAATATTAAAATTTGTGTACAATAAAATAAGTATAATAAGATGAGACTCTTTTTACAAAGCGATGGTCAAAGATACAAGCACTTAAAAAAATTTGTTTTTCGCTCCTTGGGTAGTCAAAGGGTTGTATTTACATTGACGACTTTATTGGCGCAGTGGCTAAGCGATTGGACTGTTGAGCTATGGGTTGCGGGTTCGATTCGCGCACGGGGCAGAAAATTGTGTGATCCGCAGATGTTTGTCCCGAGTTTGGGTGTTTGTCTAACTTATAGGTATTACTTACATGTTTGTAGATCGCAACCACGATATAGGAGAAATTCCTAGTGTGGGGCGACGGTCAAAAAAATATAGTACGCTGAATAATATAGTTTTGTGGATTAGAGATTAGACAGATCTGCATATATTGACAAAAACCAAGTAGTTATCGTCCTAAATTAATTTACCTTACTCATGATATAATCAATATTATTGGTTTACACTGAGTTACGAAATGTGAAAAATAAATAAACGATTTATTTTTGATATTATCGATACCCTTACATTACCTGTCCCATCCCCAGTAGGAGGCCTTGCGTGACGTCGTCAATCGATATTTAGTTGGTATTCATTATAATTGCATGATGTCTATTGTGCTGAAAATAATTTCTTGGTTATCTGTCGCTCAGTCGAAACTAAACACGACCGTGACGTCGCGAGTGAAACGACTAAGTTTGTAAAAAAAATGTCGAATTACTTTCATATTTTTTATCTTGTCTACTTTTAGGTTTGAATTTTTTTAGATTATTTACTTTTGTGTAAAGTGACGTACACTAAAAAAATGTAATTTATTTTTTACTTAATCTGTTTTGATGACGGAGACGGGCAAGGGACTGCCTTAATATAATTTGACGTTCAAAAAGTACTAATAGTCTATTTGGTTTAAATGATTTTTGATCTTGATCTTTTATATTGTTCATCATCATCATCAGCCGGAAGACGTCCACAGCTGGACAAAGGTCTCCCCGTTTGAAGGGGGGGGGGTGCCATAATCCCCACGCTTGGCAAGCGGCTGGGGGATCGCAGTGTTTGTGGTCAAGTTACAGAAGACGCTGCTGCCCATCTTCTGGATTTTCCCTTAGTCGCCTCTTACGACACCTACGGGAGGAAAGGGGGTGGTCAATTCTAGGCCGCATACCACACGGCACTACTTTATATTGTTATCCAGTTTGAATGGAACTATAAACAGCTGTTTTGCCGACTCCATACTAATGGTTCTGTAACCACATACTTTATCCCCATAATAGTTAAGGAACTGATTTAAAAGTTTGGCCAATGACGTTATTAACCTAATTTGAAGATTTTCCCTCGGTATTATTCAATTTTTTTGTCAAACCTTTGTGTTCACGCAAATCAAACTCGGTTCCGGCCTCATCAGTAACCATAGATTATGTAACCGTTAATAAAGACAGATGCGACAGTTTCAACGAAGCTTTTTCACTGAAATAATGTAAGAGTAATTATTGAACAGTAGGTACACATTACACACATCTTTGTTTATACATATATTATAATACAGTACTTGCTTGCGGTTTACTGAAATCAACTTTCATGACAAGAAGTAGGTATTTGCAGAATTAATATCTCGAATATATTTGTCTACTGTGCTTTCTAATGTAGTTTTATATTTATAATAAAAAATACATCCTCTTCTACACTACTTATTATGATATTATGTTTCTTTTTAATCGACTCAAGTTATTTCTGCGTCATATATTCTTGGGCATATTTTTCTATTACGCATTTTATTTATGTCATATTATTTGTATAAAGGACCCCGGAGTCTCCTAAGAAGGCATCGTAAGTTATACATAAATCGAGTACAAAATTTACTTTTCAAACATAAACAATCTCTATGTAAAAGTGATCAATTTTGGTTGTCGTGAGTAAAATAAGTGCGCCTTTGCTCCATAAAATAAGTTTCACTATGAAATTGAATACTGAGGTTTGCGTGTTTCGGTACATTATCCGAGTTATCCACCGTCGATGTCTCTCTCAGTCGTAATGGGGTATTATACTAAATAGACAATATTGGTACATTTAAGTACCGATAAGTGTACCAGTCAATGTTTGAATGAACTTAGATAACCTTTGGCTGAAGGCCGAATATTGAGAAATAGTAATAACGTGACATAAGTATGGAACGTGAGCATACAATCATCGTGTTGTATTCATCATTGTGTACCTATCTAAGGGCTGACTGCAGATTGAGCTTCTTAACCTGGCAGATTGGTCAATAGGCTTGCGTAGCAATGTAGCTGAAAAGTATGGATCTTAATTAGGAAAATTATTTTACTATAATTTTTATGTAGTTTGGCTCGCGATTTCGCCGCGTCACCTGCTTATGAGGGCTCCGTTTGAGCCCCAAACCCAGTCCCGAATATTCAAAGACTGAGTAAAACCCGATATATAGGCACTTAGTAAATAATAGGATTTAAAGTTTACCTGTAATTTCGAACCTATAGTATTGAAATACAGATTTATAAATTCACATGTAAAATACAATTGTTTGTCGATGTCAACTATCGGTATCATTGATTACCATCTAGATTCAATAAGGCATAGATTACCATCTAGATTCCGTGCATCGGAAAGCACGTAAGCCGTTTGTCCTGCGCCTAATCTCTCTCCGGTCGTGTCGGTCTACCGTCCCATCGTTCTATGAGAGTGAGGGAATATGGACTGCACCTGTGACTCACGCGTACTTGTGCACTAAATAATTATCTCCTGCGTAGTAGGCTCATCTCAACTGAGATAGGTTGCCGTGACCAAAATTCGGTGAGGAGAACATTATTAATTATTATTTACTATAACCATAGGTCTTGTAGTCTGTGTAACCTTTATCTGAAACTAGCCTACCTATATTGCAATTACTGAGTCTCCTTCTATAAACATTACTGTAATGAAGTTTTGTCGACTACTTGGTGTATTATTGTGCAACTAACGTTGCAAGTAGTCTAAGTACCGACATATTGTCATAAGTGCCTAGGTAATATGCCTTAAGTTCACCCGTGTTCAATCCGTGACAAATCATTTTTCTTAGAAGTACGATATCGTCAAATGCTTCTTTATTGCTGTTTAATAGTCAGATATTTATGTCAATGATTAAATTTTAGTCCGAAGATTTTGAATTTGAATGCGTCCGTGGTACACACAGTCACAGTATTTAACCGATCATCATCATCATCATCCACAGCCTTCAATATCCCACTGCTGGGTATAAGCCTCCCTTAAACAAATCCATCCGCCGCGGTCCTGTGCCAATCTTATTTTACCGATACTTGTACTGAATTATTAAATACGGAACACTGTTATAAGCTATCACCAGAAAGACATACGCACGAGACATTGCCATACCAATGATAGATTTCAATCAGTGAATGACATTTTTCTCTTTTGACAACCCGAATGCACAACTCGACGTAGCTTATGAATGCCAAAGCTATGGTTAGCCAAGACTTGCTTACACTTGCTTAGGTTCGAACCTGAAACGTTTGCTACGTCGTGTATGCGAATCCAATCTGACCGCTAAGCGTACAGTATTTTCAAGGCATAGGTAATAGTTTTAAATTATTTATTTTAAATGTAGATTGTAATTTAACCAACAACAGTTAAGTGTGTGCTGAGTGCCCTATTTGCACGACAGCGCACGGTCTTAAGATGGCTTCTCACGACGCGCTAAGACACGGGCCGCACCGGCGCGCGGCGCAGCGTCGCGCGTTGAGCAACGCGCCGTCAGATGTAGCTCAGGCCGCCGCGTCGTGAGAAAGCACCTTTTTGGAGGCTTTCCTGGTGCGCTACAACTTAAGTCGCGCCAGGACCGAGAGAAACGGTTTGCTCGGGCGTGTTTGTCGCTTGCTGGCATGTTAAATTGGCCTCGGGTGGCGCGGCTCGTATTATAAAGCGCTGTGAGAAGCCGACATTAGACGCATCGCCATCGCGACGTCTCTACCGTCGCGAGCGGGAGCGGCGAGACATTCCGATCGCGACGTTATCAGTCGCATGTCGCTCGCACACCTGATTTATGTTGCCGACTGTACCTGTTCGTGAACTTTGTGGTGACTGAATAAGGCGCTTAGTGTACCTTTAGTGGAGACAAAAGTTGTTGACAGAAGGAGTAAGTCGACTCGTACTTAGACTGCGATTGATCGATCGATTGTGGCCCTACAAGCGACTGCTTCATGCATGCACGTCGATTAATTTTAAATATCTATAAAAATGACGTGTATTGATTAAGTCTCTTAATCGAGTTGAGTTAAATAAGTAATTAGAATGTGACATTGTTTCTTGGCAATTAATGCTCAAACAATAATGAAGTAAACAGCTATCGAGTGTGTAATGTTAATTAATAGCTTTCCGTGAATCACAGTCCTCTACTCTTACGCCATTTGATCTGAATTAGTCATCGTTTCCTTAGCGTCTTATCTGAATTTATTTCCTGTCGGCAACTAGAGTAATTAAATATATTACATCAACGTGGCAATTGTCGATTGTCATATTTAATATAAGAAGGTTAAAGACATCAAAAGAAACTGAGGTATCATTTTAAGTACCTACCTACTAACGTCTCGCCTGTAGGGGTGGGTAGAGCTGCATTATTGTAGACTAATAGTACACCCACATTATTTTATAGAGGGCGAGCCTATTGCCATTAACCGGACCCAGTTCCGGACTTAGTGCTGCTACTTACATTTACCTAATGGAATCCTAAGATCTCATGCGCAGCAGTCACGGTTTACGACCTTAACTGGAACCTTAATTATCTGGAACAAAACATAAATAAAAAACATTTGATTAGTGTCTTATAAATACCTTAACTTCCTACATCTGTTCCTATTCAGTATTGACTCACGGAAACTGTTTGGATTTGGATAGTCTACGGGCATTTTCTCTTGATTGATGTTTACCAAATGACCTGTGAAGTCTATTCACATAAATGACTACCTGTCATTTCGACAATCATGATCGCGATTCCATTGTGTAAATCTCATACGTTTAAAATATAATATCGGTCTTGTGTCAACGTAAATATCAGAATATCCTACATGTTGTTGTTGTAGTGAAAATGCGATATTAAAGTAGATAAATCTCGGCTTAAAATGTAATATTATACCTATATTACATTTTAAGCCGTGATTTATCTACTTTAATATCGCATTTTCACAAAAACCCCATCCAAATGGGGTCAGTAGTTTTTGAGAAAATCGCGGACATGCAAACATGCAACGTACAAGTCAAATACAGAACCTCCTCTTTTGTTTGATTAAAATAATTTGGCGTTACTGTCTCCATTGACTTCAGTAAAACCTTTTTTTAATTGAACTGTATTGTTATGACACCACTGATACTATTTCCAGTTCAACTGATGTCATTGCAATGATGTAACCGGTGTGTCACTATGCCGAGATACAAGTATTAAGTACCTATATACCTACTGTATGTGAACGCATCTGATTCTAGGCGCTGTGACTAAAGTGTCAAGTTGTTACTGCATCCATTGACATAATAATAGGCTATTTATAACGACTACCGTTTAACCGCAGTGCTGCTCGGATAGCTAGCCCACCCACGACACGGAGTAGATTGCGTGATTCTGATTATAGAGGCACTAGGTGATACTATAACACTACACTAGGTAGTAGTGCCGATGGTGACCACCGGGGTGGTTTTAGGGAGGCAGAAATCAAACAATCCGCGGTCCTTACCCCCTTAGGGGCCGGGTGCCTTTTGAAGGTTTCCTCCGAAAACAAAGAAAAGTTCCTACTATAACCACATACATAAAATACCATAGCGTTGATTCAAATCATCAAGTTTGATATCATTATCTATTGAGTGTACTGTGTGCCTTTAAAATGGTTAGCGTTATTTTAACAACATTTTGAATAACTTTTACTATTGGGATAACCCCGAAATCATAATAAAATACAGATTTTCATTCATTTTGGTCCAACGTTATTGACGTCAAATACCTACCGAACTGCGGTTTTTTTTCAAAGGCTCACTATTTACAGCCACACAATAAAATCACGTGGTAGGGTGATGCATCCAAAAGATTGTTTTGTAAATCCTCGCCGCGTTTTCCGGACGTTTTTCTTTATTTTGCCTGCAAAGTAATCAATAATAACAGGACCTTGAACGTCATTAAACTAACTTTTTGTCGTATGGTTGATGAACAAGCTGGTGTCAGAGGTTAAACCGCCAGTAGGCCTCTGACATGGTTTTACACACAGTTGAAAATTTTCTCAAATGTGCCGGTTTCCTCATGCTGTTTCCCTTCACCGTTTTAGCAACTGATAATTAAGCACATGAATTCGAAAAGAAGTTAGTGCGTCTGGGATTTTGACATTGCGACGTTTGACTTGGCAGTACAACGGTCATACCACTCGGCTATCACTATTGATTTTATATTAATGTTGTATTATATGTATTTAGTGAAGAATGCAATTCTAAAAACTGTTTATGAGCCAGTTTCCACCCGTTTTGTGATAGGTACCCTATAATGCAATACACAAACTACGCAAAATAACGTAACATTATAAAGCATAATTGTTGTCGAGGAAATCTCATCAGAAAACAAATGGACTCATTTGTACTGGGCTCTAATGACTGCTAAAGTGAATGATATTATGATGTCAGTGAATCGAATACTGGTGATTGTATTACTTCTAGTGCATTTGTATAATTTATTACAGTATTCACGTTACACAGGGAAACACAGGTTTTATTTTAGTGATAATGATTTTGTGCTTTTGAATTTTGAATTCAATGAAAACATAATATTCGATTATAACAATTGTTTGATGACTAAAATTTACTTAAATACGATATACAGATTACCAAACAACAATGGTACAATGTCCCTACCAGATAATATAAATATATAGGTTAATTTTCGGTGAGCGAAAGTAAAAATAAACAAATACGAACGGATTAGGAAAAATATACCAAATCAAGTTATGTTCTGTAAAGTAAACAACAGGCCGGTAAATGGAGTTTACCAAAGTTTTGTGACATTGTTGTCGGTAACTTGGTACTATTTTTAGAACGTACCGTCTTCATTTCTGTAGCCCTAAGAACGCGGGCCGTTGCGTGCACTGCACTCATTTAGCACATTTTATGACATAGTTCCGACTTAGTATTTCACTTTTTGTTTAAACTATGCCTGTCAGCCCATGCGCCGGTAATTATGTTCAAAGAAAAACTGTGTGTTCTGTTTCGTAATGCACTCTTTGCATTTTAATGCGACGCTCTCCATGTCTCCGAATGTTTTATTTAGAATTCCCAAGATCCTTTTTTTCATAATTTTTCACAGCAGTTCATCTATAGGTAGAGGTACACTATCAAAAGAAGGTAAAATGTATACTTAACCATCGGTAAATACGTTAATTTCTGTGAATGATGTAACAGTAAAAAAATATATTAACATTAACAAACATTTAAGGTTTAATTTAAAAGGTAGAGCTGCACAGCACATTAAAGCTGTCTTTAATACGTTGTGGGAAAGGTCTGGGTTTTAAGAATGTTAATTGAAAAGCCTCCACAAGTGACGCGATCTATTTGATCATCTCTAATTCTGGATAATACTGGCCAGCCAGCCTGTTACCGTCTTTTGATCTGAACCACGAGTGCCACGACCTGTTTTAAGCTACTTTAGTACTTTTAACATCACGAGAGATGACTGGAATTATGCTGTGGCCTTTTTTAATGGGACCAATAAAGCTTTTTCCCCATTCATTTATAGTTCAATATATGTAGTTTATTCAAATAAACCATGTGGTTGCTAAGCGCGACTGCTGTCCATAAAGACTTGGGTACGAATCTCGGGTCTGGCAAAGTGTTACTGGGTGTTTCCAATAGGTAATTCTCAGTAGCAGCACGAAGTCTGGATTTGTGCCCGGTTGATGGCAACAGGCTCACCTCCTAGTACATTGGACCTATATTATTAATTGGTAAATATCTACTTTAATATCATAGATATTTGCGGCTACTGACGGCTCAATCAAAATGGCTTGAAAGATGTTGCGTATTATTCAAAATTTGGAGGCATGAAATTTAATTCTGCATTTTTTCCTGCTTTTTTGTGGCCAGAGTAAACTTCATGCAGGCAGACGAACGCATGTTCTTTGATTAATAATCCTTTAATTAAAGACGTGTTTGTTTAGCCCAGTATTGCGGAATGCAGTGCGCTCGGAAGATATCAGTCGATGACGTCACATCTAGGTATAGTTTATGAGTAACACCCCGTGACAATATCGCCGAAGCACGGCTAATATAAATAACTAGTTCACGATGTAGTCCAGGAGATAGGCTGTCGAAACAAATGAGTTGTCTGTTCTACAGGTACTAGGAGAGATTCGTTTTGAAATACAGAAGTAATTTACTAAAGTAACTAAGTATCCATATATGTACCTATATGAGCATTTACCTAGCACACTGTTGTTTCTCATGGCTAGACATCATAATAATGATTACTTACATACTAATTTATAAGTACCTATAATGCTATATTATTGCTGACCTTTCAAAGCAAATGAACACGCCATGCCAATAACCGAAGCCCTTGCATTATTTTCACATCGCTTCGATGTCAAGAACCTCTGGTAACAATATCAGAACAGTTTATTGATTTAGCGGTCAACTTCGTGTCACTATCACGTCAATCACGTGTCCAATTCTTCAGCAGAAACAATGCGAACCCTTCCACATTATGAATCTTTGGTTATTTAATTGGCTTTGAAGCGTAACATGTGACGCGCGGTCTTACGAACTCCACAGCCTGTTCTGCTAATGGTTTCACAGAATGTTTTAATAAATGGGACGCTCGAACATGTTGTTATGCAATCAATTATAGAGATTGTGTCATTGTTGTTTAAGGAGCTGATAACGCTGCCTAATCGTACTCATTCATACTTGGAAATCAAGAATCGAGTGACATTAGACCTTTATATTATTATAATTATTATGTCACTGAGCTTTAATCACGGTATAAATACCGTGATTAAAGCTCAGTGACATAATTAATTGAGATGTAAACATTTCAATTTTAAACGTGACAGCATTTTCATTTCATTTAATTATTAATGAATTGTTTCAACCAATTGGTAACTTATAGCGGGCTTTCAAATGGGCTGAGTTTAAACATGATTTAACATAACATATCGCCACTTATGTTATGGGTCCTAATGTAATAGGTGGCGAGCCTATTGCCATCAACCGGGCACAAATCCAGATTCCGTGCCGCTACTGAGAATTAACTAATGTAAAAACCCAGTAACGTCGTGATGAGAGCTCGTGAGTTTGAACACTAGACATTAATAATAAGATTGAGTTTTAAATAATATCTGGTTATATTTCCTACTGACTTTTTATATTGACTGACGAAAATCTAAGCCGACGAAGGGTTATTACAAAGAAAAGAAACAATGTTTTTT
Source organism: Abrostola tripartita (assembly GCA_905340225.1). NCBI lineage: Eukaryota > Metazoa > Arthropoda > Insecta > Lepidoptera > Noctuidae > Abrostola > Abrostola tripartita. Next base: position 3,322,814 of record HG996486.1, read on the forward strand.
TTTAGTTAACATAATAATATTATTACTGTATCTAGCTCCATTACAATATTCGCAGTTTACGATACAGTTTTCAGAAAGACGGGTATAGTAAGCTGGGTCAACGCAATTCGTTTGGTACGGATGGACGCGCGCCGGATGTGAGCTTCACAACACGCAGTTTACGCGGATAACACGATTTTCCATTATTATTATGGATTGTGAAATTGAAAAAAGTTTGACGTTTTCTGTGAATGTTAAAAATAATTTAATACAGGTCCTGTTTTTATTTATTCGCAACTAAACATGCAATTGTATTTGCAACTGATTGAAGTTTAATTTTGGCCTGTTTATTATTTGATCGACAATTTACTGTTTTGAGCAGTGAAATGCACGGATGAAAAACGAATTCATATAGCTAGTTGAAAGGCACTTTTAAAAGGAGTTTTTTGTTTTTAATACCTAACTTATGCGGGTTCTTCTCCAAAATATATTTTAAAATTATAGGAAAATTATAATAACAAACAGAAGAGTACAATATTGAAAAAAAAACTTTTTTTTTGCCCTATTAATCCGCTTTGAAACCAATACTCCTGGTGTGCATCGACCCTTATTCTACACGTTTTACCATGACGAAGTATGCCCAAAGCACTTTAAATCTGAGTATAAACTAGAACAAAGGAGCATAACTGTATAACGTCCATAATGTGACAGCACCACCTCGGCAAGAATTTAATGAAATGGTAAATGAACGTGGCTGATATAAAAATAGGTAATATTATGACTAATTATAATAATTAGCTAACCACATACATTAATCTATTCTATTCGTCTAGCGTACGTGCCACTAAATGACCAGACGATATAAAGGATGATGATCCATTTAGTGGTAGCATTGCTATATAGCGTCTTCAGTTGTAACTTCACCACCAATACTGCGATCCCCAAGCCGCTTGCCAAGCGTGGGGATTATGGTAAACCCCCCCGCTTAAACGGGGAGGCCTATGTTCAACAGTAGGCGTCTTTGGCTGATGATGATGATTGCTATATATTAACCGTTCATGAGTTGACCGAAGTTGCTCCTGGCTTTTGTTAAAAGGTGAGGGAAAGTTGATTCTCGTGTGCTTGAGAGGAAAATTCCAAGAATTGCATATTATAGATAATTGTGTAGTTCTTTAGAATTTTTTCTAGCATAACTTTTTAATTCATTTTTTTTTTGATTATTTGACTTTTAAGTGCAGAATTCATGTGTAGCCGTTCGTTAGATGTTCTCAAGAGAAGAATTAAAGAGCATTTCCTTTCTACTTGAGATATAGTATCTATAATATATATGTATATATTATGTATGTATTTTATTTATTTATTATGTATGTAATGTTGAAAATTGTAAAACTTTTATGACAATTATTGTAAACTAGTATTTCTATATTTTTGTTGTGCACTTTTTCTGTCCTTACAAATAAAATCTCTGTACCACTCAAAGGTTTGCTGTTAGAGAACTCAATTTTGAGTTAAGCTCGCCTCTGTACATCATCTTTCTTATAATAATATCTTTATGTATTTTATTGTGTGCAATAAAGAATTAAGAATTAAAAAATCAACATGCCGCCATATTAGTAATCGCCATAAACAGAAACATGCCAGCCAGTACAACACGTAGCGTTCAGAACATGAATGATGTTTTAATTGTAAACTGTGAAACGACTATGTAAATTAGAAATGAAGCATTCAAATGTTTACTAGGTTTCTAACCAATTATGTCCGTGGTGCGTCCATTGTGATTTTAAGCTTAAAATAGAATAGGACGCAAAACAAAGTTGCGACTTCGATCCCCGAGCGGCAGTATTTGCGTGATTCGCACATATTGGGTTTAAGTGAGGGCAGTGACTGTGATACCTATTCCATATTAAATACACTCATAGAAACTTGCCAAATTATAACCGATTTTATTAAGAAACTATCAATACTGGTAGTGTGGTAGTAAGTAAAATAAAATAAAGGTAACTAGGCTCGCCTCGCTGAAATTCAGCTTTTATATTATCTAACATAATATTTATTGTAATTTAAATAATTAGAGATTTAATCATCATCAGCCGAAAGACGTGCACTGTTAAACAAAGCCGACGTCTTGCCATTTGCATCCACCAACTCTGACATATCGTCAGAGTTCGTCGGTCCACCTGGTGGGAATTTTAGAGAATTAATTTTTCAATATTAATTTAATACAGTAGAGGTATTTTATAGACATAAACTATTAACTATAGATGTATAAGATTTATACACAAAACTATTGTGCCCTCATGGCTATGGACATTGGACAGTGGTGCACCAATGGATTTAAGCTGTAAATCCACCAGAGAAAATTATTTCTTATTAAATTCTTCATTGAATTAAAATTCACAAAAACAGAAATAATATTAGTACCAAAGGATTAAAATGATCGCGGTCGCTTCACTAGTGCGACCCGAGTTTAATATCGTACACAAGTTGCCTGTGTAGTGTGAAACACTAGCTGATATCGTGGCTCCGACTGCTCAGTCTTTCCTTTGAGTCTCGGTTTCAAGAGCAACTTGATGACGCTTTATTTATGCTTTGAATATGCTCTGTAAGTTCAAGCACGTCGTGACAGACAAATGAACACTCCGAGTTTGTTTTGATACTTAATGAATGATGAATATTAACTTTAATTAAAACTCAAGATCAAAAATAATATTATACATTGTAGGTGTCTTCAACTAGCTATTACCATTCCCACCTTAAAAATAAGTATCTTAATGATACTTGTACAATCTGCGCCTTCCCTGGTTTATGTTAACCTATTTATAATAATTCATTTTAGAGCTACAAATTGTGACGTATGCTGTGCTTAGTTGGTTCAGTAAAATCTCAAGATTCTTTATGCAGGACAAGTGAGAGTGAACTCTATGTTCTAGGGGGCAAAGTTAAAAGCTTTCAGATGCTTTTTTATTTTGTTGGGCCCTATTTGATGTTGGAAAGAAGCTAAGAAAACCCGATTAATGTTACTTAAAGAGTGATCTCGAGGTGGCTCGGCAGATAGAGTACATACTTTACTACTTAGAAGCCAATGTTTCAAGCCAGTGAGCGAGGGCCAAATATATATTTTCACGTCAAACAATGGGTCCGTTTTATTTTTTAAATGACCTTTGTTTAAATTTTTATTTGTTTGCATATTTTCTCCTATAACCATAGCTTCTGTTAAAATATGAGAAAGATAAATGATGAAGATGAAAGGTAGTTTATTGTTCATGAAAATCTTAAAAAGCATTTTCGGTTACTAGAAGATAAATAAAAATAATTACTATTCCCGTAGGCAAGGAAATCATACAATTATTATTTCCCGTAACGAGAAATAGAAATATTTCCCATTCGATAGTTTGTCTCTGAATAAATCTAAGGTACGACGTCAGTGTTAAGAAGGCTTGAAGCTGCTTAGCTAGTAGATGATGATCAGTGAAAGATTGATTTAATTCATTACATATCGAAGCTCGTCCAGACTAGGAAAGCTCGTAAAGCCGTTAATTTCGTTCCTGATCTCGCTCCGGCGTGGCTGTTTGCCGTCCTATCGGACTGTGAGGAAATAGAGTGCACCTGTGTTTGCGCACTCAAGTGTGCCCTATAATATTTCCTGCGTGTTGGTTAGTCTCAGTTGAAATCGGCCGCCGTGACCGAAATTCAATTGGACTACATTAGCTAGAAAATAGCAAAAGAAAAGTACTATAGTAAAAGGATTAAACAATCAGTTGCTTCAGTAATAGGGAAACCTTAGAATGGTCTGGCGATGCATCTTGGCCCTAATCAGCGGGCATTTCACACCCTTCTAAGTTCAATGCTAATCCGTTTACTGGTAAATATGTAAAGCGTTCTCGGTAAGCAGTTACCTATAAAAATAAATAAACAATCATCAAACTCCCATCACTAATGTACTATAGGTACCTAAATTATATCTAACAGTTTTTTTTTAAATAATTCAGCGATTTCATTGCTGGCGATTTTAGCGGAAACTAAAATAACTAATTGTTAAAACATTATTGATTTATGCTACTGTTTCTGTTCTCGTGCAGTAATTTGTAGTGGATATTTCGAAGGTTCTAATTCTTTACCAAACTGCGGCGAACCCAAAAAAAGGGTAATTATTAGGTTAAACAATTATAAGTTTTGGGTAGAAAAGTTCTGACATGATGCTATTGGTCTATAGACCACTTTATAGTAGGTTATTCAAAAACTCTACCTCACTCCTACTCTACTCAATTTCATCATCATGATCAGCCGAAAATAGTCCACTGCTGAACAAAGGCCTCGTCCTTAGTAAGAGGCTTGCCATAATCCCCAAACTTGGCAAGCGGCTTGGGGATCGCAGTATTGGTGGTCAAGTTACAGAAGACGCTGCTGCCCATCTTCTGGATTTTCCTTTAGTCGCCACTTACGACACCCACGGGTGGTCAATTCTAGGCCGGATACCACACAACACCATCTCAATCTCAATTTCATTGAGCCTAATTAATAACACATAACATAACATCACGCCTGTATTCCACGAAGGGGTAGGCAGAGGTGAACATATAGTACACCCACATTTCGCCAGTTATGTTGTAAGTCCCAATGTAATAGGGGGCGAGCCTATTGCCTAAATTGTAAAGCAAAACAAATGAGTTATATGACACAAACAACATGAAACACTTCATTTAGGTAATACTCACATACCATACCAACGTAATAAAAATCTAAAGAAAAATTTCGAATTTCAAACTGTTTAAAAACTCTCCGTATTTTCCGTGCCGAACATCGGTAACTCGATTCGCATAACACCTTTGCAACGATCGGTGGTGACCGTCCGACTAATCCTGGCAACTGTCGTCTAAAGTTACAACAAGTACCAACTCCGGATCTCCGCACTGCCTTGTAAAACCTATCCAGGCAGAAACTTAGTCTGCTACAAAAATTCCCGAACAACCGCTTAAAAAAAGTCCCGTTTGCACCAGTTCGAAAATTAGTTGAGCCAGGCCATTTTATTAAGTTTGCGTTGACGAAGCGATGGAAAACCTTTAAAATTGAATAATAAAAATCTATGCCCTCAACACTTTCAGTAACGCTCGCCTGCTAATCATAAAAAAACTGTGGTATTTTTGGCGTCAGACGGATAGAAATATCTAACTACGTATATTTCCTAGTTTCTTTTATTTTTTGTAGTTCTCTAATAGGTAATCATTATTATTCTGAGAAAGATTTTTTCCGTGGTTATGTTATATTATCTAGTGTACAAAATTTTGATCAGCCTAGTTTCGTTTCGTCGTAGTAAATGTTATTTCCTTAACACACTGACTGCTACAATTCATAGATAATTAAAATTAATCTGTCAAGAACTTCGCAATTTATCAATTGATTTCAATCATCTTTTAACCCTATTTTATCCTATGAGACGCTACTTAATTATCAGGAAATTCAGACTTCGCCAATTAAGTCAACGTGTTACGTAGGAGGAGATTGTCGCATGCTTTCATTTTGTTATTTCCTCTGAATCCCGACAAGTAATGAGTTATTCAACCCGCGAGATGCAGTCATAGGTTTTGTGATACACGGTGGCTTCTACGGCGTTCCCGCCATCGCTGCGCTCGCCAGTCGGTACCCGCCCGTGCGCACGGACGCACGTCCTCGCTCCGTCCCCGCGCGGTCACACAACGACCCGTAAGTTTCGCGACACATCGAACACCACACAGAACGGTAATAAATCAGTGAACTTACAAATATTACTTCGATATTTTTAAATTTTAATAAATTGGCATCGAATGCGGCTGCAGGTCTCAGGAGATAAATTGTTGGTAACTTTTCTAGGGTTGCATCGGCGCACGAAAGTTCGGGAAGTTTAAAGAGTTTCCGATGAACGTTTAAATTGTGAGAAATTAAGGTTTTTCGACGGATGGCAAGCTAATTACCGCTATATCTTGTAATTACCGCAAACAATAGTTAAATCTAACTGATAGTATTTTCAAATGATCTTTTAATATGTTATTGCAGATTACTGGAGATCATTAAAAAATATATTTACGATATATTATGTGCTTATAATTTTTAAATAGTATTAAGAAGTTTATTTATTAGACGGCCTAAAAACCTTCCGATGGTTGAAAAATCAATTAACGCTAAATTTAATTTATAATTTAGTTACAATAACTGCGGGTCTGTAAAAAATAAAAACGGCATACAAAAATAGTTTTTTACATTGTGCAAAAAATATTAAATTTTTTAAGGAAGATATAGGCAATTTTTTTTACCTACAACATACCTACTAAATAATTAAAACCTTAAAATAAATTATTACATTAACAATGTAATAATTTATTTTAAGGTTATTTAACATTCTTTATTATATTATAATAGTCGCGACGTCCGCAGCCATCGCTAAGATTTTAGTAAGAACCCTTCGCTGACTAATCGAAATTTTAAATTCATAATCTTGATGTTTCGTTACCCAGTTACTAGTTTCCTCTCATATTCGGGAATGTCTAATGCCTCGTTAAAAATGGCTGGTCAGCAGCTTAAAAGGGCTGATGTCTAGGGCGCGCCAGAGCGAACACTTTAAAACCGCGTATAAGCAGGCTAGATACATACATACTTAAAGTCACGCCTATTTCCACGAGGGGTAGGCAGAGACCACGGATTTCCGGCTAGATAGAGGGTTCAAAATAAAACTTATTAAGTCAAGGTTCAAAATGTATCTATCCACATGTCCCAAGTAATTTTTAAGACAGAGATAAGCCTTAAATAATCTTCTTATACAGATAAAACCACAAAGGCTTTTCCATAAAAGCCAGTTACCGTCATTCTTTATACCTCAAGATTTAATTTTATCCGTTATAAATAGATATTGAGCAACGAAAACTCAAATAAATACTGAAATATCATTACTCTAAAGTTATTTTTACTTTAGTTAAATATTCTTATAAATTTCTATTAATTAAATAAAATTAGATATTATTATTATAATAAATAGACCCACCGATAAAATAGTCCTACTTAAAAATAAATTTGGCGTTCCACGTCCCTTTATGTAAAAACTTTGAAGTGCAATATCTCTAAGCGTTACAGTTTCCTTCGAGGAAAGGAAAAATTATATTCTGTCGTTAAAACTCAAATTGAAAATCCTTTGGCAAGCAATATGTTAACGGTGCGCTATCAGCAAAAACGTGCTTACAGAAGCGGTCAATTTTCAAATAGATTCTCGAGATGCAGTCATATTTTGACACGAACCCTCTTACTTATAAACGATGCTAAAACGTCTTTTTATTAAAACTTCTCATATGTTTATTAATATGATATCTAGTCTCTATCCTTTGACATCCAAACGACAGTGACAGGTATAATTTAATCAATAGTTACACATTGGCCATTTTTATAAACGATAGCCTCTTGTAGATATGATAAGAGAAACAATTAATCTTACGAAGTGCTGTATCATTACATTTTTATGACAAAATAATCTAATTTTTTTTAAACAAAAACATTCTTACCGACGTTTATCCTGGCAGCTTTTCTCTCAATAATGCATGACTATTAGCGTATATTGCAGGCTTTCGGCCATTCGTTAAATCTCTTCAGTGCCCATTCTCCTAGAGTTATATACAGAGATCTTGGGCTGCTGCATCATCTTATCTGAATGCTACTTACAGCATCTTATCTTAGGAGATAAGTTGCAGTTCAATAGAAGAAAGTAACACTATCCGTTTGCACGACATTGTAATGCGTTAGCAATTAACTGCAAACGTTTGTAAACATAATAAACGTTTTATACGTACTCCTTGTCTCGTCTAGATAGTACAGATCTTAATACGCGTGATTAAACTTAGACCCTTACTGTAGTAGTAAGTTGGCCTGTCTATTTATCTCCTAATCATGACTAAACGAATTGTAATGTTTGATACGGATATACCTTTAGGAATGGAAGGACATAATAATGCTTTTAATCTCAGAAAAGACGGAGTATTTTCGACGTGGACAAAGATGCGTAGGTTTAAAATGATGTAGATAATAGTTGTGTCATTTCCAACACTTTTACGAGTACAAGATAATGCGGTAAATCAGTGCGGTATATTCATTGAATTTTTTTCTTGGACCTATAAGTTATTTAAACTGTTTACGAAAACGTGACTGTTCTCGCTTTGATGGGCTGTGTGCATCTCAGGTGTAGCAAGGTGCGCGGGCGCGAGTTACTAACGGTACCCATTTCGTCCGGGTTAACAACCCTGTTCAACCTAGGGTCGGCATTTTAGGGTTTAGATACGAGTTATATAAACACGGCAAGAATGTCAAACAAAATTAAAAAGTCTAAAATTAGAGTTTTTATTAGTACTCTATTTTGCATCTTATTTAATTTTTTTACAACGGTCCTATTACGTTTTTTTCAAATAAGGTAATCTTTTTTATCAATTTCGGTATCCTATTATTGATTAAAACTAAAATTTTGCTCATAATCATCTTGCAAATTACTAGGTCATGCTTAATTCATTATATTTTTTTTAGTAATAAGAAATGTTTAATCTTAGAAGGTACTTTTTTGACGTAACACGAACTCGAACAGCTTTAGCATAATCTGGTTTCGAAGCGTAACAAACGGCAACCCTGCGCAGGAGTCTTTAGCCAGTTGCCAGGTGTGCCACTGCCAAATGTCCGGCAGTTCATAAGAAATATAAATCACTATTGTACTGTACCCATTACCCATTAACGCTTATTCACAGCGCATAAACAAATTAGGTTACTGAACTAGGTTTATGTATTATTTTAGTTTAATGTGTGCGTCAAACTTATAGATTATCTCGGGAACTCAATTCAGCCTTAACTGTACAATGCTTTCTTTAATTGTGATTAATAATGATTAATATATTAAAATTACATATTAATTTTATATTTTAACTGCAACTTGAAACTAGGTTCTATATACTTACCTACAGAAAAAAAATCTCATTTCAAATCATCTGTTAGTTGATTTTAATCATCCGTGTCTGTTATCAAAATTAGCAGCTGGATGTGCGTTTGCGCATATCCCGCGTGGGACGTGACCCGTCATGTTTGCCTTAGATACACTGTGTCAGCGTGTTACATCGTCTCCGTGACATGTTTTTACATATGCTTCACTCTAGTATCTACTTAATGAACCATTGAACTTTATTAGGGATGTCAAAATGCAGTAATCCTGCAAAGCGTGTTCGTAGATTTTTCACAGGTCGAATAGATGTGTTGGTAGGTCTTCTGCATTGGGATTGTCAATGGGCCAGTCATAATGGCTCATTTTTATCCTTACTTTATTATTCATCATCATCATTATCAGCCGATAGTCATCCACTGTTGAACAAAGGCCTTCCCCTTTTAGAAGGGGGGGGTGCCATAATCCCCTCGCTTGGCTCTTCTGGATTTTCCCTTAGTAGCCTCTTACGACACCCACGGTAGGGAAAGGGGGTGATGAATTCTAGGCCGGACCCCTAACGGCACTAAAGCCCACCCACTTTATTATTATCATTTCCTAATTATATACCTAATGCATGGTTCCTATGTGATATTCCACAAGACTGAACTAGTTCTTCATAAATTGCCTTAAAACTCTTTAAAGTTAACCGATTAGAATACACGAGTTACTATAATTATAATAGCCTATTTATCCGTCCCAATGCAGAGCAAAGGCCTCTTCTCTTATGGAGAAGGATTGAGTAGTAGAGTTACACGTATATTCTACGTTTTATCTAGGGTTATTAAACCTTATACCAAAATGAACAGCCCTTAAGACAGTCAGAGACTTCAATTTGGTTTTTAAATTCGTAGAGGATCCACAGGCGTTACATTTTAATGTACAACATGACTATCGCGCTTGTAAGGGCCTCTGCTACGCCCAAAGGCGTAAGCAGAGGTGTTAACTCCCTTGTGAGCCAGTGTGGCAAGGCTGTCATGGGGCTGAAACCGGTTTCAACACTTCTTACGGCTTTTTTTCCTGGTGAGGAAATGGCGTTTTATTTTTTACCCATCGTTGCCTCATCCAACGTTTTGAGATTGTCCTTTGACCTAACCGATCGAGTTGTATACTTGTCGTGTCACTGAGAGTTGACAAGACGCAATAGTCAACAATACAATATGCTAATTGACGAGCTTCGACATACAGAACTTACAAGGTAACTACATGCATTACGATGTCAATTATACGATTATACTCACTCGCTTAGAAATGGAGCCCCACTTAGTCTTATAGTAGATTTAAACTAATTTCTATTAATCATATTTATGGTAAGAATTTTGGGCTTAACTACAAAATCAAATTTAATTGCGATCAGTTCTACGGTTTTGTCAGAATTAGGTAAAAACGAACAGACACTGTTACTTTGGCATTAGGACGGAAGGATAGAGAAAAGAGATCTGTTTTGTTACTTCTGTTCCAAAAAGTACCTTAAAAATACCTGAATGTTTCAACCACAAATAATAATGATAAATGATACTTGCCTGTCACAAATAATATAATTATTCGTAGGCAGTGCAGTCAATCATCAGGTTCAGTATTTGAATTGTAATAGTGTAGTTTATTTATACTCAAAGGAACCAATATCAATCAAAAGCAAAGCTCAGATTGCAGTTGTTTATAAAATTTGAACAGAACGAGTTGGTGAAACTCTTTTGTTCCAAACCAATTTGCACGTCAAAGTATATTTTTAAATACTGTCTGAATTGATTTAGCTATCCCTTTGCATTAAAGTTTCGATTGAGTTTGACGTGGCACTGTTATTTGCAACATTTTTGCAAACTACGGAAGGCTATATGCGTGTATTTAAAACAGATTAATTGTGCTAACATTTAAAAACAGCCATCAACATCCAGTATTCAAATAGAATAAAAATGTGGGATTTTCTCCCATCTGCACTGTTAGCTTCTGTAAGCTATTAATTTGTTATTATTTTTGCTTCATCAGATACAAGTTAAGCAGTAAGGATTTTGCTTGTTAAAACATAGACAACACGCTGAACTTACGTAAATCTCGTTACAATTAAAAAAATTACGTTGTTTCGATTGTGGTTTATTTTGTCAAGAACATTGCAAATATCACAAATCAGCCCATTTAAAAAATATTAATTGGCCTACGTTAGTTTCCTTTTACTTAATTAGTCCTCAATTTTCCATGCAATTGTACTGTTTATTATGAATTTTATGATTACACAACATTATTTCAATTGTAAAAAATCAATGAATATTATTATCATATAATTATCTTTAGTTTGGAAGAAGAAAGGGGAGGCCTTTGCCCAGCAGTGGGACACAATACAGGCTAATAAAAAATATCTGTATCTATATAATACAATTTAAAACCAAGTCGAGTTAGTTACACCATTTACAACTCAAGAACGGCCGATTCGTCTCGGCCCCAAATCGCAAAATAACTATTAAAATATCGAAAACGTTTGCGCGGGTGAAACAGCGGGGCACAGCTAGTTATATTCACATCATAATTATTACAATACAGCATCTAGTGTTACAAGAATATGATTATCTATATTATGTAAATTTATCATCATCATCGTCCGCAGCTCGATTTCACCCAGTACTAGGTAAAAGTCTAAAAAAAGTCTCTTTATGTGCCAGCCTCCACGGCTCCATGTCACCTGCCCATCTCGCTAATCGGACGGCCGACATTTATACCAGTCAAACATGATGCTTATCCGACTAAAAATGGTCTTAAAAACAATTCTAATACATGAATAATTCTTAATACGCTGAAGAATGGTTTGCCAAAAATCGCCATTCGTCAATCGGTCAACCGTGCCTGGAGCTTCTCTATCTTGTTTGTAGTTATCCTCTGAACAAATAAACATTGAATAATTCTTACAGTATCACATTATGCGTATTACGAGGTGAATTACTTGTCTCTAGAATAACATTCCTTTGATGCGTATATCTTTGACACAAAGCGCGAAACGCGAATGTGTTTTTACATTTTATTTGATGTGTAGACATTACCTAAGTCGTGAAAATAAACGCTGTGAACTATTTTCAGTGGGGATCAATTTTAATGAACGCTTTACAAAGGTAAAGACTGCCACACAGTTATTCTTCTACAAATACAAGGAGCGATAGTATGATTTATCAACAAGACTAAAACATCAGCGCGAGTCCCGACCTTTTCAGAAAATGTACAATAATAATTCTTCTTCCTCTTAGCGAGTCGATCTGATGATGGCAAAAAACAGTTTATTAGATTTTGGATTAGTCGGAATTTTTTAAATTCCTTTTTGGGAAGCTACCGATTTAGTTACAATTAAAACATCATGGTTAATTAAATAAGAGAAGGGATGAATGAGAAGTCGGTTACAATAACCTAAATTCTTTAGTTTTTTGGCTACGATACAGCAATTGTAACTATTTACTACGTGCGACATTTACAATAATAAAGTACGAAGAGAATGCTATTCAGTATTACCAGAAACGGTATTCAAAGGTTCAAAGGAGTGGTTTATTTTGCTCGCTACATAAGGAGGTTATTTTGCCCACTGTTATTTTGCCGCTGGAGCATTTAAATAGGCTTTGATGTGTCAATGAGATGTTTGTTTATGGACAAGCGATACGATATTAGATGTTCGAAGTGAAGCGTGGTTGAGTCGCGTGTCAAGTATGTATATTGACATTTATTTGTGGAAAGATCAAGCTTTAATGTTTCTACATACTAGTTGATTTCGCAACCATTTCGCGTTATATGCCGCAATCCAAACACTTTAACTACTTATAGGTAATTGATGTTAATTTATGAGGCAATAAGTCTTACAATTATATTAGTTATTTTTTTTAACTTAATTAAATTTTTTGTTGGCACCGTCAAACATTCGATGTATCAATTTGACTTATGGATCCCGTGTTGCATTAACATATAGTATGTTATAGTAGGTATATCCATATTATTTGTGGTCCTTGTAGTCTACACCAGTGATTCCCAAAGTGGGTTCCGCGGAATCTAGCGGTTGTGAAGAAAAGTTACCAGGGTTTTGCAAAATTATTGAATTACCCCGTTAGGTACTACTTATAAAAGCTTTCACGCTTAGTTTTTTAAAAAAGGTAAGAGAGTAAGTGACAAAAAAGCTCGTAGGTACGATTTTGCGCGAGATGTTTAGCCATTAGGTACAAATATTCCTAGAAATTGGGAACTGACCAATTAAAACATGACATCTGGTGTTATAAAATTAGACTATTTCCACCATGCGATTCTTATGTGTTTTCATTTGTATTAAAACCACTGTATGTGTGTACATATACAAAAAGTGATATTAAATAACAGTGTCTTTGATTTTTCATCATTTCGTATGGGGTTCTATTAAAATAAAATGTATTTGGTGGGGGTGTTCCGTTATCTTAAAAGTCAAGGAATCCCTGGATTACACTACATAAAAAAATATAGACCAATGCAATGGTATACAACAAAGTTTAAAGATACATAATATGGAAAACTCATAAGTCGGTCATTGTAACACTTTGATAAAACCAAGTGGCCAACCAATTAACGTGAGCACTTTCCACCATTTAAATAACGTTTTGATAATTTATCGTAGTATCAATCTACCGTTTTGCTATACAAGTGTTGAGATTGCAAAACAGTAAAATATCGTATATACTAAGGTGCCTGTAAAAGCACCATGCATTGCCTGAAAATGAAAATGCTAAATAACTATAGATTGCAAGACCTAGTGATATACAAAAAAAGGCAGTAATATCTGTTATGATATACCCAGGTAAGCTTCGAATTTTAGTAGGTTTGAAGTTCAAGGCGTATTTGACACTAACGTGTACAATGGTCTAAATAATTTCATATCACGTAACCGAAATTATTTACTTTTGTTTTAAAATACAATACAAGAATAATAAAATATTTGTTTAGTTCACTTCGGTACCTATCAATTGAAATTTTAAGTACACATTGAAAATTCCAAAAATCTAAATATGCCTAATTTTGTACCAAAATTATTTCAGTCAATCTAAACGCTAGAAGGACGGATCAGTGAGACCAAAATATTGCAAATTCTTCTCCTCCTAAACGGCTTAACCAATTTGATTTGATACTATACCTTTTATCCAGTCGTTTTTTGACTTATAATAATAATATATCCGTATAAAATAGTGGGAACGGTTTAGATTAGCCTTTTTCCATTGTAGTTTGTACCTACATAGACAGTACCCATTATAATGAAGTTTACTGATTTCCTGCTGAGCTATGGTTATCACTATAACTACAACGCTTTATAACATTCACTATCGCCATATTAACCCGTACCGTGGCGCGTGGTCTTACCGTATTATTTTTCAAGATTCCAGTTGTTCTGACACACATAATTATCGGCTGACGTTAGGCCCTTATGGACCCTAGTGTCAGATAAACATGTCCGTGGGTCACGTAGCATTGTATAAATAATCTTATCTTTTCATTGACATGGTTAACTGTGGCTTGTTACACTGCCACACGCCGTCCAGTCTTGAGTACGGGTGCTTATCGTTTTACTCATTTTTGGTCAAGGATGCAATATCATCTTGGGTCTAATTAAATTCTAACTTATTATAGCAGCATCATTATTATATGATTTTAAGCGTGTACTATTCTCATATATTGTACTGCTATCGTATCGCTAATAAGTGAGCTTAATCTGCAAGTCCATGCAGTAGATAAAGTTAGGTTGTTAGTAACAGTAGTTAAACCAAATTTGGGAAGTTAACAATACACTTCCCAAATTGCACTAGTTAAATATTTTATTTTCAATCTGAAGTTTATATAAATAGTAGAAATCCAATAAATATTCTAACTGCTAAAGCTTTCTGACCATGTTCGCCAAAAAGCTGTGGTTAGAAAACAATGTTTTAGGTATGATAAGCAATTCGTGTGTATAGATATAACCTAAGTATATTATTATTATGGCTTCATCTTTTTCACAAACTGTGATGAAAATGGACATCTAGGTAGGTTGCAGGTTCTATCTCTACTCAGGAGAAATTTGTAAGAACCGCAGTATTCGGGCTGTACAACCTGTAAAAAGCTCATATAAGCAGACATTCATACCGAGCGAGGTAGTAAGCAAACGAAATCCGACATGACTTAGATTGTAAAATCGTATTATCAAATAATAAATGTGTACTATTTGTCCCAAGTAATTTGACTGCTAGCTCCGTTATCGTATGAACTTTATACTTTTGCCCTTGCGGTACGCGTACCTAGTGTACTTATTCATAAAGTGTGACGTAACATGTATTAAGGTGCTTCGTACTGTGAACGTAACCAAGTGGCGTGTCTGGCCCATGCCAAGCTCCCGAAGAAATGTTGTTAGACCGTGTTATAATTGTGTACGCATCTTTACGTGTATATACATTAGTTATTAACGTATAGGAAAGACGAAACTATAGCTGTTTTGAGTGATGACGATTGCATAGATATTTCTTTGTTTTATTGCCTACAACCCACGCGCAAACATGTAAAGGCATCGAAAATTCTCGGTTGAGGTAATCAATAAATATATAATAATATTTATCGTGTCATTTACGATAGCAATTAGGTCCGTGATAAATGCGCCCCCTTTTTACTTCTTCTTGAATTTGTTTATACTTTAGTAATGATGATAGTAAACAATAACAAATAATTTCCAAGTATTTATCCCGGAGCGAGCCTGAGTATCGTGCTCAAGGTTCCTTAGTATTTATATTCTAACTATATTAAAGAAACAATACAAGACCGGCAAAATACTATATGTAGTAGATCTCTTTAATATCTCAAGTGGCAAAACGCTTGACGAATAGAAATCGAATATAATGATAAATGTAGACTGTCGACTATGTAATCTATGACGTCAATCTCGTAATTTTGTGTCCTATTCGGTTTCTATTCGTCTAGC
This sequence comes from Abrostola tripartita, assembly GCA_905340225.1. NCBI lineage: Eukaryota > Metazoa > Arthropoda > Insecta > Lepidoptera > Noctuidae > Abrostola > Abrostola tripartita. Next base: position 3,338,695 of record HG996486.1, read on the forward strand.
GTTTTGCCACCTGTCTAAAAACCCTATGAGCCTGTTATGCTTAGATATTCTTCTTAACCATCATCAGCCATTCAACCTAAAGTTGGCTACATGAAAAACGAACACTATAGTGGAACTTTATGGATTAATTACTTATTTATCGACACGGTACCCTAAAAATAAAACAGCAATTAAACACTCTTTGCGTCATCTCTTAATTTGAACTCTGTACAGGCTATCGTCGTTAAAGGTTCCATATCAGTGGAAAAAAATGTTTAAAATAACACAATCATAGTCATTATTATGTAAGGTATTTATCATAGATTTAAGTTACCAAGTAGTTAGCTTTTATGGCAAGCTACAAAAGTGCACATACAAAATATCGCATTTAGTGACACATCAAATAACTTGTACACAGATGACCTAGAAAAGTGGCTGAACGCTAGACGACTAGAATAGAAAATAATAGGACTGATATACCTTTAATAGATTACATAGTCAAAACGTTATGACATCCATACATTTATTATTCTATTCGATTTCTATTCGCCTAGCGTTTTGCCACCTTTTAAGAGCCTAAGTGCTTGATGAATAGCCACGGATGAAATTCCTTTGAAAATTCTACTGGCAAATAATTTCAAATTGAGAAGCTAGGCTTAATGACTGCTAAAAATTGATTAAGATTAAGCTATACCTAGCTACGGTTAGTCCGTTGATGGGTAACCTTCTCAGATCTCATACCGAGACTCTTATTTCAGAAATCACGTTGTGCTCTGCCCTGTCTTTCGTCACGGATAAAAACTCGAAAATCTGTCTACAACTCTTCCCAATGCGAATTGTATTATATTATTATTTATTTATATATTTATTATGACAACAACATTAATTAGTTTATAGACAGGCGTTCTATGTATATAGAATAGCAACGGCTGCAATTGGTTAGGCTCCAATGACCGCAATACAGTTGGTCAAAGGCTAGGTTGGCAAGTAACAGATGATTTCGGTCCTAAACTCCTACGGCAATATTTATGATAATTATCGTTAGTTTCGATGTAAACAAAATCGACAGTTTTTACAAAATTCGGTGCTTCAACCGAATCATACGTAATTCAATAACAATCCGTTACCGCGATAGAGCGGGCATGTGAATAATATTATTAGTGATAACCCCGTAATTTTTCGCTGCCATATTTTGAAAATTCCCTCTGGCTAAGGGAATCACTTCAACGCTCGGTTGAAATTCGATTTGCCTTCGATCCTGAAGCCTGACCGCCTACGTATACAGTCCAAAATATCAAATAAGTGGTCTATAAATAAAAACACGTTGGTTAGTTTATTTTAAGTTCAGTTTCACCGATGAAGCTTAATGGTTTTCTTGACTTTGATATCTAAACTCCTAATAATATCTACAAATCTTGTAGACGGCAGTGTTCCATTCCTTATAATTAACTATAGCAAGTGCCAAATATTTAGAAGTGTGCAACAGAATCGTACTAACAAAAATGCTTCAAGATTACGCAGCAGTATTTACGTGACTTAAATTGTGCTTGACAATCTAGGTAACAGTTCTAAGAATTTCGATACAATGCTGCGTGCTTGTAACTGTCTGGTTTCAAATGATACCATGTGATATGAATGTTTATCTCTTAACATTAAATGACATCTATATTGAACTTATAGTCTTGTATTAATCTAGCAAGTAAAGCAAACACAAACGATGTGTGTTTAGCACTAATGATGATATGCACACACATACATTAGGATAAAGAAATGGATGGCTCGAATGAATGTACAGGAGAAGTAAAATAAAGCGCCTTAAGTTGATATTTCGCAAACTACCACATATTAGTTGTGTTGAAGTTGCTTAGTTAACTAAATGACTAAAGTTGACGCCAGCAACCAACTACCTCACAATTTAAACCGCGCATATCTGCACGAAATTAGGGTTCTTTAGAGGTCGGGGAAGCCCTTTTTGACGACCAAAATAAAAGAAAAAACTTTTGGGATTGCACATTTGAAATTGCAATAGTGAACGACAGTTGACTGTACTTATGCAAGCAAGGATGTTAAAAAACGTGTAACCGGTTGCAAAAATCCTTGTTTTATTTTGGTTTTGCATATAAATCTTATTATTATTACTATAGTAAATAAATAGAATCACGTGAACTGAACTACTTTAATGTAAAACATACCTTTTAGAAATTATTGTTAAGATTAATTTGCAGTTATCATTATATTAATTATGTTAATGGTTATAAATATATCGGAGCGAGAGTCTTAAAGGAGAAGTCAATTAGGTTACAATTATAAAACTTTGCGATGCGAATAGGTATTGCAGGCATTATCTTAAAAGTTATCTGTTTGCGAGTGTGTATAAGAGATAATAATTTATATTTGGAGGAAAAATGGAAATGATGCAGAAACTGACAGTATACAATATATATACATAATATACCTATAAGTATACAATGTTAATTATAATTTATGTGTGAACATAAAATTATTTTATTGAGGTATGTTAAAACTTTATTAATTCTTAAGGAAATTGATCCGAGGTTGTCTAGTATCTTAGATTCTAACATTCAGGTAGTATCTATATATTAAGTAGGTACCTGTATAATTTCTTTACCATGAGTCAGTGTAGGTACAGTTTTAGATTAGCGAATTGATAATTATGAACGCTGTTTTAATAGGTAATGCATTACTTCTATTAAATTATGTAACGCTATCCTTGTTAATTCTGAAATTACACTGAAATGCAGCTGAAATAAAAGGGTTTATTGTCAGCGTTTACGTGCGGCAAAAATATTTATTTTATAAATATATTTGTAAAATAATAATTATATCTACAAATTGGTTTATGAACGCTGATATGAAATGCGCGGAAGTTTCTGTCAATCTGTCTTTTAACATTGAAATCGTATTTAATAAATCACAACTACCCTTTTCGTAGTAGTTGTAATTGAATTATTAATTAAATTTCACAGTAGATATGTACATTTTAATTAAAACCGCGTCACGTATCTTTTAAAGGGTAGCTTTTTATTTACATTAGGTCCCACGTCCCCAATACACTCAAACGTCGTCGCAGGTATAAAGCACCGAGTTGTATTTAAAATAAACAACAACAAAAACGAACGGGTAACAGTAAAACGCTTTGCCAAAGCAAAATAATGTTCATTCCACCGAACTATAAACCAGTGTTTTACACAATGCAAAACTTGTGAGGAGGTAAAGTTTATTAGACTCGGACTCAAATGACAAAACAAAAGGTGTCGCTATCCGAGACGATGAAGTTCGTGAGGCGCGCCCGTCACCACAAGTTCGATGGAGTGTGTCGCCGGCGCCCGTCTAAGCTTCGAGTTGATTTGAATTAAAAAGGCTGTGGAGAACCTTCTTGAAATGGAACATGTAGCAGTTTCTAGTTACTCGGTCGAGGACGATATTCAGGTGCGAATATCGTTAGTAATTAAAAGGGGTGATGTTATTTGATTGTAATTATTGACACTTTTTAAAGGTAAAAAAAACATATGATACACGTACATTAATTAGAAATGGATGCTCCCACGCACACGCATTTTTATTACTTTATGGACAAAACTTGACAGTTCTCCAAATTGGTGTTTTGAATTCTTTCGCCGAAAATTCGAAAAATCTCCACATAAATCGGTGATTTGTGGCAAAATCAATACCAAAAATATAAGTCTAGTAAACTTTTTGTAAATAGTTTTAGGACATTCCGTCTGTACAACAAAATAGTTTATGATCTGCCTTGAATGCCTTGCCTGAGCAGAATGTTACAAAAATAAAGCAAATTGATTGGTTCGGGTTAAGTTTGGAACATTAGGCAAAAGAAGCCCAAAAGGACGGCATCGATGTCGTGCTTTTACTCAGATTTGCATAAAGAACAACTATAATATCTCGTATCGTGGCCAAAAGTAGAATAAAAGCGATTTTGCCTAGAAGTAGACGGTGGAAGCTCCCAGTTCATCATTATGTTCTGCATAGGGCTGAACCAGGACTTCCAAAGCCAGGTTCGATTTAAAACTAAAGACAAGTGGTTTCGTTATTTCTAACCTATATTGAGGTTCGTAACTCCCCGTAGCACTAACAATCTGTGCTCAACTCTGATCGCAGTAGTTTCGCAACAGTTATACCTTTCATAAACCGGGCTATAAATTTTCACTGATCAGCACAAGTTTTGTCTAGTTACGTGTACCGCGAACGCTAATGTAAATATTAGTTAGTTTGTCGCTAATGCGTCTAAATCGAGGCACAAGAGCGAGGCAGAGCGAGGCACGCAAACCGTGGCCTCGTTGAAATTAATATCAGTTTCTAAATAAGTGTCCCGCAACGTGGGTTTTTGTTAAACTGTTAGATCGTACTGCGGCAGTTAGGTTACCGATCGCCCATAATTTTGCATTCCGAACATAAATGAATTCAATATTTAGAAATTCAGATTAGTTTTGTAAAATATTTTTTGTGCGGCTCTCCCGTGTTGAAAAAAGAAATTTCTAATAGTTTATGAGTAGTAGGTGTGTATTCTAACCGATACGTCTCATACTGTACTAAAAAAGATTTAAAGTTTATGAGTTTTTTATTAACGAAGTTTGGCGCTGCTTGTCTTGTCTTGTCTACAGTGAACGGCAAAAGGCATCATAAATTAGTTTTGCAATAAATGAAAAATATCGGAGAATTTTTCAAATTACTCACTCATACGTAACAATGAAATAATTATATATTGTTGAAAAAACTATCTAAACTAGCTAGCTTTCGTTATTTTCGTTTATAGTAAAACTTGCTGTCGAAAACAAATAACTTCTTGGCCTTCATTATCGATATCTTCGTAAGTCGTATCACATTATATCCTAAACCTTGACTGAAAGAGCTCTTAAATAGAGTTGATTAATAGTTGAGCCCATCTGTGTGTAATAGAATCCTGGTTGGATGCCTGACCACGTTCAATAGTCAGTAAATAGTTTAGTCAATGCCCGCGTAACCTGACGCCCTCTTGATATCACGAACAATGGAAAGACGTTAAAACACAACACTCCTTTTGTCAGTGTCGGGTACCCAGTTGCTAAGCTTGCGGTTGCTGGATTTTATATCAACCTGGTTAATAAAGGCATAAACCTTTTTATTCGTTGTATATTTCTTAGAGAATACGTTCTATTGAAATAAATCGGTTTGAGTCGAATGCCGTAACTTGAAGGGCTTGCTTCATATTTCATCCGTCAAAGAATTGAAACCGTTTATGGTCTTTGTATACATTGTATAATGTTATCCCAGTGCAATTCTGACAATAATGTAACATAATCCAATAGCTGCTTGTCTGTCATGATGTTCAAATTAATCAAAGATTGTTCTCTATACCGAGCCGAGCATAATGAACGAATAATTCTGTTTAGTAGAATCAAATGTTTCGATGACAAAACTGCCATAACTATTTTACACGTTACACGTATTAAAATTACACGTTAAATGTCCATTCATACGCATGGAATGACAAGAAGAATTCCAACAATGGTCGACCTCAACAACACTTTTAATCGATTGAAACCGATTCTACGTATTACAAAAATACCTATAAAAAATTACGTCTGGTATCAGTTTTTGTTCATCCAATACCAACAGGTAAATTTAAAGAGCGGGATCCAAGTTCTGTCATAGAAACTCGCAGACAAAACTAATTGCATTCCAGCATGAATTTTATACACCTACCTGAATCCCATTTCTAGAACATCACTCCTTTTCACACGTCAGCAGCTACCATTTTCATAGATCCTAACAATGGAGTTGGTGCAGTCAGTTTGACATAATATATAAACTCATCAAGACAGTAAGTATCATAAAGAAAAGATAGTATCAAATATGAAATTCTAATACTTATATTGTTTATGTAGTATTTGACTGCATTATCTCAAAGCTGAAATGGTGCTCCCATAAAACAAATAGGTTTACAGTACAGTTGACATTAGATGTACTTACTTTCATATTTGTCTGTATTATACCAGCATTACATGAGCGAAGCATGGAACCTTTTCGGGCCAATCTATTTGATTATGTTTTGACGTTCGCATTGCCTTGCATAGCCTTGGCGGTAACCTCAGTTCAATCCATTTGAGGGACAAAAGGGGCGTCCCCGTCAAACATTGTAATGAAAAGTTTGGTTTTTATAAGAATTTGAATGAAATAAACACTATAAATGTATTAGCAATTGACATTATAAACCATCGATGACAATAAGCTCGCCACACGCATTAGGATTATGATGAGCGGCAAAATGTGTGTTGACGTCACAATTTTCGGCTGGCAAGAACTTAATCTATCGTAATAGTGATATTTATATGCATGGTAAACTAGCATTATCTCAAACCCGCTTATCACTTGTTTCTAGATTCACTTGTAGATAGAATCGTATTGTGACTTTTGCTCTAGGTTACCTTAATTGTAGGTCGGTAGATACAATCGCGAATTCGTCCGAAGTGCTTTGAATTATCAACGCATGCATTTGAGCATTGAACGGGTAACCTACTTTCATCATACCAGTATATTATGTCCTTTAACCGTTGTACATGCCGAACAATAGAACAGATTCTGGTCTCTTGAGTTTGACTTGCACGAACAGCTTTATAAACATACATTTTGAAACTCTAAACTGTATCCGTAAATACGTAGGAACAATTCACGACAGAGCAGCTGGCGCAACAAAAGAATCTACTTACACTATACGTATACAAATAATAATATAAATCCTCGGATATTTTAGAGCCGTCTGATGTATTGTTTGAATTTAAAAAATAATAAACAAAGTCTACTGCAATTCGTAACGTTAAAATCCTTTATCCTAATGAAAAGCCGATGAGGGAACAATAAAAGGTAAACCTTAGCTTGGCAGACGGCTCTGATTAAGGCAAGCTTTCATGACACCCACAGTGTCGTTGAAACGTATGACATACTTTCCTTGCTCACGAACACGGGCTTTTTTTCATTTTAGCTTCTGGCAACACTTATACACATGGGTAATATTTTCGTGCTTCAATTACTGCAGTCAAAAGTAAATGAAAAATAATTTTAGTAATTATTTATTTTACAATATCACCTTATTAAGATAATATTATTTACAAGACAAAATGTCTTCTATGGTCTTTTTGTGGAAAAAAAATTTGCAAGTCAGCAGATTGCTAGCAATGCTGAGTTGTTGCATCCAAATAAGCTCCATTACGAATAATCAGAAGTCGTCACTCGTGGTGGCTCTATTATGATATTACCTACTTTCCGACTTAAATGTGACTAATCGATAACTTTAGTAACAAAAACTCTCGTAAAAATAGCCACCAACCAGCCAGCGTAAAAACAGCCAGACAAAAAGCTAAAAAGGTATAGGTAGATCATAGATTGGCAAAAAAATTAAAATATCTAATTTCTGGAACTGAAAATTCATTCACTACCTGGAATTTTAAGCGTGCATTTATCTTTATCTGTTGCGGTGACTGCGAAAACCATATTTTATTCAATAAACGGGTGCTGAATAGTAAACAATGATGAAATCCTTTGTAAAATTATTGAAATGAGGTTTTCAATGCATATACAACAAAAATGAAATGCGTGCTGCCTTTTTATCTGGTTTGGCCGTCGGCCGCATGTGATGATGTGACGCAGTAGCGGCTTATTTCTCACGCTTGCATTACACAGACACACATGTTATCATTTGATAAGGTACAATTACACCCTACCATTATGCTGACTCAGGATTTGTAGGTGAACGTTGTAATCAACGTCTAATATAATAAGTATCGTGATACGTATTGTATTTTAAGATGACGTATATTAGATTGCCTTGTTGCTCTAGTGGTCGCTAAGCGCGACTGCTGTGCATGAGGTCCTGGGTTCAAATCCCGTGTCGGGCAAAGTGTTACCTATTGGGTTATTTCATTAGGAAATTCTCAGTACCAGAACGGTCTGGATTTGTGATGGCAATAGGCTCGCCCCCTATTACATTAGGACCTATAACATAAGTGGCGATATGTGCGTCTACTGCTTTATGTAGGTACACCTCTGCCTACCTCTTCGGGGAATACAGGCGTGATGTTATGTATAACATTTTTAACTATATTATAAGTATACCTATAATTAAAACAACTAATTAATTACATGTTCTAATCAATAGTCAACCCCTGATTATGATAGATTCCCACGAAAATTATTTACTTATAAAATGCAATGTGTGTATCCAGACAACGAATTCCTTTTCCATTCCACACTACATATAGATTAATCGTATAAATCATAAATATTTTTGTGTGTCTTATTGTACTAATGAGCGAAATCGTCTCAATGACGTATTCATAGTGGGTATGAAAGCCAGATGGTCGGAAGCTCGAGGGCTTCGTTTGTTTAAAAATAATATAAGTCATATGATATTTTTATTATCACACAAAAGTACACGTCATCATATACATTAGTAGAACACAGCTTATACATTTGTTAAGAAAATATAGTTATATAGCGAAGGTTTACATTTCCACCTTGAAATCTTAACCGATTCTGTCAGATTATCTTTTTATAGATCGATATAGTATTTCTCCACTATTTAATGGATGTTATTATACATATAAACCTTCCTCTTTAATCACTCTATATATTAAAAAAAACTGCATCAAAATCCGTTGCGTAGTTTTAAAGATTTAAGCATACATAGGGATATAGGGACAGAGAAAGCGACTTTGTTTTATATTATGTAGTGATTCATCACATACCTAGAATACAATTCAGTTCATCTTTTTGTTTCTTTGTGATATTAAAACTACATAACATGATATAACCACACCATTCAGCCGTCACTATCAGGGAAAAGCATTAATAATTACATTAATTATAATCAAAGAACATTTAATAAACTATCGATGTCGATTCATCATAGATTAAACATGATGCCTACCGCGTTGGTCTAGTGATCGCTAAACGCGACTGGTAAGCATGAGGTCGGGGATTGAAATCCCGGGTCTGACAAAGTGCTACTGGGTTTTTCCAATAGTTAAATCTCAGTAGCAGCACGGAGTCTGGATTTGTGCTGGGTTAATGGCCCTAGGCTCGCCCCATATTAAATTGTGACCGAAAAAATAACTGGCTACATGTGGGTTTACTATAAATGTGCATCTTTGCCTAACCCTGGAATACAGGTGTGATGTTTTGTGTAAACATGGCATGAAGACCGTTTATATTTAAGTAGAAAAATTACCTCAACAATTCTCGGCACTTATTACAATTTCCTTTTTATCAGAGACTGAGGATTTAATGAGCAATATCGATCTGATCTTACCATGGATACAGTTCCTGGTTTATTTCGAAGATTAACGTCCCAAATGATAATATTGATTAGATGCGCCATTGAGATGGTTAGCAATGCACTTTCCGTGTTGTATTCGGCAGGGCAACTTTACTTAAGTTACGAGAAATAGCGATGACATTCTGTTTGTCTCTTTTTTATTCGTGGGAACTGTAATGAGGTGATATTGTTATTGTTTAGAGAGATATGAAAAGGGTGCTAAGATATTTTTTGAATAAATGAAATTACGTAAAAACTTTTGCCGAATCTTGATCAGATAAGACGTAGTTACGTAGATATATTAAGTAGTCTTTAAACTCCATATCTAAACACGATTTCCTGGTAGTAGATTTATGTAGTAAAGTCAAAATATATACGAAGTTACGTGTTCTATGCCATTAGTATACACTATACAGGAAATCTAGACCAGTGGCAAAACCCTAGACGAATAGAAATCGAATAATATATAGAATGAAAAAGATATGGCATTGACATAATGCCACAGTTACACATCTACTTTATTATTTATAAAATAATTGTTATTTATAAGAGCCTACAAATCTAGTTAGATTTCCTCAGAAACTCTGGATTTCCGGCACCAAGGTGTCGAGTTTTTTCCGTGAAGTAATTAATCTGTGATTATAATGGCCTCCAGTTATGGGAGAAAGATAATGTCACGTATTTTATTAGAATTATTTACTGAAAAATTAACTTAATTAGTCTTATTTTGTCAGCCGAGGCGTCGACATGGCATATGTGTTAATATATTAACTAACAAAACATACTTTGCCCCCTTACTGAGAACTCTTCTTAAAGCAGGACACTTCAAATTCAAATTTTATATTGTAGAAGCAAGCCGCTTTACTCTACACGTAGCGGTTAGCGGCGTCTCGCTTCCACAATGAGAAATGTTCTGCTTAAACAAGAGTTCTCGGGAAAGGGGCAGGGTAAAAAATAAAATTATGTTAATGTTAGTTCTGCATGTTTCCTCTTTGCAATGTTACGAGTTACGGTCAAAGCGGTGTCGTTGTCAATATTACGTCCTTTGCTGTTATAACACGAATTTATGGCATGTATTGAGTGGGTAAAAACATTGCCTGTTTATAATGTCCCATGTAAAGGGAACAAGTTTTCTGCAATATGTTTACAGGGTAGGTACTCGTATCGTATACGCGTAATTATTACCGTCACCATCACACTCTACAAATCTCAGCTTAGTGGGTCATTAGGAGGTATGTTATCAGTGCTGATAAGAGACAAATCCTTATCAACCTTGGCACGTTACATGATGACGTCACGTATCTCTTTATGTATCTCGTAACTCTGCCGGAATTTCAATTTCTCGTCAAAATTTTGCACACGATATAAAATGACTACCGGATCTACAGTTTCACTAGCCGTACTATTCTGAGACTTAACTTACCATAGGAAGAACTTAACTTAGAATAGAAAAGAAAAATCCTTCAATTGTCCCTTGAAATTTGTTGGTGAAGTGAGAACAAGCCCTGCCCTGCCAGACGGGTTAAATCGCTTTAAAGCTCCGAAGTATAGGGCTTCGTAGTTGTACAAACAAACATATTTTATGGCACCTAAAATGGAATAAAGAGTTATTGTTTCAAACATTACTGAATGAAGACAAACTAAAATATCATGTTTCGTTTCGTAAACAAAGAAAGACGTGTACAGACCGAATTAGCAATAAAACAGAGTGATTTAACGTTGACGTGTGTATTGTAAGTCAAAAAGCGAATAAAATGATCATCTGAGGCGTGCGTGGGATCAATATCGGACTGTTTAGTTTATTTTTATGTTTTCGGTCTTGCCGTGGGATAATAAGCGTATAAAAAGTTTAACTTTCAGTTTTATTTGACTTATGCAGATGGTGTTACTAGACATTTTTGTCTTGCTTCAATCGTGTGAAACCATATCGAGCACTAATTATAATACTAAGTAAAAACCTATCCATCAACTATATTACTTAGAATTATTATTATTACACTATTCTTACTGAACTAGTTTGATTCCTTTTAAACTGACCAGCTGATAATTATCTGCTTGACAAAATATAATCGTGTGGTGATGCATTTTATAACACCCAAGGTTTTTATCAGTCAACAAATCGTGTGAAACCATATCGAGCACTAATTATAATACTACAAACCTATCCATCTACTATATTACTTAGAATTATTATTATTAAACTATTCTTACTGAACTAGTTTGATTCCTTTTAAACTGACCAGCTGATAATTATCTGCTTGACAAAATATAATCGTGTGGTGATGCATTTTATAACACCCAAGGTTTTTATCAGTCAACAAAATAACTGATTACTTTAGTGTCGAGGTGTCGACGCAGACGGCGTTTTGTGTAGGCCGTACAGTGTACACAAACGCTACAGCATGTCATCAAAACGGTCGGTAGCCTCGACATGTTAATTCTATACCAACGCATGACATCACTATCGAAAATCAGAGTTATAAAGGCGAGTACAGTGTGGTGCCGTGTAGTTCTCTCACTCCAATTTGATTTGGTTACAACTCCAGTGCACTTTGGATAAACTCCAAACAAGGACTTAGATATTGTTTAGCTACAAATTAACCGCAAATCAATGCTTGTCATAAAGGTACGGCGCTGCGCTGTGGTTCCAACTAAATGTACAACTTCAATAATTTAATAGAACTTACGAACCAGACTTGCGGTTTCTTGAAATATTCACGCGCTAATTGTGCCTGAACAAGGCTTTATATCTACTAATGCTCTTTCAGTTTTTGAGAGATCATTATATGTTGAAATATTTAAATAGAACCGGTCATTTTATTAAAACGTACTTAAAATATATACATAAACGAGAGCTAGCCTTAATAAAGCCGCTTCTATTTTTAAGCTTTATTATTTTTAGTATAACCTATAAAAACATTACACTCTTATTTTGGGCAGTCGTGTAAAAAGGTGAATATCTATCGGCCAATGATTCACTAAAGCGTTTTTAGGACAATTCAATGTAAATAATGAGAATAGGAGTAAAGATTTAGAACACAGGAAACAAAATTGGAATTCACATAAATGCAATCCATGTCAATAACTTTATCGGGAATAATAATTAATTTTACTCTAATTCTAATAATAGTATCTAAGAAGTAAAGTTAGTCCTCTGATCAAAGTTTTTTTTTTTTTTTTTTCTTCTTGTGGCAATTGAGTCGGACTTCCAACTATTCTGCCAGATTCGAGTTAAGACTGCAACGTTTGCAGTTAGACATTTTTGTGGGTCTATTTTTATATAATCGTTATTAAAACCTAAAGAGCTACAATTTAATATTATTTTGCCTGATAAATTTAGAGAGTGTTTTAATAATAGAAGGACAGAAGTTACAAAGTTATATCCTATGCAATAACCGTGACAGTGACACTGAAGCCTGAGTTACATCATTCCTTATTCAATAAGTAGATCAACGGAGAATCAATCACGTTCTAACTTTAAGTGTCCCGGTATCAGCCAGCGTGCCTAATCGGTCGAATCTTGCCTAGCCGTCGCTGCGTCGACTGCAATAAAAACAAAATATAATAAAGTAATGACAGCTGTCTTCATGACAGATGTGCATGGCACACTCAACCGTGTTTAATGGACAGAATACGACAAAGATTGACGAGTTACATAAACTCAGAAATGCGAGGATGTGCTCGCGAATTTTCACAAACTTTTTTAAAGTAACTTAACTAACTTTTAATAGCATTTATTGCGCTAGTTAGGCCTAATGGTATGGTATCGCTGTCAAAAAAATATTAGTTCTTAGAATATTGAACGATGTATTTTTTATCTAGTGTTATACAGGGCTACGCGGTGCGTTATAAAAGCTATTCGCGCATACATTATCTTAATTATTGTATAATCAAATATTTTTAAAACCTATTTGTTCATACTTGACTGGAATAGAAACATCTTTAACATTTTTGTTCTCGTTCAGTCAGTGTTTTCCATTGAACGGAAAAAGCACCGCAACCATTATTTCGAAGCTCGATGCTTTAAAACCTATCAAAACTTGTTTTCGTCGACATATTAACTTCATTTGAGGTTTAATAACTCAGCAAGGTACAAACAATAATGCACAATAATAAGAAACATTATTACTTTGATGGAAAGATAAAAAAAAAACATAACATCATTGTACTGTATTGCCCGAAGGGGTAGGCAGAGGCGCACAATATACACCCTTGTAGGTGTGGATAATGGTACTACTTTGCGATAATTTTGTTGGCCGCTGAACGTCGATGTTTCAATACTTTTATACACTCCTAAAAAAGTAAACAGCGTGTTTGCCTTAATCAGGAATATACAAATATAGGTACACTACACCCATTTTACCAAACAACATAAGTCATGTCACATTGTCGTGCCATTTGACCACGTATCAGACGTACATTGTGTTTGTTGCCTCTTAGCAGTCGTTTCATGGGAGTTATATTCTTAATCAGGACGGATTAATGATTACTTAATAACTGTTGTGATTCGTAAGTGACTTTGACTAGCCTTTACCATGAACCACTCTAAGAGGAGAATTGAGACGGAAATACTTGGAAAGAGCTTAGTTGAACAAGTTGCTTAATGTTCATACTTTTACTTAATTATATAAATACTGCGTGTAAAACTAAAGCAATGTACGCTATTTCATTATTTTTATTCTGAAAAACACGAAACAAAATAGTCAAAATACTACCCGTGAACGGCAGCTAGCACTGTCGAAAAAATGACTCCAATCGGCGGCCCGCACTGTAGAAGCATTCGACGTCAAAGTAACTCCCGATGCCAATTTACACGATTCATACTAGTTTTTGATAGAGCCCGTGCACGGTGTGGTGTTCGAATAATGTTCGTGGAACGCACTCGATATTGTTACCATAGTGCATTTTTTTTATAGCTCGACTTTATTCGATTATCTAAAATAATGAGATACCCCGGAAGGGCGTGGGTGCCCCTTCTCGTGGCAGCAGTCATAGTGGAAGTCCGCTCGCAGTTCGTCAGGCGTAAGTATTGACCTGTAAATTACTTTTGTTTAGTTAAGTGTGTATTTTATTTAAGTGCGACAATACCCAGACTAAACAGAGGTATAGTTCTCGCTAGTGGATGTCAAGTCGTCTTGATAAGTTTATAATTGACTGAATACTTGATTTGAGTGGATATTTCTGGCATGGTTTATATCTAGACATGTCTAGAGATGCACTGATCTAAATTCTCGAGGATTATTTGGGCGTGTGATTATTTTGGTATATGGATGGATGGATGGATAAATAAATAAATTAAGCACAAAACTGAATCCAGGAACGGTAATACTGTTTAGCGAGTATTTGTTTATATATGACGTACTTACACAATCTGACACTAGTTTTTAATACCTTCTGCCTGACTGCCTTTCAATGTCTCATGCACAATCACCTAGACTCGTGGGAAGAACCTAAGACTCTTCGCGCATAAAGGTCACACTTGGCAACTCGGAAAAGGATCGTCACCGTATCGCCTTTTGCCTCGCCACCAACCCAACGTAAGCTCGTAACCAAAACGGATCAGCTGCTGCGATACGTCGACTCGGCTACCGCTAGGCGATGCCGCGCTTACGGGGAGTTTCATACAAAGAATACTGCACGGCTCGAGTTGATACGGTGACGATGCCTTTCCGTATTGATGTGTGTTATGACCAAGTAAAAATCCCCATCCGCGCCTCAATAAGGTTTAAATAATTTTTCTTATTTGGTTCGTTGTACAAAATACTGATGCATCTTGTTCTTTGAGTAATATTGTTACGTTGTACCGGTAAGGTACTATTTCCTGTAACATCTATATAATACAAATTCTTGCAATGGAGTTGGTATTCTCGAAATTTAGATCAGCAACATGTAGTCTGTTTTTAGATATTTCGTCTACGGGCCTAATGGATTTTACTAGATTATTGCATTGTATCGTATTTCGTTTCACAGTCTATTTTATTATAAAATCACTAAAATTATTTGATAGGCTTAAAAGTCAACACATTTTGTGTATTAGCCTCTAATACGATTAATAAAAGCTTTTAAGATTTTTTTATGATTAATTTTCCTGTTTGTTATTGTTAACCCTTAAAGGTGGCTAAAGGGTATCTCCCTTTAGTCACTTTTTAGGGCACCCACGGCTGAGAATAAGCGCCCTTTACCTTTTTGAGTACTTCGTGTTGTTTTATTTTGATGTTATTGTTATAGTTTGCTTTTGTAGAAACTTTCGTGTGCTTGTTTTTCCACTAATATAATCAAAATAAAACTAAAACTGATTCGTTGGTTAGGAGGTAGGGAGGTACCTATAGCATTTAGGACTAGGTAGATTGGTAATATACGCTTTTGAAGATGTAGTTGTTATATAATAATTGGAAATCAAACATATCATTACTCCATTAAATTGAAATAAATGTTGTTACTATGCTAAAAATAATACCGAATTATAATATTTCTTACTTTGACCTTAATCACGCAAATTTCACAAATTATTCCCAGAACAATGACTGATAAAATAGAAAACGGGGTTAAAAACTGAATTAACATAGTTTATTAAATATTCAAGATGTCGATGATTCTAGACATATAGGTCAGGGATGCTGCATAATTAATTATTGTATGAACGGCCGATAAAAAGGCGGGTTATAACCCATTAACCGTCAGTTAACTGGTAGTTAGTTAGCTGCGTCAGATGCTGTGGTTACAGCTGGTCATCTCAAACTAGCTAATAAAATCTATATACATAGATGAGAACGAAAATGTATGTTTACGGTTGGTTTCGTTTATAGATAAAACTATTTGGAAATATACTAAGCGATAATTGTGCACCAAAATAAAAAAGTGTGGAGCGCGCGCTTAAAGCAAGGTAAGGCAAATAAATGTCAACACACTCACATGATTTTATATCAAACGCTTTATATCTGTCGTCAATATTTTTACAACAAACCTTTCAAATTAAAGCTTTTCAATTGAATTTTCAACCACAGATGATACTAGTAAAACATGATTGGATTAAATAATAAACAAATAATAATCTTTATTGTAATAAAATTATTCACACACACATCATTATTCACACACACACACACACGCTCATCACAAGTTATTACAGCTAAATCTATTATTATTATTTTTAAAACGTCGCCCCACCCTAGGAATTTCTCCTGTGTCGTGGGTGCGTTTCACAAACATAAAATATCACATACACAACACCCAGACTCGGGACAATCAAATGTGGATCGCACAAATTTTTGCCCCGTGCGGGAATCGAACCCGAAACCTTTAGCGCAGCAGTCTAATCGCTTAGCCACTACGCCAATCAGGTCGTCAAGTAATAGCCTTATCCAAGGTGCTTATCGATCTAAATCACCTCAGAATTAATGTTGAGTGTGAATGAGTGAACATCGTGTGTGTTTATATTTTACTTTCCCGCTTTCCGCTTCCGCGAAATCTGTATTTTGTATTTCATCTAAAATAATTGCTAAGGGCGTGTTTAATCATATCTTACAGAGGGATTGACCCCGGTCCGATGTAGCACTGCGAAAAGCATACAGGCGGTATGGCCTGAAAATATTCTGTAGTATGAAAATATATAATTGTAATAAGTAGGTAATCGTTTTAAAGTTTTTTCTGGGTAAAGTTCAAGAGTTTTATTGCAATTAGATTTCTACGAGAATTTTCCCGTGTCGTGGCAGCGTCTTACATGAAATACTTGCACTATCACTCAGATTAGGATCAAATACTAGCGGATCTTACTTAAATTATAATATATGTAAATTGTTATGTTTCTTAAATAAAACTATCAAAACATTATAAAAATATTAAGCGGTACTGAATTCAGAACTCTGGTACAATATAGCAATCATAAACATACCTACAACATATTTTTAGAGTAACTATGGAGTTTCTTGCCGGTTCTTCCCCATAGAAATGACTTTTTGGAACCGAGCTACGTCTAGTTTTGACGTTTTGTAAGTGCTCTTTTGTAGCCTAAGGAAATAATTTTTAATTTGACATAAATTAAAAATCGTCAAATAATTAGCACACAATTGTTACAAAACCAACCAAATATGAATACAGATTCTTTATTATAGATATTATAAAGAGAGTGTAGATTTCACGTCTATATATTTCTGTGTGGATACATGAAGTGATGAAGGCGGGTCACAATCTGCGGTCGCCAGTGCCCGACAAAACAATAATTGAGACCGTTTCAGCCACAATGTTCTCTCTACACAGATTGTCCCGACAACGGGATGTCTTATCAAATTAATGTTTTATAGTCATCCATAAACATAAATATGCGTGGCAAAACATTCTTAGAACCACAAAAATATAATGTTAATTAAATTTTAGGGACTCTACAAAAATAAAGAGGATTTAATTTTCATCTTTACTTTGTGACACAGACGTTGGCGATTCCTCTTCAAGAAGATTTATTGTACATTATAAATTATGTATGGTATTTATGTGCAATACGCATATTATTCCATATTTCAGCTATAAAGCTCTGTTACGCCAAAGGAATTTAAACATGTATTAACATGGTGGACTACATACCGTGAGAGTATGAAGATAAAAACCTCATCTAAATTAATAAATGCACTTTAAACAACCGCCGTTTCATTGACCTATCTCCACTTAGATACGATAGAGTCATTGTTCGTATATCGGTTCGTATGAATGATAGACAGACATACTCCTGTTCACATTAATTGTTGAAGAAAGTCCGCCGCCGACGGCTGTCTAAAGATAAATACATAACATTTAAATAGAGATGTAGTACAATGATGCTTGCATTCAAAAATAATAATAATCATTTATTCGGCAAATTAATATTATTTCAACTATTTAAGTATGTAGACTGTTATACAGTTAGGTATAGTTTTTAGAAGGCATAGTATAGTGGTATTACACTATCATTAAAATTTGAGAAGCAGAGACGTCGATAATAATCGGGAAATCATAATGACCTATTAGAACTAACAAATAACTACAATATGGGACTTGCGCAATATGCACATTTCGCACATTATTGCGAAAAATAAGACGCGATTTTTTTCTGTAAGACTCGTTTGATTTCATTGTCAAAAATGTATTATGCTCTGTAGTTTATCTAAGCTGGTGATTTGCACTCTGCATATAAGTATCTGTATACAGGGTCAGCTGGCCACCAAGATACGAGTATGTCAGTCTGTTAGTCCAAGTCCAAGGACTAACTTAGCTAAAGTTACTCTTAAATATCATCTAGAATACCTGATGACACCACGGTCCCGACCGTTGCCAGGTCCAGTTCTAATTGCGCTTAGGTCGCCTGACCAAAAGCCCGGAATAGATGCTGAGACTGACGTTACGGTGACCGGCATCTCGCCGAGGTTATTTACGAGTGCGAACGGTGTCAGTTCAGCCAGTCTTAGCGATCCGTCATAACCTTGATCGCATAAAGCTTCTTGCCTAACATAACTCGATAGGGTATCTACTATGTACCGTTAGTTACAAAAATAACGTAACGTGAAGTTTTTAAAAACGCGGGACAGCTGACATTGGTTTGGAGAATATTTGTACTAAGAAAACTACCGTAGAAAATCGCGTTTTCGGCATACTTCGCATTTGTTTGTTGTTATGATTATTTTAAAATTGTGCAACATTAGGAATTTCTCTAAATATGAGAAGATCACAGCAAAAAATCTTGCGTTGCCCAACTCCGGATTACTGTTTCACGTGCGGTCTTCAAACCCTTAGCTCTTAAATGTAATTAAAGCTTGTTAACGATCAATGCTATATGCATTGCATGTACTCAGGGTTACATTGGCAAATAGTCGGGATTTAGGCAAACTGCTGCCCGGTCACAGAGTGTATTACCAAAGTTCTGAATAGGACCTTTGTAGGTAATCGTATTGATGTGACCGCTGCCGTAACGTGCTCTCCTCTGTATTGACTGATACCTCACGTCGAAATGTGCACCATTATATCCCCTTTATTTCAAACAGGCATAGTGCTAGCAAAGTGAGTTGGATTTCGAAGGGGAGCTATGCCACAACACTGACGTAAGCTTGAGGCCCACTGCTCCACTAGTAAAGAGATTTCGATGGAGTGCCTACCCCGAGTGTTCGTTCTGCGTCTCAACGCGTAATTTATTGGATGAGACGCCTGTTCAATATTCATGTCCCTCTTTGTCACTTGTTGGACGACAAAGAAACTGATTTTTCAATAGATAAAAGTTCTTGAATGCACTTGTTACTCGTGAAGTTTTTTACAAGCGACGGTAACTTTCCACGTCCGGTTTATTGGCTTCAAATATATCGATTTGTAGAGAAAGGTCACTTCCTATCATATGTGTTGTAAGCAGTACAGTACAGCAGAACAGTGGGAGCGAAACCATTTATTTTAAACAAAGTGATGTGGGTGTTCAATCTTGTAAAGTCCGATCATACATTTTTTGTCTATTTAAGCACGATATTTTGATGCCTACTACACTACGTATTTCTTGTACTTTTGTGCTTTTTCGTATTTTTCTTTAACTCCTCGGATCTATGATCTTTTATATCATCGCATAATACAAGTGAAGAAGATTGTATTATCATCTACCTAGACACGAACGTCTAGTTTACAATTTCAACAAAAAAGTTGCCTTTGTAATTTGATTCGAAGCTGCTATTGCTTGACTAAACTGCAGAGAGGAAGTATTTATTAAAGAACGCTGACAAAACTATGCAAATAAACTTCGTACAATTCAAAACGGAGCGGGTGACGTCTTGATATTAACTAAGTACCTAATACTTAAACGAAAGACGATCACTGACATTAAAGAAGTATTCAACAAATCTGTATGCAAATAAAGCGAGCTAGTAAATATCCGAGAGCTAATGGAGGTATTGTGATGTTAATACGAGTGCATTTTTATTCATCCCTAATTTTTAGTAAACGACGCTTTTTGGGTTCACGAAAGATTAAGCGCAGACGAAGTTGATGATATTAACATGAGACTGGCAGACGTTTTTCCGGAATTAAGTGAAAAATTTATACCAATTTGTGTTACTTAGGTTGATGATAAAAGGCTTTTAGTAAATATTTTTTTGCTAAACTATAGACTTAGGTAAGCTAACTGTGTCATGTATTTATTTTTATGTTATACGGTGGCAAGCCAATTACGTCGGTTTAATTATAAGACGGAGACACATTAATAATTATGCCTTTCAGTACTCCAACTATACTGACAACGACTACTGTTCTTCCGCAAACATGTGGGTTGGCTTCCAAGAGAGTTTTGAATGCAGAGAATATGAGAAGCACTTGCAGCTCGGAACACAGTATGACATGGAGGCAAGGCAAACAATCTTAGGCCTCCCAAGACGAGTAGTTAGGAGAGGGTAACTGCTAAGCAACTCCTTGTCGTTCACAGTTTCGCAGCTCTAACACAAGACAAAATTGCCTTTCCCTAAATTCTGGTCTACAACCGAATGACTTGCACTCGTCTTCTACCGCTTAGCACGTTTTATGCGTCGGAGTAGATATCACAACAAAAAAGCCCTAGACAAGTGACGAATAGAAATCGAATGAGATGAACATTGAACAATTTAGGGGATTGACTATTAACATATTAATACGATGTAAGAGAAATAACCTTTACTAAGACCAAGTATTACATACATCAGTAAGTCCCAATGACAATCAGTGAACAGGTGGTTCGATGGTTTAATTGTTGAAGTCATGAGTTGAATTAATTAATACCTATCAATGCAATATCTAACGGCCTATGAAGACTATTGTCAGGTAATGTACTACAGTACAATACGTACCTATCAATAGTATTAACGGCAACTCAGGCATGGTACCTATTGTCCTGTTACACATTAATTCGAAACTGCTCAAGTGTAGATGTCATTGTAAAAGCTGTACTTAATGATGTATTCTATAATATTTGGTATCGCTACATAATTATTAACCCACTGAATAGTGACGGGATCACATTGTGACCTTAGCTCACATCAGTCCGTAGCGTACTTTCTTTAAACCGTACATAATAGGATTAAGTTTATCCCATGTTTTGCATATTTCATCAATCGCCATTGTGTAGCTAACGATGTACAAATGTGAGATGCGTCTCTTTATTAAGGCCCGTGTTTGAAGGCGTTCTTCATAATTCAGTTTGGTGATGCCGTATTCGTTTGTCGGAAGGTTATTAACCCTTAGCGGGAGAGAATACGGGTTTTTTGTCCGACAATAGACCTGAAAGCCTTTGAGAATGATTTAAGCGATCGGACACGGACCCACAGTGTTACTCGTGTTGCGTATTGTTTACATTTGTTGTTACACCTCTTTAGGTTGTGATTTATATTGATTTCGGTAAAGAGGTTTTAAGTGCGGTGAATTTAAATGTGTGTGTAAACAAACATGGATCTTCTTGACGGCTAAATAATGCTATGGCTAAGTTATAGTTTCAGGCTCCGGTTGTGCTAAATACCGCATAATTTATACTTGAACGTCTATTATAATAGCTTGTTTGCAATAATAAGACAGCGATCGGTCTATATTTATACTAATTAGTTATTTAACTCACTCTATCCTAATTAGGGCTGCCATTAGATAAACCTATAAAGTTAATGTGTAGTTAACTCATTCTTCTGCGTTTGATAGACTTGCCTCCATATTGTAATAAGTACACAGAATAGGATACAACAAAGATATAATCTATTATGCAAGACTATTGTGTCATTGTGTCAGTTTGATTTAAGATGTCCAGTTGTAAGCCTATTCGGATCAGACAATATAATCAACATGCCTGCAACATTTGAAGAACTAAGTTAATTAACATATTGTGCTCTCGGATTTACACCAGTTTAAAAAAAAAAATGTTTTTATTTATTTTAATGTGACATAATCTTAACATATCTTTACGACCATTTCTTAGGCTACTTTAATTAATTTTAAATATCACATTTTTGTGTGTACCATGTGTCTAAAAGTGAATGTGATTTATCATTGTGTTAAAATATAAATTTAATTGTCTAAATGTTTTTTTATTGTAAACCGAGCAGCACTATCTATTGATTCTAATCGCCTTAACTTCAAAATACACAACTCAAATAAACTGTGCTCAATACAATTACTTACAAAATCACTTTTAATAAAAAAGTGCAGTAATATCAGCATCACAGCTTTTCTCTGCAGTTCTAAATAATATATTTACTTTGTAAAACTTCATTTTTTTACTAGCACTCGTAGAAAATCTCTTGACAAAAATGCAAAAATCTCCATGTTGCCCTATAGGCGACTTCATACGAAGCCAACATAAAATGTCACAGCAAGTGCAAAGGAGCACAGCGCCGACATTTCTCAAACACTACAAAGCATAAAGCTATTGATTCTCGTGGTAAATTGCCATCCGACACAAAACACACGTGTCAAATACATTGCTTGAAATACATTGCTTGTTACATACTAATATTACGTCGACATTCGCAATACGGGCCGTAAATCAAAACAAGATATAAATATGACGCGATATTTACGTTCAATGTACGTCAAACATACGTTAGAGCGGGGAATAAATAAAAAATAGTTGAATTGTGGATACCCCGGCGGGCCGGGCGTAGAGATCGTGCTTCTACTTACGTTACGTTCTAGCCTCTCTATACGATTTTTATTTATTAGCCTATATTGTGTCCCACTGCTGGGCATAACGAACGACGCCGATTAATATTGTTTATTTGTGCACGTAGTTTTAGAGATGGTCGGTTTGTTTTTGTAATCCATTGAATTTAGATTAGAACTTTTAAACTATTTCAATATGACCTAATTTTGGGTTCAATAATACCCAATCGTCATCAATTAAATCCAATTACTTAGTCACTGAGGCTATGGGGTTCATGAAGTCCTATATTTTGTAACTGTTATTAGTTTTTTCATTGTAATCACTATTCCATGAAGTTTAATTCCATCCATATCTTTAAAATGGATTTAAAAATCGCAGTCCTAAGTAATTTCAAAGAGAATAATGACTATGAAGGTATGACAATCTAAGTACCTACCTAAGTCTGTCATCGAAGCATTGAACTTAGCTATGAGCATGTATTTTAGTAATATTCTTTTGTCATTCAGGCTCATAATGATGTTAAGGCCCTGTTACACTGGATTGATTGGCACTTGCGATATTATCCATTCACCTGACTTTCGTAATCATGTTTGTATAGATTTTTTATTTAATTTGTTGGGAAATCAAAACAAGTAGGTAGGTAACTATGTATTTTAACAAACTATTGTAATAATTAAGTCTGTGATAATAAAATGTTATTATATTTATAATTATTCGACAAAACTTTAAGCCTTTTGGTTTACACTATATTTTCAGAATTGTTACCCTTTCTGTTTTGTTTATATTGTTTAAATTAATCTAAAATATAGTTTTTGTTTACACTCTAAGCTCGTGCAAAGGATCTTTAGAGATTTCACTTACACAGGGAACGAACGAAATTGGATATGGATGAATCTAATTACGAATGTTATATCTCTATCTGAATACAAGAAATAATATAGCGAATAGATTCACCAAGATACAAAGTTATTTGGATCTGCTGTTCCCGTAAATATTTTTCACTAACTGAAAGTAATTAGTTTGCAAATAAGTTCGCATTTAGATGTTGGTATATAACTCCGTAAAAACTCCGTCAGCACTTCGGCAGTAGTGATTCTCGCAGCTATGTTAATGTATAATGTATATGGGTCTTCACAACCTTTTCATTATAATAAAGGGGCAAGGAAGTGGCCCGCTCACGAATCACCCACGGGGACAATTTTGTAATAAGGGTTACCCTGTACCTGGTGCAGACTGGCGACTACTTATTACACAGTTTAATTTATTTGTCGATTCTACCTTGTCTGGGACCTATTACGTTAGCTTCATAAATATACGACTCGCGGATGCGGTATTTTATAGCAAGTAAATTATTGTTTAGACTTTTTTCACTGAATATTTTCTTGGCTTTGTTATTGTTTAGAATTATGTTATAGTTTAATACTCACGGGTACTGTTGATAGTTTAATGTGTTGTTTAGGTAACTAGTTTATGCGATGGAACACAAAACTTTGTGGGTTTCTTAATACATGACTGTTGTAGACATATACCTTGTCCATTGTGTTTTTTTATATTTTATACCTGCGCATAGGGTTTTGCTTTGCGTTCGTGCTTTATAAATACTTGTCTAACCTTGATACTTGCTTTGTGGTTACTGGTGCTGGGTGCCTAACCAGCGTAATAAAAGAGACTAGCAATTTCTTTGCGGAGTCTATCTTTATTTTTTTAAGGATAGTTTATGTACAAGAAGAATAAGAATCGTTTATAGATGGAGATAATAATTATATTAGTAGTGCAAATACAAAGTACACATTAAAACTATACCTATAACATAAATATTACAATAGTTATCAATGTAATTAACAGATATATGCATTTAAATGATAATGTTTTACAGCAAAAACGGCTCTTTATCTACTAGGCCATGTTGGTGGATCTATCTGATTGTCTAGACTTACGAAAAGAGAATATTTTTAATTGACGGTCGCTATTTCGCTAATTGCTTGCTAAAATAGCCTCAATGCGGCTTTCCAGCTGCAGTATCATTAGGATGGGTTAGGGACCTACTTCTGATCGTACTTTAATTATTGTTATATAATTGATTTTATTTCAGGTCGTTTTCAAAAATAAACGATTTTCTTTTTATGTTTTAGACACTTAATTTAGGTATGTAGTCAATATTGAAAGCCTTCACGTTAATAGTTTTGACACATACAAGTTCCTAATAATAATTATTGAACTAATGATGACCATCGAAAGTTGTCTCACTCAGAAATACTACTTATTGTTTAGATGAAAGATATCCTATGTCGTAGAAAAATTGTATGATGATCGATTGAGTGGTTAAGGTACAGTCAGCAACATAAGTAGCTGAATATTTAACATTTTTAACAAACCATTAATTGAAGAAGTACTTGTTATGTAGTAAAAAAGTCTTAAATATTCACAGATCATCATTTAGACGCTCCTATAATTTTAAACAATACCTTGAATTGATGTTTATTTCTTTTAATTATTTGACATAAGGTTTCTTAACATGTTAAGCTACTTATGTTGCTGACTGTACCAAAGAAACAAACTTACTTAGGCAATTACAATATCGTCAGGGTAACCGCTCTAGGGTAATGTAGTTTTCACCACTGGCCCCCTTACCATGAACTCTTAACGCAGGACATTTGCCGATGAGTAAGCGATACGCCGCACCGCTGCCGCTACGGAAGTGTAGTACGGCATCTCGGTTCAACAACGGAAAATGTCTTGCTGCTCTGCTTTACTACAAGACACTTGGTTTAAATCTAGGCATACCTAATATCTTAGGTCAAAAAGTTATGGATTGTGTACCTAACCTAACCTAATCATTAATGTGTAGAAGATTAGTTAGGTGTTTGATAATAATATCGGACGGGACAAACGTAATAACAATTAAACTGTTCCATAGCAACAACCAACGAGTGTATTAAAATAACATAAATACTTTTTATGTTATTATTATAAATAAAGTGGGAATCCAGTCATTATTTAATTTGGAACACATGGAAAGATTAAGCAAATTACGATACGCCCCGTAGCAATTCACTATGGTAACATTGATTGATTTTAACAAACATCCCTTTGCGTTATGAGCGAGGGCGTAAGGCCTTACAACTTTGTTACAAACCTGGTACAAATAATTGCATTGTTGATGATGGTTACACTTAGGCGAAGGCGACAAACAGACACGTGACAATACACTTAAATTGAAATCAAATAAAATTATAAGTGTACTGCCTCGTTGGTCTAGTGGTCGCTAATCGCGACTGCTGAGCAAGAGGTCCTGGGTTCAAATCCCGGGTCGGGCAAAGTGTCACTGAGTTTTCCATTAAGTAATTCTCAGTAGCAGCACGGAGTCTGGATTTGTGCCCGGTTGATGGCAATAGGCTCGCCCCCTATTACATTGGGACTTACAACATAACTGGCGAAATGTGGGTGTACTATATGTACACCTCTGCCTACCCCTTCGGAGAATACAGGCGTGATGTTTTGTTATGTTATGTGTGACATGACATCATATTTCGACGATCTATGACATGCCAATCCTCATAATTATATTTTTGATATCATTTGATTTCTATTTCTCAAGCGTTTTGCTACTTGTCTAGGTCCTGGGCCTACCGTAGTTACCGATATATTATCGACTCTATGTTAGTTGTAGCCAGCTTTAGACGGCGCCTGTTTTATCAAAATTATCCTCTCGAGACATTGTCGACGACTTCTCTGTTATATCTAGAATCCTAAAACAATTGCTTGTTTCCTTCTCTGTATCGAAATAGTTTTGCAGTGACTCGTACCAGTCGTAGTTAAAGTTGTCGCCCACGATTTTTTTTAACAGTTTTAGGGCCATGTCTTTTGTTTATATAATAGTTTTGTGTGTATACCTATACCTTACAAATATATTTTGGTGATAGGTATAGTGTTTGAAAATTACGTATAGGGCGGCAATCAGTTCCTATCTCTACGATGTTGCGGTCTTAAGCTTTGTTAGCTGAACGTCGCTTTGTGTCATGCTTGGAACCGGTGCAGCTAGCTGAAATAGCTTTGTTAATCTACCGATAGCGGTTGCTGCCGAACTTAAGGTCTTGGCTTTGATTTCCGGTTGGGTCTTATATTGTAGCTATAATGCAAGGGTAGCAATAGGCGTTCTCCTTCATCAGTAGGCACCTACATTTTAAAGAATTTTTCATTTTGGTTTTCTAGAGTTTTGCTTGGTTTTGATACTTGGAGCTTAACATCAACCCTTAGTGTTAACAATTAGTATCACTGTCTTCACTATCATCTACCTTGTCTTTTCCCATCTGTTGGTAAAGTTTCAGTCTGGATGCAGCTAAATGCGCCAATAACCAGTATTGTAGCTGTCAATGTGACCTCCACAACCCATTTATTCGGTAATGCCATTCTCCTTGAGATTATTTGTCATAGTTTCAGGCTTTTTAATGACTGCTGGGTCCAGTAGTAGTTAACAACTTCTGGCTCCTGGCTGTGTGTGAGTTTTATGAAAATCACCCACAGGCCCACCGCAGCAACTCTCAATTGCCGCCAACATGAGAAAATAAACGTGTTGACATACATACCAAGCAAACGTAGTCTTGAATACTATTATTACTCGATTTAGTATTCGTATAACATTGACAAAGACTTATGCCTTGTGTGTTTACCATGAGTTATTGCGTTTTAACGCATTTTCACTACTTTCTTTTACCTTGTAAGATCTTACAATATCGTCTAAGATTGGATGGGGGATGTTATGAGCAAAAATCGAACTAGTCGATGCTATCTATAGCACAACCCTTATTAGCTGCGAGAATAAGATTATCTTTGGTAATCGTAGACTTGAATTATACTAATTTACTTTTTTACTAGAAATAATAAGAGATATAACAATAATGACGGAGTTGAGTTATTTAATCAATTAAAACATTTACCCATACCGACAAAATACGGACAAGTATGGAAGCACAATCAGTTTACATAACATAGGCCAAAATTTGCGAAATTTCAGTAATTGTGCAACATTAGGTTATCTCAGTTGAGTGATGCGTCACCGTTATCGGTAGGACGCCCCATACCGCTAGAAAGCTTTTAATAAAATATTATTACCATCATATGAACATCGGGGAAACCTTATTTGAGGTTTTCACGTAGCCATGCTCGGTCGTAGAAAGTGTGCCATTCGGAAAATGTTTATTTTCTTTACCATCTTAAACAATCGATGTTTGTCTGCTCAATTCGGTTCGATTTTTACCGCCGTACCCGGGCCCCGGTTTCAGGGGTTTGAAATTGTTTTCTATACTAGGTATGGCCAACGGCAACTTTTGTGGTCTTTTTAAAGAATAAGGCAGGAACATTAAGCCTAGTAACTTAAATCTGTTCCTATGCAAAAGATCAGGGGCTAGAGGTCGCAAACTAGGATCCCGAATTCCAGAATATCGGGTCAAAATCATCAGAATACCGGACAAATACGGGGATTTTCGGCATTTTTGCGACCTCTATCGGGAGCTCTAACCAAGTGACAAAATGCTTGTTTATTAGAAATCGAAAATAATGATAAATACTTGTTTATGGATGACATAATGTTTCGAATATGTATAATATCTTCTTAATGTCAACCACAAATACGTTACATTCTATGAAAACCTCAAACATACTTTCCTATCCTGTGTATTTAGACTAGATATAGGAGAAGTCAGTAAACGAAACAATAACATTACTATGCGGTAATGGTACATTAAAACAACATCTAAGATACAGCAATTATATATTCGAAACGTGATACATAAATCTATTGATTAATGTAAATGCATACCTGGCCGGGCCTAGCGGCCTAAATTGCATGGTAGTGACGTAACGCTTTCAAATGTTAACTGTTCACGACCTTGACTTGCTAATGATGCTTTATACTGGTAAAGTAGTCGGAGTCCCTAACTAATTATACCAGATATTAGACGTTGTTTTAACCACTTTTCTCTCTCTACCGTCAATTTTATCGATCGTTTCCTGCACTTAGATTCACCACAATAGAAAGCTTTAATTTATTAATCCTCGAACCGTGTGGATATGAGCTACAAAATAAAAATACCTCGTGCCGTGGGAATTTTTTATTCGCCTGTCTGCTAGCAGGTAACTCCGGGACCGGCGATTAATTAAGTATCGTCACTCGTGGACACTCTTTTAAATAATGTATAGACACCAGTATAAGCTCGGATCTTATTCTTATAGTATGGTTGATGAACAACCTAATGTCCGAGTTTAAACAGCCTGTAAGACTCTGATATGGCTTTACATACCATTGAAAAATCTCCCAGATGTACCGGTTTCCTTTAAGGTGTTTTTCCTTCATCGTTTTTGGCAACTGATAAATAATGTCCTCCTGACCGAATTTCGGTCACGGCGGCCTATCTCAGCTGAGACTAGCCATCTGCGCAGGAGATATTATAGTGCACAAGTATAATATGGCAACTGATAACTAGTTTATAGTACGCACATGAATTTGAAAAGACATTGGTGCGTGCCGGGGTTTAAACTAGTGACCTATGACAGCCCAACGGTCATGCCACTTGGCTATGATTGTTATTATATATTTATAAGTTCCGATCTGATTGGCGCAGTGGCTAAGCGATTGGACTGCTGCGCTAGGGGTTGTGGGTTCGATTCCCGCACGGGACAAAAATTTGTGTGATCCACAGATGTTTGTCCCGAGTCTGGGTGTTTGTGTATGTGATATTTC
This sequence comes from Abrostola tripartita, assembly GCA_905340225.1. NCBI lineage: Eukaryota > Metazoa > Arthropoda > Insecta > Lepidoptera > Noctuidae > Abrostola > Abrostola tripartita. Next base: position 3,368,353 of record HG996486.1, read on the forward strand.
ATGTTTGTGAAACGCACCCACGATACAGGAGAAATTCCTAGTGTGGGGCGACGTTTTAAAAAATATATATATCTACTATTGCATCTCATCATCAAGAGAACGAGTCGTTAGAGGTAAAACACCCGGTATGGGCCCGGTAAACGGCATAAGGCTCTCTTCACCACAAAACTCTAAAAATGAGTACAAACACAACAATCGCCTTTACTTTGAAAGTTAAAGTTAGTTCTAGTTTACTCAAATCTCCCTCTAAAAGCGCATACACTCATAGAATATTTAAAGTAATGACGCGAGTCTCAGCTTTAAAAAACTTCCCTCAATCCCTGCCGTCCCGCGCATCGAACGACTGCTAAACACCGACACGTTGTCACGATACATAATGCCGAAACACGCCGAACTTTGCGATTTTCACAGGCGTACGCGCAAACTCTGAACTCGGTAACACTTGCCTATTTATACAGTGTTAAGTATATCACGTAGTAGGCCCGAGCTGGAACAGCGGTGGAATTTTAAATACCTACGCATAGGTGTTACTGACGATGTTTATAGAACAAAAGATTTAGAAAAATTTGTCGGGACCGCGCCGCCGTCGCCGCCGCCGCTCTTTTCTTTTTATTGTCGATTTATGCTAACTAACGCGTTGTGTTCGCGCACTTGTTAAAGCTGAGGCAGCCTACGTGAGCGCAGTAAAGATGGCGGTTATTGTATCATTTAATGAGCTTCGTTCTATAATGTTTTATTCTATGTAACACCTTATTATTGTCGTTAGGATGTTTAACGACGTAAAATAATGAAAACGTTTAAACTTTGACGACATAATGACGTAATCTTGTAGATTTGTTTAAACTCTTATTTTTAGGTACTTACGTATAAAGTTTATTTGATAATAAGCAATATTATCTATAATAATTTTACAATCACAGTAAATATTTTTTGAAAATTAACTTATGATAATACTTTTATTGTGTAATAATCAGGAAGAACCAATGCTTCAACTACCCATCGTACCGAACTTATATCTAAAGTACACTACTGCTAAATCTCAGGCAGCGTGTCAATTTACTGTTTAAACATGAAATAACTCATAATACTCGCTGAAGTCTGTCACAGAAATGCTCGTATAAGCAACCGCAGCCTTACATAGTTTCGTAAACTTTATAAAAGTTAAACATTGATCAAGGATTCGAGGCAGAGCTATAGTACAACTTCATCTTCGTCGACTGAGCCAACGCAGTAACGGCATCTTACACTTAAAATCAAAATAATGATGGGTGTCTTGTGTGTATGTTTTAATTTTAAATATTGAATAATGTTGGGTTTTTATACGCATATTAGTTGAAAACAATTGAATATGATTTCCCCATTAATTACAACACAAACTTTCAGCTGAACTTGACATTACTATGGTATTCGTAAACACGCGTAGATGGTCCTGCGTAGTGCGTTGATACATAGGTACAATTTATTCTAAGGACTCGTGTTTCGAAAATTGACTTATAACATACATTCATCAAATACATTTTAATTTACCTTGGCTATTATTGGTGTCGCTCGTTGCATATACATTAATTTTCATTTAGTTGCTAAAGGGTTGTATCAGACAACACTAAACATGTACTTCTTTTTGTACCACAGAATGCGGCGCCGACGATTTCCGTTGCAGCAACAACAAATGCATTGAGTCCAGTCGCCGATGTGACCATGTTTACGACTGCCCCGACCAAGAAGATGAACGTGGTTGCGGTAAGTGGCCATGTTGATGTCTGAAGGATATAATAACAAGAAAAAACGACATTTTAAGTCTCTCGGTGGATTTATCAAATTAAATTCTAATTAATTTATTTGCCAGAATATAGGTATACAAAGTATGGTCTTAAATATAGTATGTGTGTCCCAATATCAACACAATAATCAAAGCAATTATACCAATAAAAGTCTAGTGATCACTTATTTTGGTTTCGAATTCCTGGTCGGGCAAAGTGTCACTGGGTTTTTCCATTCGGTAATTCTCGAAAGATTTGTGCCAGGTTAATAGAATCGCCCCCTAATACATTGGGATCTATAATGGGGGGATGCAGGCGTGATGTTATGTTATGTTTATGCCAATAAAATAATAGTTATATCTTTGCTCACAGCAATATAAACACGTACAGTTTTTGACCTGACTAAAACTTCAACAGATTCATTGGCAACAATGAATTTGATTGCAATTTATATCAAATACGTAAAATAAATGGAATATTAATTTGTCTAGATTGCCGGCCTGATGAATTCCGTTGTGAGAGCGACGGATTTTGCATCGAGGAGCGCAAGAGATGTGACGGCGAACTTCACTGCAACGACGGCTCCGACGAAAGAGACTGTGGTATGTACTACAAGTTGGATCTCTCATATTTATATCTACGGGATACTACGAGAAACTCATTGAATTGACCAGAGACGATTGTCTTAGTGGAAAATAATTTTTTTATCCTAAATTATTCATAAATATTGGAAAAGCTTGGCCTACAACCCGACAAAATATATTGTTTGGTACTTACCTATCTATTAGGTACCGCTGTAATGTATCTATGAACATTTAAACACTTTTCAAGAATGGTTGGGATATTATTTAATTCAAACAAAAATCGGCTCTATCTGGTAATATTTAGTAGCAGAGGTTAATCATTTAACAAACAAATGGTGCAGAAATATAAATACCTGTAGTAAATATTCGTGATAGAGGATAATAATAAGAGATTTGTTGATTTCTATATCTAAAACCAATGAGTTTGCTCGTAATATCTCTTTCCATCGGTTAGATGTCTAACTCTATATCTGCGCACGCTGCTTCTTGGATTTTTGGACTATTTGTACGGTAAGTGTCGCACCTTCTGTCGTGGACTGGTTACCACGTGTGTCGAGACACCGGTCAATTTAGATGCCGCGATGGCACCTGCATCTCAGTTCTACTGCGCTGCGACGGTTTCAAAGACTGCAAGAAAGATGGCAGCGACGAAATTGGATGTCGTACGTATCTGCTTCATCGCAACTAACTGAACTGTGGTTTCATTTACGTTGAAAAATATATTTTAGAATATCTTTGAACGAAGAGTTAAGAAACGCTAATCTATTATTGGAGTTTAAACGTATTTACCGGATGTAGTTTGATCTATCTGTAAGAAAATTGTAAAGTTTATAACTCCGTTAGGTTAACTGCAAGACGCTCGTCCTAGTTCTAATAAATTCATGGAAATAAAAGTATTCAATATATATAACAAATTAAATTCATAATGACTACTTTCTTGTGGAAGTTGCCTTAAAAATCGGTTTGAATGGCGCGAAATAAAACCACATTTCCTATGCGATACTAATTACTAACCCAATAACACCGTGTACAATAAAAATATAATTTTAAAAAGCATGCAGCCCAGACTTTTGGCAATGCGATCATGGGAGCTGTATCAGACGCAAAAAGCGTTGTGATGGTCGGGTCGATTGCCCTTCGGATAGGTCGGACGAAAGGAATTGCATTGGTAAGAAATCCACACCCATACTAACAATTAAGGTTCAAACTCAATAGTTAAATCATGGAAGCAATTTTATCACAGTCCACCAAAACATCTTATCACTCGAACAAATGAAGTAATGCATGATTTAGTTTTCAAAATTGACATTAAACATCTCAAATCCGGTGACATGTAGCTTTGCATGTATTTCCAGCCAACGGGTACTTTAGATGCAGAAGTGGCAAGATCATACCTGAGTCTTTAAGGTGCAATCGTCATTATGATTGCACGCCTGGTGATTTCTCTGATGAACAAAATTGTCGTAAGTTTCCAATTCCGTAAATGATTCTTGCTACCTGGCTTACAGTTTTATTTTACTTCTATATCTGTAATCCATCTAAATGATTTGCTTCTGCAGTACTTCGTCTTCTACATTTATTATTTTCGTTTCTTTCGATCTTTCAATTTTCCATTTCTTTGTTGCTGGTGATTTGTCAGCTCTTGTTATTATTGTTATGAACACCGTCTATTTCTTTTACCGACTAGCATGTGGTGCGAGCGACTTCAAATGCGATAATGGCCACTGCATTCCTGCATCCAAACATTGTGACCGAACGCATGATTGTCAGGACCGTTCTGACGAACGTGATTGCACTTATGGTTTGAATCTTTTCCAAATTAATTAACATTATTTTTTTGTAAATTTGATAAATACGATACATACGGTGATGGTAGTTAATACCTCCCTCTGGCATGATACTATTTTAACTTAATTTTATTTTCAGACGCTTCTTTTAAGGCACAGCATTAAAGCTGCACTTATAATTTTAATTAATATTCATAACATTGACACAAATATAAACTTGAAGCGATTGGCACTTAAAAATATAAAATTAAAAATAAAAGTAAGCAAAAAATATAAGTCATGAGAAACAAAGTCTCAAGTTTATAAAATTTAGATAACTAACTAAGGTTTATCAAAAGTCTTGGTCATTTAAATTAATATAATTATTTTAATTGTGATTACACTAGAAAGGGACTGAGTCATGATGTTGATGATGGTTCCCTTACTAGTGTACTTATGTGGTTATGGTGCATTATTATGGCAGGCACAGTTTGCATGGCTTATGAATATGAATGCACGAGTGGAATGTGCGTGCAAGCCGATGCCAGATGCAACGGGACAGTCGAGTGTGATGACGGGACCGACGAAACTAGCTGCCCTTGCAAAAGGGACCAATACCCGTGTCGGGACGGTTCTTGTATAAATATAGCCTATCTTTGTAATGGTCGCGCCGATTGCAGCCAAGGTGAAGACGAGTACAATTGCCGTAAGTAGCTTCATCAACACCATTCTATATTGAACACCGTTCAACCCTGGTGCATGATCCGTTATGTAGAATTTTTATAATTAGATCTTATAATAAAATGTGTCTAATTTATGTTTAGAGCTATGTTGATAGTCTGCAGAATTCTGAACCAACTAACACACTTTCATGACTAATTTACTTAAGTCACCTTGGAAAGTGCATTGGAAAGCTGTAACAATTGTAGGACAGTTTGGTACAACCTGCGTTGAGATTGAGATGGTAATTGAAAATGATTTTGTATAACACTGTCTCAGTGTTATTATAAAGCAGGAAATATAATTCTTCAATATCCGAAAAATTATCTCTACATTGATTGACAACCCGGTAGAAGCGTCGCTAATGAGTGCTGCACTAAGGGTTGGTCCGATCCACACAAAGGAGAATGCCCACTTCTGGGCCCAGCGCTTTATAGACAAAGTTATTAGTGGGAATTTATTTTATCTTATGTTAAGCCGAACACTCAAAAAATTACTTAATTCACAGTATTATAATTAATTTATGTTTGAGTTCATGCATTTTACCCTGATTTTACCATAAAATATTTAAAAATGTTATATGTGACAGAGTCTTTTTACCGACGAATGACACTGTCAAAATATGAAATAGCTTCAAATAGGTTAGGTTATGTTAGAGATATACCTATTGTTAATAATTTTATCATAATAATAATTCTGCAATTGTCAATAACACTGGAACTAAGACCTCAATTGGAAACTTGTTCATACATATAAACGGTTCATAAAATGTTGAGCCCCACGATGTATGGGAAATGTACGGTGTCCTTTGGATTGTTTTAATATAGAAAAAGATAATTATTATTATTATTATAGAAAGGTTCACATTTAAATTGTTCTTGTTACAGCATGAGCATTATGATATCGCATGAAAACTCCTTCTTTTTCTTTGTATTTTAGTAGTAAAAAAGAATTAGAAAGAATTATTAATTTGCGTTTAGATAAATTTAAATTTCCTTCATACCTAATCACCAAAAAAAATTAAAATTTCTAATTGACAAGTGATAACTGCAGTAGCTTTTTGTGCTAATTCCACTTGGGGGTGAAGAGTTGCTGCTGCAAAGTATTTTAACATAACAATGATTTCAGGTACGTCTTGTGCTCCCGGACGTTTCACCTGTAACTCTGGCTCTAGAGTCGCGTGTGCAGACAAATGTAACGGAATAACCGAGTGCGACGGCGGCGAAGATGAGGAAGATTGTGAAGGTACACTATTCATAAAGTAATATGACCAAATCCTACTGACCACTTTTCTTACTTTTGAGGAAAAGTTGAAGGTCGCGCCCCTGAAATACAGTAATACCCTGAATACAGCAGGATACTTAAAATAAGGATCATTCGAGACATCATGGTGAAGAAATTGAATCAACAACAACCCATCATCCATTGCGAATAGGGTACAAAATGGCGTAACTAAGGAGTGTAAGTGAAATACTACCTCGGGGTATTACTGTATTTGTTTACCTAGAATGTGTTGTTATAAGTAAAAGATTAATTAAAAATCGTGTAACAAAATTATTTCTTAAGGATAGTAAAATTTGAGACGGGTATTCCATAAACTGCATTTTTATTATTGACAGACATATTTTTGGCAGAGTCCAAATGAACTAATAGATTAATTAGGGTTTTATTTATGTTAGACTCGTTCCATAATATTTATTCATTGCCAAATTATTTATTTTTACCATATGTTTTATTTTGTGTTAAGAATGCACTTTGTCAATTTCGTTACCGAGTCTTTTTTTTCATTAAGAAAATTAATTACTATTTAGTAGTTTTTTTTTAAATAAATTGATAAAATAATATGAAAATGCAGTTATATTGTGATGTAATCTCAAAATGACAAATAAATAAATAATATATCCTTTATTCATATTGTACACTTTTTTACAATAATTTGTCTTTTAGTCTAAAGAATGTGCTGGTGTATAATTTGCCTGAACTAGGTAGAACCTGAGCCTCAATAAAAATGACTTGTTTTGATTTAAATAGATACCTATGTTCTGCGAATATCAATGCAATTGCATTCGAAGCTATAGCGATATAAAACGAAGCTTTGCGATCGACTGCGTTTTGCGATTAGTGTGTTGTGATTGTAGTTAACAATTACATGTTTTAATGAGTCGTACTGTTTTTAAAGCCTGTGCCCACAAATGCGACGACGGTTCGTGTATCCCAAACAGTCTGATTTGCAACCGCCAAGAAGACTGTCCGGACGGCTCGGACGAATACCAATGCAATTATTGCGACAAGCCAGATGACTACAGGTAACTATAAAAATATAAATAGAGTATAATTATAATATATTTTGTAACAAAATTACTAATGTATTTTCAAAGTTTATTGTCTATCTGTGTTCCATTTTCCTGCAAATGCGAAAATTTGCGAGGTTGCTACAGCGAAATTTGTGAAGCGAATTGTACAGGGACCCGCGTACTCATATATTTATCGGTGGCTGTAAACTAATGTTTTTATTTTAGATGTGACTCCGGCGAGTGCTTGCCGTATTCACTGCTGTGTAATGGCATCCCGGAGTGTCCCGACAACAGCGATGAACAGAACTGCAACCAAACAATGGTCACGGATCCGGAACGTAAGTGGTTGTCTTTTATTCAAGTCCTGAAAAAATCCTGGGGACAATTTCCGGGTCAGGCAAAATGGCATTGGATTTTTCCATTGTATGTATAAGACTACACTTATGCCTAGTTTTCCCCCTATTACATGGGAACTTTTATGCAGAGCTAGTAATGTGTTGTACTACAACTCAGTTTGCTCCCTTAGCTAATATAAGCGTGATGATAAGTTATTAACTTTAGCAAATAAATATAAATTTAAACCACAATTGTTCGGTAGTGAATAGTTAGGTACAAGCTGTCTTTACAAATGGTTCTTCTTCATCTTAAATTTAAGAACTCGTGTCTTTACAAATGGTTATGAAACTCATATTGTTTTATAATATATGTTTTTAGATCCATGCACATCTGAGCAGTTCCAGTGTATATCGGATCGCGTCTGTATCGATCTCAACTTCTTCTGCGACAACACCGTCGACTGTGTTGACGGTTCTGATGAAGCTAACTGCCGTAAGTTTCAGTAAATGCCTCTAAAATATAGGAATTACATCAAAATAGCGCACAATTAAAAAGCTTAAATTTGTATTACATAATTGGAACAAAAAATCAACGGTTAAAAAAATCAAGCTGTACTACATAATTATTATTATTTTGTATAATTTCTTAGTTATTTATTTAAAAACATTCATTTATTTTCTGAAAAAGGAGGAAAGAATAATTATACCTACCAAAAATTATGAAAATATTTTTTCACTATTAGGCTGGTGCTCATTATTTATAATAATTAAATTCATATATATGGCGAACACAGGGCACTCACACGCTTATAGAAAATAGTAACAAAAAGAAGCACTAACACACTCACTTTTCGCACCTGAATAAATTTCACAGCATACAATGTGCACCTATTCTTACTATCGCACACTCGTCTGCACTAATAGATGTACCTTGGCAACTAACAGCTACTTCTTATAGGTCTCACAACCCTTTTGAATGTCTGGCTTATCAACATTTCAGGGCGCAACTAGTTACAAAGTCTGTAGGTAATTTCTCAACAATATCCACGTGGGTACATGAAACATAGGTAAAACCTGTTCTAGCTTGAATTAGGTCAGTGTCAAGCCAATTTGTCCTTGATGGAGAGGTTTATATAATGATGGGTGTTCAGCTTGGTACATGACGAGGGCGTCGCGTTCGCCTGGAATGGTGACCTGCCACGAATCAGAGTTCACCTGCTACGACGGCCGGTGCATACCGCACTCAAGGCGCTGTGACAATATATACGACTGCTTCGATTTCTCTGACGAACAGAACTGTTACAACACGGGTATCCAACTCATTATTGTATTTCCACGTTTGAGTGTAACGACCGCTTTATCAATAAAATATCTTTCTCGTGCTGTCTAAGCAGCGATAGAAATAGTAATGTAAAACAAGAATTTGTATACTTTTCGAAATTCTGAAGGTCAGTATAAACTTCTTGTACCTAATAATTTGAACGACTACCTTACTCCTTATATGGAACCACATGGAATAAAAAGATTGCACAGATGACTGTTTGTTCAATGTTATCAAATGATAGCGACATAATTACACTCAGATGTGGACGTACTTAGTGCAGAATTTTTGGAATGCGGTGTATTAAAAAATAGTGAACCCTGATTATTTGAAGATCCTACCAGGCAACAGTTTATGCTTCATATATCTACCTGATTATGTTATTATTATTGTTTTCAAATCATAATATAGTTTAGAAAAAAAATTGTATCTTTGAAGATCGTGTCTACCTAACAGTCGAGATGCATCCGTACCGTCATCACATAGATCATAATTGCATTATGATAGATTCGTTCACAATCAGGATATGATAGAATTTTAAAATCTACATACGTATTTACAGTCAAACTGATAGTCTTCTTCTTCTTCTTGTTGTATGGTTGATGAACAACCTGGTGTCAGAGTTTAAGCCGCCCGTAGGCATCTGACATGGCTTTACACACCGTTGATAAATCTCTCGGGTGCGCCGGTTTCCTCGCGATGTTTTCCCTTACCGTTCTTAACAACTGATAACTAATTTATATTACGCACACGAATTCGAAAAGACATAGGTGCGTTCCGGGGTTTGAACTTGCGACCTTTGACTTGGCAGTCCTACGGTCATACCACTCGGCTATCAGTGCTCAGAAGAACTGATAGTTTTGAATTACAACTGGTTTTAATATGTAGTAACATAGAATACAGCAATTGGAATAGTATTTTGCTGTCTTTAAATAGGGTTCCACTTTCTCACATCTTATTTTAGAAACTTGAAATCCTGGTGACATTTAAAGGTAAAATCAAAAACGGTTTTGAATTTGTAAAGATAGAGTTAGATACCCTTAAATCGAATTAGAACCACCTCGTTTTTGAAGTCGGTTTACGAAACAAAAATGGCGATGTTAGATAATTTGTAGATTAATTTCAATCCTGATCGTGATCATATGTATCTACATATTTTTACTTTTTAGACGTGTCAGATATCACATGCACGTATTTACTTACTGCTTTTATTCCTATTTAACTTATTATATATTTTGGTTGCAATGGACTAACAGACAAATATAATTGTGTAACATGATATGGCTTATAGGTATAAAAGATGTAGTTAATCCATTACAACCCAATCTAGTTTTACCTGTAACAAATCCCTTGTAATTTGTATTTTGATACTAGTCTCCTTTGCACGTTTCTGTTACATAGTATCTCCTGATTTATTATTCTAGCGACTAACTTACAATATTTTTCTTCAGCCTGCCCCAAGGATAGCTGGCAATGTCGTAACGGCGAATGTTTACCCAGCTCGGGATACTGCGATGGTATCCAAGACTGCCAAGATGGTACCGACGAGATCGACTGCCCCGTGAGCACCACGATCATGCCGGTCACTCCTGGCCGCGTGTATCCCACCACACCGGCGTACAGGCCCGGCGGGTACCCAGGAGGTAAATAATACTTGACCTCTACTAGTAGGAATGCTTCGATGGATATAACAACAGACATTACGTAAGATTACGTATATAAATGGTGTATCCAGTACTTTTATATTAGGGGGCCTAGACAAGAGGCAAAACGCCTGACGAATGGAAATCAAATAGAATGAAATATATATGGGATTGACATCCACATAATATTATTCAATTCGTCAAACGTTTTGCCACTTGTCTAGGGCCCCAAGAGTCCTATCAACGACATTTTGCCGTCAAAAGTTCCAGCTGCCATTTGTTGAGTATTGCCTCTAAGGACTCGCATTGCCAGCAATGGAAGGAAATGTAATTTTAGTCTTCTTTCAAAATTACATTTTTGTTTATCTGATGGTATATGGACGGACAACAACAATGAACATGACTCTTTTATAAATCGAATGGTATTAAATTTATATAATTCAGACTTGGTACAATTTACAAGCTTTTGTAAATAAGATAATATGATGTACTTTTTAATGGATTCAAGCTTAATTTTGGAGTATAAATAGTATCTATCCAATGGTTTCACAAGTTCCATTAAATAGGTGGATGCAGTGAACGGCAATGGCGTTGTGAAAACGGTCCGTGCATAGACGCATTCCGGCGTTGCGACGGCCATATCGACTGTCCTTTCGACTACAGTGACGAATTCGATTGTCCCCCCAACAGTAAGGAATCGAGTAATCGATGATATGTAACCCCAGTCGATGTTAACATAGACTAAATGGACAGACCCCATTGCTGTTTTAACAGACTTAAACTTTACTAATAGTGCGCTTCGGAGTGTGGTAGCAATGCAGTGGTTTAAATAATACCCCGCCATTTATTAGCCTTAAGTTATATTATGAATTAGAGAAATTACCTTCTACTTCTTCTTCTTATCATATGGTTGATGAACAACCTGGTGTCAGAGTTTAAACCGCCTGTAGGCCACTGACATGGCTTTACACACCATTGAAAAAATTCTCACGATGTTTTCCATCACCGTTTTTAGCAACTGGTAACTAATTTATAATACGGAGACACTTACGTAAATACGAAATTATTCCTCAAATAATAAAAATCAATAATGTTTTGACCCCTTAAGATTTGGCTAAAATAAAATGATAATATGCATAGGTAGGTTTATACCGTTACACGTTGGTTTACGTGTACTTAAGTTATAACAGGCGTAAGTAGATATTTATAAGATCTTTAATGTTTCGATCTATAGGTATTATTACTTGTTATATACTACGTTCTACTAAATACTGCTTAACTCCTAAATGCGCTAACATCTAATTAATGAAATTATATAATCAAATTGTAACCTATCCTAATGACTTAGTAACATAAAAAATACAATACAATATATCAAAGTATCATCACATAGTCAACTATGTAACTGCTCAAGCTCGTAGACAGAATAACTGACTAAATATTTATGTTATGCATGAAAATAAACGTAATAATCAAATTCAATAATTCCTGAGTGTCTTACATAACTTCCTAGTGATATAGCTGGGAATAAAAGGGACTACAAGCTCCCTAGCCACATTATCTGTTCATCACAAGTTTGAAGGAAGAATAATTATGGAGAAGAACATAAGAAGCAAGTTCAGAATATAGAGCCCTTACTATGAGCGCATGGATCAGGATATTTTCCGTTGTAGAAACGAGACACCGCACTATAATTTGTAAACTAATATCTAATCTGTGCTACAATGCACGTAGCGACGTCTCGCTTCCACAACCTAAACTGTCCTACTTAAATAGTTCATAGTGAGACTCAAATCACACCGAGATGGCAGCGGCCGGCAGCAAAGCGGCGAGCAGTCTTAGTGTCATAAGACTTTAACCGTTATCCTCATTATTATAGTACCTAGTACCGCTTGACTCCCACTGCTGCGTGGAAGTCGTGAGAGTACTGGCGGTGCCGCGCGACCTTTTCAAGTTTCTCAAGCGATACTATGAATTATAGTAATGAAAATAACGTTTAAAATCATATGAAACTGAAACTGTTCGCCGCTTCGCTGCCGGCCACTGCCATCTCGGTGTGATTTGAGCCTAAGGCAGCTGCATCCACAGGCTAGAATACGACCCTTTTTAAATTGCGCCTGAGATCAACACTCTACACTAACTCGGTTTATATCTTTATTTAATTTTCAGGTCCCGCTGCTTTGAACATAAAGACGTACCCATCGGAACAAACCGTCAGACACGGTAAGTTAAACCTACTCCAAACTTTTAATAAATTTTGTTTTGCGACAGATTAGGATACACTTCAATAAGAATTAATTATAATTATAGACTCGTTTCGTGAGCTTTGTTCATAGTTACGAACAGTATAAAAAAACAGTACATTCTGCAGATAAATTTATCTTTGTTAGAATCTTATAAATTTTTTTTAATTACCTACCTAATCAAATGTAATGAATGGAAAACTATCGATTCACTAATTAGTGAATAAAACTGAGTGATATGATTGGAAGAATGGTCGAATTAAAAAACTTTTCAAGGAAGTAAGTTATTGAAAGATTAGTTTCAACGTTCCTACTTCTGAATAATTCAACAGGTAAGATGCGTCGCAGGATTATTATAGTCCAATAAGATTTTTTAACCCTACGCTATTTTATAAAAAAATAAGCAAAAATAATTGAATGCAATTTATATTTTGTGTAAAATTATTGCAACATTTTAACATTGCAAGGATAATCAGAGCAGGTGAGCAATAGAATGGCGGTGCTGGGTAGTAAATAGAATTAATTATCGTAGCCAGCTTATGGTAAACATATCTAAATGTATTTTTAGGCCAGCTGTATAAAGATGAGTTTATTTTTAAGTATGTACTTTCTGGGTTGCCAACTTCAAACAAAAGTATCGTAGAATCTAATTTCTGTCTAATTAACTGTATTTCCAAGAAACGTGAGTATTTAGGTATATAAAGGGTTAACTTGCGTAACAGATTATTGTTCATCATTATCATTATGTTAATAAAATATGCTTGGCTGTAGGCAAATAAATAATCTTTGATAATCTATATGAATTTGTAAACTAACTTTAAGAGATTTTATTTATATTATATCAAATTATTCACAGTTTTCAGTAAGTACCTACCTTTAATATGATTATTTGCAAATGTAGTTGGCAGCCCTTCCTTCCTACTTAGTCCCTAGTCTAATTACACTGACATGTTTATTGAATTAAAATGTATTGGTACAGTGTAGTCCGCGTACCTATCAGTTTATATATACCGACAGTCAGCCACATAAATATTGCGACTACCTTACCTATCGACGACCAGGCCCCGCTTCTGTCTGACGTCTGAGCTACTGAGCTTATACGCACGCATGCACTTACGTGTGTGCACATGTTGCTTTGCACAATCACGTTGTGCAGCATAACACGTGTCTTTTTTACTTAGTGACACGTTCTTAATGTATATCTGCAAATCCTTTTAGGTGTATCGTCCTACTCGTCAACTCGTCTTAACAGTAAAGAAGACAAGGATTCTTCTCTTCTTGATTCTCTCTATTCTCTTAATTGTAAAAGTTAGTCAGTGGCTTAGTTTTGGACGGGCATCTAAATTATTACTATGTTATCGCCAAATAAATAATTATGTTAGCATAAGTCTATGAATACAGTTAAGATGTTTCTTAAAATTTTAATACTGTCTGTAAAAATAATTTGTGCTTTTTATTGTAATGTTTACGGTGGAGGTAATAATGATTATTGTACTGAACCTACTCGGATATAATTATTATCTCTCAGTTAGGCAATTTGCAATGAAACCGAGTGTTAAGGACTGTTTTAATAATATTCTCTGTTGTTATTTCTTTCATGGTGGTGGAACAGTGATAGCTGGTGAGTCGGCTTGCCTGATAATTATTTTGGGCAAAATTAAAATGGGTTTTTTGTATAATATTTTAATTTAAGCTTATGGATTAAACACGGTTTGCGTAATAATATTGCATTTTTCAGGTTTCAGCTTATAGTTATTTAATTTTCGGGATTTTTATTATAAGTAAATATTTATATTATTAATATTGATATTGTGGGTTCTTTAGCGCATTAATTACATCATTATGTAATTATTTTATATAGAACATTCTGCATGTATTAATGAGTGTTCTTTTTTATTTTATTATACATTCTAGTTATTAATTTGAAAATACTTATATTTTAATGAGTGATATTTTATACCTAATCTTTAATACGGGTTTTTGTTTTTATCTAACATTTTTTATAAAATCAAGAATTATATTAACAATTGAAATCACTAAAGTACCTAATTGGGATAATATTGCAACTACTGACGAAAAAAATGGTCTGAGTGCTTTCATTCAAATCCTAGACATATTCACGATATTGTATAATTATTTTACGAACGATAAGGAACGGTCAACAAACAGAAGTAGCTTAACGACTTAGAAACCTAATTTAGAATAACTAAAGAAATACTACTATACGTAAATTTTATTTAATTTATAATATAGTCCAAACGATGCCCAATGATCAGATAAATAAAAAAAATGGAAGTTTGGTAAATTAAAAAAATGGTTAGCTTCTTTTGTTTTTGACTGTACGTGCAAAAATCATATTGATCATAACAT
Source organism: Abrostola tripartita (assembly GCA_905340225.1). Lineage (NCBI taxonomy): Eukaryota > Metazoa > Arthropoda > Insecta > Lepidoptera > Noctuidae > Abrostola > Abrostola tripartita. The sequence goes on from HG996486.1 coordinate 3,383,389, forward strand.
AATGTATAAATCATACTTAAGTTAACTATGTTTCTTTTTTTTCAATCGACGTCTGTAAAAAATAATATCTCATAGACGCTTAACTAAAATGCTAAATAGCGTCAATAGCGTTTATAGAGCCATATTGTCATCTTTATATAATTTTCTATAATTAATTCGTGGACAATGAGTGAGTTAGATATATGCTGGTAAATTTAATTTAATTTACTCCAACATGTACCTAACTGTTTGCTGTGTCTAATTAAAATAAAATTTATAGACGGTGCACACAAAATAGAGTTCAGTCATAACTCAGGCATAAAAAAGCATTGTTGTTATAAATTAATTATATTTCTTAATGTCCGAACACATGTTTGGGCACAATTTTTGGGTTTCCAATTAATCTGTAATTCAAATCGGTTCTTGTATTATTATCATCCATTAAATTTGTTTTAGCAACTATTGATTAAATTTTGATTGAACCATAAAAACCAAAATTAAATATTGATATCTAAGTATATCATTTTATTACCTAAGTTGCAGCTCTATATTTTGATGCAAGAAACCTCCAAACCCTTTTTTTAAGTATGTGTTAAATTAAAGTGATATAGGAACCTGTGTTACGTTGAACGGTGTTATACCTTGAACAATCGTACTTTTTATAAACTGGCCTGAGTACCCTTATAGGTCTGTATAATAGGTTTATACAATTTTAATATAAGTACATTAGGATTGCATGATGGGTCAACAATTATTAAATAATATGGACATTATTATTGTTCTTTCATGGAATGTTGCATACAAGGGTATATATGGGTCCAGGTTTGGTTTGTACCAGTGCAGTGTACATAAATGCAAAATGGGTGTTCATAGGTGGTGATGTGGTATTCCAATGCCGTGACGAAGGTCCTCTGCGAGCAGCAGTAAGTTGGCAGAAGGAAGGTCGCCCCATCAAAGAAGGTTCCACAGATGTTAAAGGACGTCTAGAAATGTTCAAAGTTACTGTAAGTAATGCTTATTTACGTACAATTATTCTGGATCGTTGCCACAATTGCTCGAAATTCTAAACATCTTGTTCTTGACTTCTACATGTGAAAGATTAGATTAATAATAATTGAAGTCTATTGAAATAGTAATAAAGTCGTCGTTCTAAACTATAATTGCAGAAACAAACAGATTTGAACCTTAAATGTTGAAGCAAACGCAGAATATTATTTTCCATCATTAAATTATTCGAACACATTTTTTTATTTATTGGTGGAGATTTCTTCCTCTTTACGACTTTGTGCCAACCACCCTGACTATTTCCTGGGCATGGCTATACAGTATTCTAATGAAATGCTGGATTTTTGTTTTACTAAAACTCATAAATATTTGACATTGTTTCAGGAATCTGACAGCGGTGTGTACATTTGTCAAGCCGATAGCTACTTCGGCTACCCGGGATCCCAAATCCGAGTTAGTCTGCAAGTTGAAAATGCACGTAAGTATAAAATTGGTAACAGTAGAAGCTTGGTCGACGTACTCTTGCTTGCTAAAGATCAGACTTAAACCCAATTTAAATATTTCAATGTCATAATAATATTATACTTTGATGGATATTCTACCACAAGACGTTTTCCGTAATATCATATTACGGAAAACCCCGTGATGATGATACCTAAATGCTAGGTATAATCATCATCCAGTGCGAGTATTAGCCTCTTCACTTATAAGTTCTTCAATGTTTTGGGCCTTTTGCATCTAGGTCTGATACCTGAATGACTAAATGTAATTTGCCGAAATTGCCAACGCACAGTTAGCAAAAGATGGTGATTAATACCTATTCCTTCTCAAATGAAGAATCCTAACCCCTGTAGTAAGATAGTAACATGTAGTACCTTTTATAGCTATAGTATTTTAGTATAGTTAAGATCTTTTTTTTTAAATTTTGTTGCGGTAATTTCAGCGGCAACATTCAGGCCTCCTTTCATTGCGTGCCAGCCCCATGAAGCGACCTGTGGCAATGGACAGTGTATTCCTAAGTCTGCTGTTTGCGACAACAACTACGATTGTGCCGATCGTTCCGACGAGGAGAATTGCCGTAAGTAGCCTAACAATAAATCTAGTACACATAATTATATCGACGTTTGCGTCTAATTGCTACAAAGCCGTAAAGTTACATTTCTATTCATGAGCAGTTTTTGATTTTTTTAGTTCTTCTAAAAGTTAATAAATATTTAAATCTCTTGCAGATCACGATGGCATGTGCGAGCCTAACCAGTTCAAGTGCAATAACCGTAAATGTGTGCTCAAGACTTGGATTTGTGACTCCGAAAACGATTGCGGCGACGGTTCCGACGAACTGAATTGTGGCCGCAGAGAAAAAGGCAGATGTTCACCAGTCGAATACGCTTGCCAGTCCAATGACCAGTGTATCCCTAAAAGCTTCCACTGCGATGGAGAGACCGACTGTCTAGATGGCACCGATGAAATTGGATGCAGTACGTACCTTTTCCCCTTAAAAATACCAACTAGACTACCTAGATTGTAGAATGAAATAATAAGTCAAAATTAAATTAGGTAGCCCTTTCAGCAATGACGTGAATCCAATCCCGCCTGATCAACATCTGGATGTAGTACTAATAGTATAAATCAATAATTCATAGCAAAACTATTCAATAATTAATCATATGTATTAATTTTTAGTCCCTGTACACGTCACGAGCCCACCGAAACCATCAAACGTCAAACTGAACCCGGGTGACACGCTGACGCTCAAGTGCGAGGCTGTCGGTGTCCCGGTTCCACTGATCTCCTGGCGTTTGAACTGGGGTCATGTCCCATCGAAATGCACCTGGACTAGCGACCGTGGAATCGGCATTATTACTTGTCCGAACATGCAGGTAAGTTCCACCAGATGATAACAGGAGGCTCAAAATTAGAGATTGGTTCAGTGCACTCCGATTTATGTAAAAAAACCAGGTTGTTGTTGACATGGACAATGGACATGTTTAAAATAACACTTTGATTTTCTGTTTTTAATCCTTCATCAAATCTTAATTAACGAGTAGATTATATTGAAAGTATTATAATGTAATTTTTGGCGTGTTGCAGCCGGAAGATAGCGGTGCGTACTCGTGTGAAGCTATCAACCACAAAGGCACCACCTTCGCCACTCCCGACGCTATTGTCTTCGTCAATAAGACTGATCCATGCCCCAGAGGATACTTCAACAAGTAAATGATTTATCATTAGTATTTATTTACTACAATCGGGGGAAACCTGGATTTAATAACCTGAAATTGCCAACTTGCATTCAGCTAGTGTGGTGGCCTTTGCCCTGCAGTGGGACAGATAGAGACTGACATCTGAGTGATAAAAAATTACTTAATGCTCAGAACTTGAATACATTCCATTAATATATAATATTTACTGGTCCGCAGTGGGACCGATTTCATGAGTATTTCATTATAATGAAGCCTAAATTGCAGATTGTGTGTACTCGGGTTCGAGTTCCGGGTCGGGTACATTGTTTGGGAATTTTTGGCATGGTATTTTCAGAAGCAGCAGAAAAAAAAAACAATATAATTATTTTATTACAGTGAGGCTCGTTCTGAGAACGAGTGTATCCGTTGCTTCTGCTTCGGCAAGTCAAGCCAGTGCCGAAGCGCGGATCTCTTCACCTACAATATGCCAACTCCCCTCGGAGAAGGTGGCACCAGGCTACTTGGCATCCAACAGGCGCCCACTGGAGACATCACCATCGATCCGACACCGATATCGAATGTGTATTACTACCAGCCACTGAGGAACGGTGCTACGGTATGTACACCTATAATGCTCTGAGCTCATCTGTGTAATTGGATTTCAATAAAAAAAATGCTCATTTTAATCGAAAATAGTCAGTGTTCTTGCTAGTTTGTAACAGTGACAAAACAAACCGTATACCTTACCGAGTTTCTTCATAACAGGTAACCAAGTTTGGCGACATCTCGTCGTGGACAAACTCGCATCCTTACCTGACTCTGCCCGAGTCGTATAATGGAAACCAGCTGAAGTCTTACGGCGGGCACATCAAGTACACGGTGTCGCCGCAGACCAAAGTCTACAGATTCGACGATAACATTCCAACCATCATTATCAAGGTATGTCCCGAGTACTTTCGTATTATCATCTTAAGGCTGAAATTGAAGCAGGGTTTTGAACTGGTCTAAAGAGAATCCGTACACAATAAAAGGCGGACTCTAGTGTCCATACAATAAAATATGTCCACCATAATTACTCTATTACCACAATTATGATCGTCCAACACCGAAAAAGCAGCAGCTTATTAAAATACGTAACTTATTATGTACAGGGCAAGTACGGCAACCTCTTCCACATGAACCACGTCGGTGGCTCAAACGACATAAACGTTGAAGCTCGCTTGACCCCTGAAGACTGGATGAAGAGCAGCTCTGCCGGCTTTATACCAGCTTCACGAGAAGATATTATGATGACGTAAGTACTTTTTGACAAATAATCTAATTGACGCAGAGGCTTGGTTCGATTCCCGCACGGGATAAATATTTATGTGACCCGCAAATGTTTGTTTGTAGTTATGTGATCTTTCATGTTTTGTGAAATGAACCCCCAATACAGAAGAAATTACTACTGTGTGCGGCGAGATTTAAAGGAAATTATATGAAGTGCGAATACAGTTTAAACAAAATGCGAAAATTTAGTAAATAGAAGTAGGTACATTAATACACATAGCCGTGTGGTGGGCGACTTAGGGAAAATCCAGAAGATGGGCAGCACCGTCTTCGGTAACTTAACCACCAACACTACGATCCCCAAGCCGCTTGCCAAGCGTGGGGATCATGGCAAACCCCCCCCCCCTCTAAAAGGAGGAAGCCTTTGTTCAACGGTGAACGTCTTCCGGCTGATGATGACATTAATACAATACTACTATTACAGTTTGGACGAAATCGAAATGATTCTCCTTCGTGCTGATCTTAACAACGCCGGTGTCAACATCACGGACTTTGCGATGGAATCAGCTGAACACATCAATGTCGGCCTGGGTGCTGCCAGCCTTGTAGAGGAGTGCACCTGTCCGAAGGAATACGAAGGGTTATCCTGCCAAGTAAGTTTTGAATAAAATAGAGATCCTTATGGTTTAAAGAAGCCATTCGAACCAGTATTTTTTAACTAGATAATTGCTGATTAACCAAACAGATTGTGAATCCGCTGCGGCTCAATGCTTTTAATAAAACTCCCGCTTGTGTTTTAATGAAATGGGTTACCTACATAACGATATTGTATTCTAGAAATGCGCATCTGGCTTCTCACGCAAGAAGGTCGGACCTTGGCTCGGCGACTGTGTTCCGGAAGAATGCCCACCGGGCACATACGGCAACCCATCTAGCGGCATGCCCTGCAAGCAATGCCCGTGCCCACTTACCAACCGCGACAACCAATTCGCCAGGACCTGCTCCCTTGGAAACAATGGATCTGTCATCTGTGATTGCTTACAAGGGTAAGACGAAGCTTGTCTTCTAACGAATTAAGGTCTTCATCTTCTCCCTCTATCTGCAACTTAAAGATTAATACAAATTTAAAGATTTAATAACAACAATCATCGTGTGTCGAGTCGGCATTTGCAATGCACTGAGATTGAAAATCACTCAAAAAAATTATTACTTACATATTTTTAAAATGTATCTTTACTAACAGCTACGAAGGCAAACATTGCGAGGTGTGTGCCCCAGGCTACGAAGGCAACCCACTGATTCCTGGTGACTCATGCAAGAAAAAAGTCAGTGACAACTGCAACCCGACCGGCACCAAAATGATCCGCCCTCCCGACGAGTGCGTCTGCAGGGACAACGTTCAGGGACGTTACTGTGACCAGTGCAAGAATGACTCCTTCTACCTTTCGTCGGACTTCAGGTAAAGCGGTGAACCTGAAACCAAATTAAAGATAACATAACTAAAACTTAATGTCTTTGAAGAATCTTTAAAACCATTGTTATGTTATTGTAATTATTAGTCTTGATATGTATAAAATTATATCTATATTTTATGACATTAATAAACATTCTTACAGACACGGATGTGCGCTTTGCTTCTGCTCCGGAGTCTCACAGCAATGTATGAGCAGCAACCTTCGCCGCAAGACCATCAGCGCTCAGTTCAACGTTCCTCAAATAGTGGACCAAGTGAAGGTCTACCAGAGCTCGCCGGCGGGACCAGCTAGCTCCGTGCGATACACTGCCCCCGTCGAATCTGACCTCCGACCAGAGCTGCATCGTGGAGATATCTCCTTGAATGACATCGACCACACACGGTCCACTGTGTACTACTGGAGTCTTCCTACTAGGTATTTTAATTTCATAAATATTTCGCTTCTACGAAATTTTATCGAATTCGTGCAAAAACTCCATTTTTATAATCCCTACTTCAAAAATTGTCTTAGAATAAGAATTCGTGTTTTATCAAGTGGCCAATTAGTACTTATATTTTTTTTATAAGTATTAAGTAATTAATTGTTTTAAGTTTCTTACGTATATCTGTAACATAATTTTTATTTACTTACCACTAACATTATTTTCAGCTTCTCTGGTGACAAGGTGACATCATACGGTGGATACTTGCACTACATGCTCAAGAACGTGCCAAGCTCCGACCCAAGGTTCAGGAACAATGCAGCGGATGTCCAACTGATCAGTGTAAGTCTTCTTTAGTAATATTCAGGTCATCGCTCTCTACTGGTGGACTATGTGTATTAAGATATTTGGACGGTTTGCAAAACGATTAAATGTTCTTTTTTAAACTGAATATCATTGGTAGTACTATGGATATATAAATCTATGCTATGGTTTTGGAATCGGAATATTTTATTTGCAATAAAGCATTAATTAAATTTATAGAAATTCCACATTTGAAAACCTAAATTAAATAATTCTGTATTGTTTCACAGGAAAACCGACTTACCTTCCACTACTTCGGAGACTTTGCTGCTACTCATGAGGGTATTTTGAACGCCAGTGTTCAGTTCCTGGAAAAAGGCTGGCAGAGGTTAGAAAATTAATGAAACAGTAAAAATAATAACAGAAATATCTTACTGCTAAACAAAAACTTAGACTAGTTGGACATCAAAAACATCATGATTGAGTTGAATTAAATATTCCCGTACTCTGATAATACTAGTCGCTATTAATAATGGCGCAAAGTTAGGCAAACGTTTATGTATTACGTTATACTTGAACCGATTATAACAAAGGTTTTTTGTTCACAGACAAGACGGCAAAGAGGTATCCAGGGAGCATTTCCTGTTAGCTCTCGCTGATGTTAAGACCATCTTGATCAAGGCTACTTATTCTCCGAACACTCAACTGGCTTCACCGGTCAGCGCCAGCATTGAGGTGGCTGAACCTGATGCCTACGGACCGACCGCCTTCCACGTCGAACAGTGTGTGTGCCCCCCTGGTTACATTGGTACCTCCTGCGAAGACTGTGCGCCTGGTTTCACGAGGTAAGTTTTTATTTATTATTACTTGTTTACTTGTAACTGAACAATTATATTAACATCAACGATCTTAACCCTCTCTTTCCTTTATTTTAAGGAGTTCTAGCGGTCTCTACTTGGAGCACTGTGAACCTTGTGAATGTAATGGAAAATCTTCTATGTGCAACCCTGAAAACGGAATTTGTTACGTAAGTTGATTTTAGTTCATCGAGTTAACTTGTTACCATAGAAATAATCGTTACGATAGTAAGTTAAAACACAGAACCTCATGGTAGGCACACCGCTGTTTCATGGTTAACAGAATTGTTCCTTAGATTTTCTTCACACTTAAAATTTTAATGTTAGGTTTTTCAATTTATTATCTTGATAACGTTTTACTTATTTATTGTATTCCATTGTGCAGGACTGTGCCGAGAACACCGATGGTGATCAATGCGAGTCGTGTAAGCTTGGCTTTGAACGCGACGTCTACGGTAACTGCATCGAGTACAGACCAAGCACTGTCCATCCATGCCGGTAAGTCATCCGGTAATGAGTATCTCAGAACAAAGAAGGATGGCAATAGAAAAGGGAGTGCTGTACCCAGCTGTGGGTGATCATCACATCATTTTCCACAGCCTTCAATATCCCACTGCTGGGCTCTCCTAAACTATTCCATCCGCTGCGGTCATGTGCCAATGTCAACTTAGCTGTGGATGATATGGGACTGATAATCATGACGATATACCCATCTATTAAAACCTATATAAAATATAACTACGTCATACGATACGTATATATTTAAAGTATAGTAACTACGTAATGACATATAATATTTAAATTCATTATGACTTGAAAGTTTAACCCAATGTTGTTTTTCAGTTGTGATCCACGCGGTACTTCGACGCCTTGTGACGAAACTGGTGAATGCTACTGCAAACAGAACGTGGAGGGAGAAACTTGCGATCGCTGCCGCCCAGGAACCTTCGGACTCGATGCCGGCAACCCTGACGGATGTATCGCGTGCTATTGTTCTAGAGTTACCACCGAATGTCACGAGGTAATTATTTTTTATTCCCACAAAAATTATCTTCGATATGAAGGTTGTATTTTATTGACAAACCATGCTCTGGCACGAAATATCTACTCAAGTTACATCTAGGGTTCACAAAAAGTTTGGTCCCGTGCGGAAAGTTAATCGCCGAGCATTTAACTTCCGCACCAATTGGTTCAACCTATTCAAACTAGTAGTAGTGACAGTGAGAGGAAACTCATGACTTTTGCGGAACAATAATTATACAGTAAATATATAATACACGGTAGAAGAACAATTTACTAGGATATCCTACTGCATTTTTTTTTAGATCATTACCTACTTATGAAACACAATCACATTTAGATTATAATAACGTACTTTGTATACTACGGGTTACCTACATTTTAAACGTTTTAATCATGTCCAGGGCAACCATTACACTAGAGTGCCAATAGCCGCTCCAGTCTTAGGCGAGGACTACGGTGGGTTCTCCATCACCGACCTGAAGGCGGAAAGAGTGATCAACGACAACTTCGTGCCGATGTTCCAGCAGAGCGAGCTTATGTTCACCTTCACGTTCAGGCCCGATGTACAGCTGTACTGGTCCGTGCCTATTTTCCCTGGTCAGTATTTCAACTATTTTGCGCAATTTATTGTATCTGAAAACAAGTTGTCTTGAATGGGTAAACAGTCGGGTTATTTTGGACAGACACTCCTACTATAGATTTAGAACGACACAATGTTAGCAGTACATAACCAGAGAAGATGATCTATCCGTCGCCATTAAAGGAACTTACAGGTCCCGCGCCCAATTGTTCTCACGTGTTTGCTCACTTATTTGTGCTCTATCATAATTTTTGCGTATTTGGCTAGTCTCTGCAGAGAAAGGATGCTGCGACCAGTATTTAGCTGGGGGACATCCATGTCAAAAGTTATTAAACCTTAAACAATGAATCAGGAAGAAATAAAAAGTTTTAATGCCGTTATTGTATTCGCAGGTAACCGAGTCTTGTCATACGGCGGAACTATCTCACTCAGGCAGAAGTTTAACTCTGACGTCTACACGACGTCCGACAGAGGCACTGACGTAGTCCTGGACGGTGGAGACATCGCTATATATTGGACCAATCCCAACCAGTTCCCATCTGGCGTTCCTTATGTAAGTTTAGTGTATAACTAGCATCATTATAACTTGAATCATAAATATGTGTTATAACAAATGTCCAGGTTTTCTGACAGCCTGAGATAAAAAAATCTTTAATAAAAACCATGTTAAATTTACGTCATTGTGTGTTACTTAGAGCTACCAAGTGCCTCTCAATGAGAACGGCTGGTACATCCTGAACACCGCGACGCAAGCTACTCGAAGCGACTTCATGAGTGTGCTGAGAAATCTGAAGAGAGTACTCATTAGGGCCACGGTAGCACCCAACATTTACGACACCTCCATTGCCGACGTTGCTATGGACACTGCTACTCAGAACTATAACTCTGTTCTGCCAACTGCGAGGGGCATTGAGGTAAGACTTAGAAGAAGGGTCATACATCACACCCTTTTTTTAATCTTTATTTTATTAGCACCCTCATTGGCCACACAATCTTCACCTCTTTGTACGCTTAATAGCTAATTTAACTGATTAGAATCCTGGCCTTCTCAGATTGAGGTAGAGCCAAAATGCTATTTTAATATTAATATTTAAAGCTATTATATAATTATATCTAATTCATAAAAATTAATCCCACAGTGCGTCAACTGTGCACTCTCGACCACGTTCCGGACACACTCCACCATGACATGATAATACGTCTCCGACGGTATTACACTTATAATTTGGAGAAATAGATTTACCTAATAGAAAAGCAAATTTATTAAGTGGAATGTGTCCAGATCGAACTCTAAAATGCAGTTGTTAACATTTTTCTGTTTGCTGTGAAATTCACATAAATCTTTTTCTTATTATTTTTCTTCTTCGATCACACTCTCGGACCTGTCCCAGTCAGCTTCTCTTTAGACCTGCTGAGTGCTGACTTGGCTTTTGGCCAATCTGAGTTCCCCTATGTATATTATGTTCCATAGGTTCATGCTAAAACCATGGGAGAAGAAAAAATAATGACCATGTACCTCATTTCTATAGATTCTTGCTAAACTTCTCTAATTCATTTTATACCTCTAATATTTTAGTCAAGCAAACTAGTATGAAAAGTACGAAACACAGGTTCTGTTTCGTACATTGCATATTAGTTTTTAGTACCTAAGGGATGAAGAGAGGGAAAAAAAGAGTTAAATTATTTGGTTATTAAGTTAATATTTTATTAAAAACGCAATATTTTTCAGATCTGCATGTGCCCACCCGGTTACACGGGAAGTAGTTGTGAGACCTGCACGACCGGCTATTATAAAGACCAGACGGGCTCCTGCCGTCAGTGCCCATGCTCGGGCCACGAATGTCATCTGGACAGCCGCGGACAAGTCGTTTGCAATTGTCGACCACCATTCACTGGATACGACTGCTCTACAATCGGTAAGTTTTTACTATGTTTTCAGTCACCAATCAAGACCTTTGTCAAATAAGTTAAGGGTCAGTATCGATGACTCTGCTCGCAGAATTGAAATCTGCGATCTACACGTATAGTATATCTACACATGTAAATAAAACGAGTAGACACTCGTAAAAGATTTATTTGCAGTCGACCTTCAGTCCTCTAAATAAATTACTTTAAATATGACCTTACTTACCGTCCCTCTCTGCATTTAATTAAGTCTATTATCTAAATTGTGTAAATGTTAAACTTAATAAACGGCCTATAGGATTAGTAATGGAACTTCATCCAACTATCCACGAAGCTGGCGACAATATATTCTTGCGAAGGGTCACGTTCACATGCAAATATCGGGCGCCGGAGCCGCTTACAATAAAGTTCTATCACGACGGACGAGAACAAATACCACCGAAGTATTATAACGACTCGAGACTACACAAAGACGGATGGCACGGAAAACATGTCTGGCACACGACTTGGGACACTAGACATCTAGGAGAGATTTACGAATGCCATACGATTACCGAAAAGGGATTCACCCTCGGTGTACTGACAACCAGTTTACCAGAGCCAGGTAGTCGATGACAACCGAAGTACTTCGGGCGTCTTGTCCTTGTGCATCATAGTCATGCTTCAAATGTTAGGTTATGGGTTTCATTCTTTACACGTGACTGCAAGTTTTGTCACTCACGGCATTCACAATAACAAAATGTTTTTGTCATTCATCGATTTAATCCATCCATAACGATTAAAGTGTTTTATAATTTTACCGTTATAACTTTAATTTGTATGTTGTGAACGTCCCAGTTGCGTCCGTTATCGCTCATATTGTTCAATCATGAATGTGACGTATATTTGTCTCTTACTAAAATGACCCCAGCAACTTACTACAACACTGAAACAGTATAATAATACTATAAAATCAATAATAAATTAAAAGTTATAATTATCAAAGCACTATGTTCTTCTGTCTATATATTACATATTTTCAAGCACTTTTCGATACCAGTTGTTAACATTAATGTCATAAATATAGGAGGAGATAATCAAGTCACTATGCCACCACCCCGGCCGCCGCCTCCAGAACCCACAGTTGTCGTCAGGATTACAAGTCCCACCATTAAGATTCAGGAAGTCGGCAGCAGTGTCAACTTTACCTGCCAAGCTCTGAGCCGTAACTCCAGGAGACGTTTGCCGGTCAGATGGTCAAAGAGCGACGGCAACTTACCACTCGACAGAACTCAAGTCAATCAGGAATTCGGCCAGCTTTTGATTACAAACCTTCAGGTGTCTGACAGCGGAAAATACATCTGTGAGACCAGCGATGGAATGAACACTGCGCAAGCTATTGCCACTCTCAAAGTGCCAGGTAAGATTGAAATCTATCATCTAAATTCGCAACTACGGATTGGCTCTTGTAGAAATTTTACTTACGTTAATTCGTAACTCTATCTAAAACTAAAACTTCTAAGATATAAACATTATCTTCACTAAGTAAATCAGCACAGCACAATAGAACATGTGGTAGAGATAATGTTTGCCGTTGTCCGAGAGCTACTTAAACAATAAGCGTACCTACCTTTAATATCTATAAAATTTATTTCATGCTACATTTTTGGAATAGTTGTGCCGGATAAGATTTTCTATGCGCGAGGTATGTGTTGAGATATCTGACATAACTTGCTTTTATATTTTACTTTAGTAGGATTTATAGTAATAGTAATGACCTTGGTATAATTTTGAAAATCAGCCCTAAAATTATCGTTAATTACAGGAAACGAAATGACTCTGCCGACTGTGGAAATATCCCCGTCAGTAAAGGAATACTACGAAGGAGACAGGATTGAATTGGAGTGCCGTGTAAAAGGCAACCCGACACCTACCATTAGGTGGCAGAGGGCGTCTAGCAGGCCCCTACCAATGGGAGCAGAAAACATCGATACTCGGTTCATCATTGAAAGCGCTCGTCTAGAAGACGCGGGAGAATACAGGTAAGCAGTAATTCTATCCCGATACTTTAATGTAATAGGTACACTGCTTTAAACTGCGCACACATTGATTGGTTCTTTTGTTTTATTATTACGCAGACAACCTATATGTCTTTTAAAGAAACCGTAAGTAAATAAGAATCTCACATTATCCTTAAAGGCAACAATGAAACTAGTATTTAAAAAGCAATAATCATGCATTTGTTTTCGAATAGATGTATTGCGTCCAACACGGTGGGGTCTGACGACCGGACCGCGGTGATCTCTATTCGACCACGACCTTCGTGGCAGCCACGCGACAGGCTTACCGTGTCCATTGCTTCGCCGACGGTGGAGGAGGGGCAGAGCATCAGGGTCGCTTGTACGGGAACCAAGAACATTCCAGCTGGATCCATTGATTGGGTCAGGTAAGGATCATCACCAATAAAATCGACGATTGTATGTGTAAAACAAGAAATAAAGTTGAATGTTCTTTACAGACAAGACAATGCTATCTTCCTACCGAACGTGCGCTCCGAAAATGGCGTTTTATACATTGACTACGCTCAATTGGACAACCAAGGAATCTATATCTGTCAGGCACCATTATCTGATGTGGCACCAGTGCCCATATTAATGACTGTCATCGCTCAGAATCCAGCACCAGAAGAGTTTAACATCACGGTGTCTGTTGACCGCCTAAAGATTCCGACTGGTGGCAGTGGAACAGTAGACTGCAACCCCATTGGAAACCCGGCTCCATTAATCAAATGGACCAAGGTATAAAATAGTCATTTATATAATTCGTTTTTTATAACAATGGATTAATTTGCAAAATAGGTATTCCAAGAAACAAATTGAAAAATAACGAAAATAAATTACACTATAATTTGTCCCCTAGCACGGCGGTACCTTTGGCCCCGACTCAAGCCAACGCGGTAACACTCTCATCATCAACAATGCTCAAGAAAATGATCAAGGATACTATCTTTGCGAAGGCTCCGTAGACAACAATCCAATTGCCAACATCTATGTCTTCATTGAAATAGAGAGTAAGTAAAAGGCTTAATTATGATAAGTAGCCGTGTGGTATCCGGCCTAGAATTGACCACCCCCTTTTCTCCCGTGGGTGTCGTAAGAGGCGATTAAGGGAAAATTTATAAGATGGGCAGCAGCGTCTTCTGTAACTTCACCACCAATACTGCGATTGCAATACTCCTCAAGCCGCTTGCCAAGCGTGAGGATTATGGCAACTCCTATGTTCTATTCTCTTCCTATGGAAGGCTTATGTTCAACAGTGGACGTCTTTTGGTTGATGATGATGATAAATAGGTATTTAGTTAGGTATCAGTACCTAATTAATGAACTCTTACAAAATAATATATCTGGAAAATCATATAAAATGATTCTGACCAATGGCCCTGCTTTTTAGGACGTGAGCCACCACGGGTAGATATTTGGCCACAGGGTGAGCAAGCAGTGCCCCTTGGAGGTCAGTACGAACTGATGTGCCGAGTTCTCGGCGGTATACCAGAGCCCGACGTGACATGGAACAGGAACGGAGGCAGGCCTCTCTCGTCATTCACGGAGTTACAAGCTCAAAACGTGCTCAAGTAAGTACCGGATCAAGTCTAAGAATTGTGATAAAATTTCCACGACTTCTATTCTTAAATAGGTTAGCAAAGTAGCTCTGACATTAAAATAGTCATTTGATGTATGAACCTAAGTCGAAAAACAAGCCCGCCTTTGGACCTTACCTTTGGACACGTGAAGAGTCGACCACCCGTTTAGATAGGTCTCGTGAATCGAGAGTTTCGACCCAAACGGCTCAAAAATATAATTATCGATTAGGTTAGATATTATATTTCCGCCGCTTGAGTCTCATGTATATTATTTATTATTCAAGGTTTAACAAGATTGAAGTGAACGATGAGGGTGAATACACTTGCACGGCTCGCAACGACGCCGGCTCGGTCAGCGCCAGCGCAGTTATCAAAGTTAGATCCCCGCCGGTAATCACCATCACACCCAACACCTACGTCCAGGTCTCCAACGGCGACCCAATCAATGTGGAGTGCAGGGCTAACGGATACCCCGAACCAATGGTTTCTATTCAAAGTAAGTTAATTATCAATTTGTATGAACGCTGATAAATAAAAAGGAGAAGAAATCAAATAATATATACTGTACTTATACGAGAACGAGATTAATTGTTTAGTAGCTTCTGATTGACTTAGTACAAGACTATGAGCTACAAAAAGAACGAAAGAAAATTAGATAATTTAATTGTTATATGACTAATATTTGTTAATTGTTGTTATTTAAGTACAATAAGTATAATTTATTAGGCTTTTTTTAATGATTTGCGTCGAGTTGCAGTGTCGTGTCCCTACCCTGCTATATGGCACTAATATGTTATAATCTATCAACAGATATGTGACGTTGTTTTTATTTTTGTGTAGTGGTTGACTTCCGTGAGGTCGTTCCCGCGTCACCCGGCTTCGCAGCTTTACGCATCCAATCGGCCAGCTCTCGCGACGACGGCTACTACACCTGCACAGCTTCCTCCGTCGCTGGTACTATCAAGGAGCAGTTCGCTGTCATAGTGGACAGAGGAGACGGTGGTGATGACGGTGGTTTCCCTGATGAGGGTAAGATTTTTTTATGATCATCGGCCCACTTTACGAATGTACAGGGGACATTCGTGAAGTGGGTTTAAGGGATTTAAGGGTGTGTTTCACAAATATAAAATATCACATACACACCATACCATACATACCACATAAACATCCAGACAAAAAGCCATAAAGCCGCAGACCGGGCTTTGTGGCGTACATCGGGAGAGGCCTATGTCCGGCAGAGGTGCAACGGGCTGATGATGATAAAGGTGATGAAACATCCAGACTCGGGTCTAACATCTGCAGATCACACAAATTTGTGAACCTTGTGGGAATTAAAGCCGCAAACCTTAGCGCAGCAGTCCAATCGTTTATCCACTGCGCAAATCGGATCGTGAATTTTTTTTAAATTAATTAAATATGAATTCATTATTGGGGCTGATCCTTTAACCGGGCACAAATCTTAACACACAAACATTTAAATATAACAACAGAACTTATCTACTATGAGTTACAAAAGTGAATAACGTGAAGTTTTAAAAAACGCAGGTCATCTGACAGTATTAATTGCTATTATTTGTGTAGAGAAAACTGTCAGAGAACGTCCTGTTATCTGCTAATCATAGATTTCAGTTTATCTTTCTTTCAATTTTTTGAAATCTTTAATTTTACATTTGTAGGAAGCGGCGACGAATCAATTGATCCGGGATTGAACCCTGGTGGATCTTACGACACTCCAAGCAATTTGTATGTTATTGAGGGACAACCTAAAACCACTATCGAGTAAGTAAAAATGTATACCTCCAAACGTCAGTTTTATATAACTGGTTGTTTACACAAATTAGGCTTTAGTTTAGCTCTTAAACATTTGAATGCCAAAGCGTAAACGCATCAGCGCCCTTCCGCGCCTAAATCAAATAAATAATGTTTTCTTGTCGGCTTTAGCCGACGGTGGCGTGTTGGGCACTTTTTAATTTGTCGGCTATATCCGACCGTGGCGTTCAAAAGGCGAAAACAAACTACTTAAGAATTAATCAGGCAAATAGGCAAATATGGATTTACCCCCTTTAAATGTATGTACAATGTTGAAACATTGAGAAAATTACACCTGTCACTGTTTTTTGCATCTTCGTTGCGCATTGCGTCGTTTATAAGTAAAAGGGAGGATCTTATATTGTACTAGTTAATAATTAATCTTTCCTTTGCATGCTATAATGTTATATTATTGCAGATGTCGTCATTCAGGCAACGGCGTCGTAAGGTGGGACCGCGCTGACAGGCAACCATTACAACGCAATGTTATCCAAGACAACACTCGACTCATTATTTTGAACGTAAGAAAACTTTAATCTTAAACCATTAAGGTATATAATCCCTTGAAAATATACAATATAATATACCGAAGCCCAGTGCCTTAATCCTTATGCATTTGAAATTAGGATATCAACACATTTCAGGCATAGTCTCACAAAGAGAATTCCTAAAGGGACAGTCAGACAGTATTAATGCCTTATTCTGCATTCAAATGCTTACACATTACCACATGCATAAGTCATGCAATTATGTTTTTGACAGTGATAGAGTCAGTAACATTGAATAGCAACTGTGTTTACATAACGTATGAATTCGTGTGTAAGATTTATATATATTTACAAACAAATTCATACTTTTTTTTTCTATTATTCAACTTAAACTTTGGCGGTAGCCGATACTAGTACTTGATTATTAAATGAAAAGCGTATTATGTCCAGGTTTCGAAGAGCGACTCAGGGCAGTACGTGTGTAACATCTACAACTACTTCGGCGAAATCAAAGAAATGGTATACACAAGCCTGGTAGTGATCACGGCGCCTAAGATCACGTTGCGTCCTCCCACACAAACCGTGCATCCTGGACAGTCGCCCACAGTTGAATGCATCGTCGAAGGAGATGATATTATTGACGTTACCTGGAGGCCTATCAACAAGGTGCCTTCAAAGTAAGCAAGAATTGTGTATAATATACTTTAAATAAAAGTATTATAGAAAGGATAGCCAGAAAATATACCTAAATTTGTGAATTGTCAGACGAAAATTAAGTTCTTGATTTCGATTTTGCCAACATAGGCTACGCAAGCACTAACAGGCAAACGACGATATTCATCGTATTTACATCATTCATATTTCGAAAGTAAAGATTAGGTAGACACGAGATATTTTAGTTAAACGAAAACTAAGAAAGCCATGTTTGTGTTGCAGCCGTGTGGACTATCGTTCCTCTGCGCTTATATTCCACCAAATCGAAGTTGAAGACGCTGGCAAATACGAATGTATTGCCAGAAGCCAATACGCTAATGCCAGTGCCATCGCCGAAGTCGTCGTCAGTGGTATGCAAAATAATGTTATATTGGTTGGCATGGAAACCAACAGCACAAAACTGTACGGTAGAAGTGGTGTCGAGATTGATAGATATAAAATGCCGAGAAGCAAGTAAAATTAATGAGCCAGTAAAGAATGTTTAACTATTACATCTTAATCATACTGTAAACCCCACTTAATCCCTTTTGATAGAATTACAGTGTTTTTTAGTCATTAATCGTTATTACGGTCTTCTGGCAGTTCCACTTGCCACATTGACTTGAAAAATAAACATCATCATTATACCGTCAAACACTGTGGTACTATTCTCATAAAATTTCGGTAATATTCTATGAATTTCGAAGGCCGCTATTGGATTCACAACACTAAATGTACATACAGGTCGCACACTTTGTTAAGGCACCTGTTCTATTTATTTGCCGTTCAGTTGAGCTGTGTGAATGCTAGTCACCGACATTAGACATAATGAAAACACCATTGATTTAATGCTTAAAACGTAATGAGGTTATTGATTGCGTGTGGGTTATTAAAAAGAAGTGGAGAATTCATTAATAATATTTGTTTTGCAAATAGTAAAATCGTATCTTTTTTTTACCATTATACATGCAGTTGGTAATGCTTGAGGGTTCAGTTGAATGCATGATAATAACCATTCATAGAAGATACGGATCATTCGGCGTCGGTGTCGCACGATAACACGCAGCACGCGCACGTGGGCGCGGCTGTGCAACTAAGCTGCAACGTGTCGCAACCGAACGTGCACATCGTGTGGACCAAGGACGGCCGCTCACTGCCGCGCTCCGTCAAACAGAAGAACGACGGATCACTCTACATCAGACATGCGAAAAAAATCGACTCCGGAAAATACGTCTGCAGCATCCGCGACCATTATGGAAGACCCCTTACTAGCAATTACATCAATCTCTACATTCAGGGTCAGTGATTTCGCCACAAAGTCCATTAGTCAGCTTTACTTCCAGTGGTGGCGCTGCAAAATCCCTTTCTGCTTAGCCCAGCCGTTTAAGATAACCAGGCATGCTTTTAGCCATTCAATATATTATACTTCTTATCCATATTTTTCTAACTCTATAAATACTTTCTGTTGTAATTGATCATAGAATTTTATTGTTACCTACTTTTGTTGTAATAAAACTGTGGTTTTTCGCTCGCAAAGGTTATGAATGCTTGGAAACGGAGTTCCGTTGTAATGACAACAGTGGTTGTATAGACGAACACTTACTGTGCGACGGACGCAGACACTGTCAAGACAATAGCGATGAGTACGACTGCCTGTGGCGAGACAAACGTTACTCAGACTCAGTATGGAACAAATACCTCACACACGATGGTAAATCTGGTGCGGGTGTGTTCGGCAGGTGTCTGTGTGGTCGGCGCGGGTGTTGTGCTATATCGTTATTAAGTGGCCTACTTTGTACTGCTATGGGATTGATTTTGTTTACCCCTGATTTGAAATTTCACTCATTTGTACTCCCCTATAATAAGTAGTACCTATTAGGAATTATGTGGTATCTCAACTTTTTATTTTGGCTGGCAGTCAAACGTCGTTTCTTACTGAATACGAAACTTTTGATTGGCTAGAGTAACTAACATGGTTGCCGTTCGCTTATTTGCATCTAACGAAATTGTTCTTTGACAATGTATACGCTTTTGTAAAGTGACGTGTGGTTTGTAGATATTGAAGCCGGTATGTTTGCATGTTATAAAAATATTGTTACCTTCGTATTTTTTTTCAAAACCTATGAAAATATCCAAGTATATTTGTAAGTATATATGGAATCCTGGGTTTGGGTGCTTAAAAGAGGTGTATTGAAGTTTCAGTGAAGTATACCTTCAATTGTAGAAGATCGGAGGTTTTAATGGATTTGAATATTGTAGATCCGCGCGAACCGAACCCAGAGTCGCAGCGATTGGTAGTTATCGACCAGCCGCGGAAGCAATTCAGAGTCGGTAACAATGTTGGCGTGCGCTGCAAGGCACTGTCCAATGACATAAAGCTGCAGTGGCTGAGGCTCGGCACTAACGAATACGTACCTTCTGTTGTAAGTATCGACACCTTATTTGGAATGGGCAAAACCCACTTTATTTATACAGTAAAACATTTGAAATGACAGACAAGCATAACACATAACCCGATCAGGTCCAATTTTTATTATCTTTAAAGATGTTTGATAGTCGAATAAAATCAGGCACAAATAAAATCACATCGGGTAATTAACAAATGGTATGTTTCCAGATATACGGCGATGGCATCATGTTGACCCTTCAAGGTGTCGCATACGCTGACGCTGGCGTATACCGCTGCATTGGAAACGATCCTCGCGGACGCACATTTTACGACGACTTCAATCTTGAGGTTCAAGCAGGTAAATGTCACGGTTTCAAGAGTTCACAAGAGACTAATTTTTCTTTTAACTTTGCCGTCGAGATTGTCGAGTGAAGGTGATATCATCTGGAGACGTCTTAATAACAAAATATTCTTTGTCAAGGTTCAGGTGATTCTTCGTACCCGGACAACAGAGATGTGAAAGTCTCCGAATACACCGCACGTCTGCGAGACTCCGTCGACCTGCCTTGCACTCATGACCTGGAATATCCTGTTGCTATTGAATGGAGAAGGGAGTTTTCACCGCTGCCAGCTGAAATAAGCTCTGATCAGGTAAACTTAAGCCTGTTTCGAATATATTGTTATCGAAATACTTATTAGGCTTAGTTACAAAATAAGGATCTGAATTGGTTCTATATTGGACTAAATATTTGCATAGATTTTATTACTGGAAACCAAATGATATTCTGAAGTCAAAACCATCTAGTCAAATCGATCAATATGTAGCAATCAAGCAGTAAGTGCCAATAATCAAACTTCTCACCAAACTCTTTGTCTTTACAGCCAAACCTCCACTTGGAGTCAGTGACTGAAGCAGACGCCGGTACCTATGTGTGCCGCGTCAGCAACAGCCGCGCCACAGTCGAAGCCAGAGCGATCCTCACCGTAACTGGAGTGGTTCCGAGATTTGATGGAAACAGTTTCCTCTCACTACCGACCTTGAGAGATGCCTACAAGCAATTCGAAATCGAAATATCGTTTAAGCCAAACGGTGAGGATTAATTTTAATTTTATTATAATTACTTTTGTAAGAGTTGTTATACAAAAATATCTACTTTGACATTAATAATGAAAAATTTAAGGTACCTAAGCACTTGTGCTCGTTTAACATTTCTTTTCATTCTCTTTATTTCATTTCTTGGATGTGAATAAATTTATCAGGTAAAGGCTATATTGATAAATGTTTTCCTTTTAGACGAAAACGGCCTGATCTTGTACAACAGCGAGAACCAGGGTCGCGAAGGCGACTACATTGCTCTTCAGATAAATGATGGAATACCTGAATTCATAATGGACACCGGCACTGAGCCGCTCATTGTAAGGGGCGACCGACCTCTGCAGCTTAACACTTGGCACACAATCAGACTGAGCAGGACTAAGTCTAAGGGTATGTTTTTAATTCATATTTATTATTCTCTTTTGATTTAACCAGGAGAAATATAGGAGGTATTATGACTCGTAATTCAAAATCCGTTTTGCAAATTATTTCCCAAAATCACAATATTTACCATTTTTATAAGCATGCCTAATTCGGAACCTTTCATTATCATTTTATTCCACCAAAACTTTCACCTGCACATTATTGTCTAACTGTTATCTCTAAAAGCATTTTCTAACAGATTATTATCAAGAAGTTATATTTAGTACAAATGAAGCTATAATAAAATATTTTTGATAACAGTGACAATGGACGTTGACAACACTGGGCCGTTCATCGCCGAGTCCCCGCAACAGTGGGAACTCCTTGAACTGAGGCAACCTCTTTACATTGGAGGAGTGCCTGACTACGACCAACTACCTTCTGACTTGGCTGGAGCTTCTGGGTAAGTGCCATTTAATTTGTTGATCAGATTTCATCCGCGACTTTACCAGCGTGGATTATTTTAAGAGAGGTGGTGACACATAGTCTGAAATATCGAATATTCCGATAGTCTCCCAAGTTTAGCTGTCCTTATTTATATATTTTTGTTAGTGAACTTTTTTGACTCTCATATCGTGGCAAGAAAATAGAGTGAAAACAATACATGACCGGGCAACAACCTAAGTGAAATGAATAAATATAACATGACTAGTTAGTGACAGTGTACTAATTAATAAACTGAGTATCATAAAAATTTTACCAACTTTATCGACGTCGTCTTCAACATTTTTTTTTTTACAGATTTATCGGCTGCGCCAGCATGTTAATTCTGGGCAGGGAAGAGAAGAACATCATGATGGACAGTCTTGAACGCTACAGAGTAAGCGAGTGTAACTCTTGCGCACCCAACCTGTGCCTCAACAACGGAGTATGCCAGGTAAAATAAATCTGTCTGAATAGGACTTAATTCCAGGATCAGTTCTTGGCAAAAAAAATCACAGTTCAAGGATTAGCCTATATCTGACTGTATGGTTTAAGTTATATATGTATATCAAACAGACAAAGTTAGTTTCCTTCGTTTTAATAATACATTTAAAGTATAAAGCCGTTACGACTGAGCCGAGACTGAAAATCAAAACTTTATGCTTCATCGTCACACGGGCAAATAGATCATGCCGAGCAGTGTCAAATCGCAGTAGGGCTGACTTTAGAAACTACAACTATGTAGATACTGTCGCTACATAATGCTAATAACACCAAACATGTGCTAAGTGTCCTACTGGACCTTTTGTCGCACAGATAAAGAAAGAGTATTAATAAGTATTGCTTCGTCTGATAACAGGAAGCCCGTAACGAGCGCGGTTACATGTGCATTTGCGCGCCGGGCTACGCCGGGTTGAACTGCGACCGTACGGGAGAAGCGTGCCGGCCCGGCGTTTGCGGGCCCGGCAAGTGCTCCGACACCGTCGACGGCTACAAGTGTGCCTGCCCTGTCACACACACCGGCGCAAAGTGAGTATACTCACCAGGGGCCCTAAACAAGTGGCAAAACGCTTGACGAATAGAAATCGAATAGAATAAACAGCAGCAATAACATGAGATTAAGAAATGTAATATTCATCATTTTATTAGTCAGGATTATTGCTAACTGACTCCATTATCAGTCCCCCGCCACTAAGCCCAAACTCGAGGAGTTTACTAGTGGCCACCGAATATTGTCACTAGCCACCCCTTGACTCCATTATCAAGTCAACTCCGTGATACTAAATCATTGTATTATCATCCAAATATACGCACCATCAAGGCTTAATTTCGTTACGAGAATTAAAATGAGGTTACAAATTATTGACTTCCAAGGTTTTCATAGTTACTTACAAATGAACCTTGTAATAAAAAATTGTTAAAACAATGGTTTACGATTTGTTGTTAAGAGCATTATTGACAAGCCATATCTCCACAGCTGCGAAGTTAGGCAATCGATCGAGTACCCCGCCTTCACTGGGAGGGCTTACTTGGCCATCAAGCCTCCTGCTCCGTCGCGGACACTCAGAATGTCCATGAAGATCAAGGCAGCGTCCCCAGTGACCGACGGCATCATCATGTACTGTGCGGAGTCACCCCGAGGTTACGGAGGATTCACCTCTCTGGCCGTCCACGACGCAAGACTCGAGTTCCGTTACGATCTTGGAGGAGGTACGTTCAGAGTTTAGGAGAGATCATATATATTGTTATAGCGGAACACAATACTGTGGGAATAGAACGTGGCACCTTTCTGGAGATAGTTGTAGTGAAATGTCGCTTACAGGATTTAACTTACGTACTACTTACTGATAATGCCACTTAATGGACTTAGGGCCTGTTTTACAATTTATAAGCAATGTGTTGAATAGTTACTTCTTGATTAACGCTAATCGGCAAGTAAAAGTTACGAGTACCGTCTATCGTATCTTAGTTACAGGCCAGTTTATCCCCTGATTAGCATTACTCAGATGATTCAGGTGACTTTAAGTGGCGTTAGTCTACTTGACACTTTACTTGTAGATGGTAAACAGCCTTTAAAATAAACAAGGAGAGGATAGGTGTGAGGTAGAACACGTTGCTCGTTGCTCCACAACCAGCTTGTTCGCCGAATACTATTTCGAGTATTTGTTAATTTTTTTTAAGAAACCGATTCGTATTTGTTAAAACATTTTCATTTTTATGGCGACAACAAAATACAAACACGCCTTTGATGCCTGAAGGAGTAGGTGTTTTCCTTTATCAGGAGTCGTTTTGTATACATAATTCCCGTGTAATGATGTCTTAACGCCTTTCTCGGTAAGTCACATTTGCCGTAGGTACATATCGCCTAAACCAGGTTCGAGCCCCACGTTTACTGAATAGCTTTAGTAAGCGCATAGAAAAGAAATATACAATAAAGTACCTTTCAACTTACGTCTCATTAAAAATATATCTTGCCAGGTGAAATCACATGAATAAAGTGACATCTTTTAACAATATGTATTCAATGTCCATAAATATCTTCAAATAAATATCACACACTATCATGTATCGTATTTCGCATCAGATCTCGACTGATTCTGTTGGAACTTGGATGCTAGGTACTACCTTTATAAACCATTGTGATGTCTTTTTAGGAAGTCCACCAGTTGTTCTGGTTAGCAACAGGACTCTACCAGCCAACGAATGGACCAACGTACACGTCGCTAGAGTCGGCTCCGTCGTCTCTTTGAAGATTAACTCCGTGCATAGCTTTGAACAGCGTCTTGAGTCACCAAAACAAGTAAGTTAAATTGTCTTTAGGTTTAGTCTTAATTCTAACGCATAAGGTTCATTTTTCAATAGCTTAAATTCCTAGATTTTTTGTTGTACGAGTGATTTTATTTTGCGCATCTTTATAACTCTTAATATTTATGACAAAAATTAATACATATAAGTTCTGGGGATTCGTACTTATTTTACTGGGTCTTGGAAACGTAATGTACTAGTCCATACGCGTCTAGAAATATATCTTATTGAATTGTGATTTACCTAGGACCTGAACTTGGACACACCGATATTCGTGGGAGGCGTGGATGATTCCATCACTCTAAACAACAACACTGGAGTGACTGGAGGCTTCAACGGTTGCATTAAAGACGTAAGTCATAGAAAATACTACAAACTCAACTAACCTTTATTGCCATTGCTATACAGTTAAAAAAATGATGAAAAATATGCTTAATGACCGGTCCCGTAATTATTGTGTTGCGTATGAAGTTATGGCGTAAATGGATAAAGGAAATTTGAAACATGATGGGCACGAGCGCTATGTGAATCCGCGACCTTCGCCGTACCGTGGTGCAGCTATAACCAACTGAGCTATCGTGTCGCTGCTCGCACCCATCGAATTTCAAGTACCCTTTAGTATTTACATCATAAGGAGGACGAAGATTTTTTTTTTAAATTTTCTATATCAATTTAGATTCAAGTTTAGCATGTACTTGATAAAATAACACCAAAAGTCATTTAAGTAGGCTTGCTTTAGTTCTTTGGCATTATAAAACACGAATATGACAAAAAGGTAACAACTGGTGCTGCGTCCTAATAGTGCTCTTGTTTGACCACCCACGAGTTCGAAGTAAATGAAAACGAATATTAAAAACAAAACACAGGCTATCATAAATCTTGCTTCGTGTACTTTTTTATTACGTCACCCTTCACTACGTCTTTCTCCTGCATCGTGGGTGCGTTTCACAAACATGAAATATTACATACACAAAAACCCAGACTCGGGACAAACATCTCCGGTTCGCAAATATTTGCCCCGTGCGGAAATCGAACCGCAACCCTTAGCGCAACAGTCCAATCGCTTAGCCACTGCGCTAATTCATGTATTTTTTTATTTATTATAGTAGCTAAAAACGGTGAAGGAAAACATCGTGAGGAAACCGGCACACCTGAGAGATTTCTCAGTGTACGGTGTCTAAAGCCATGTCAGGCCTACAGGCGTAAATTATGTCTTCAGTCATGTCGTAGGTGCCTTGTAATACGGATTTCAATATTAGTAGAAAATTGAATTCAACCAAAATAGCATACCTACCTAGGTACAGTCCCTTGCATGCACTGTAATGTTCATATTCGCTTGCACGGCTCTGTGCATTATCATTGTGTCTTTATTTAGAAGAAGGTCATAAGTGCAACATAATTGATTTATTAAACAATAGTGTGATTCTACCCAAATTCTGATCACGTTCTTTACTAATCGGAAGTTTATTACTAGAAATAACCACTAGAATCTAACCTTGACGTCTCTTCTCTCTACGGATTCGACTAGATCGATAGTGTCACCTAATAATAACCAAGTAGATACTGTTGCTTAGAATAAGTCGTCAGACAGGCAGCTCGGTCTCGAATACAGGCCGCAGACAGCCTTAAACTATTGGAGGCGAATTCTATTTATCGACGTGAAGATGAAATGAACATAGGTTAAAAGGTCGAATTTTCAATCGTCAGATAAATATATGTTCAAAGGTTAAATCGACAGTTAATGTATGGAAAATATGTCGAAAATTCAAATATGATATACTAAAAAAAACTGGCGATTAAAAATGTGTTTATAATTTGAAAAGTACCAGTATCTATTATATTATATTTTATAAATGTGGCGACTTTTAGAGAAGGCTTATATCACTGTCCATTCTACAGCAGTAGGTAGGTAGGTACCTAGTCGTATTTCGGCTGAAATAATATATAAAAAAAAGGTAAAAACAAAAACTCTCTGAATCAAAGTCTTCTAGTCAAATTGTCATGACACACAGTATACATCATCTAGTAACAAGGAGCGAGCTCGAGTGAGTAGGTACTGCTTGTTCATAATATATTAGGCATCAGTAGCGGCTTTTAATACAATTGATAATTATAACTTTAAAAATCTGTTTTCCTCGTATTCCAGGGCTATTAAGATAGTAATAAACGTCGTGCGCCATTAATCACTATTGTTAGCCGTAATAATAGCATCGTCCAAACAATCCAGCCTTGTCTCTTTCTCATAACTTGATTTTTAGTTTGTCCTTTATTCACAGTTTATGCTGCACGGTGAAGCTGTGGACATCGTCAACTCTACCATACAGTCGGCCAACGTTCAAGAGTGCAACAACTACGACCGCGGTGACATACCCGAGGTAACGTTTCTCTTTATAAAGCTTTCTACATCAAAATTCTTTAGGAAATAATCTTCAAAAATCTACAACACATAAGCAAAGAATTGGCTCCTTTCACTGACTATGTGTCACGATTAGGGACGAACCAACTACGTAACATACCTATACCTACTTGTACATAATTATGTATTTACATTATTCAGATTATGCGCATGAATAAATAGGCTCTCTATACTTTACGGACACGATCAGAGTGAGAAAATAATTTAGTCGGTGAAATAGCAGAAATCGATGTAACCTTGATGATTGGGTATTAATAAAGTATTCCATCAATTAGATGGAAAGCGTGTGCCAGTGCCGCAACGGCGGTGCTTGCACGACGGACTCCACCACGTGTTCGTGTCCGGCGGGCTTCACCGGCCAGCTGTGCGAGCTGCGCGTGCCGTCCTCCATGCGGTCCTCGCGCCAGCCCCCCAGCGACCCCTGCGTGCTGCGCCCCTGCCGCAACGGAGGCACCTGCCGACTTGACCTGACCTCACGCATGAACCACACCTGCGACTGCCCACTTGGATACTCTGGTGTCTACTGCCAGATGAGTAAGTATTCTCCTGATAGTTCAATTTTCAGGCGTATTATAATGTATACCTACTCAACATGATCTTCATTTATACGACGCTTTAGGGTAGGTACGTTTTTCTACTGGTAACAACAACATCATAATACTGTAATTTGAGACAACTGTTTACGTTCTTACTCATCCATAATGGCCGCATTACACGTGGCAAGAAGATCTCTTGTTTATCACTTAGTTCTGCGTAATAAAACAAAATAAAGACACAGTCTTGTAACTACCTACGCTGTAAACCACAGCGCCAATATAATAACGATTGGTACACAAGTACTTGACTACAGTTATGTAGGCGGTAAACAAAAAATTATCAATAAATACAATTATAAAATTTTCAATTGCTTCTATTAAAAGTTAATTCTTGAGAAACCATAAAAACTTACCGTATAATGAAATTAAGTACCACCTACTCGTAAATATTAAGATAAAATCTGTACAGTTCTAAAATATTAATTTGTCTTTTCATCTTCGTAACATAATAACGATTTATATTTCCAACCAATTCAACCACGTAATACGTCTATTTAATTTAATGACTTTCATCTATTGAGACGTTAAAAATACGAAAGAGTCGGTATTGAGGGATTACTAAGCTGTAAAGCGGCCTCCTTCTTAAAATAAAACATAACTTATAGTAGATAGGAGGAAGGGTATCTATAGTACACCCATATTTCGCCATCATTTTGGATTACTTTACACACCAGCGTTACAGCAATTTTCGGGTTTTATCAAAATTATCTGGTTTCAACTGTACGGCGCAACAGGTTTACCCTAACCGTTCAACGCCCTCAATGACCCGATACCTTATAAAACGGGGTTTAACGAAACTCAAGGGTGAACATAAACAAAACTTTTGAACTGATTGAAACCTTACATTATTACAGTTAGTCGTCCAAAATGCCTCTAGATTGTTGTCTATACAATTTAAAGTATATGGTCCTTAATGGTAACAATCTATACCTACTTTTCACTATAAAATCAATTCCAAAGTTTTGTTTCCATTCACCCTTGAGATCATACTTTGTATACCTACCTATATTTGACCAACCTACTTATTGATTCGAATCACCCCGTTTTACCAATAAGAGATATTCGTGAAACTTTTGGTCTAGAGTTGATATCTAAAAGAGGTGACATTGACTTGCCACCCTGCATCCCGCATTTGTCTCCAATAGAATTTTTGCTTCGGGGATATCTTAAAAGTAAATTTTACATGCAATTCATTGTAAAGAAGAAAGACTGTAAAGGAAGAATGTAAAGTTAACATAATTTAATATTTTGTAATGAAATCTGAAACCTTACATACAGCAACCTCAATCGGGTGGTTATGAAAAATTTCCGGTTCAGGTTAAACGAGCGTAAAAATATATTAGGCTCACATTTATATGAGAATAAAACCCTAAGTAATACAGTAAACAGTTCATTACCATGAGGAGTTTATTTTTTATGATTACCTATTTATTAAATAAATTAAGGGACTCCTGGTCCACCCTGTAAACATTACGTAAATGTGTACAAAGGTACCCATTTCTAAAGAACTGCGCCCCAACCGACTTCCGAGCGGAAAATAGAGCGAAAATATTTTTCCTTACAATATTAATAAATGGTGCAAACCAAGTTACAAATAACAGGTTGCGTAAGCGTGTTAGCACTGGGTTTAATCAATGTAGATGTGAAATTTCATTGTAAAAGTAAATTACAGTTTTAGTAAGGCATCTGTAAAGGGTCCTTAAACGAGGCGATTTATCGCAACAGTCGATCTCTTAAATATTTCCATACACACGCGTTGACGACCGGTCGTGACGATCTGTTATTTTCTTTTTTGGATCGATTGTTTCGATTTTGGAGCGAAGCGATTTTGTTGATAGGTATCGTCTGCGACGTTGGCGACACGTACCATCCGCCGTAAGGATCGGTCGGTTGCGACGGATAGTTGCAACAGATTGTACTGTGTATGGGGCACTTAAAAATTTTGTCCTATTGCTAATTAATTTGTTTTCTATGTTGTTAATAGGAAAGTCCCTACAAATTTTAATTAAGGCTTTAGGTTAGTTGTAAAAACATTTATTATGAACGAGATGAAGGTGGACTAAAAATGTGCATCTAGATACAATTTCTATCATAAAAACTGGTAACATAATATAATTATCCCTAACATACGAGCATGTATAGATAAAAGAAAAGATAAAAATAATTTATTCAGGATAGACTTATAAAAGTACTTTTTGCACGTCAAATTACATCAAGACAGCGCCTAAAACGTCCGCCCGTCAACGCTTCTTAGTTCTGTAGCTAGGTAGAAGAAATGACGCAACAAAGTACCCAGCAGCAAAAAGTAATGAGAAGTCGAAGACTTCATTTGTTTGTGAGCGCAGATAAAATAATGATGACAACATTATTTTACAGTACCATATAGCTGGCGTACAAATGATACAATCTATTAAATTAAATATCATTGATTAAATTTGGAGTATACACAATGGATACATTATTATTATTTGAACTATCAAAATCGTAGCTAATGAAACTCCGAGGTCTCTGCCTACCTCTCAGGGAAACAGGCGTGATTATGTACGCCTGTTTCCCTCTGGGAAAAGGCGCTCCCGTTCCCGGAAACAGTTCCGTAGTTCGTAGTACGTAGACTTATTTAAATAAGTTTACTTTCTAAGGCATTCATTATATCAAACTAAATCCAATTTTATTGCCGGTTCGTCCGCTATGTAAAGATAAACATTGGTTTTAAGCAAGATATTTTTTGCAACAGGTCTTGAGTTGTACCAAAGTGTGGGTTTCAATGGAAACGGATACCTTGAGCTGCCGTCGTCCCTTCTGAAGTATGACAACTTGGGTGGTAATCCCGCCATCTTGGCCTTCGCCATCCACACCACTCAAGATGGAGTGTTGCTCTACCAGAAGGAGGCACAGAGCCCACCTGACTACGGAGATTACATTATGATGAGGAGTAAGTATTGCTTTATTATTATTTATGTGTGTTTCATTTAGGGGTGGGCGGGTGCTATAATCCCCACGCTTGGCAACCGGTGGATGAAAATGTCAAGTTGTCGTTCATTGTGGCGTTCGAATGGGGAGGCCTTTGTCCAGCAGTGGACGTCTTCCGGCTGATGATGATGATGAATTAGATTGTAAAATAGGTATTTCCTATCTATCTTAAAGAATTTCATAATGGGTCCTGTTGTACTTCTTGCCTAAGTAGCTGCATCCGAGAAGATTGAAAGCCGACCCAAAAATAGTTGTGTAAAGGCAAGAAAGCAGCTGACCGGGCTTTGTGGCGTACATTGGGAGAGGCCTATGTCCAGCAGTGAACTGCAACGGGCTGATGATGATGATGATGAAGAAAGATGATCATTTATTTTATAACTTCAACCTTTAATAAGATCCTTCTAAAACATTCGTACAAAAAATAACGCCCGACAAAAACATGTCACATTCTTATACTCTCAGTCTATACCTATCTGTTACGACTTAATAGAAAAAGGAAAGGTCGGAAAAGTTTCGTAGGCGGCGAATTCTTTTGATTCCCCGTTGATTTAGGTGGATTTCTAAAGGTTGGTAGTACCTATAGGTGGTGAGCCTGCTGCCATTCATTGGACTTACACTGGTTTCATCGTCTCTTTATACTCGTTTACCCATTGTAAGGAAGGACTAATATCCTTATTTTATCGCCACGTGGACTTGACTAACTCAATATTTACGAAGAGAACGTACGAGTTGTGGGGCTCGTAGCTATGCAGCTACCCGGCAGATCAGTCGATCTGCGAGGTTAAGCCGTGCTCGCCGCGGTCAGTCTTGTGATGGGTGACCGTTTTCACATGTCGAGACCCCACTGTGCTTCGGAAGGCACGTTAAGCCGTTGTTCCTGCGCCTGATCTCTCTCCGGTCGTGTCGGTCTGCCGTCCCATCGGACTATGAGAGTAAGGGAATAGGGAGTGCACCTGTGTCTGCGCGCATACTTGTGCACTATAATATCTCCTGCGCAGATGGCTAGTTTCAGCTGAGACAGGCCGCCGTGACCGAAATTCGGTCAGGAGGACATTATTATTTACGTAGAATACGAAATAAACGCAATTCTTTTGTTTCAGTTGAAAACGGCGTCGTTGTGTTGGAGTGGGACTTGGGCGGCGGGAAGTCTCTGCTTACTGTTGATGTGTTCGTGAACGATGGTGACCGCCATCAGGTGAGTTTCTGTCTGTTTATATTTTGCTATCAGTTATACTATGATATTTTCATTATTGCAGATACCACCGCGCGCGACTATTCCTGTAATGTTCTCTTTATTCAAAATAATGTATTTTTTGTGAAATTAAATAAAAAACTTTAGTATTATTATATAGTTTACCAGCTTTTCCCCGTGGGTACGCTTGCGTTAATTTAGATTTTTTCAATCCACTCAGGTGCAATAAATTAAGAAGTAGGAATACGAAATATCGAAAGTTGAAAAAATGACGAATTTCCCATGTACACTTACAACCCCTAATTTACACCCTTATAAGTAAAATTTTGCAAAAGCGCGATACCTTTATCCATTTATTTATAACTAGTAGCAGGTGTACGAAACTATGTATTTCTTTGAAAATGACGAACTTCCCTACATCCGTTCATCCCTTATTTTTCCCTCTCAGGGGTGACATTTCCTAAAATCCTTTCTTAGTGGGTGCTTAGTCCTTACAACATACAGCGCATCAGCTGCCAAAATTTTAAATTTGAAGCCCCAACGGTCTAGTCTCCACGTTGAGAAATCATTCAGAGTATTATATTCTCTTCTTCAATTTATTTCCAATAGGTAGTCTATTTATAACCTTCCTAGTAACCGTCCAATTTTTGAAGTAATGTTAAAAAAAAATTGATTCTAATTATTATTCTTTTATTGATAGTTAAATTCGTATGAAGAAGTCGAAATACCTATATTCTAATATTTGTTTTTATCCAAAATCCACAGCTAGTAGGTATATCATACACCTAATACTTTGTAAAGAACCGTCGCATTAGACCGATCGTAACAATGAGGCGACGCAGACGGGTCGCACGCGTAGGTATATCAACATCGCAATTCGCAAACGATGTAACTTCATCATGGACGATATCGCAGATGCATCAAAATACTATGCCATCTTGAATATACGGGTCTTTTGTTCCGCTCCGAATCGATCATGTCAAACGGAGTTGGTAACAAAAAGTATAATTAATAAGAGAATAGAGCTCACGAAGAACCAGTCGACAAGTTGGTATTATAACGAGCCTGGCTGTAAATTTTATTGTGCGCGTGACGATCAGACAAAAATCGACACGCACTGATTCAAATCAATCAACTAAAATACCCCGCGACTTAGTATTTAAAATACAAAATTATCTTAACTACTATGGGTTTAGGTTTTCAGAAGGATTCTTTATAGAATCAAACTGCTTGAGAAACATATTTTCTAATTCCATCACAGTTAAACCAATATTATCTTATATCGGCTTTAAAAGAAGGCGCGTATAATACTCATAATATTAACAGTTAGTGTAACAAATACCTAGTTAATTCAGTACACCCTGTTTAACGAGATAAGCTATCAAAGCCAGTGACAGTCTTGAAGTTTTGATAGGGCTAAAGCGCTAAGACGCCTCTAAATAGACGCTCGGTTTAGTTACTAATATTAGCGCAAAGCATTAGTAGCATTCTCCCTCGAGCACAAACGTTCATATTGAATGACTATACCGAACAACGAATATATATAGGTATATATCCTACAAATGCTAGAGGAAACTAAATCGTCTTAAACTACAATTGTTTGCGGATTGCGAGAACTAACTGGTAACTGACGTCAGACAGACTTATTTAGAATTAGTTATACAACAGTTTGATTAAGCTTTTGTTAGTTGTGTTAATCTGTATTCGGTCTATATTCAATCCCGTTACAATACATTCTGAATTTTGAAGCTTCGCTGGAAGGTATTTAGAAATTTTTGTTTGGATGAGAACAAGTCACAATTTATAATTGTGTTACTTATAATAACTTGTTCTTGGTGAGTCAATAAAAGAATTAGACAGGCTACTACAGAGAAAAGTTTAGTAACCAAACCAGACTGCAGATAGACCGCGAGATTTGTGTAGCTTTCCAGAATAACTGAGTAGGTGGGTGCAACGGATATTGAAAATTCCCAAAGAGTACTATCTATAGTTTTTTTAAATATTCCTGTACCAATAATAATAGCTACTTACACTTTATTAAACGCAATATCTTAGTTTTTTGTTGTTTCTGTTTTGTTATATCTTTGAGAACCAGTCATCAGATTGTGGCCGGTTCATGACAATAGGTTCGCCCCTATTATATTGCGATGTACACTTTTGTCTACCCTTGTATAATACTAGGTAGTAGCCCACTAAGTATTGCTACAGGTACATTCACAGAAAGTTACTAAAAGAGCTTCTTCTTGCAGATAATCGCTAAACTTTTGGAGGATGGCCACGCCACTCTGTCGGTGGACAGTCACCAGAAAGCGGGAACTAGCACGGGAATCAACAACGTCATCAACGCAGACTCCAACATCTACATTGGTAAGTGGAGTACAACCCTGACCTTTAGTACTGGGAGACGCAATTTCAATCTCTGATCGAGATGACAAAGTAATGGCAAAAGATTAGAATTTCGGCCTTGGCTGCCATCTTTACTGAAACTGCCCAACGAGATACTATAATGCAATTTTTTTTTGCGAATACAGGAGCACTCTTTTTGTTCCATCACTATCAAAGTCCGAGGAAACGGAAAGCTAACCGAGAGAAAGGTCTGGCCTAAAATACTCTCCTCCAAAGCACGGAGGAGACTCGCTGCACCCTTCGAGTCTACACTCCAATTAAAAACAATTAACAAACCTATTTACAGTTTCATTTACCGATTGTAACTTAAATTTCTTAGGCATAAGGACAGGATTGAGAATTAGGAACAAAGCAACTGTATGTAAGTTCTTCATCGACTAAACACATGTAATTTTCCAGGTGGCATACCGGATCACATCAACCAGCAGGCTTACCCCGGCTTCAGCGGCTGCATTGAACAACTTGAGTTGATGGACTCCCAACGAGGCTTACACCTTGGCAATGTCGCAGTTGCAGGAAGGAACACGCAGCGGTGCAAGGAGTGAGTACCTACTAGTGCAACTAACGTTCAAATTGATAAAGGAAATTTGAAAAATGATGGACAGGACCGGTTAGAACCTGCGACCTTCGCCGATTCCTGGCACAGCTCTTCCAACTGAGCTACAGTGTCGCTGCTCACAGCCGTTAAATTTCAAGTTCCCTTTTGGTTTTTACGTATTATGGGTGACGTCTGGTATGGTGTTTAAATCTATGTTTAGTTAACTTATTACTCATTTTCATTCAAAATTAACTTCGTACATCGATCGACCGCGAGCCTCTCGAAAGTGTAGACTGTGTATTGTTAGCTCATTTTTTAATACAATTTTGTACAGTTGTATACGAAAATGTGTGTTTATTTTTTACGATGCAACCACCATATGTTAATGAATCGCTCTTATATTTACCCAAAATAATATATACTAACTTTAATTCTATTGATTTCGTAACACCATTAAATCTTCAATTCCTGGGCTGACAATATTGTTGTTCTGCGGCTTACTTTACTATTCATTGTCTACTAATACTACCTTTGTATCATCAGCTTTATTGCAAAACTTATTGGATATTGTTTACAAGCTGATCCAGACTAAATAGCCGTAGAGAAACGCTACGAGTATTTGCAATACAATACTAATCTTGCACGGAGACAAAGATAAGGTCATAAATGTCACTTTTGTCAATAACAGTAGACTAGAGAACAAACCAAGTGATAACAAACCACACACGAGGCAATTATTAGGGATTATACTCAATATATTTTTAAGAATAGCCTGTCATAGCAACCATGACGTTAATCATCTATTATTAGGAATACATAACAATAGTACCTACGTTTGTATTATATTCTATTTATAGCTTTTTCCAAATATTAACAGTTGCTTCAACACAATTCAAAATAATTGTTACCGAAATAATGAAGGCTGCGAGAAAATTTTGCAGACACAGAAAAACTAGTCTCATGTAACAATCAATTCACGTGTATAAAATTGGAGTGTCTGTTTTCAACATCAAAATAACAGCTTTTCACTCAATGTATATTACGATACATATATGAAGATGAAATGTAATTTGTCATTCTGTCTGACTCTCTATTCCGGCCAATGTCCGATATGGCTGGACCGATTTTGACCGGACTCGCATTGGCAGATAGCTGATATTATAAGGCTTATATAGTGACTGAAAATAAATCGTTAATATTTGGATTGAACATCAGACTAATGAAAAAGTTGACTTAAAAAATTCATGTTCTAATAGAGATTTATTTTCAGTTGATCCTACTGAAATTCAGCGATCTTACTCACTGCTCCAACTTGCATGTATACTTGCCTTGGCTTAAACTTGTCTACTGAATTATAATCATATAGCCATAACATGCTACGTAAATATTGATAATGCAATACAGAGAGAGAAAAAAATACATTTACTCTGCAATACATACTCTAAATGATACGAAGTGTGATGTAAACTTCAGTCCCACCCCACTTGGGTGCTGCAGTTCAGTTCCAACGTTCTTTGAACTTGACCGACCTGCCAGGCTAATGAACATGCTGGGGCCGACCCCAATCTGACCTGACCGACGCCGCGCCGTGCCGTTGCCCTGGCCAGGTCGGGCCCGGTCAACAAACATGAGCCAAGTACACTCTGTGTCGTAGATTTCACCGTCAATGGAGACGCGTGGTTTATATCAACAGGTATTGTTTAACCAAACATCAGCTCCATTACCATGAACTCTTAAACTGTCCTGCTTTAAGAGTTCATGGTTAGGGGGTTGGTTGTAATACTCTTGCCTGTTGGTTACCTTAAACCCTAAATCGTTATTATAAGTTTGATTATAAGCGTCATACAACTGGATTCGACGCCTTTTCCAGTGAGTTTATTAGCCATTAGGGTTTTTTTATTATTTCATACCAAACCAAACATTTTGGTTTATTCAAATTAATTTTGATAAGTCAGTCAGTAACTTAGAATACTTTGGAATCTACATTGTGACATTTTGAAACCAAATCGACACTTCGAATTCAACCAAACCGAATCGAACCAAAATTCGACCCAAATCGAATTCTCTCCGTTAAATTCAGAGCCAAAAATTTTGATATACCATCACTCTATTAATTAATGCAATATTTTCGGTGATCACGGTGATAGGCAGTTTTGTGATTAACACGTGTTCGCTGCTTCGTCAAACCCGTAACGGTCGGGAGGTTTTATCCCGAAAACGAATAACTTTCTTCATCAATATAAACTATCAACTCAACTCAACATCAGTAAACATACAATTTTAAATAACTGGTTGCCAGGTAGTGTGGATATTCTTTAACATGCTATGATGCATGATACGCTTTTGCGTTTATTATAGAATAACAAGGATAATAATTATGATTGCTTTTTTTTGTTCGAATTGGAGTCTACATATGTTTCAGACGCTTAAAATGATGGAAGTACCTAATTTCTTAATCCTTTTAAATTATGAGTATGAAACTTGGCAGAAAACTGTTCCTCAATACTTATTTTGCAAAAAGTACCTACGCCTAGTGACATACTTTACTGATGTATGATGATTATACTTTACTTATGTAAGTATGTAAAGATCCTTAGCATGGAGAGTAAACAAACAGAGGTAAACAAAACAGTTCCCTCAAACTCATATTTCGGCCGACAAGAGTTCTATGTACTAGGAGTCGAGCTTATAACAATTTATCGGGCTTATTAAAACAGTTACAGTTACTTGATAAAGCCCACACACGTAGAGCCCGTCTATCAATAGATCATGTAGGTAGCAATTCGGTAACTTGAGTTTGCAACCCATCTAATTGGTTTAGTACAAATAAATATAATAAAACAAATGAGTGCAGCGTAGGGTATTTTTACACGACTGCCCAAAAAAAGGAGTGTAATGTTTTCAGGGTTCATGTATGTATGTATGTAAGTATGTATGTATGTGAATTTCTTTATTCCACCATAACTTCTGAATGCCTGAACCGATGTTGGTGTATGGAGTGTCGTTAGCATCCTTACACTATCGCGAGTAACATAGGCTATAAAAAAATGAAACAAATAAAAAAATATAATTTAAAAAATTAAAAAACCCGACGACTGCCATGTCAAAAATCGAACTAAAAAGTGAAAAACAAGTTCCATCGCAGTCGGGGGACCGTTCTGTGGAACACTGTCTTATCTCAGAGGTACCCTATGAGATAAGGCATATGGTTATCTATGGTTTTATTCAGTACTAGTTTACGCATGCGATGTTACCGATATTTTTCACCAGGTCAACTTTATTATTTAATTAATAGATATATATTTGTTGTATTACTTTTTATTCTCGCCCCATACTACTAATTTTTCTTGCATCGTGGGTGCGTTTCTAACACGTTAATCTCAGGACAAAATAGTCCATCCTACAAATGATTGTCTCGTGCGGGATTTTACCTTCGACTATTATTTATTTATAGGTACTGTTTGGTCAAAACCTTTATAGCCCAGTTACATATATAAAGTTATGTCCACCGTTGTTCAACACGTTTGTCTACCAACATCACCAAACACTGTGTTGATACAAGTTTGTTTTACCAATTACTTTGATTTTAACAATTGCAACATTATTTGCTTATACCTACTAACATGTCATTTACTAACTTTCCATGCTGCTATGGACTACCAGCCTTATGTTTCCCGACCTTTATCCCTTCTTCGAAGAGCTCGACGTGTATGAGTCCCCCCCTGACTTCCCTTTCAACACCAACCCCCGACTGACCTTCAACTTCCTTGCCGTACCATTGCCGTCCCTAATGTGCTTGCTGCACTCCCGACTCCTTGCTATGTACCATTACTAAAGGAATACAGGTGGGTGTACCACGCTTCATCGATTTTACAGCTAGACAAATCCAATAAACTGTCGACATCTCGCATATCCATTTATACTGGTCCGATGGTTGTGATATTAATCTACTGATCACAGCCAGCTGAACTGCCGGACGCTTCACTTGCTCGCAGTTAAATGTGTTATTTATAGCTCTTCTATAAAGTTATAATTAATTGATAAAGTTCTAGTCTAATTAATGTTATTAAAGAGTTCAAATTTTTAGCACCTGGCTTAGAAATAAAATAATGTAAACAATAGTGAAGGACGCAAGATATTCTTTTATTCAAAATTTGGTCAAGTTGTAGAGACAGACCAACATACAGAAATAGAGATTTAGAAAACAATACCTTAAGGCTCACTGCAAATTCTTCTCTATGCGTTGTGAATGTGTGTGAATGTGACTCAATGAATACAGTTACGAATCATTCTAAAACGCAAACATCTATAGATGATAATCTGAAATCTCTGTCTAATGCATATTTTTGATTACAGGCCAACACGAGCGTATTAACGTCTACTGTGCGAACGAACTTCGATAGATCAACGCTACTCTCCAATAGCACAACTATGTAAATTAAATGTTATACAATCTCATCTAGCAAGTTAATCTTAAACATCGATTGGTGCATTTTATTTCCACACCATATCGAACAAGATTATCTTGGTGTTTTTTCAATAGATATAATCAAGAATTAATGTTGTATTAGTATTAAGATACTTCAACAACCAAACAATAAGGCTAGCTTAGTGGATAGGTAAATGCGAATGGTGGTTAGTTAATGGTTAAAATCATGTGATGAGTATGTCTGACTATTCGCGAATACCACAGCGGTGCTCCAAGGAGCAACATTGTGTTTGGTGCCATAAGATAAATTTAATAAATGGTAGTTAGGAACTAATAACTGTTAAGTGTCTGTTGTTGTTTCCGCTTGTTCGCGAGGCATTGTTCTAAATTCTCTCTATACAATTCAAATGCTTACATTTCTATTTTCGCGCCCAGTGATATATTGTAATTATTACTAATTGTGCCAAACGTGATAAATATATTCTTCCTTTTAATTGTACCACTGCCCTTATATTTCTTTTTATTTTCTTAAGATAGTAATACTTTACTTCTTAAGCAACGAATTAACGAACTATTGCTAAGTCTTATGTATTTTATGTGAATATATTTTAAATAAATCGACTACGATGGCATTTAACTTAATTATCGTCAGTGATTTTTTTATATTGTTATATATTATAATTACGAAATTGTATAGGTATATATATGCATAAAATGTATTTGTTGTTAGCTTATATAAGAACTATGACATTTTATTATTGTAATTACAAAGTACTGATATGATATTATAAAATATTATGTAACTTTACACTGTGTATAACTATTTTAAAGAAACCTGCCTACATTATATATTATGATGTTCTACCCGTTTATTGCTGCTAAGTGAACAAACTCGACTAACAATAAAAAATAAAATTACTATAAAAATTCGTGTTGCTTATTTCAGAATACCCTTAGCTATCCCTATTATTAAGAAGATTAGAGCCGGTTAAGGTTGTTTACGTCTCCCGACTTACCATCACTCTAGAGCACTTGCTTTTTTTGTAAGTCGCGTATTTTTATTTTTTAAATTAGGTAGGTACTTACTTCTTTTTTTACACTAACTTATTTAAGATTCATAATTGAGTATTGAAAATGTCAATTTAAGATCGATAAGCATCCTAAATTTTCATTCAAAATGGTGAAAGAAACCTACAAATTAAAAGAGGTTAATTGTACTCCTCTTCACATCGTTCGATTCTTTCTTTTGACGCCATAATGAATTTTGACTAGGTACTGGATTTTTTTACGCGAAAATAAATTTTCAAACTAATTATTAATTAAAGCAGTGCAAGCACTTTACACTAATAGTGTAAAGTGCTTGCATGTTTGAACCTCAGAAAAAATGTAGAGTATTATTTATTGTATCAAATATTTTTTTTATATTATTAGGTATACATCGTATCAAGTACGCGAATATGCCCTAAACCACGCGAGGATTATATCTCTCGGTCAGCGCTGATCCTAAAACGAATCGATTGCGTTAGAATCATGAAAATCGGTCTAAGCGTTAATTCTATAAAGTGCCACAAAGGTTTAAATATACATACATCCGTGGGCTGATAAACACCCTTCTTTGCGTCGCGCAGTCGAATAAAGGGGTTTACATGGTTTCCGAGAGTTTAGAAAAATACATATAAACAATATGTGCCAAACTACATTTTTATGAGGAACTAAGTTTTTGGTAGATCCTCCTATGCTTATTAATGCCTTTAATAAGGATAATATGTTATTTTAGATAAGTAAAAAAAACATAGAATCATAAATATAAAATTGCGCCTAAAGGGTAAGTCGTAGGTCTATAGTACACTTACATTTCGCCAATTATGTTATAGATGCCGATGTAGTAGTGAGCGAGCCTGTTGCCACTAACCGGGCACAAATTTAGTTATTTACTGCTACTGAGAATTACCAAATAAAACAAAACAATAGCAATGCCGCACGACTCGTTAGTCGCGCTTAGCAACCGCCACACCAACGAAGCAGTCAACATAATTAATAATCTGGAAGAAATAAATAATAACATCGTCAGTATTCTTCGTATCATATGTCATGTAACGTATTGTGTTCGTTGTAATAGATATCATTGTTCTCCGCTCAATTATAGAGGTCAGATAAACGATATTATTTGTTTTCACATCAATATAGCAAACTGTGGAACTGATTTTCGCGAACATGGATTTAATTTATATTTTTTATAAAAACGTCGTCCCTATAAAACTAGGAATTTCTCCTGTATCGTGGATGCGTTACACAAACATGAAATATCACATACCGAAACACCCGGGCTCGAGACATACCTACATATGCGGATCGCACAAATTTTTGTCCCGTGCGGAAATCAAACCCGCAACCCTCAGCGCAGCAGTCCATCCGCTTAGCCACTGAGCCAATCAGGTCGTCGAAATACCAAGTACCTATGTTGTTCTAATAGATGGTCGAACTAGTTGCAAAATTGAAATTGCGAACGAATCAACCCTGACTTCGTCATCGCCCTCTAATCAGTGTGCCCTTTTCCACAGCCAAGTATAGGAGAAATGCCTTCTTCGCAAGAAGTACATGTAGATTTGATAACCTACCTCGCGAGTTAATCTTTGACTTGTTCTACACAACTCGACGAATACTGGCCAATCAAATTTTTGCAAATAAGTATACATATATATGACTTTTGGTGCCATTTTAGCATGTTGCCCATGCTAAGCTTGAATCTAAATTGATAAAGGAAATTTGAAAAATGATGGACACGAGCGGGATTCGAACCCGCGACCTTCGCCGATCCGTGGCGCTGCTCTCAGTGGCGCTCAGTTGGTTAGAGCAGCGCCACGGATCGGCGAAGGTCGCGGGTTCGAATCCCGCTCGTGTCCATCATTTTTCAAATTTCCTTTATCAATTTAGAATTATACATATAGTTTATGTCCATTTGTTGACTAAAATGTGTTCTTAGACTGTAAGACTTCTTTAAAAACAGAAATATAAAGTGTTCTGGTATCCTTGTGGAATCACATCATTGCTTCTGGTAATTCAGACGAACCTATCACAGGTAGGTATAAACCAAGTGAAAGAGTGGTTGCAGGAAGCATTTACTAACAAAACACTACTTCCTGTTTCGTGTAGAGTGTTATTACGTAATTAATAACACTCTTGCAATTTTAAGGAGGGGCTCGTAGCTACGTGGCTGCCGCGCAGATCAGCCGATTTGCGAGGTTAAGCCGTGCTCGCCGCGGTCAGTCTTGTGATGGGTGACCGTTTTAACATGTCGATACCCCTCCGTGCTTCGGAAGGCACGTTAAGCCGTTGGTCCTGCACCTGATCTCTCTACGGTCGTGTCAGTCCTCCGTCCCATCGGACTATAAGAGTGAGGGAATAGGGAGTGCATTTGTGTTTGCGTGCATACTTGTGCACTATAATATCCCCTGCGTAGTTGGCTAGTCTCAGAAGAGATCGGCCGCTGTGAAATTCGGTCAAGAGAACATTATTATTATTATTAATGTTAATATACTTTCATATAAAATGAATTTAAGACAATTTTAGAATTACAACTTTATTGATGTTCTTAAAACATTGCAACATATTTTTCATTCCTGAGGCGGCATTGGTGAAGTTTTGTGTTTACGACGTAAAAAAAGTTTTTTAAGAGAAATACGCGATTGGCGCAATATTTCTGGCAACTGGTTGCAGTTTAAACTCCAGTTTTCACATTTACTCTCAATCCCATAGTAAACCTTTAGCTTTATCGGTTGCAAAGGTTTCGAAGAATTTTCAGTCAAGTGTACTAATTGTAAGGTATCCTGCACTTGTATTTCGTTGGAAATGTTGTGACCAGAGTTGCTTTCTACTACAGTATGGATCGTATGCAGATGTTTTTTTAAGTACTCTAAATCGTCTTTATTGTCTTTATAAAACGTCATCGATGATATTAGCTTTGTAGATAACTTTTCCGGCAATGGAGCAACGAATACGGTATCAAATGTCTTTTTGACATGATGCAACAGCTCATTAGCTGCTGGTACATCAGTACGGTTTTTGTAAATGGGTACAACTTTTACTACAGCGTCCTTGACCCGCAATTTGATGTCATGTCTGATTATCATGTTGACTCTTACTGGAACTTCGCCTGTAGCTATCATTCTGTGCCCTTTTCCGTCCGTGTAAAACAGTACTGTCGCTAGAAGATTGGTTTTGTTATCAGTGGAAGCCACAGATGTAAAGGCTAGCAGTGACAAAGGTATTATAATTAATATGTACCTGGAAATAAAATATCTTAAACGAATAAAGAAATATTTAAGAACTTACTTAAAAAATTTATCATTTTGATTCAGACTAAATTGATTACAAATATCTAATGCGCGAAGTAGCAACAAATGTTACTAAATTCATACAATTATACACACTTTAATTTTCTATTCCTAATGTAATAAATAAGCCACTAAAACTGGTAGGTGCAGCAAAGTTTACCACGGTTATTCCTTGGATGGGTGACCGTTATTCACACTTTGAGAACCTATATTGATGCCAAGATATCGCGCGTTGGTCCTGCGCCAGATCTTTCCTTTTTCTCTGGTCTACTTGACCAGAGAAAAAGCTTGCCGCGCAGTTCGGGCTATGGCTATGTATTATATTAACGGAATAGCGTATGCATCTAAAATTGCGCACAAAACTATGCACTAAAAAAATATCTTAGATTGTTAGCTAGTCTCATTGGAAAATGGCCGACTATATTATATTATATATATCAGGAACGACTATATTATTATATTCGTGAGCGATAATATCAACCCTTATTCCGTAGCGTAAAACGAATTTCATATTTTTAAAAGTAATAATTGAATTCTAAACGCAAGTAGTCACTTACATGATGGTCTTATTACTTGTTCCTCCAGCAATGTCAGGAACAATATTAAACAAGTGTTTAGAGAGTTCCGCTAATTTTCGCACAGTCATAAAAACATCATAGCATTTATTATGCAATAAATTTAAATCTTAATAAACTGTAAAACAATATAGGTTCATTAAATCTTAAGTACTTTCTCTCATAAACAACTTCCTTAGTTTTAACAGCTTGAATAATATACTTAATTATTAAC
Source organism: Abrostola tripartita (assembly GCA_905340225.1). Classification (NCBI taxonomy): domain Eukaryota; kingdom Metazoa; phylum Arthropoda; class Insecta; order Lepidoptera; family Noctuidae; genus Abrostola; species Abrostola tripartita. The sequence continues at coordinate 3,427,804 of HG996486.1, forward strand.
TACTTTTCCCCATAACTAGATAGAACTGGACAAGAATAGGGGGATCAATGGGGATTTGAAAGTTAAAGGGAAGTAGCGTTCACACAGCAATGGGACACTAATAGGCAAACTAAATTACAAGAACTTAACATATTGTATCTATAGAATATTTTAATACACTTCTAATACATTTCTATTCACTTTATTTTAAAGATCAATTTTGTAATCTGAATTGGCAATCATAGACAAAAACATTTTGTCCAAGGCTTTAGCCTCTCTTCGGCCAGAATAAACGAAATAATACCGTCAAAAAATATTACAGAGTTACCCTCGCTTCTGAATAAACCTCGCGGGTAGAAATTAATTGTAGTGTTTATTTACTGTAGCACCACAAAGTACCTATTTTATCTATACCAACCTTGAATGAGACATCGTGGGCATCGACAAAACAAATTTCCATTAGGAAATTAGCTAGTAGAAAAGTACAAAAATCATATTAGCGTAAGCTACCGCAACTAGTCCTAGAAACCTTATATTTCTCTCCTCGAGGGGAAACCTTTAGAACTCCGTCCCCTAAGCGGTAGGGACCGGTGAATGGGCGATTTTTATCTAACTTAAGCCACCCAAGTGCATTTTATATAGCAATATTTCCGATAGTTTAAAACCTTGTAAACTCATAACCTTGTATGCTGTCGATAGGTAGGTATTAGGTACATATGTAACAGCGGACTTGCGTCGGCACGTCTGTTTCTGATCCACCCGATTCCGCCTCGATTGGTTTAGGAGCACGTTTGTGCTCTGGGTCACACGTGTGTGGCAATCTGATGCAACAGACAACCTATGCTAAATTTAAACTTTCCATATTATATTACACGTGAATAAAATTGGCATAAGTAATATAATTATAGAGTCATATCAACCAATTCAGATTAAATACCAATAAAAGAATATTACGTTGCATATCTTGTTCTTGATCACCAGGACACTGCTAGTTTTAGTATTGTGATATGTTGAAACATTGGTATCGATTTATTTATAGTGTACGAATATTGGCGTATGTTACAAATATATTCTGTTAAAAACTGAATTGATTAATCGCAACGGACTTAAAATAATCTATATGCCTCCCCCGGGGTACGCCACAATGCCTGCTGTCCCGTTTTCGCCACGCAGTCACTACCAGACTTAAAATAGTAAGGCGGCCGGGAACTTGGTGTCGTTTTCTTTGGCTACTCTTTATGGGGTTGTTTTGTACATAGATACCACTCTGGGCAGACGGGTTGGCCAACCACGTGTGAACAATACCTACGAGAGGAAAGGGATATTCTCGCTTGGAAGCCACACGGCACGAATGTCTTAAAACTTTAAACTTTGTTGAAAACTGTCGACGCGTCTGAAACAGTTAACTAACTTCTGATATTAAGTAGAGCTCTGCTAAACTTGCTGCTGACTGACTAATTATCTCGCCGAGGTTAAAATACAAAGTTCTTACTAATTTTTTTTATCAATTATCACAATCAAACACACACCTTTTTAGTAGTGTAGTGTATTAAGTACCGTAAAACGGGGTAAATAGAAACTCAAGGGTGAATGGAAACAAAACTTTAACATTACATTATTACAGTAAGTTGTCAAAAAGGACTCTAGAATCTTGATTTTTGTGTATAATACAATTTAAAGTATAAGGTCCTTCATGGTAAGAATCCATACTTACTCTTTTTACTTTAAAATCAGTTACAAAGTTTTGTTTCTATTCACCCCTGAGTTTCGATTCACCCCGTTTTAACGGTAGTCTATAAGACTTAATTCCTAATAGGTAGATACAAGACTGCAATTTCACACCTACACTTGCAGACATATCCCGCCGTAATATTCCTACGTTTATCTGTTTTTTATTCAGACTTATAGATAAAGATATTTATTTCTCAGAAAAAATACAATTCACTTGTTATCATTAGGTTAGAGAATGTATCAATATTAATTCTTACGACTACTAATGTTGTGACTACTAACTCCTACACTACACTGCACTAAAACAACAATTAAAATGGCTCCTAAACATTCCTTCAATCGATATACTTGTAGGTGCCTGAAACGTCGTCCAGATAAATAATTTAATGTATCTACCCATTTACTTATATGTATAGCTTTATGTATGTTACAGGTAGCATTTATACCCGTTGATGAGTATGTTGATTTGCAAAATCAGTCAAAAGTATGATTGACTAGAAGCGTTGATCTGGTCTGGTACCTCTGACTAGGAATAGAGAGAATAACTTCCATTTGAACAAATGCCTTCAGTCTTTCTATGACACATCTATTTATTATGGTACAGTGAAAACTGATTATATGTGTAAAGTACGTTGAACTGCAAACTGCCATGCTTTTATTGCACGGAAAACTCCCATAACGTTACATCCGAGAGAAGTTTCTGTGTCAGTAATTTTCAGGATTTTGATGTCTTTGTTTGCACCTGAATGTCTAGATATTTGTATTTTCAACCGACATTTATTGCAGGCATATATGCAAATAAAAGTTATTCTCGATTTAAGTTAATTACCTTAACTTCAGCACTGATATCCGAGTGGTATGACCGTAGGACTGCCAAGTCAAAGTCGTAAGTTCGAACCCCGGCAGGCACCAATGTCTTTTCGAATTCATGTGCGTACTATAAATTAGTTATCAGTTGCTAAAAGCGGTGAAGGAAAACATCGTGAGGAAACCCGGACACCTATGAGATTTTTTATCGGTGTGTAAAGCCATGTCAGAGGCCTAAACTCTGACACCAGGTTGTTCATCAACCATACGATAAGAAGAAGAACCCTAAACGTACTGGAGACCAAGGGTTTTAGTCAAAAATATATTAATCTATCATTAATCTATCAAAATAAATATTTGACTTGGGTCAAATCTGGGTAAGGTCGGTCCATTACATAATTATCATCCAGATAAATCAAGAAGATAAAAAGTCAAAGTTTCTTCCCTGCACAACAGTCAATGTTTCTGTGATGTGTATATATAAAATACACTAAAATGAAGCTATTATGACCTGTCTGGGTAGACAGGTCATAATAGCTTCATTAGTATGGGTATACTAATCTGCCCATTCTCGTTTAATGTAGCGTGGTTGACCACAATTGCTTAATTAATTACAATGCGTTTTATGGGTGCCATTTTTTTGTTATTTTAAGATACTTAACAGGCGTGGTAGGTATGTAGACCTCCCACATCAAAAGTCTAGACTCGCGTCGGCTGTTCATTACCTGGTCTTACCACGAGGCAGCGGGTCCACCTCCTTGTAGTTACATCTATATGACCTTATAATGTAACCTTATCAGTACATCTAGCGTAGACGTGCAGACTAAATCGATAAGCGTGGGATGTGAAGGCGCGCGAATACGCCGTACAGAGTACAGATTGTATACGAGCCAAAACAACTCTAGTTTAAAACCACACAAGACTACTAAACTACCTAAGGAAACATTTGAGAACTCTAACCCGGAGGTATAATAGTCTTACATATTGTAGGTATATTATGTCGCTGAATAGATAAAGGAAATTTGAAAAATGATGGACATGAGCGGGACCCGAACCCGCGACCTTCGCCGTACTGTGGCGCAGCTCTAACCAACTGACCCACCGTGTCGCTGCTCGCACCCATCGAATTTCAAGTTCCCTTTTAGAATTTACGTCTTAAGGGTGACGTCAGGTATCTGTTAGAATCTATGATTACTAACTCAGTGTTATACCTTTACAGCTATAAATCACTGAAACGTTAATACCAACCCAAATTTATATGACTTTTGGTGCCATTTATGTATGTTGCCCATGCTAAGCCTGAATCTAAATTGATAAAGGAAATTTGAAAAATGATGGACACGAGCGGGACCGGAACCCGCGACCCTCGCGGTACCGTGGCGCTGCTCTAACGAGTAATCGAGTAAGTAACGAGTATCAATTTAGATTCAAGCTTAGCATGGGCAACATGCTAAGATGGCACCAAAAGACAATTATATTATGTAGCTGTTTAAATACTTTCATATGTATTTATTTACTTTAATTATACGATGTACAATGTACATTACACCAATTAAGGGACACAAACAAATAATTTAGGAATAATACAAGCACAATAATATAAGCATAAGCTTAAGCATGTATAACTTCTTCTCACATATACTTACCCTGGATAATATAGGAACATTTCACAAATAAGCTAAAGAAACGTGGAGTCTAGATTGTTGTCTGGATCTTGGCAATGGGTCCGCATTATTTGGATCTTTATCATAACTACTTTAGGGGTGACAGGTGGAGTTGTACTGTGGTTACTGGTACCAGTTTTACTTTATATTACACTAGCTTCCGCCCGCGACTTCGCCCGCGTGGATTTCGAATGTTTTATAGCCTATAGGCTTCCTCGATAAATGGGCTATCTAACACTGAAAGAATTTTTCAAATCAGACCAGTAGTTCCTGAGATTAGCGCGTTCAAGCAAACAAACAAACAAACTTTTTACCTTTTTAATATTAAGTATAGATACTAAGTGACAACTTAACTACAAGGCTGCGAGGAGACGACTGCTGCGCCTGCGCCGCGCTAATATAATCGTGCGCCTGTACACAAAACTAATGCGTCAGCAGTGTCTCTACACTACTAATACGTCTCTGTCTACCGCATCAAGGAATCCATGCGTGGTGTTAGGTTTTATACAGAGGGGATCGCGAAGAGGGGGAGGGGGCGCATGCACTTAAATAAAAAGATTCAGGTAACTCCAGTCAGAAAAAGATATGATCACCTCATAATTTGTAAAGATCCTGGGTTCAAATCCCGGGTCGGGCAAAGTGTTACTGAGTTTTCCATTAGGTAATTCTCAGTATCAGCACGGAGTCTGGAATTGTGCCCGGTTGATGGCAATAGGCTCGCCCCCTATTACATTGGGGCTTACAACATAACTGGCGAAATGTGGGTGCACTATATGTTCACCTCTGCTTACCCCTTCGGGGAATACAGGCGCGATGTTATTTTATGAGAAATCCATACGAACTAAATATCATAAACAGTCAGCAAAAAAAAATCTGTATGTACCAAACATACTTAAAATATTGCAATAACTTGCTCGACAGTTTGCATCATGCTATTAATAAATATCACCTAGGAAATAAAAACTCGCTTAATTTATAGAGTTGAGTGGTATTGCAATACGATAGCTGTCGATAAATTGAATGAGCTCTGCGCTGCTGTAGGGTATGATGTACTTACTTAGGTACTACCGACCACTGTTCGCTCACCATATACCTGGATGGGTGCAATTGATTTATTGCTTGATTAACAAGAGAATTATAGAGATCAGATGAATTATCTCTACTATTTTCCTATCTGCATTTCAAGACGACTTAATTTCGCTAAGCATTTGTAGGAATATGGTTGAATACCTATTTTTTTTATTCAATTATAAACTTTTGTGCTCGACGTAGAATGCTAGTAATGTTTTGCGCTCATATAAGTAAACCTAGCACCTAATAAGAGGCGTCTTAGCACTTTAGCCCGTTAAAAACATCAAGATTGTCACTGGCTTTGATAGTTCAAGAGTCTCTTAGGCAGTTTGTCCTTTGATGCAAAGGATAGACGTATTTTTAAGATATATTAAAAGAAACCAGACAAGAATCCTGCTCCAATTTTAAAATTTAAATTAAATTATTAATACCATAGATAATGTTATTAAAAAAGAAGCAAAAACACTAAATAGCATTCAATAGGCAGTTTATTAATTTTATTAATTTGAATATAACGGTTTTAAGGCAATTAGGTTCACTACTCAACAAAACAAAAAGAACAATGTCACGAGAGAACATAAAAATATTGTAACAATATAAATTATAATTATACCGAATAATCCCTTCATTCAACTTTCTTACAGAGCTTAAAACATTCTGACAAGAATAATTATTTTATAATCGCACTCACTTCGTCTTGTTTTGAAACTGAGATACTAATCCGTAATAAGTAGGTACCAACCAACAATTTAAACCATAGCTGAATAGTATCCAATTATTATTTATAAGGTAAGTACCTACGACCCATAGCATCAACGTTATTATAAATAAAACAAAATATAAGTATTATTTTCTCGCCTATCGAAAAAATGCTTCACGATACTTTCATAATTATTTGAGCAACTAAACAAAAGCTAATAAACGCCTATTCCACGAACTTAAATCAATCTTTTGAGAAAAATGCAAATATAGGTACCTACACATTTATGTTTGGTTTGATGTCTTTCCGATTTTAAAACGCGGAAATTTATCCGTCTAGACCTTGCCAACTGAGCAATTGTCCGCGAAGTCTAAATTTATTTATTTAGACCAGACTGTGTTATTGATCTTCCAGTTACCAATCTGTGGCAATCCTGGGTTTGAGACTGTACTTAACACAGTACACGATAGGTTTACATAAGTATAAATAAAGCTTTGTTTATTGCTCTTGTAGGACCAATATCTCGGTCACAACAACCGATGTTACCTGAGACTAGCCAACAATGTAATTTTACATAATACACAAAAATATAAGTAGAAAATCTATATTTCTTTTTTCAAGCAATTTCTTCGAGTATGGTACTTTTAAACCGGTTGGTCAGCAATTTGACCAAAGGACCAACGGCATAAATATCTCTCTGAAGAACGGAAAATATAGTCAAATATAGTGCAAGAACGATCACCAATCCAAGATCTGACCGCAAGAAGGAATTTAACCTTGGCAATAAAGATTGTAGGGATACTAATACAAAGTAAAAGAGTAAAGCACTGTTAAAGATAAAAGCACGAAGTATTTGTTGAGTTTAAATCGTGCGTTGGTCGTGTGTCAATCTAGTAACAAACAAGCGACAACAATGTAATTTATTTGTAAGTGTATAAGAGAGGTTCTTTATTTGTAGGGAGAATTGGCACCCCTGAGAAGTCTCTGTCTGATGCCTTGCAGACTGCAGTCGTCCAGCCAGTTCACACATTTCTTCTCGGCGTCGTAATAAATATGGTTAGGTACAACGGTTACGAAAGGATCAAATATTTCGGGTCTCATAACGAGGAAATCATTCTTTCCATGTTTCTCTACGTATGGCCTATCGTATAAGGCCGATTTCTGGTGAGTCAAAGCATTCTTAAGCTCGTTTTCAATTAAAATTGCCTGATCATCTTTGACCTCTACATTTGAATCTCTCAAATGTGGTTTATTGTTATTTACTCCCATATTTTTTGTTATTTTATTATAGTAGTTTCTGGCTTTAGCCAAACTATCAGCGTTTAAGGCTCTTCTGTTATCAGTCCTTAACTTAGATTCCACTAATAACTGTACGACTTTACTTAGTAGCAATGCGTTTTCGTTTCTCTTCTCTTTTAATATTGCATCATGTGATTTCAAAGGCACGACACCTTTTATATTTATTAAAAGAAGCGTTATACAGACTTGAATCTGAAAAGTGATGTAAATGAATAGACTAGTTCATATATGGCAAAGCAATGTTACTTATATTTATAACTCAGAATGTCTATGTAATTTAAAAGAAGACGGAGGGTTTGCTTTATCTGAATGCGGTGACCTTGGATGACATAATTATCATTATAAAGTTTAATGTTTTTAAATCACCACGTACCAAAATGAAAAACCCGTGACTCTTAGAACGAATACCATTATGTTGGTCACACTTCATTTGATCTTTTACTAATTACCTACGGTATTTGATTCGATTTGTTTTCATAGCGAAATTAATATCTATTAATGACGGTGAAACAAAACATTTATAAGCACACAATAAAAATGCATTATTACTGTTTTTCGCATTTTGGTTCCACTTGAAGTCCCACAGAATATTTTAACACCTTTGTTTGTTCGCGGAATAATTATGATTTTGAAGTCAAGGAGTAAAATCATATTCAGATAATATCAAGATTCATTGAAAACAAACTAAGTATGAAATTGATTTTTTATTGCGCATGCGCATGCATTGCGTTAATTCTTGAAGTTTTTTTAACGCACGCTTTGTCGCGCGTTTTATTAATTAACGATATTTTTTATATGCAAAATCTAAAAAAATAAATATATAGTAGGAACACTATTATATATTTAAATTAACGTAAATCTTCATGCAAATGGCCCTGTGTGTTGCACATGAGCTTGTGCATACGTTCCATTACTCAAACTTTATCTTCATTGTCAATTTTACGCACCTGAAAGGACGAAAATTGTCAAAAAGTTAGTGCAAATCATTAAATAGGGCGAAGGCTTTTTATTAAAGAACTAAATTTCCTTGTTAGGTTGTAATAAATTATCTTTTGCGCGTAGAAAAAGATGATGTTGCACATATTAATTAATATCTCTTCTGATTCGTAACAACTGATCTGTAAACACAGTTGTCACTACAATGTTAAAGTACCCACTAGTAATATTATTTTTCGTAAAATCTTCAACTTTTGATTATCTCACAGACGTGCGAAACACAGAAAAATAAGACGCGACTGAACAATACTGAAGTTTGAACCGACAGCTATCCATCCGCACATGCGAAGATTATTATGCGATGTGCGCGAAGCGGGTTGCGTGGTACACCCGACCAATCAGATAGTTGGTCGCTGTCTGTTGACAGTGGCGGTCGTTTAAGTGGAACCGCTATTCAATTGTTTCAATTATTTACGAACGATATCTAAAAAGTTGCATTGATCATGCATGTATGTATTTAAAAAAAATTAACAAGTCGACAAATAAAACAAAAGAAAATAACATTCATGAAGTATATAAATTGTTTCATTTATTACCATCCTTTATTTAATCCTTCAAAGTACAATCATCCACAGTTCATGTTGATCCTAAAGAACTCCTGGTCTTTTTTTTCATAGACAAAACAGAGCTAATCGAATTATCCTTTGTTTCTTTACCCAATATTTCCTTGGTCAACCTTTGAATATCGCAACCATACGCTCCAAATCGTAGCATCGCACCATACTTTACATAGATCGAATTACTTAATTATTTGGAACTTACACAGAGTACCTATTTAATGTCCTCCTGACTGAATTTCGATCACGGCGTCCGATCTCTTCTGAGACTAGCCAACTACGCAGCAGATATTATAGTACAAAAGTATGCGCGCAAACACAAGTGCACTGCCTATTTCCTCACTATCATAGTCCGATGGGACACCAGACCGACACGACCGGAGAGAGACCACCTATTAATTAGGCACTAACACAATAATCATATTCAAGCACTTGTTTAGCAAATATGAAGTTATACAAGACGCCAGACTCGCACAAATTTATTGATAGAGTTTCATCATAAATGTTACAAAAGATGAAATAATGCACCTAGCCACAAAAAAATTACGAAATAAACAGTTTCTATAAATATCATCGACTACCAAACCTTTTCCTAAATAGAGTCACGCCAGTAGAGTAGATAGATAATATATTTTACTGCACACCAAGAAATACAGAAAAACCTTAAAACACAAAACAGTGCAAGTGGCGGTCTTATTGCCTAAAGCAATTTCTTCCAGACAACCATTATTGGATTGGAGGAGAGAAATAAATAACGAGTGGTGCCAGTCCAACTAGATACCAGCCCCAGAAAGAAAGTATATGGGTTTGACATATGTCATCGATAACATAGTCGAAACATTATGTCATCCCCATACATTCATCATTCTATTCGTTTTACCACTTTTCTAGGGGGGCCGTGCCCTACACAAGGCGACGGATTATATGACTTTGAAAACTAATTATTTGTTAACACTCCACAGACGCTACGCCTCGGTAAGATTACTTAACCGATTTTCAAACTTCTGATAATCAGTAACAACGGGAGCCCACAGCTCAACGTGCCATTCGAAACCTAGAGGGATGTCGATAGGAAAATGGTCACTCGTCCATGCACCAACAGCTGAAAGCGTAGCTTAACCTTTGATAAATCAACTCATACACCCGTTTCATTGCCCAGTTCCGAGATCCAAAGGCTAAAAATAGAGAAACAAAGGTATGATGAATTAAATCGTGCTGTTTGACAATAAATACAGTGCATGCTCTATTTTTCGTTTTAAGTTCGGTTGGGTTTATATTTCAAGTATAATGGTTTTTTTTTGTCTAGAGCGTATGGGATTAAATCGCATTGTTCAAGAAACCGTTTTATTTCGATACCAATGCAACTAAATTAGGCCTGCCAGGAAACTAATCTAAATGTACCTAGCGACTAATACACACACGCCAAAACATAACAATATTTTGTATTTTATTTTTTTAAATAAAAATAAAGAAAACTATATATTGTCAATAATTATCAGACACGAATAAGCCGAGTAACGTTCTAAGCAATAATATAATCAATACCTACTTCATACATTTTCTTACATTTGTATAGGTCGATCATAAATATAATTTATTCCCAACAATATTATTATCCACTGATTTAAAAAAGATATGTTCCAATCAAAAATGTAAATCAACTATATTAGTGAGCGCTTAGTTTTTAAGTATAAGCGGAACAAAGGAGCCTTCATCAATTGTTTGGCGCAAGCAAAGCCTATATGCACGCCACTACAGGTATAAACAATATTAAGCGCAGCATTTCAGGCTGTAAGCGCAGGGTGAAGTATGGGGACGGTCAAACACAAATTTCTGAAAATATGGATGCGGTACTGTGTTGTCTACACGCATCGATGAATCATGTACTGTTGCGATCATAGGTTACGATCTAATAAGAGTATGTTATTAATAAATTCAGATTTATGTTTAAAACTGTCAAATTTTCTTCTACTTTTAATAGGAATTTAAGATTCTGTCTATTACGTTTTTTAGCAATAAGTCAATAAGGTTTACCATTTGAAATGCATTTAATGACAAAGATATCTCAGATTTACTGACTTACTATGAAAAATAAATTGATATAATAGTTTGAGGGGTTGAGGGGGGATTAAGTACGCTCACCTGTCGTAGGTGGCCGCATCCAATTTTTCAGCGCTCTGTGTCACAATAGCTGAGCGCGGACGAACTGAAACCATTCGTAAACCGGGCGTCGTAGTGGCTGGTCTTCTCAGCAGATCTAACGTTACTTCCCGTCTGGAAAGTCCCCCCCCACCTCATCTCCACCTGTTATTATATAACATTCTAGATTTTTTCTAAACGCGACGTTCTCCCTTATCGCTGAGGTTGAGACGATAAAATATCCTGTATCTTCGAGCAGTGCATCAGAACTAATCAAGGTATGTATTTTAGATACCTACTTAAAATTATATTTTTTTGTTCTTTTTTTATCCCAGACCTTTTGTTGTCGTTCGTATATTTTTCAACTGTTAAGTACGTTGGATGTTATACGTAATTTTCTAATTAAGTGGAATTCGAAAGCTCTGATAGCTGAGTGGTGTGAACGTTTGTCAGCTAAGTCAAAAGTCGCAAGTTCAAACACCGGCACACACCGTCCGCAATGTCTTTCTCATTCATGTGCGTACAATAAATTCGGTTCCTACAAATGGTGAAGAAAAATATAGTGAGGAATCTGGCACATTTGCGAGATTTTTCAACGATGTGTAAAGCCATGTCAGAGGCCTACGGGTGTTTTAAACTCTGACACCAGGTTGTTCATAAGAAGTTTTTTTCTGAAAGATTTTAATTAATTTCTGAAAGGTTTTATTAAAAATCATATTATTAAAAATATCTAACATTAATAAATTAAAGATTCAATAATACAAACAGGAATTGAATAGCGGCAAACTGGTTTTTTTATGTTTCACGATCCAACAAGACAAATTACTCCATATTTTGGGATTAAAAGTTGATTAAGTCAATTGTTGCAGTATTATTAACTTTAAAACAATAGGAAGAGGCAAAGAACCCAAATAAACAGATAGTTCAAGGTCCGTGAAACCTACTGTGGCCTTGAACGGCGTGCCCTAGTTTCCGTAACGCGCACGGTATGAGAACACGGAGATATCTAGGACCTGCAGCAGATTTTTTTAAATAACTTTCTGATTAATTAATACCCCATTTGAATGGTCGGGACGGCTCTATCGTTATGCACAGAGTTGCAAGTTCAACCCAAGGCCGTAGCAATGTAATTTTCGTGTCATACGCACTTTGGTGGTTTATCAAAATCGTCATAAACTAAATGTGCTATTGCATAAGACTAACTGGCTAACGTGGGTGGGACATCTCCGTCGGTAAAAAGGGCAAAAACAACTTGCTTAATAAAATGTATAGAGGTAGATTAAGAAACAAAAAGAATCAATATTATATATATTATTGATTCCTTTTGTTTCTTATTCTTGATTATAATCAACGTATAGGTGCCTAAAAATACTTTAATGATGTCAATTTTCAAGAATGTTTAATTAAAAATAATAAACAATAGATAAACAATAAAAATAGGAGTTATGGTATCCTATCAGCGAATGGAATACACAGATTTCAAAAATGATTAAAAAATAATACGATTTTCCTGAAAATTCGAACTAAATTGAAATTCTAGCAGCGGCGTGCGCCGTTGTAATGGCATTCCTCGCTATTGATACCAATCCTAGACGCTTCTGAGAACTTCCGTTGTACCTCACAATCCGAATTCATATAGGTATTCTAGTTTTACACAAAACAATAAAAGAATGCCTCGTCGAACGGGTGTGTAAGGCCTTTACAAATGGTGCCACGGACGTTATAAATTACGTGGACTGTATTTTGGGTTTTAACTCTTGATATTACAAATTGGAACACTTACGCGCGAGCAAAAATGTGTCACATCCAAGGCTCGCCGCACGCTCAGTTCCGCTCTAGTCGGCACACATCTCCACCCTAGCCAGCACACATCTCCGCTACAGTATAGGCGGTACGCACCTCCGCACACTTTCGGTGGATACACCCTAGCTGAAAAAAATCTCTTCTCGTCTCTGCTTCGGACACATCCGCACATCACCGCATTGGTGGAGTCCGGGCCTTATGATTCGTAGGAGTTAATAAATCGCAATGAAAAATAAAAATAAGATTAAGCTGGAAAAAAATAATCTTGAATAATCCTTTACTGGCCTTAATAACTACGCGATTATAGAAACTTGGGAAAATAAATATTTATTTTATTATATTGAGACAAAGACTTGGAGTAGGAACTGGTGATTGAAAACATGGATATACCATCTTGAATGCTTGCGACTTAGAAGTTTGGCCTCTTTGGACTTTGCTTTAACGTATAGGCTTACTTACTTTGGCTAAAGAACTTGATAATCTAAACTTGGAAGTACTAGCCTCTAAACTTAGGCGATTGAAGAAATAATATTAAACTCTATGGACTTATATGCTTGGAAGAACATTCCTACATATTCTTGACTTAGTAACTTGAAGATATATTCCTAAACAGTAGTCTTAGAATCTTGGAGGTGGAGGTGTAGTCTTGTTCACTCTGTACTTAAAAGCTCCAATCTGCAGTCTTAAAAGATTAAAATGTATCTAATTATAAATCTTTTTGCTAATTTAATTAGTAAATACTTAATTAGTAAAACTTTAGAATAATAAGCTAAATGTAAAAACGGTCACCACAAAGCAGACTGCGGCAAGCATTGCTTGATGCTAAACGTCTACAAAGTCGGCCCCCAGAGTAAATTAATTACCCTGTACCTACTTTTACTGTTAATTACTAGTCGAGTAGAAGGGTTTAAATTATCCGCTGTTAATTGTGAACTTTTTTTTTGTCTATGTAACTTTAATTACGTAAGATACCATGCTCTTATTATAAGTTAGAAGTATTTCCTTAAAATGAATCTGTAAGTAGTCGAATCTGTAACCTAGATATAGGGGGGATATATATATAGGGGGTAAAAGTAAGCATTAACAATCGAATATTTTTAAAATATACCCAAGTGGGATATCAAATAAAAGAGCAAAATGTGTATATTACAAAAACAAGACAATATTTTAAGTTTAAAAAATTCAAAATAAAATAAAATTCAAAATACCCCCAACGCAAAAAACAAGCGGTCGTTTAAAAAGTCAAAAATAACACCTATCATTGAGCCATCCAATCCGATCCGAGTAACACCGATTTAAGACAATGTCGCGGCAGGGTACCGCTTCAGTAGTCAGATCCTCAGTTTGAATACTATCTATTAAGTTACTAGCAATTGCTTCGAATCATCAAATTTTTGATGCAGATTTGGGTGTTGAATTGATAAGTTGTTGCTCTAAACACGTAGCGGTACCCCGCCGCGACATTGTCTTAAATAGGTGTTACTCGGATTGGGTTTGATGGCTCAATGATAGGTGTTATTTTAAACTTTTAAATGTCCGCTATTGTTTTATACGTTGGGGGATTTTAAATAAAATTTAATATGATTTTTAAATTTTAAATGTAGTCTTGTTTTTGTAATATACACATCATGCTCTTTTATTTGATATCCCGCTTGGGTATATTTGAAAATATTCGATTGGTCATCCCCACTTTCACCCCTCATATCTTGTAAATGGCTAGACCGATTTCGATATTACTTATTTTTTTGTAATGTGCACATTACGCCCTTTCTTATGATACCCCATTTGGATATATAAAAAATATTCGATTTGTCATCCCCACTTTCGCCCCCATATCTTGTTTTATATATCCGATTTTGATGAAACATATCTAAAAACCATCGCTGGAAAATTTACTTTCAAATAAAAAAAACCGCATCAGACAGACACACATAGCGGTCAAACTTATAACACCCCTCTTTTTCCGTCGGGGGTTAAAAATGAACCTCTAAGTAGTCGAATCTGTAACGTACCTACTACCTACCTCCATTTAGATTGGAACTATATTAACGTCAACGTGATTGAATTAATTCCGTTGATAAAAAACTAAATAGTTCAAGCACAATTTTTTGGACATTACCTTTTCGTCTTAAACCTCACGTTAATAATTATTAACCATTGAAAATACATTTCCCAAAATGTAAGGCGCGAAGGAGCCATTCTACATAGAACTATAGCGATTGTCTTATATACCCTCCCAATTATATTCCTCGAAACACCCTTATTTCTTAACGTCTTACTTATATCTTATTCTTTATTATATTGTATGCCTACATTTTAAGCAACGTCAGTTTCAATAAAAGCTATTTTTAAAACGCTGGTTTCTATAAAGTGAGTGGATGAATATGAATATTATATAAGCTTGTGTACCTGAACACGTTCACTGCGAAAGCAAATAATGCTACCTGTCAGTTTTGCATTACGAGACTGAAAAGATTTCGTATTGTTTCTTCTGTAATAATAAAGATCAATCATAATTATTTAACTAGGGTATTTAAAGCATTACTCATCCACGGTGAATCGTATTTATTACCTAACATAACATGACGCGACGAGACTCTTTAGATCTCGTACGAGTTGTTCCCTTAAAATATTAGTCTCTGAAAATTGCTGAATTTTGTATTTTTTAATGCATCGGCGAATAATGAATGTATCTTATTAAAATTGGGAAACTTTAGGATCTCGTAAATGCACTATTACACAAAAATATACGAGTTCATTTTGATCTCGTAAGGCACACATTGTTAAATATCGATAAATAAATAGTGATGGGAATGAAAAAAAATAAAATCGATAGACTATTACTATCGATAGAATAATGAGGGTAGTTTGAAGAGTGGAAATGTAAATTACCGACTAACCTCATTTTCCATGATCGTGTTCCGTTGGCATGTTATTGGTAACGCATTGGTAAGTGTGTCCAGTGTTAAGGCTAGTACAAATATGTTCACTTGTGGCTCTTGAAACACTTTACGCAAAAAAGAGGCTGTGATTTTAGAGATTTGTCAATTTTAAACACAACAAAACGGTCTTTAGAATTATAAAAAGAAAGTCTATGAATAATATAATAATAAATATAATGAAGCTCGAAAATGTTTTGATCAGATCAAAACATTTTAGAGCTTCATTAAAATGTAGACTACAAATATAAAATATTACCTATCTAAAAAAACTGTTTGAGCCATTGTTACTTCTAAAGAATGTAAAACTGAAAGGCATCTCTTGATCTATGTACCTACAGTATTAAGGGGATTACATCGCTCAAATCTCAAAAATTCCCTTAATCATTTTGGGTTCGCCTTGATGCGATTATAAAAAAAAATACGAATACCCTCACAAGGTTTTAAGTTCGAGATTGTATGATCATTAATGGACAAAATCATATCTAAGTTATCTAAATATCGTTTGTTATTGTAATACGATATCTTTTGTGTGATGTCTACATTATTAGCAATGTTTGGTTTCTACAAAAACATTACTTTGTTATGACGGTAAAATCTCTTCGGTACTTGTAAAATCGATGCCGTGCCGGTGTCGTGTTTTGAACATTTTGTTATTGTACTTATTTTGTTATTGGAGTAATAACTAAATGTATGTATTATTAATATTTCATAATATACGATGTATATTATAGTGTAGTATCTCTTGTCATATTAAAATTATAAAACACCTATAACAATTCTTAATAGAATTGGAATGAAAATTTTCAGTAGAAAATCTCAATTTTTTGCAAAATCGGGTAATAGCCTCCACAGATAACTCCTATCAGAGGTTTTTGGCAGCTTACTGACTAGAGTCTATTTGTTACTGTCGTTTGCATGTCAGAGAATAGAGACGTCAATAGTCTTAAGGGGAGCTTATGTTAATGCAGGTAGGTATTATCCTACCACTCCACTCCTCGGTCCACAATTGACAACATTGGAAACATAGTACCTACATAACAATATTACAGTCAACTAATTTATTTTATTTGCACATAACAAAGTAAATAGGCAGATACGCTTAATCTTTTACATATTTGCTCTGCTTGTGATTTCCAAGTCAATTGACTATCTATTGTAATCCCATAAACTTAGAAACATTTACGCCTCATTTTTATACTTTAACATCTACATTTTAATGAAGCTGGAAAATGTTTTGATTAGAATCAAAACATTTTCAAGCTTCATTAAAATGTAGACTACAAATATATAATATTACCTATCTAAAAAACCTGTTTGAGCCATTGTTACTTCTAAAGAATGTAAAACTGAAAGGCATCTCTTGATCTATGTACCTACAGTATTAAGGGGATTACATCGCTCAGATCTCAAAAATTCCCTCAATCATTTTGTTGTTCGCCTTGATGCGATTATAAAAAAAAAATACCAATACCCTCACAAGGGTTTTAAGTTCGAGATTGTATGATCATTAATGGACAAAATCATATCTAAGTTATCTAAATATCGTTTGTTATTGTAATACGATATCTTTTGTGTGATGTCTACATTATTAGCAATGTTTGGTTTCTACAAAAACATTACTTTGTTATGACGGTAAAATCTCTTCGGTACTTGTAAAATCGATGCCGTGCCGGTGTCGTGTTTTGAACATTTTGTTATTGTACTTATTTTGTTATTGGAGTAATAACTAAATGTATGTATTATTAATATTTCATAATATACGATGTATATTATAGTGTAGTATCTCTTGTCATATTAAAATTATAAAACACCTAATAACAATTCTTAATAGAATTGGAATGAAAATTTTCAGTAGAAAATCTCAATTTTTTGCAAAATCGGGTAATAGTCTCCACAGATAACTCCTATCAGAGGTTTTTGGCAGCTTACTGACTAGAGTCTATTTGTTACTGTCGTTTGCATGTCAGAGAATAGAGACGTCAATAGTCTTAAGGGGAGCTTATGTTAATGCAGGTAGGTATTATCCTACCACTCCACTCCTCGGTCCACAATTGACAACATTGGAAACATAGTACCTACATAACAATATTACAGTCAACTAATTTATTTTATTTGCACATAACAAAGTAAATAGGCAGATACGCTTAATCTTTTACATATTTGCTCTGCTTGTGATTTCCAAGTCAATTGACTATCTATTGTAATCCCATAAACTTAGAAACATTTACGCCTCATTTTTATACTTTAACATCTACATTTTAATGAAGCTGGAAAATGTTTTGATTAGAATCAAAACATTTTCGAGCTTCATTAAAATGTAGACTACAAATATATAATATTACCTATCTAAAAAACCTGTTTGAGCCATTGTTACTTCTAAAGAATGTAAAACTGAAAGGCATCTCTTGATCTATGTACCTACAGTATTAAGGGGATTACATCGCTCAGATCTCAAAAATTCCCTCAATCATTTTGTTGTTCGCCTTGATGCGATTATAAAAAAAAATACGAATACCCTCACAAGGGTTTTAAGTTCGAGATTGTATGATCATTAATGGACAAAATCATATCTAAGTTATCTAAATATCGTTTGTTATTGTAATACGATATCTTTTGTGTGATGTCTACATTATTAGCAATGTTTGGTTTCTACAAAAACATTACTTTGTTATGACGGTGAAATCTTTTCGGTACTTGTAAAATCGATGCCGTGCCGGTGTCGTGTTTCGAACATTTTGTTATTGTACTTATTTTCTTATTGGAGTAATAACTAAATGTATGTATTATTAATATTTCATAATATACGATGTATATTATAGTGTATTATCTCTTGTCATATTAAAATTATAAAACACCTTTAACAATTCTTAATAGAATTGGAATGAAAATTTTCAGTAGAAAATCTCAATTTTTTGCAAAATCGGGTAATAGCCTCCACAGATAACTCCTATCAGAGGTGTTTGGCAGCTTACTGACTAGAATCTATTTGTTACTGTCGTTTGCATGTCAGAGAATAGAGACGTCAATAGTCTTAAGGGGGGCTTATGATAATACAGGTATTATCCTCCGACTCCACTCCTCGGTCCGTCGAATATTACCGTCAACTTATTTATTTTATTTGCACATTACAAAGTAAATAGGCAGATACGCTTAATCTTTTACAAATTTGCTCTGCTTGTGATTTCCCATAAACTTATAATTATGCCAGTTGATTATAATTCCCAGTGTGGTATTCAGATGGCATTAATATCATTTCAATAGGTACATTATTACCTTTTTGGTGCAATTGATGACCGTGCTATCGCCCGCGAATCATGCTGTGAGATACTGTGTATATTTTGATTAATCGTTGATGTATAGTAGGAATAGCACAGGCCCCAATACGCTGCCTTGAGGAACGTCGTATTTTATTACTCTACAGGAAGACATATACTCGTTCGTGTTTTGATTTTGGACTAATTGTAGTTATTTCCGTAGTTTGTTTACGTTCTTTTCTTTATGTATGTTTCCCCGTATCCAATACACGTGAAGTTTATTGAAAAGTGCCTTATGGTCGACGTGATCAAAGGCCTTTGACATATCCGTATATATTGCACAGGTATATATTGTATAACTTGGCATCAGCATTAGCCATTATTGTCTTGAGTAGGTCAAATAACGCCATATTGATATTTTTATTTTTCATGAATCCTTTATGCTCATCTCAATATTATTAAATTGTTGAGAAAGCGTAAATTGAGTCTTATATTATTTATACGTAATACAGAAAGTAAGGAAATTGGTCTATAGTTAACAACATCTTCTTTATTATTGTTAATAATAATGTTGTAATGAAATCCTTAAAACGTATACTTAAAATAATATAACATTTGGCAATTTTATATAGAAACCGATCAAAATTAGTCTATAAAGACAAGTTGAGCCGGTGATTTTCAGCATCGCTAAGTGGATATAGATTAAATTACATTGGAATTAGCATTGCTATTCAACGTGGCAATGCCGCCAGCCTTTTGGGCACCCTATCAGTCGACAGTGATGAGGACAGTTAAATTCAAAATTCAATGTATGGCATTGAAATAATGGAACTCTAGGAGGTGACGTAGATACAGTTTTAAAAGATCTAGAGTTTTTAAAGCATAAAATATTAAATTTAATTGGTATCTTAATCTTTCAAAACGTTAAATTTTTATTTCGGACACTACCGACAGACAAGTTTACAAAATTTAATGCAATGGCTGTTAGTAGTTAATATTTGAGTTATAAATAGAAGTTCTCTACGTCTCTTAGGGTCTCCTATTTTAGAAGAATCCTATCCGGAATTTGTAGAAAAAAAAATCAAAATTTCAATATGATTTCAGACATACTTTTCTAAATTAGCCACTTGGGCAAAATTTTGATTAGATAGTGCTGTTCCGGGCCAAAATTTACTTACAATCTACGGTCAACCACATTCTGGCATGGATCTTTTGGAAAAAATTGATCAAATTATCCGGACCACCCTCGATCGATCAGTCGATTTTGAATATGTCGTTGGACGAGCTTGGACCCACCAAGCCACGCTTCTAGTCCATTTGGGTGGTATAGGTTTCCGTACAGTTTCAAGTTTAGGTACACCGGCATTTCTCTCCTCACTTCATAGTACTGGAAAACTAACCAGAAGAATAATAATACTTGCTTCTTGTCTGGTTAATTTTGAGATATCGTGCATGACTGAGGCAGTGTCAATCAATACTGCTGAGCGCGCTCATCTGCTGGCTGTGATCGAATGGAAGTGAGCCTTTGGCTAAAGGCAGGAAATGGCATTTCCGTCGTCCAAAATGGGGACAAGAATGAATTGAATGAATTTCATTTCTGCACTAGATAGAAAACGTAAAGCAGCGAGTGAGCCTTAAAGTTGTAAATTTTTATCCTTTTTTATCACTATTAGGTAATTTTTCGCACAAAAATTGAGATTTCTTTTTATGTCACTTTATTGGAACCGGTCAATTATGTTATTAGGTTTAGAAGATTAAATTTATTTTGGATGTTTACTAAGATTGTAATTAATTGAAACGTTAGTCATTGCGATAGTATTTCTTCATTTATATCTGTATAATCTGCGTTGTCACTGAATAACAATAACACTTAATTATTGGCGTCCATTTTCCCTACCTATCATATTTAACTGTTGAAGAATAAAATTGTCCGAAATTGTTTAACAACTATCGGAATTGTCGAGAGCGCCATCTATCTCCCCAAGTCGTTGTCTTCCCTAGTCAAAAACACAACCACCTGCTTACAAGAGATTATAAACTGGGATAATGAACTGCAATGAACTCCAGAAACGACTAGACAGGGGTTGCTCCTAGAGGTCAATGTCACAGTGTCGTGACGGGGTGAGGGGGTGCAGAACGTTGGCCTACATCGAGTTCACAAAGCTTGGTTAATTCAGAATCGAATAAGTGAAATGGTAGCACGTACCAATTGCGGACGATCCAAATTCTCTTATCGACACAAGTGACGATTTATAAAATCTAGTATGTTCAGTACTACCCTTAACGAATCAAGTAAAACAATTTAAAATCAATTTATTTGCTTGAGTTAGAATAATATAGGTACTGATAAATACAAATGTAGGAAATGTAGGAATGTAGCTCATTACTAGAGAAAATCAGCTTTAACGACTAGTTCCTATGTATTTCAGTAAAATGACTTCTAAACATGGTCACGTTAACGACTGCCGCTGTGGTTATGCAATGACTGCATACAGAGATACAGGACATAGCTTTTGTTAAAAAAAAATAAGTTTTTCAGAAATTAATGAAGAAGATTAGACGATTTTTTCCGCCAGCCAGTGTCATCGAAAAGAGACGATGAAGACCTAGCGTAAACCCAGCCTAGACACGGTGTAGACCCGATGACCACTGCTACTGAACACATTCTAGGCCATATTATGGAGATTACGCGGAATCTGCATAATGCTTTGTATAATAAGTTATTAAAAAACAAAATTAAAACACAAGCTTTCAAATCAGCCAGGTGTAAAGTACTAGTAACAAACAAATTAAACAAGCCCAAACACGGGATTGCATCATTTTGTTACATAATTCCTATGATCACCTTCTGACTCCATCGTCACACCAGCTCAAAAGTTGAATAATATTCTATTGGCACCAAACCTATTAAAGTATGCAAAATTTCATTTCAATCGGATGTCAAAAAGTGGTTCTAATTTAGATTGCAAGATATGACCTAAACAAACCAACTTACATACGAGTACATTGCAAGTTGAATAAAAACTTGTTAAAAGAAGAGGATCTCTTTCAAGCGTTTATACACGTGATTGTGTGAATATCTATTGATCATATTGCCATATTGCTAATGGAGTTACCTATAAACATACCTACGCAACTTACTTCAAATTGCAGTAACGGATTGTTATAACGCCCTGTGCTGGTGGAAACCCGCCTACAGTTAAATTACGTAATTACGGGTGGCTGCACTCAGCGGGTTCTAACTTTACTATGAATGAATCGACCCGATAAACACTTTATGTTGTGTTCAGCCTTCCGCTCTACCCCTATAGTTCATACAAACTAGAATTATTATCCGTGCATCCGACTGCGTACCTATTATACAATTCTTTTTTAATGAAGCGGACGCTTCTGTTTTTATCTTTGCTATCTAAAAAACTGTAAAATGGCGCATGAAAAGCACGAAGTCCGGTCTTTGAAAGACATTCGTACAAAAAATATTTCAACGCTTGTTTTTAGTCAATTGCTTATCTCTAATTTTTGTTTCAGGTACTTGAGTGAAGATCAGCTACTGAAACCTATCTGATTAGCAACCGCTGATCTTGGTAAGTGATTCAACGAGGTCGACTATTGGACGTCCGAGTTTTTTTATAAATAATAATATATCATTTAATTATCTCACAAAGTTAAATACATAGTTAAATGAAGCAAAATACTGAGGTAGTTACGTAAAGAACCTAATTTTTAAATAAGACTATTCATAATAATACAAATATTTCTTTATTTTTCTCACCACAATATAGAAATAAAGATGTTCATGTTTTTTACTAACTTATCACATTTTTTGTAGACTCATAGACTCTAAATACACTACTTATCAAAGTCTAGGAAACAAGCTTTCTACCTTAAACTATTTGAAAAAATTGACAGCACTGTTAGCCGAGTGGTATGACCTTTGGACTGCCAAGTCAAAGGTCGCAAGTTCAAACCCCGGCACGCACGAATATCTTTTCGGATTCATGCGCGTACAGTCAGTCATCAGTTAAAAACTGTGAAGAATAACATCGTGAGGAAACCGGCACACCTGAGAAAATTTTAACGGTGTGTAAAGCCATGTCATAGACCTACAGGGGCTTAAAGTCGGCCACCAGGTTGTTCACCAACCATACGATAAGAAGAGGAAGAATACCAAAACAATGCAACATTTAAAATAACAAATATAATGGTTTTAAGTTCCCTAGACTTTGTTGAGCAGAGTATTATTCTGGAAAATAATGTTTGGAAGCATCAATCTCGATTTTGAGGAGACATCATTTTCTATGTATTTAGACCAACACGGATAAAAGTATTTTACTTTAATATCTGCATAATGACATGATTGACAGTCAGCGCGTCGTTAACTGTAATTTCACATCAACATCACAATAAATTATGATCAAAGCGTCGCAGCAGTTGCACATTACTTAACAATGTATAATTGAATTTTGATGTACTATGTTCTAAGACATTAGATAATATCAACTTAACTTTCATGACTGTCATCCACTACAGATCAACCGTAATTTACTTGGTCTCAATAGTTCTATTAAATCTTACATGAATAAACAACTCTCAGGAAAGTTAATTGACTGCTAATTTCCTTGTAGATATTCAAGGTTGATGTCAAAGAAGCAACTTACTTCAGTATTACTGAACCGACGAACGCAACCATTAAATCTATTTGTCTTGCATATTGTGTACAAGATAGGATAGACTCCCAGTTTAACTCTATACTTATTATAGATTTAGATAATTATTACTCATATATATATATATGTATTAAATATAATTATTTCTTCCCCATAATATAAGGTTGAATCACTATTCGACCATAAAACGTGGCTCCTAAGTTTTCAAAATGTTTGACAAATGCATCTTAGAATTATTTGAAAGTTGGATTTACTAAAAAAAAACTCTAAACAAAGAATTTACTCTAAATTATGACCAACACACTGCATTCTAAAATGAAATAGTTACTAAACTTGACTATGACCTAATAACAAGATAACGAAAAAGCAATAGCTAATTTAATATGTTTAAAAACAAAAAAGAAATAATGAAATGAAGGGAAAAATGAAAAAAGGAAAATTAAATAAGAGGATTAACCAAGGCTACACTTTTTTATCGTCCTGCTCGTAGTTTCGCTGAAGCGTACAAAGTTCACAGGTACCGGCTTCATAATTCAATATCACATTCACTTTATGTCACAAAGGTTTATTAGTCTACAAAGGATGAGATTCTTTTGTCTTTATTTTCACTGCAATGACATTGCTCTGCAAATATTCGAACACTGTGCATCCTCTGCCTACAGTTTTAAGAGAATGGAAGCACCCTGCTTTTAAATTGTGAATTCATAATAGATTTTAAATTTAAATAAAGTGTTTAAAAGTCCTATTCCTCTATTTGAGTTTACAAAGGAAATTCTAGAAAAATAACTACCTGGTACGTACTGTACATCTTTAGTAAAATGCATGTTGTATCTTTGAACTCAATTTAAATACGGCCTGCAGAATATTTTATGCGTCGCTTAAACTGTATTACATTTCTCGGTAGTTGCAAAGAACTTAATAAGAAACTTGAAATTAGAAACGAGAAAATAAAGGGGCTATTTCCTCTGAATGAAACCATACTAATTTATTAAGCAAGCTTATGAACAAATATAGGTCAAACTAGTTTGAAGTAGGTACGTTCCTAAAGCATAACTAACCCAATTAAATTTCATCAACGTAATCGTAATTTTTAACTTAATGATGTAATGGTAAGAGCTTCGCCTCGGAACAGTTAACGATAATTGTACTTTCCTTTTTTAATTTAAATATTAAGATGACTGAAGTAATTAAGTAACATTATTACAAATGAACACACAAACTGATAATGTTCAAATTAGTTAGATCTTAATGTAGGATTCACTTGTGTAGGTTTCTATTAATAATTGGGGCTTGACGATTTGGATATTAAATAAACTCCTTGTCGACAAATATATAAGTATAGGCACCTACTACGTACTAAAAATATTGTTTTCACATTTAAATTATTATACCTAACAATTTATTATTATAATTATAGCTTTAAGGTTGAATCCATCGTTGTGTTTATTTGTATAATAGGTATATAATTATGACAAAACATATAGTACCATACTATATTTGAGACCCAAAAATATTACTTAAATACCTACAAAAATATATGAAAATATTATTAACTATAAAATCATTTTTCAGGTACTTAATTTACCAATCAATATATAATTCAGATATAATTGCACTAAACCAACAAGCAGACCAGCTCAAATTGCGTTTTAAGTTTATTTATTATAAAAAGCTTAAAACCTATTCGCTTATACGTCAGACTTTAAATATAATTTCTAAGACTCTTAGATTCTATTTCTAAGATTTAATGAATACTTTAAACACAACCTACAGATTTTTTTGTTCGTCCAAGATTAGAAGAACACAATCTTTTGCTAAAATAAGGAATAAATAAGCAAGTTTTTGTTTTAACGATTAAGTCGTTTTTATGTTGAATGTTGTAGGTAAGACTTACTTCTTTATCTTTGATTCCAAGATCAAGCTTGTTAGTTAGGATATAAAGTTGGTATAATAGGAATTAACCTACCTAATCTAAAGTAAAGTAAAATGTCCTTTAAGTTAATCCTGTTGAGTCTCTCATATTTATTTTTATATTCATTCTTTAGTAATCTTCTAAAAGAAAAGGATTCTAGAAAATTCTAATGCTCAAAGCAGCAGAGAGTCAGGATTTGTACCCGATTGTGTATCAATAAGCTTAGGCCTACAAATATTTTTACCTCGGGAAAATGGGCATGACATTATTAAAAATATTTTTATTTTACGTGACACTAATAAAAACTTTTTATACGCGCAGCTGTTTGGTGACCTCTCCGTCGGCAACCTGCCTTCGGACAATCACAATGAGGACAACAAAGTTAGACTGGACTGTCTTGGAAGATACAGGGAATTTAACTTCACTGGAATTGGTAAGTAACTGAAAACCATAAGCAGGTGGTAGATAACGATCCTGGACGGTTTGTAAAGGAAATATTTTATATCTTGATGTTTTATTGAGTCTTCTTATAAATTTATAATATTAAGCAAGATTGATGTTGTTGTAACGCGTCGAAATGTCCAGTGTTAGGCGCCGCTAACAGGTAAGTCATTGACAGATTTTGAAACGATGTGTTTATTATTCGTACAGGCATATTATCCTCTAAAAATTGTAATATGTTAAGTGTTAGTCATAGTTGGCGCGGGCAGGTAAGTGAATAATAGCTGCTTACGCCGACCGTGGTCCAGCAGTACAAGTGTTGCAGGTATGTGATACATTTTGCCCGACAGTAAGCAACGCTGTACGGAGCGAGGTCGCGACAACTACCAAGCTAAGCCTCTCTATTTAAATCCTCCTAATAAAACCTGGGAATATCGAGCCCAAGAGCGTTTATTTCTAAACAAATAATTGGTATCGTGAACAGGCACCTCATCAGTGTTATAGGTGTTATACCATCATATAATGTCAGGGTTATAACTTAAAACGCTCAATAATGAGTTATCCATAAACCTATGCGGTACTAAAGACTTAACTTAATTTAACTTAATTTAACTTAATTCTTTATTGCACACAATAAAATACATAAATATAATATTACAAGTAAGATGATGTACACAGGCGAGCTTAACTCAAAATTGAGTTCTCTAACAGCAAACCTTTGAGTGATACAGAGATTTTATTTGTAAGGACAGAAAAAGTGCACAACAAAAATATAGAAATACTAATTTACAATAATTGTCATAAAAGTTTGATATCTATCTTAGATATCTTAAAGACCTATCTTATCTCTTTAAATAATCTTAACTATTTTCGCGGCTAAATTAGTTCTTTACAGGCTTAAGTACAATCCCATCTAAGCAACGTCCATTTAAGAAACTTAATACTAAAGTTAATTAACGACAAACTAGGATACGTACCTTGAAGACAGATCCCCATCCCTCCCCTTATATACGATGCTGTCTATAAAAGGACCTGCTTCTAAGTATTAGGGTGAAGCTTACTACTTTCTTGCTACACTAATACCATTGGTGCTGCACAGTTCGCGGTAACTCGATTAAATCATACGGCTTTGTCGATTTTGTTTACTATTTACTTTATATCTAGTACGATTCGATTTGCGATGAATATAGTACAGCGGAAAGCAGTTTGTTTCACGCGTATATTGCTTTTTTTTGGGATTGTAATAACACAGGTGGACTGAGATATTACGCCAGATGTTGAGTGTTGCGCATATACTGACTGACTGGGTATACTGACCGGTATATATTCGTGTTATTTAATGAGAAGAGTAATCGATAAATTAACTTTCATATTCTACTATGCCCAACTTTACAGCGTGGAGCCATGTAGGTAATGAAGATAGACATCAACTATTGGATATGTTGTCTAGAGCGAACGAAAGTTATAGTTGAGTCGAGTTCGTAAATCATTGCAAGTATTTAGTTAATAATTTACTTTACCAACGCTGTTCGCGTTCATAGTTATATGTATTTTAGTAAATGTAGCTCTTTATGCAGCTAATAGAGCGCCTTGTATACATGTATTAGATAAGTTTGTATAGTATTTAATAATTTTATAGTCTTAGAAGAAGGTTGCAAACATAACTGGAATGGTATTATCATTATGTCTCTATTACCCAAACTACTGCCGTGGGATATCCTGTAATTCCAACCGTAGTGTGAGAAAATAAATTAAAAATTACTTAAGTCTATATATGCGAATAAAATAGACAAAACTCACAAAACCATTTATTTTACACTCACACAACACGCATACATACATATTAAAATTCCACGTTTAAATTGATAATGTCTGTTAATTATTTTTTTTGTTTATGGCTAAACTTGGAGAAGATTAATATTATTAGACGTTACACTGTATAATCTTCGTGAATGTCTAAATGATTACGATTCACAAAAAACAAGTGTAATAACAATAAAGCGTCTTACAGGCGAGAGAGCGATGTGTCTATTCAATAAACAAGACGACCGCGCGATAGATAAATGTAAGTCGTCAAAGGACTAAGAAAACATTGAGTTGGAACAATCCATTCAACAGGTGTTAAGGTGTGAAGTCTTTGGCCACCTCTACGGCCTGTGGCCCAATCAAATAGAAGTTTCTATGCCAACAGGTGGCACATTTTTATTTGAACCAACGCCAATATTAGTGTCTATATTATAAATGCCTTAGAAAAAGAGGGTGTTGTAGGTATTTCTACGTCTCTATATGCTTAAGTATCACAAGAAAACCCAAGTATAATTGTTGACCCAATTGGCGCAGTTGATAAGCAGTAAAGGTTCATCAGAAATATGTCTCACACATTTTTATGCCTGACCCAAGTCTGACCCACGATACATGAGTTTTACTGAATTCTTTACTCAGAAATGCAATTACAATACTCGAGTCACACATGCAGTTCGAAAATTCCATTTAACAAAGCGTGTAGATACCTTTAGACATAGTGGTCAATAATCTTTCGCTTTTAGATAATAAAATGTTGTGTAACTTTAGCGTTATTTTTATTAAATAAAACAAAAATTCTCTCAAACTGCAGCCGTCTAACAAGTAAATATCAAAATGTTTGTTAATTTACTCTCAAAGTATGTAAAGAAACAACGCATGAACTCGGCTTTTTCTCACACCAAGCTCGACTCGTGATCAAGATTTAGTCCGTTTTTCGGAATTGTTGAAAGGCGAATAAGATAATCATCATCATCATCATCAGCCAAAAGACGTCCACTATTGAACATAGGCCTCCCCGTTTAAGCGGGGGGGTTGCCATAATCCCCACGCTTGGCAAGCGGCTTGGGGATCGCAGTATTGGTGGTGAAGTTACAGAAGACGCTGCTGCCCATCTTCTGGATTTTCCCTTAGTCGCCTCTTACGACACCCACGGGAGGAAAGGGGGTGGTCGATTCTAGGCCGGATACCACACGGCAAATAAGATAATGGCATCTCGCATTGTTGCAATTAATATTAATAAAATCTTAACTCAAATCACAAAAATACTATAACAATTAGATACATAATATTCTTAACTAATTATAAAACAAGGAACTTAACCAATAACGTGGTCTACGGCAGCGATGACAATCGATTAGAAATTTATATTCGCCGCCGCCCTCTTGAATTCGCATGGTGCGGTCGATAAGCACGGTGTGCACAGCAGTGTGCGCGAGATCCTGTCAGAGTTGGTCTTAGGGTGTGTGACATTTCAAACTGCATTCCTCCTGTGACCGTAACAAAGAGCTGCTTCACTTGACAGGTTTTCATTTACCATTCTATAAAACTGGCCCTTCAGAGTAGGCTTCAGGTCCCTAGGCTGTATCAAGTTGTGTCATATATCATGTTAAAGGTACTAATAATAGCTTCATTTTAATGTTAACATCACCATTGACACTTGTGCAGGGAAAGAATTAAGATGGATTTTCTGTTTGATTTATCTGGCCGATATGTTTACTTATGTCTACTACTTACACTACCGCCACATCTTTGAGACGCGCGATCCCGCAATTAAAAAGCGGAGCGCGGATTCACACAACTAACAAAATTATAAATTATAGAACTGTTATGTACGAGCAAAGGAAGTATTTAAAAAAAATACAAAAAAATGGGTTAGTGCCTAACTCTTATAAATCCAAAATTTCGTCTTTCTGTGAGCTATACTTCAGAAGATATTCGTTATTTAAACAAACGTTCAGCCAGCAACAAATATGTTACTCTGAACACTATTGGGCGATCTGAAAGTATATTAACAATAAAAATAATCTTAAGGGGCCTGCTAGCTGGACACTATTAAAACGTCATTCAACCAAAAACTACCGAGATACCTAATACATATATCTTATTTATTTTCTTTAGTTACAAAATAATGTCTTTATGAAAACCTATCAACTCATGATCAATCTCGTTGCAGCCTGCCAGATAGACTGGCACGTATATTGTTAGTTACATTATCAAGTACAAATAGGTGTATATTTTGCCATCGACAAGCTAAAGACATAAATAGTTAGTAAGTAGGCGACTTACTTTTTCCTCGGACAGAAAAATACTTTTCATCATTTTCTCATACAATTCCCCTTGGAAAGTCGGACCTTACGTCATGAAATAGGAAAGTTCAATTGGATCTAAGTACTTCAGAACTTTTATATGAATTCGTACAAACCTTATATATTCTACAAGTCTTAACTTAAAGCACACTTATTTACTTACTACCTACATAGCTCTACACGAGAAAAGCTAACGTATATTTCAAATAAAAATTGTTGGCTAAAACCCAGAACGAAACTTAAAAAGACAAAGAAAAAAATACAAGGAAAAAAGTATGTAAGAATCTTAATTAAGTAATAAACTCTAAACAAATGTTAAACAATATCAGTAACATCAATATTCAATATCAGAAGTTTCAACATTGTGAGACTGATTGATGCACGAAGAGCGTATTACACATAATAATATAGAGTATAATCAGTTATTGGTATTTAGCAGAATAATTATACCGTCTCACTTCCCATAGAACACTACCTTAGAACTAAGAAGTCCGCAGGCTACATTATTACGTGTATTCGATATATGTGGGCGGTAGAGAGCCTCCATGAATGACAGTGTGTAATTGTACACCCATCACATCCTGGGCAGTCAATCCTGCTACTACCTTGCTGACAAGATAATAATCAATGCACAAGATACGTTCATCATGAGCGCATGATGTACACGTTTACTTATTTGATTACAAAATGCAATAGATATCGTATTTTGGTAACAGTGTTAAATTGCTTAGTGCCTAGCTTGCTCGGAAGCAACCAGACCCTTTGAAAAACTCTGTAGTTGACGAAATCGCCGTATCTGTTCTCTGTATTGACAAACTTAATTTTTTCTAAATAGGTACTGCTACAAAACTTTGTTTGGATGTGTCTCAGTATGCTCGTCACAGCATGTCAATCTATTTATTTACTCTAGGTTGAAAACTGCATAAACTAATATAATATTAATTATAATACTACAACTACCACAGCTGACAACTTGTTTACTTTAGGTAATTTAGGTCACTTAATATAGATTTGTAAGCACTTTTCACCCTAAGGAATTTAGGTACTGTATTTTATAATGTAAGATGTTTTTCTTGTTTTGTAGCGACTCATTTTTATTTTTCATGAATAAATGATTTGATTTGTATTAAAGTCATGAAGGGAAATGTAACTATATCGTGTATGTCTTCTTCTATAATTTACGAGCTTCCATGTTATCGTTGGAACAGTCGCTATTGGTTCCAACTCCTATTTTTCAATTTGTAGAATACTTATGTAGAAAAATGTTTTTTCGCCCTGAAGATAAATCAGTTGCAAAGTTAATTAACGCTGTGGCGGTCTTTGGATCGTCGTCCGTTGTCTACATGACAATGTGTGTGCGAAACAAAGGTGCACTCTCCATGTCTGACGGTTAAACGACACGTCTGGAGATCAGGCGCCGGTTGCGATGGCTTAATGTTAATACCTATAGGTTATCTGAAGGGCGCCATAGACGAGACTATTGATCGCCCCGTGTATTTAATATGTATCTTTTGGTTACGGTTAATATTTGTCTTTATTGTCTATAAACTTAATAAATGTCAAATAATATGTACAATAACTTTGTACGAGAATTATGGTCAAACTTGGGCGCAGGGTTTCGATTGTTTGAATTGATTCTTTGGTTTGATTGGATGAATCTGAATCAATTAGATTGTGATTGAAATGTAGCCTTGCTATATAACTAAGTATATACTAACTTGTATAAAGTAGGTGGTGCCTAGGATGTGTGTATGAATGTTCAGAGTGATGATCACTGACAAGCTGTAACCATATGTATAAATTCAGGCCGTGCCGGTAAGTGTAGTTAGGAAAAGCTAGGCAGGTGATCAAAGTTATGTATTATGTATGTTAGTACTCTCATGTGAGTGTTAATTATCAAACATTTTATGAACTAGGTAACAAAATTACAGCCGGTAGGCACTAAGTAGGTAATTCCATGCAAAATACTGCCTCGCATTTAAATTCATTTCATAAAATAGAATCTGAAGCATGGAGTTTAAAACAAGAATTAATTCACTCGATATTTGTAGAATGCCAAAATTTGAAATCCAAGCGGGTGATATCAGACGAAACGGCTGGCACTTCCCGCCGCGCCACCCACCGAGGGGGACGGTGTGGGGTGGAAGGTGATGCGTGGTCAAGGTTAAAGGGGATTCACAGAGAAGTCAGCTACGCGGCACGCGGCGTCGAGAGCCGGATCTCTAGCCACCTCGACTGCTTTACGCTTTAATTAATACCTGTTAAGATATTCAGTCTATCAGTAGACACAATAGAAAAACTAATGTTCGCGGTCACGGGTGACCGCGGTGGTGCTGAAAGGGTTAAAGAGTATTGGGAATTGCAAATCCTTGTAGGTTAGGACAGAAATGGTGGTAATAATATTTTATTTCACATTAAAACTAAATAAGTAATCATACCTATAGATAAATTTAAATTTAAATTAAACTAATAACAACATATTATAAAAATTGCTTGTAACTAAACAAATACTTATTCCAAAAATAAGTAGCTAATAACCAAACTAAATAAAAACTACTTTTATTGGTCTTCTCAAAAAGAGATAGATAGGTTCCGTCCGAGAATTTTTCTTTTTATGTTTCATAAAGATGTTTAGAGAAAGGAACTATACAATTATTACTTTTTGAAAGTAGTTTTTATTTAGTCCAGCTATTACTTATTTTTAATGCATATTTTAAATATTCAAAACAACGGACAATATTGGTTCACATTCCGTGTAACTGCATACAATGACATAGCTATAATAACATTTATTTGTAAATGGCAAAATTTAATTACACTTCCATAAACATTGTGTACGCGTTAACAAACCTGTGATGCGGAATATCAACAACTTAATTAAATTCCTGTGTTTGTACTAATGACCAAATATTGTTTGCAACCATGTTACTAAAGTTAATATATCCATAGAATATGTATTTATAATTCACTGAATAACTAAATGTGGTTGTAAAATAAGTCTTCTTAAATGAAACCTTTAGATAATTATAATCACGAAGCGGGCTAGCCCCTTATCTTATTTTAAGTGGATTTAGGAGAATCAAGCCTTAATAACACAAAAAAATAACAAGGCAACCTTACCTTGTTATACCTTCATAATACCTAAGCTTTTTATCAGTTAAGCATCAAAATCTTTTAGAACTTCGAATAATAAAGTCAAGTCACATTTTTATGACAATATTTAAAATTTGACTCTCTTTGAAAACCTAGCAACAAACAATAATTGGGTTTTATGAAACAAAAACTTAACATTACATTAGCGCTTCACAAAATTAAATATTTCAAGTAGATTTTACTTGGAGACGAACCCACCAAAATAATAACGATTACGTAGGTGGCACCAAACTCAAGGGCGTTAGTAAGAAACATTTTCCTATGAATATAATGATATAGGTACCTGCGGTTCGCTAGAACTAAAGTACTAATTTAGACTTCGGCTTATAGCTATCGAAGAAGTCTCTATACTGTGGTACGACGACCGGCGTAGTCCCTGGTATGCCACAGTTGGTCAGCGTAATCTCAACAAACTCTTGATCCAATTCCTTCTCCATACATAAATCAGTTAGAAATTCGTACCACTCCTCGTAGGTCAACTCTGATTTGCTAAAAACTAAATTAATGTTAAAACCTACCGAGAAATGCTTAAAATTATTATTTCAACTTACACTTAAATGTTAACGAGAAACGGTCAAAGGATTACAGGGAATACTTCTATTACCGTAGTTTTTCGTTTATACGTTTAATGTTTACAAAATAATATCAAATATTACCTAAATTTCCACCACATCAATCCTGTGTCGGTCATAGTGAGCTTTCGATCGTCTAATAATTTGCACTGACGCATCCAATAGTCGCTTCGATACAGCGTTATGGTAGTACCGTCCCGCTTATTATCCAGAAGCTTGGAAAACTCAAGGAACTGTCCTTCTAATGTCGCTTGCTCTTCATCCATTGTGGGCTATCTACAAAGATAATGGTACATATTTAACTAGCGGCCCGCTCCGGCTTCGCACGGGTATAAAATATATATTATAAGTATTTCTCCACTATTTAATGGTCATTCATTTTAGTATTTCCATAATAATTTTATACACCTACGTTGCATGACGCAGACGTGTTAACCTTCAAGAAGTGAGTCGCATATTTTTTTCAGGTATTACATAATATAATGCTACCTTTGATCTATTATATTCTGGCTCCTATTGTTATTTTCATGGCTATATACAAATTCATAAGTCGTACTGAAAACCAGACGGTACTTCTCCTATTTCGTAAGAGCAGACAATATAATAAAGTTCTCGAACTGGTAGAAGTCGTTCCACTTTTAAGTTAAGCGAGGTTTCATCGTGCATGCAAATGCTAGATTCAAGTATTACAAGATTTCCGAAGTTCACGGATTTCTGTGTTGAGTTTGGTGAGCAGGTTTATTTATCAATATGCTGTTGTTGGTACACCTCTCTACATTAATGTGATAGCGTGTATATATTTTATATAGACTATCACACATAGAAACAGAACATATTGCGATGGGCTAAGTAATCCATATCCACACAAATAAAAAATCTACCAATCAAAAAAATAAACAATCAGTAAGAGCTATTTATTTTAATAAGCAAATAATATGTATTACAAGGATACAGGATACTTCAAACAATACTTTCTTTGATTTATTTCTTACTCTGTACGCTCATACTTGAAATCTAAGGATCAAATATATAATAAAGACTCAGCTAGAGCTTCGATAACAATATGAAATCAATGCTTTATTGCACAATATTTACAGTTGAATAAGCATCCCACGATCAGATCTGAAGACTTGTTGTTGTGACTTGTCTTATTATGAAGTAAGATACTGCGCTCAGTCATCCGTAAAACCAAGAAAGGAGAAACATGAATTTAGAACCTACCTATTGCTAGTTGATTGTAAATCAGAAGGGCCCGCATAGATTCTTTTTCAATTATCTAGTTAGCGAATGAGGCCGTGAAGTAAAAAGTTCGTGTTTTAACCGACGAAAAAACGGAGGAGGTCCTTAAGTCGACACGTATATTTTTTGTTCATTAATGTAAGACCACGCGTAACTTTTTACAGTGTAGTCCTATTTTTATTGAATAGGGTAGGGTATACCTCGTAATTGGTCAAAATTTGGAAAAATATCCTACTCTAAGGGTGAGAAATTAGGGATGATGTTTTTATTCACTCACAGATTTTAATGCCGAGTGTATATAACACTTTAAAAATAACTTTAAAATCCTCACGATGAAAAAAGGTTTTTTTTTTTTGCTTGTACTGACTAATGTAAGTATACCTAAGTTCATTAGTTTAAGAGCTTGGTTATTAAGGTTAATTAAAAAAGCATTATTATTTCTTGCTTGTCAGTATTTCGGCGGTTTAATGTTTTTGTTAAAAGTTTTCTATGGTTTTTCATATAAGACCGCGCCCGGAAAAGTGTCAGATTAAGTTTGTCACGATAAATTTTAAATGGAGAAGAAATGCATAACCTTTTATTTTTATTTAGGTGGAATTTCGCCTATTTATATTACATGTACAATTGTACATGCATACCAATTAAGCGACTTTTTCTTTTCTTTCATCATCATCAGCCAGAAGACTTCCACTGTTCAGCAACAACAAAGGCCCTTAGAAAGCCGCAATGAACGGCAACTTGCCATTTGCATCCAACGGTTGTCCGCAATTAAGTTGTTTAATTGGTTTATAAAATATTTAATCGGATCACAAGAGAGTTCATATTGAAAATCACTTACTCATTTGTAGATAAGTTAAGGATTTATCCAATGACATAAAATAACACTAAACCGACAAGTAAAGCGTCCTATAGCGTTCGTCTAACGCTACAATTAAACCAATACTATTATTTTATACCCAGAGAAATAAAAATCAAAGCAATTGAAATATAAATTAAGAGCAAAACCTATAATTAGACAGCATTGACAATGACAGTTGGTAGGTACGGTTCTAACGTAGTGACCCAAAGAGAATATAATCACTACGTTTTATGACCCTCAATTGCCACAAGAAGAAAAAAAAAAAAAACGTAGTGATCAAAGAGAATATAATCACTACGTTTTAGCATAGAGTTTTAGTAGTGATTGTATTCTCTTTGGGTACGGTAGGTACATAAAAAATGACCAGTTACAATATATCATTCTATCCGATACGCATACTGTTTGCTGTTCGGAAAACGCTCAAAATTTTCCTACGGGAGTCCTGTAACAATATACCTCGTTATAATATTATACCTGGAATGTGGTGTTGTGTTGTTATGCCATCCATTCAAAACCAACCGACTGATGATGCTCCACCGCCAATGTCAATGCACTAAAACAATACCCTAGACTTGACCATCATAAAATAATGTACTACATCTACGCCACCTACTCTGGCATAATATAATACTCTAATAAGCAGATATCCAGTTCTAATCTATAAATAGATAACTTTGGGATAATTTGAGATATTGGCCCCAACCAAAGTCACTGTAATCTAACGAAGTGATGACATAAGTACTACTTGAACCTATAAAGGTGCGAAATCAGCGCTGGACCACTTGAAATGTGCTTTTTTGCAACTTGCGCCCATCCACCTTAAGAACGAAAGATAATGAAATTCATTTCATAATTGATTAGTTGTTCCTAAAATAGGTGTTATGAAATAGATAATTCACCAATTCTAGGAACAAGTATGATGTCCTTTTGTGAAAGCTAATTAATTATATTTACATCAACTAAACACAGCACCGTCCAATCATAACACAATCATATTGGTTAGATTTCTCGTATCAGATAGAATATGCATTCAACTATAATAATTAATTAACTGATTGCAACTACTGCAAATTAAATTGAAGTGAGTAATTATTCTAGCGTATATTGTGGCATTGATAGCTCTGGCTCTTTGACAAGGGTCGACGATGCATAAACACGGACATTGATGTTCAGTTAATCTGCCAAAGACCATTTTGCCATCTATATAAATCCTGTCATGGTATAGCATTTAATGTAATTAAATAGAACGGTAAGCAACAGTTTTCTTTCACGTATAATTATTATACCTTGCAGGGATAAACGCACGGGAAAAATGCAGGACCACTTAGATATTTTAGTTTTATTTGCTCAATGAACAGCCTTAAGTGGGCCTCTCCTTTTCCAGTACTCACCATTTGTCTCTCACTAGATTCTTATTGGTAGTTTTTAGACCATCTCATTCTTAGTCGTCCTCGCTATAATCATGGCCACGAAAACTTTTTAAAACACGCACAAATACTAATCCTTTTAAAATAATACAATATCTTATCATTAAAGGTAACCACATTTTTTTACGCGTTACGTTAATGGCGTGCAAATTATTTGTTCTCTAACATATACAATATTTTATTTGTGATTTAAATCGTATAAATGCGCCACCTACGAGTATACTGAAACAAGTGGTATTGTAGTATTTAGTCAATATTGTTTAACGTTCCAATATTTTTCGATACTGGAACACTAATTAATACGCGAAAGAGCCAGAGGACTCATGTGAACCACTTTACTACTCAGTGGTGGAATTCTGCTTGATTAATTGCCTTTACCTTTACTGTACAAGTGTACACTGCTAATGTTCAGGTTGAGGAGTTCGATATATTATTTGTATTGCAGTTTTTTTTTCTTCTTGTGGCAATTGAGTCGGGCTTTCAACTATTCTGCACAGATTCGAGTTAAGACTGCAACGTTTGTAGTTAGACATTTTTGTGGGTCTATTTTTATTTAATCGTTATAAAAACCTAAAGCGCTACAATTTAATATTTTTTGTCTGATAAATTAAGAGAGAGTTATGTCGTGAATCAAGTACACTTGTCACAAATTAACATATTATGTCATCTCGATTTGTGACACGTGTAAGTACGATCTTTTCTTTTGGTGGTATCTTTTTTCATAAGTTATAACCACGTTATTACTAAATATATCCTGTGGAGGTATGAGGTATTGTGCTCGTTCAACAAAATGGAAGGGTTATTAAATTCTTTTATTGTAAAAGTTTTAGCGGCATCGGCAAGCTTCAAAATAAAGCAGGATAGGTAAACAATTATATTCTGGTCGCAAACATTATTCTACAAACTTATTTATGTTTAATTTTTTCATACTTGCGAGAGAATCTACGCTAGCAGAAATCAACAAGTATCAAGACTATAGGTATAATTCTATTTTCGCAATGAATAGATTTTTTTTTTAATATTCCTATTTAATTATATATTTGGTTTCCCAATTATCATCATCATCATCAGCCGGAAGACGTCCACAGCTGGACAAAGGCCTCCCCCTTAGAACGTCACAATGAACGACAACTTGCCATTCGCATCCACCGGTTGCCCGCAACTCTGACGATATGCTTTAAAAAAATTAATATCAGTTTAAAATACGCCATACAACAACATTAAAATAATTTTCAGTGCCTACATGTTATATACTCAATGGCGTGAAACATGGCCCAAGCGTATTTCAGGATTTTCTAATAAAAAATTGACAGAAAATTATATTTTTAGGTTTCCGTACCTTAAAAAAGGAAAAACGGAACCCTTATAGGATCACTCCGTTATCCGTCTGTCTGTCTGTCAACACCTTTTTCTTAAGAATGCGTGAAGGTGTTGAATTGAAATTAATATCAAATACTCAAATATGCTGCTCCATGAAGCCGTAAAAATATGAAATTTCTAAGTCTACGCATTCAAAAGATACGAGCAATTATGCTGATTATTTTAACAATTTTCACACGCAAAACCTATAGGGTACTTCCCGTTGTCCTAGAATCATGAAATTTGGCAAGAAGCATTGTCTTATAGCACAAGTGAAGGAAAAAATTGGAAAACTAAAAATTTTCAGTAACATCACATAAAAAATAAGAATAACTTATCCGTCTGTCAACCCTTTTTTCTCAAGAACACGTAAAGGTATAAAGTTGAAATTATTATCAAATATTCGGGTCTGCTGTCCCTTAAAGCCGTCAAAAAATTTAACTTCAAAAACAACGCAATCAAAAGATACGATTAATTATGTTGATTGTTTATACAATTTCCACTTTCCAAACCTATAGGGTACCTCCTGTTGACCTAGAAACATAACATTTGGCAAGAAGCATTAGCTTACAGCACAAACTACCTACTTTAATGTATTGGGATAACAGTTTTCTAACGGCAAAGCTAAGTTTGTCTGTGAATTTAGTATATTATCTTTTCGTTAGAACAATGTTATTTTTGTAAACATAATTTAAAGTTTGCACGGAACCCTCGATGCGCGAGTCCCACTCGCAATTGACCCGGTTTTTTTTTGATAAAATGATTTCACCAAAATTCTAAAACGTTTACTTTTTTAGGCAGCTTGAGCAGCATGTGCTTAGAGTAATTGTACATTTTGGAATAAGGAATTAACTATGCTAGGTTACATCTCTATGGTTATATTAAATACAAGCATAGATACAAGATTAAAAAATACGAGAGATATAACACTAAATGCCAGAATATTTCGTAAATCGAGTGTCTTAATCAATTACTTAAGCTCCGGTAAATTGCTTTAAGCGCTCTGTTTGTGTTTGAGCCACATTCCGTGCTGTAGTGTACCTATAAAAAATTATAAGATTTAATCTTATGGCACAGACAGAAATTAATTAACTCGTTGTCTACTTATAAAGCGGAGTGTACTTTCATTTATTTCTATTATATTATTTGTACTCTTAGTTTTTATCAAGGTTCGTTTCAAAGATGAAATAAAAATATTATAATTTCCTTTTTCTATTCGTCTCTTTTGATAAGCCTAAGGTTTGCCTACAGCATAATCTACGTAACCAATAGCAACTATCACTGTCAAACTGAATCAATAGAATCCCGGTGTATAGCTGAACAATTTTTTGATATTTTATGTTTTTGTTATGTAAGTGTAAGTTTAGGTTGCTTACCTAGTGTAGAGTCTAACTACTTTGTCCGATGAGAACGCTTTATTTGTCTTTTTTAATAGTTCAAAGCCCGGGCACGATGTTAAGTTTAAGTAAATATGGTGTGACGGTGTGACTGATAGTGGGTGAAAAACATTTTATATCGAATGAATGTAAATAAATAAATAAAAAATATATATTACGCGAATATTGTAAGATATGTTTTAATGATGAATCAAACGTGATGGATATTGCTAACGTTACCAGAAGGATCAATATTTTAACGAAATTAAAGATTTTGCAGCGTTGGCAAGCCTTCCACCAGGTGGTCCGACAAAGTCATTAATTGGGGCGTTCTAAGGGGGATTCCTTTGTTCAACAGTGGACGTTTTTTGACTGATGATGATGAAAGATTTTCTTGAGAAGAACAAAATTTATTACTGTCGTACAGTACCTGCTAGTATAGAATGAACAAATAAGGATAGGAGAAGGATAATGAAAGTGAGTTAGAAAGTCAGGATTTAGAGCCAGAAAATTAGAATATAGGTACATAGTGTTGGCTTTCTTCTTTTACCCCGCTTTAAGTACGGCGATAGTAAGAAAGAAGATATTCCCTTGGCCACATTACCATTTTAACCACATTTCATGGTGTCAAAGTATAACACACTTAACAACAGACTATACAAGTATATCAAAATAGGTACTAAATATGTCTAATACATTATTTTTTAAATTCCGTAATTCTTCTCTTTTTTTTGATATAGCTTCGAGAAGTTGCTTCTACATTTTCCTACTAAATGTAGGTTCTGCGTAATCATTAGTCAAAGTAAATGTCGCCTGCTTGTTGTCGGTTATTTAAAGCTCTTCTGAGAAGAGCGTTTACGAATAAAAACCTTTCAGTGGAGAGAGATGAATGGGTCGCCATCAATATGCCTCGACTTCCACAAGTTGAAGTTATGGGGTCAATAATTTGTTAGTTATCAGCAATTCATGCAGCAATTAAAATCTTGGCTGTATTGATTTTCTTTGTTTACTTATGCGGTCACTTAAAACGTTCGTAGCTACAGTTGGACTCACTAGATGGCGGTATCGTCGACATCAATTGCTTAATTTTCACAAATTTCTTTTTTTACATATATTCGGGTGATACGACATCGCGGTAAAAGTGCTAGTTCATTTTTATTAACGTATATAATATGCAGTAACGAAATTATTCACGTTTCGTACGAGCCTTTTTGTTTAAGTACAACCGGCCTAAAATTCTTGGTTTATCTACCTATATATAATAATAATGATGTGCCTCTTATTATTATTTACCATAAAAACACTGAAATTATTTCAAAGATTTTTAAGCTTTTTAACTCGTTATTTATGACTTGCTATACTCAATTTAGGATAGCTTAATTGTTGCCTTCGTCGGTAGTGCTACCGCAAGCTTGCACAATAATGAAGGGCACATGTTTCACAACAATCAGATCCATAATCACCATTCCGCTGTCGTTTCGGGTTGCACTTCATTATTTCGCCATTTATGGCAGGACACTAATGAGCGCAACATGTAATAGAATATTTTGATTCTTATTATAAATATTATTTATCTAAATAGTTAGAATCAATCTTAATTTAATGAATCTTATACAACTATGCTATTTCCTACTAATCATGGATGTGAAAATGTTTAGGTATGTTTTGATTTTAGGTACTCAAACACGCAAAATCAGCTGAACGGATTCGAATGAGATTTTAGAATCATGAATAACACAATTATTTTTTAGTAAAACATTACCCTAGTCTGTACCACTACAAATTATTATCTCTGAACATTTCCAGCATAATCTCCCATTATGGATGATGAACATGCCACAATTGAAAGTCAGTTCTTTGTGTTTGCCAAACTCTTTGAAGGCAAGGCAAGAACTGGTGAAACTATTACTCTGTTCCACTCAGACTACTGGCTGCGACAAGCGGGGATCCTAGACGACAGGAAAGTCACCATGACTGATACAGGAATCTTATTTAATAAATTCAGGTACTTACCTACTTAAAACTGCCGATTAGGTAAATTCTTATCCATTGATATTACGTATGCTTTTTAGTTTTTCCTGTAACTATAGAAACAATAAAACTAAAACCGCTGTACTAAAAGACTTTTTTTTTAATTAGAATATTTTTTCGTTTTAAATTGTATTGTAACCGTCATACTGCTCTCGAAATAATATTTTTTGGTAAAGAGTAAGTAAGAAATAGTAATTTGTGTAATACACTAGTTTACTTCCTGCGTAGGTTTTTCGCAGGGACAGTGTCTACTCCTAGCAAAAAGTGGTCAGAAGATCATTATTGTATCAGCATACCTGTCCTAGGTGTAAAACAGTAGGTAGATACGTAGGTACTTCCAAAATGCCAAACAAAAATCTAATTTCTAGCAAGCTGACATAACACTGAGTTAATTAATCCGAGTTAAAAATAACGAGGAATCTTAACAAACTCAAATTATACAAACTAAAATGTTTTAATAAATGGTTGATATAACTTTTATGTTTTCAGTAAAACGGAGCTTGTAATTTCCGAATGGTTAACAATGATATCGGAACTTTGTGTACGGAAAAGTCTAAATGAAGAAAGGGTACTAGAGTTATTAACAAATTGTGGACTTCCTGGAGAATCTCCCGTGGAAATACCACAGTACCGAGACTTCTTTGTGACC
Organism: Abrostola tripartita; assembly: GCA_905340225.1. Taxonomy (NCBI): domain Eukaryota; kingdom Metazoa; phylum Arthropoda; class Insecta; order Lepidoptera; family Noctuidae; genus Abrostola; species Abrostola tripartita. The sequence goes on from HG996486.1 coordinate 3,470,540, forward strand.
TATAAATCTAAACACGCGTTGGAGGCAGATTTTTAAACCTTCAAAACGCTATTAAAAATGAATTCTAAGCATATACTTATGAGGTCTTCAGCGATACAAAAAAAATATTTTAGTAGCTTTGCATATTAGGTATTCATACACATTCAGAAAGCCTTTTCATGTATTTATATTAGGCTGGTTACGAGAGACCGGCTTTATAATATCTTAGAATAATAAATAATGCCTACGATTATGTTATTGTTTAAAGGCAAATGGAAAAATGATTTAGAGCGCGCGTTATTCTGGAAGGTATCACACTTATGTATACGAGAAATATGGAAAAGTCAAATTAGATGAAGCGCGGATATCTGTTCGTGTATATATGTGTATCTGTTGTACTGTTTTATATGTTCATTGTTCAGTGAAAAGTAAATCTAATACTTACATAAACAGTTTCAGTGGTTATAATGTATTTTTTAGCATCTCAATATTTATTTCTTTGTAGTTTTACTTTATAAATATTGTTAGGGTTATATTTTATAAATGTCACGAATTGCTTTAATATTTAATTATTAGTTTATTATAATTAATTGTAATTCTTTTACTTGATAATTATTTTGTTCATATGTGTAACTTTATGATTTTAGAAATAGTTTCTTGTTTGTTATAACTATTATTAGCTTTTTGGATAACTATGGCATAAGTGGGTCTGATATTGTGTAGGTTTGTTTGAAGTTATCTCGACGCACACTAAAGCAAAAATATTTTTGAGTTTAAGGAGAAAAAGGTAATGAAATACCCTTAAAAACACGAACTCAAAAGCGAAAAATAATATTTTATTCACTTCACTTTACATACGCGAAGTTAAGGTCGACGCCAAACCCTATGCGTTCGCTTCGTTTATAGTTTTACCATTGAAACTCTTAATAAAGCACTTATCAGACCATTCTCCTAAGTACTCTTTTGTCTGCATAATGAATGTTGGGAGAAAACACAAATATACCTGGGTCATATTCAAAATAATTCTATAAGTAGGTACCTTTTACAACATAATGTCCAACCCAAATATTTTTTAAATCGAATACAGTGGGGACTACCATTTTTATGCTCACCTGTTGGCGCCACTGCCGAGTAAATAAATATATTATGATAATACTTTCGTGTTTCATTCTTTGGTGGACTTGTCCTCTATAAATAATCAAATTGTTACAGTAAATGGTAATATTCACTATTGGTATCATGAAAAATAATTCACAACTTTATTCTATTCAGAAATAAACCCGTGTTACCCAACCACAAACAGTGACATTTGACATTTCGGAGCCCTTCAGCTACATTAGCGCCTCTAGCGGTGAATTCATATGCGATAGACCAATTGTCTAGAATTTCATAAACAAATAAATTAAATATTTATTGGAGCTTAATAAAAAACAATAAATCATTATTATTATTATTAAATCTTTATTTAATTAAATAGGATTTTGTCAAACATGACGATGTCACCCCTATAAGTACTTATAAATATATAAGTACTTATAGGGGTATATATATTTATATATGTTCACTTAAAATATAATATTTTAAGTGAACATCAATTAACAACACTTTTGAATATAAATTGATTAACAATTTGGCTTCCGAAGATAATGGTGAAGCAAGTTTTTATTACAAATACCAACATTTTGATTAAATAATAATATCCTTAAATCATATCTATGAATCCGTTTCGAATACGTTCCATCAACACATGGTGTACATCTTCTATAATATCACATTCTGTGCAGTTATACGCGATCATACTGTTAGGCTGTTGCAATCCATATGTCTGTTATAGAAACAAAGCAAGACCATTTTGAAATATACTGCATGACAAAAATGATAATAACCCCTCAAATATTGTACTTACACATCCTATCAACATATTCTCTCACAAACGATCCTTTTCCTCCATTATCTTCTGTTTTAACTTGTGAATTAAATCTGCCATGAAATAGTTTTTATAAAGTTCGTGTTATTCTCCTGCTCAGGGTGATCAACACTTCTGCCATTGTTATCATAGTTTTCTGAAATACTACTACTTGTTCAGATTTTTCTTTTGCTATTTTTCTAGTACTGTCTTTAGCTATGCTGAGATATGTATGAAAATCATTAACCTGAGAATAAGGTACATCTTTAGAAGGGTCATATCGGACATTATTCTGAGGAGTCGGTAAAGGCGGGTCCTAAGTTAAATCTAGTGATTTGGGAGGTAATGTAACAGCCCGTTTGTATGAGCAATTGAATTTTGCCATGAGTTCCCTCAGCCTTTTTTCCTTTAAAAACATCGGGAATACCTTAGCCATAGCCATATGTCTTCCTGAACAGTCGTTACATTTAAATGTCGTTGTCTCACATGTAGCGTGATTGTTTGTGCATTTAGGGCAAATTATTTTGTTTGAAAGACACAATTTACTCACATGACCAAATCGCCAGCAACGTGGACACTGGGTAACGGGATGAATATACGGACTTACAGGAATTCTGGTCTCGTAGATGTAAACGTACGTAGGTAAAGATGGGCCTTTAAAACATATCCTTGCAGCTTCGCTGGGTTCCCAGAACCCAGGTATTTTTTCATTTTAACCTTCTAACCGCTAAAATTACTGTATCACTGCTCGCCCCTTGTAATATTTTCTCATCGCTAAATTCCAAGTCAATAGTCTTTTATTACACCATAAGACTGATTAATTTCTAGTGTCTTCTGACATTAAAAACCATTTTTATTAAAACTCTCAGCTTTAATTAATGACTCGGCACTGTCTACACCATTAAACTGAATCAATGCCTTAAATTGATTAATAAATATAATTCTATTAATGTTTTGTATCTTTTCAATTTGTAATATCTTTGCGAGTTTAAATTGATTCGGTAAATCAATCATACGATACAGTTATAGAATTTATTAAAAAAATCAATCAGACATTGCGTAGGTAGTAGTAATAAGGTTTCTAAGCTATAAAAAATATATGAATAGAAACGTTACACAAAATAAATTAAAAATATGATAGATGTACAATACCTACCAATGATATCATTAGAGCTGCAGCTTTGAGTCTTTGTTCAAAATTAAATATAAAAACGAAATCCGCCCTTAGTCGTCCTTTAAATTAAAATTAAGGTTCTTATTTGCCAAAAGAAATAAATCTAATATCTACCTAAATAAATCTAATATTTAAAATTTATTCAGCGCTCCTTTTTACGTCGTTGGTCATAGGATAATTGTGGTAAATAAAAGTAATTCATTGCACTATTTGACTTCATAACTTTTACCTGTAGGTAGTCATAGGCTCTTAAGTATATTTGTGTTTTGATCCAGTCATTCGGTAAGGTCTATTTTGTCCTAAAGAGTTTTCAATCTAGCGTATCACTCAAAAATGTTTACGCTTTAGCGTATGTCGCGACAACGTCCGTCGAAACTGTATAACAGACCGGGCCTAAGTGGTTTTTAAATAAATGTGTTACAATGTCAATATTAATTTTATTTTATAATAATCAACACTTATACTATTTTCTTGCTTAAATTATATATTTTACAACTATTTTAAAACTTAAATCTAATACGAATTCTATAATTATTTCCAATAATTTAAAATAAATTGATAACACGCAAGACTTGCCTATTCGTTCAATACAGAAAGTTTTTGTTTTATTTGCAATAAAACGTGAGTGCTGCCAGCATTTATCAGCAATGAATATTCAAAGCTAAGTTACTATAATAGCTTAGAATATTCAGCCATGTTCAGACGGCATCCACTGCCGCGCGCAACCGCAAATTAATAAGAACAGACATTGCATTTCTAATAACAAAATGTGCTCAACTGGAAATAATAGCTTAATAGTAATTATGGAGCTATATAAAATAACACCAGCCTGTCCCATTACAAGGCAAAGGCCTCTTCTCATTCAGCGAAGGAACGACAATTAACCACGCTTGTTTACAGCGGGTTTACAATATCAAATGATCATCAAATTCAGTTTACTAACATTACGATGCTTTTTTCTTGAAAGCTACAATTAAATGATTTCATTTTCACAACAATTATTATAGGTTATCCCAAAGCAGTAGATATTCAGTGCATTTTCCAGAATAATTGTAACAAGAAACTGTTTATTCTCATAATAATTAACAAGTAATTCGAGCGTCTGCATTCTCTGACTCGCGATATTATGGCATAACTTTCGTCACATAGAAAAGAAAGGCCGGGAACTAAAACATGCAAGCCATGTATCAAATAGATTCAACTGCAAACTACGTGTCTTTTAAGGCAGTGAAACATTACATTTGATGCTATTGTTTATTTGCAAGTTTTTTCAGAGATACACGTGCATATTTACCTCCAGAAGATTTGTATAGTTCATATGCAAAATACACGTGCCTTTGAGATTGTATCTAAGTACACTGACGTAGGTATACCTACCACTGACACCACTATTCTCTGTCTTACTCTGAAGGGTTAGTTAGGTTTACCGTTGTTCGCAATATTCCTGGTATTACTTAGGTATTCCGTTGCTCCCAGCTTAATCCAGAGGTTGTGATGTGTAGAGCGTTTTAGCAAACGTATCTATAGTTATATATACCTATGCTTCCAGTCTGAGCATTTCACCGCATTGAATGATCTCGTATATTATACAAACGACATTTTGATGCAAGATATAGAGCTTAAATAATCGACACATTTTGTTTTTACCGAAATCTTAATGTATACGTTCTTAATAGGCTCATCAAAATCACTGGTCACTTAACCCTGTCTAGATCCAGTCACAACCAGGCTTGTAAAGTGACAGTTTCTACATTTATGAAGTAAGTTAAATACTTACTTTATAGAAGTTGACAAAACTATGTTCCTGAATACATTTAAATGGTTGTTTTTAGCAAAGTGTAACGAGTAGAGGGCATTATGAATTCAGTTGTTAATTAATATAGTGTGTGTACTAGCTGTGGGTGTATTAGTTGTAATTAGACTTAAATAACAACATTTAGTTAACTTTACTCATAAATGCGACGGCGAATAAGTAAATAAATTTTTGAATCATAAGCTACATACTAGCATATAACAAACTTACACGTTTTCGACTGCCTACAATTTTAGCAATATTATTGTAACGGCAGAAACCCGCCATCGCCATGTTAATCCTGAGATACTCAACTAACGCTGTTATTATTATTACAAGCTTGTAATGTCCCACTGCAGGGCAAAGGCCTCCCCACTCTCAAGAGTAACTATGGAGTTTCTTGCCGGTTCTTCTCCATAGAAACGACTTTTTGGAACCGTGCAACTAGTTTGACGTTTTGTAAGTGCTCTTTTGTAGCCTATATGAAATAAAAACATTATGACTATGACTATGACTCTCCCTCCACACGACTGTGTCAATAACTAACGCTATACATTATAATTAATTATAAGAATTACTGCAATAACAATAGCTTGATAGCCGTAGCATACTTAGCTATTGCTTTACCTAGCGTGTTGTAGTTCGTGATTAGGTGTGTGTGTGTGTTAGATAAAATATTTCGTTACCCTCCATTAAACCGCCTCATAGACCTTCAATACCATAAAGGCTTGAGGTTCTGGGTTCGATTCCTAGGTCGGGCAGTGTTAATGGGTATTTTCGGGAATAGTGGTGCGGCAGATGGCCCTAGGCTAGTCGGCTGTTCCCTTCATTCAAATTCTTTTTGTAAAGTATGACTGTACAAACTTTTCACATTTTGCGCCCAATAAAATACAAAATTATCATGATAAAGTTACGCGGAAGTTACATCAAGAGATTATTGAGCTTTTATTCCAGATGACTAAAATAATAACAGTCAAGAAAAATGTTCCCTTAGATTTCACTCTCTATGAATAAATGTACCTGGTTTGTCCTAGATTCTGTTTACTGCAACTCAACTCATGACGGTTACCTCTGCTGGCCACCAACGCCTGCTGGTCAAACCACGCACCAACATTGTCCCGTCATGCAGCTGAGTGATCCCACACGTGAGTACAGCCATGGAAGGAAGGGGTAAAACCTCACACGCATGGTTTGATGCCGTTACTAACCAACACCTCCAAATTTCGTATCGAGTTCAATATCTATGTTTTAGTTACAGATATAATCCAGCAAGCAGTATATGTATACCAGTTCAATGGTTTTATAAACCACGGCTCACGTTTTGTGGTTCTGCTATTTTGTCTTTTTTGCCAAGTTTTCCTAAGGTTATTCTGCAAAATTCCATTTGAAAAGTTCGAATTTCCATTCCAGTTAAGTGATGGTATAGGTTGTATGTTATATAAATACCAACTACCTAAGAATATTATGTACTGCAAAATAGTATTTTAAAGCCCTATACTTTTAAGTGTATAATATGATGTGATTGTAATAATGACATCATGCGCAAAATTTTTATCAACTAGATATTTATTATATCTAAGCTAATTATTACCATAACCATGTAAATAAACCGTTACGATATTTAAGGCAAAATGTTTAAAAAAGCCTGATAACAACAACAAATTCCAGAAAGACTCGAGTGAATAAATTACAGCTGCCAGTCTGCTGGAGAAATCATGAACGTCACTAGCGAGGGCACTCAAAAGTAACTTTATGTAAATATCAAAGGATTAAAAGATATTTTATCTCAGTCATGTTCAAATATTGTATATACTTTAACATCTTACTTAAACTTGGTGACTACAAACTCTTTTTAGGCTCAACAGCTTCTTTATAGTCCGGGCTGAAAGTTTATCTGTAGGCTTTGGCCAATAGGTGTTTGATGTCTTCATTGGCACTCTTGGCATGTTGCCAATTCTATCTCTCATGCCATATAAACACACGTTGTTCCATACTTTGGTTCCCACCAAGGTTTTGGTGTGTCGGACGTCAGCTTGGTCCAATAGACGGATCTTATTTAACACTTAGAGGTGTCAAACACTCGATAGCTTTGCATGTTGGTCTAGAGTTCGTGGTAGCAATGTTTTTTTTTATATTAACTTTAAAAAGTAACAATCAATATAATTTAACAAGAATAAAGTTTCTGTTAACAGCTTTTTAGAACATAAAACTTGTAAATAACTCTTTTTAACATAAATAATACGGAGTCTTTTTATACGGGTAAATTAATAAATAATATTTTTTAATAATTTTTCATTATTATTTACTTTTATGTCTTCTATCACTTACTTATTTTTACAGATTTATCTTTCTTTTAATTTAGTTTGTTTTTTTTTTCTATAACTATTGTTTATATTTTACACTGGAAGTATTCTTTAGAACTTTAAACAAAATAGTGTTAAATTAACATAAGTACTAAAGTTTTTTAAGTTTTTATTATTCTTATTAACCAATTTATTTTATAATTAATTATGATTTACTTTCCTGTTTAAAACAGAGCTCGCGTATAGGCGATGCGGCGCGAACGGGCTTTGGGCCGGTCGTCACCCTAATGACTCGTCCCCTAACGGTTGGACCAACTACACACCTTGCTTCCCTGCTCTTGTTCAATCGCTCTTTTATAAAGTGTATGACCACGAGGGTGATGCCCAGGTGAGTTCGAAATGGAGAGTTAAGGGCCCTCCCGCGGTTCAGCTGCTATCGCGTACACCGCGACGGCTGTGGCGCGCCGCTCTTGTCGAGTACTAGATATGCCGGAATTAATATAAGTAGAAGCCGAGTTGTATGACCGTTGGACTGCCAAGTCAAAGGTAGCAAAACGCTAAAAACACTGAAGGAAAACATTGTGAGGAAACCGACACACCTGAAAGAATTTTCTACGGTGTGTAAAGCCTTGTCAGAGACGTACAGGCGGTTTAAGCTCTGGCACCAGGTTATTCATCAACCATACAATAATAAAAAGAAGAGCGTGATTCAAACCATCTAGCAATACATAACCTCCCGTAAATACAAGATCTAACCTTATAATAAGATTTAAGACTTTTACCTGTCGCCATTTCGCCGACCAGGGGGCTTACCATGAACTTTCAAAATAATTGCCAAGTTCCGGGCAGTTTAACTTTGAAGGATAGCCTGACAGGTTTTCTATTTGTACCATGATCATTTCTATCAGAGCTGCAATGCATCGATTTCACATCTGCTGTATTGTCTCTGATCAGCAAAGTCTAATATCTTCATAATATAAACAAACGTTCGGAAATACTTATCCGCGACGTTACCGGTTTTACGGTTTAAAAAAATCGTATTAAAGTATTTGAATAACATTTTTTATTACGATGATAATAATTAAAACAATATGTTTTATTACTAAACATCGCATTAGACATAATTAAGATGCTAGAAACCTTTTCAACACTTAAAACAGATAATTTAGACAATTGATAAAATGATTACTATTTTCGAACGATGACAAGTACGTCATTTGGTATTGTTTAAGAAATGGAACTACCACAAATTGAGTTGTAATAAGAAACACTATGTTGATTTGTTTTTTAGAATCCTAAGATAGCAATAAAAATCACCAATCCGTCATCTCGTTTATAGCGATTGTCATATTATGGTTATTAAGGGTATAAAACCTGAATAGTACGTACCTACACTATTCAATAATATAGCTGATAGAAGTTTATCTACCATTTAATAAATAATATTCTGGTCTTGTGGGGTAAAAATAAACACGTAGCATAATGTCACTAGATTTATTTTCGTAATCAACATCTTAATATAACCAATACTAAAGTTTTATTTAATGCCTCAAGATATAATTATGTTTTCTTGATACCGAGCCCAACATTATAAACCACACTACAGCCATCACTACCCATACACCAGCCGATAGTTCTTCTGCCGATCCTCTACAGTAATAGTCACAATAAACGATCCAAGAAAATGACGATAGGTTGTTTTCAACTCGTTTAATTTATTTGGTTCAGATCGGTAGCTGATACGACCGTAGGCATGTCATGTACAAATTTCGTAGAAATCTTACAGCACAATGGACACCATGGCTTAGTCGAGTACTTGCTAATAACTTTAAGCAAAATACATTAAATATTATTTAGAAATCCACAACTATTGTCAAAAAGATTGTCAGTTTCAAACTGACATTATTTTCTCATTCCGTTTTACAGTAATTATAACTATGAAGTATTAACTTATGTTTCATTCTTAGATAAAGGAGGTTTTATTTAAATGAAGATCTTCAAAATAAACGTAATATTATGTAATTTCACTCGTCATTCATCGTTACACTTTTGTATAATATGCTAGTAGTACTTATACATGAAAAAACATGTATTTTATTGAAAATTTACCAAAACAGGTCAATAAAAGTTAGTTTTTCACACCGGTTTAATCTGACAGCAAAGTAGTTCAATTCTCGATGTTTGTATGTCAAAAATTGCTTCATGGTACGGATAGTTGCAGGCCAACTACTGTCACGTGATCTAAGCCGGCGAGCGATCACGTGACCGCTGGCTCGCCTATTGTTTTATGTGATCATGGTACAAAATAACAGGACAGTTCATTTTTCGTCGAAAACAGTCCTGCTATAAGGGTTCATGGTAAGCCCCCTGCAAGTCAAACAAAGTTGTAGGTATATTTTGTAACCAGTCAATATTAAAGTCGTGATGACTATGACTTATTATGTAAAGAGAAAAATTTGGACCCCTTTTTGCAAAAATTGCGCGCACAATGTGAGATTTGGCATAACTGAAGTTTATAATTATTCAAAAAGCTATGATTTGTATCATGAATACGGTCGAATTTTGGCCGCAGAGGGACCTGCAGTAATATTAACCATGCAGCGCCACTTGGCAACCAATCGCAAAAACTCAACAGGAATTCAGATATTTATACATTCCGACATATTATGAGACTTTAACTTTAACACAGACTATAGAATGTAGCAAAATAAAGTTGGGAAACAATAAGAAAGAAATGACAATAAATATTAAAAGTCAAACAGGCATTCCACTTACCGTTAATTAAAATTCTCTACAATTGTACCAAACGAATAGACATGATGACGTAAACAAAACACCTGGACTGCGTTAAATAAGTGCATTCGTATTATAAACCTAATGGTTATTAACATAAAGTTTAGATTCGGACAGCATCTATAGTGCCTACGTATTTTTTGTATCAGTTGCTTGAGTTCCCGCATCTGACTGAATTCCCATAAAAAATGGAAAACGGGTTTTATTTGTACAAGATTAGGGTTCAAAATGATCTACGTTATGTGCCTTTTCTTGCTAATTAATTGTCCGTAATTGAAATACCAATTAGGAAAGTATTGATAAATAAAAGTAACAAACATGCTTTGCCCATTTAATCGCGAATTCTCATGTTATACTGCACCTCTCTTATTTATAAGTTTAGGTTAAGATTTTCTTCGCTTTAAGCTTAACACTACAACCTGATTCAACAAAATGTAAGTATTCATGTTATTATTTAAGTTGCAGATAAAGACCGAAATCGATATAGTATAACCTACCTACTACATAAAGTGATAGTCAATTGTATAGACACTACTTGAAATCATAAGGAAATGAAAAAACACGTCCCTTATTTCTATTTTAAGGAATATTCCCCTCTTGTACTTAAGAGGGATGGGAGCGCACTTTAGGGTTAAAAATCAATGGTTTTCCGCAGAGCGACCCAACAAACAACAATTATGAAGAAATGTGTCGTTAATTGAACATTGATTTTAAGTTTTACCTGCCTGTGTCTGTTATTATGTGTATTTTTACTTATTTATTACGTACAAGACTTAAGCATTAAAACAAAACTATAACTTGGAAGCAACAAAAAAATTGCAATATTGTTCTGTTGCTTCCAAGTCTAGACATCAATTTTAATTCTAGTTTTTGGGAACGAACGTAGCCATCAAACAAAAAAAATACTTACCTATAGTAGTTAGTACATCACCAGCATGATAACAAAAAAAAAGGGTGTTCTTCGTCGCCGTCTAGCCTATATTTTACGTGTGAATCCATTAGCAATAAATAAAGTCAGAATAATCAATGAAAATCAAAACAAGCTTAGAATGTGGGGTACTTTCATTTTTCAGGTAGCTGTAATTTCGAAGCAGTCATTAGTAGAGTTTCTACTTAGCTTCCAACGGTACAAGCTTAGAATCTTGTCGCTAACGTTTCATCTCAATACACTCTGCGGGGGAGACCGGGTAATACAATATGTAACAAAATCCGTGTCCGATCCGTGAAGGTATTATGAGTACCTATCGAGATTAGATTCTAATCATGTAATTCCTTATTATAAAACATGTAAATAAAAGCCCATAAAAAAATAATGAAAATAAAAATGAAATGGGAAGACGTACAATGTCGTACATGGCAATACAGGTGATAGTACTTAGGAAACTGCCTATTGTTAGGAGGCTCGCTTTATCGGTCGCCGACCAGCCGCGCTGCTTAAAACTTATAGGTACTTAATACTTATTATTAAGAAACCAATGTTAAGCCTACGCGAAGGTAATGTAATGTAAAAAACATCTTTTTAAGTTTTCAAGTTCACATTGAGCTAAATACTTTCTTGTTTTTATTCATTGATGTGTCAAGTCCTTCTATGAGTACTGATTACTATATAAGAATTTAGGTAGGGGAACCTGTTGTACCTAGGCCAGTTTTTTGTATTTTGATTTTTTTAAATATAATGGTGCTAGCTACACCTGACCAGTGTGCATGTATGTAAAGATCATTTAATTAACAACATAATTCATTCATAAAACTGTGTATATTTTCAAAAATCCAGGGACCACTAACCACTTGAAAAAAAAGGGGAAAACTGTCCTAGGTACAACAAACCAGATGTACCTTGGACCGTGTACGTTGTACCTTGGACCGAGCAGCTTCAAATCGAGATAAACACTTTTATTAGCTATAATTTATTTATTTTCTCTTGAATTATTATTAGTAATGATTAGATAATCATATTAGCATTTGCAGCTGATAATAATTACAGTTATTAACAACAATATTTAAGTAAAAGTATTGCTTTTAAGAAAAGCCTCACCCATCTATTTTGTGTTAATAATAATTGACAATATTTTCTTATTCCTTAACATAAATTCTAACAAAACATCCATTAAAATCGCAGGATTAAACAAAAATAAATAAAAAAAAAAGTATTTACAACAAAAATAAACTTAAGAAAGTACAAAAAATTATGTAAATTTCTTTGTCTTCACTAAATTTACTGCACGTTCAATATTTTTTGTGTCGAGCACAGGTCTTTTAATTTTTTCCTTGCTTCGCGGCATTTTACCTATAACAATGTTATAATATTTTTTTAAACAATACAATTATACCTACTCCTAAAAACGTATGTAAATAAATGTTGACCTATTTCCGACTAAAATGATGTACCTTGGCCAGTGACCGAGGTACATAGTAAGTAGGGTGGCTAAGGTACAACATCGCGACAACTTCACTTAATAAGCTTTATAAACCCACTTGCCATTGAGGTTAAGATCTGACACTCATGCCGTCTAGTAGCTAGATGTATTAAGATTGGATTCTAAATAAAACAGTTTTTACAAATATGCATCACTTTAAATAAACTGGTATGAAGTAAAGCACAAAAAAGTTACTTTTTTGAGTGTAAAACAATAAATTACCTTTTTAGACTGTGATCACGCGGCGCCGGCGAATCGCAACTAACTTCTCATTAATGTTGACAAATAACGTTTCAAATAGTACCATGGACAACGGTTCTTAAACGCGCGGGACTTGAAAAAATATGATTGTTCTAGGTACAACTCTGTCCAAGGTACAACAGGTTCCCCTACTTATTACAACACGAACTCATCAATGCAATCTTAAAAAATTAATTTAAAATATCTTAACAATTAATCGACTATTCTTGCAATCGATCGTCAGGATTTCCTTTCTATTCATCGAAGTAATCTTTTAGACTTTTTGATTAGACTCTTGTTAAAGCAAGAATTTTAGAAGGTCCAATTGTAGTGCATTTCCAAGCAGCAACATCGTAGAGCTTTTTAGATTGTAAAACTATTTCTATTTATAACTTTTTTTTTTATTCGTTTGATTTTAGCACGCGCTTCATAATATAGATTTTCGACTTCTATCATAATATGTCCATGTAGTTCGTCCTGCTGCATCTAGATAGACTGGTAGCCGGCCCTAGCAAAGGTAGGAAAGGGCTAGACGGTGATGTCATAGGATGACCTAACCCTGTGTTTTTCTGATTATTATAAAGATATTATTTATATTAGTCGTATTATAAAATTATAATTAATTTATAGGTAGTCATAATATTACTGTCACCATTAAATGAATTTAAATATTAGGAAGAAGGCTTTCAACGGCATTATCACGCCGGTTCCCTAAAATTATTTACTAATAACTAAGCTATCACAAGGAAGAATCATTAAACAATTATTTTTCGTAAACCAGAGAAAATACATAAGTAAAAATATACAGTAAATCTAGTAATTATTATATTACAATATTTTTATTCTAAAGAACTTTATTATATATGTACAATATTACATACTAATGCATTGTATTTTTTCAGCAAAAGTTCTACATAGCTCAAAACACGCGGTACCTGGAAATCGTGGGGTACTCGATATCTCTCGTGGCTGTTTTGATTTCGCTCTTAATCTTCCATACTCACCGGTAATTATTTCATACTTTTTTCTTTTGGGAATACATAATATTTACGGTGTAAGAAGTCAAGTAGTGAAACACCAGACGAATAGAATGGCGAATATTTATGTTCCATTTGTCCATATCATAGTCGTCAACCCCATTCTATTCGCCTAGTATTTGTTACATTAAAATCTGAAAACTGCCTCTTCTTCATTCTGACAAGTTAAAAAGTACGCTCCTTGACTCCTGACACGCACAGTAATAATATATCAGGTACATCAAAACATTTTTCAAAAACGTCTTTGTCAATCTGAATAATAACATCATATCCTCATAATAAAATCATGAAGACTGCCTCGCTGGTCTAGTGGTCGCTAAGCGCGACTGCTGAGCAAGAGGTCCTGGGTTCAAATCCCGGGTCGGGCAAAGTGATACTGAGTTTTCCATTAGGTAATTCTCAGTAGCAGCACGGAGTCTGGATTTGTGTCCGGTTGATGGCAATAGGCTCGCCCCCTATTACATTGGGACTTACAACATAACTGGCAAAATGTGGGTGTACTATATGTTCACCTCTGCCTACCCCTTCGGGGAATACAGGCGTGATGTTATGTTATGTTTAAAATCATGAATAAAAATTCTATTAATAGCAAACTGTAAGCCATTTAATGATAAATGATTCTTTTTCCAAAGGTCACTGCATAATCGACGCACGCTCATCCATCGAAATCTATTTGGCGCTTTGTTGCTGGAAATTGTGATTCGTCTCATGCTATACATTGACCAGGCCCGTGTAAGGAATTATGAAGATGCTAACCTTACCAACACCACCATACTCGGAATTGACAACATGGTAAGTCATCATTTGGCATAAACTACATATAAACTGTAACCAACTCAGTCAGTTTACCCCACACTAAGAATTTCTTCTACAGATACTAATACCAAAATGTTGCTCATTATTATTGTTTTAAAAGGGTAGACGCCCGTGGTGGTCTGACTGCTGATCTGGGGCATCTTTAGGTAGACTTATATCGGCGTGCCGTGTGGTATCCGGCCTAGAATTGACCACCCCCTTTCCTCCCGTGGGTGTCGTAAGAGGCGACTAAGGGCAAATCCAGAAGATGGGCAGCAGCGTCTTCTGTAACTTGACCACCAATACTGCGATCCCCAAGCCGCTTGCCAAGCGTGGGGATTATGGCAACCTCCCCCCTTCTAAAAGGGGGAGGCCTTCGTTCAACAGTGGACGTTTTTCGGCTGATGATGTGATGTGATATCGGCAAAGTCAAATATTTTATCCACCAAAATAACCGATATGTATACCCGTGGTTTATTTTGGTGGGTAAAGTATGTTGTATTCACGTTAGACAGTCCTACACTCCCCAACGCTCCTTGCCGTAAGGTGGTAAAGTCCATGAAAATAAATTTCCCATCACAAAATAATGAAAACCATGAGGACATTATTAATTTATTAATATTGAGGACCTCCAACAAAGATTGTAAACTTATATGCTTAAATACTACCTAATACAGGTTTTTGTTATTTGTACTTCTTCAATCACAGGAGACCACAGTATGCAAACTAAGTAAACAAACAGGGTAGGACATAAAAATAATCCGGCCCGCAGCCAAACTGCTCGCACACATTCCTCGTATTCCATTGATACCGACGTATTTCCGAATAAAGTATCACTAACAATTTAAGTCCTCATATTTACAAACGTTAGTTACTAGGATATCAAAAATCTAGTATTATGTAACGTAAGATAACATCACCCCTGTATTCCCCGAAGGGGTAGGCAGAGGTGCACAATGCACATATAGTAATAATTAATTCTTTTGCTAGTTATGTTTTAGGTCCCAAGGCAAGCCTATTGCTATCAATCGGGCTAAATCCAGACTCCGCGCTGCTACTGAGAATTACCTAATGGAATAACCAAGTAACATTTTGCCCGACCCGGGATTCGAACCCAGGACCTGGTTCTCAGCAGTCGCGCTTATCGATCGCTAGACCGATGAGACAGTATTATATAAATAAACATTAACCCCAAGCAAAACAACAAAATACACTTAGCCAGTCAGGACGTGTGTCTTAAGAGCCATTTCACAAAATGTTGACGTTTTAATTTCGGCCGAATTGTCATGTGTGCGTAGCACACCCACACAAAAACAACGCAAATAGAGTAGCGCGAGTTTCGAGACGGACATAAAAATCTTGATCGTTATTACAGTGTACCTTTACATTATGGGATTTATGAAAATATTTTTAATTCGTTATTAATTTATTGAGACAAAATAATATGATCACCAAACATAAATATATTATTTTTTGCAAAATTATATGTTATTACAAATTTAAGAGATTGTATTTTTGGAGGATTATTTCTCAATTACGCAAAAAAGCCTAACGGATAAAGATACAATTTAGCACATAGATAGTTTATAACCTGGATTAACATATTATAGGCTACAGGCTACTTTTCATACCGGAATAGATGCGTAGAAAAAATCTAAGTGGACCAAGTCGCAGACGAAAAATAGTACAGTCTAGAACAAAGTAGCTGAATATTAATCTAATAAAATATCTTAACTACTTTCATTGATAAAAAACAAAACCGAATGAAAATAATACGTAGAAAATGAAAACATGTAAATTCGTAATGCAAACGCACGTTTTCGCAATTTTCGTAATTCGAAATGAGAGAAAAAAGTGACACAGGTTCTACCTCTTTGGGCGCCCGGGCCCGACTAATAAGACTACGTTTGTGCATCGTAATTTATTGTGATTATTTCCATTTAAAATATGCAATTTAAAAATCATTATATTATTAGATTTCTATAAGAACATAGTAAATAATAAAAAATAAAAAAGCCCGACCAATTGAGAACCTCCTCCTTTTTTTGAAGTCGGTAAATAACGAATATACCTATTTAAACCAAACAGTCGCGATAAAATTACATTATAAAACCGTGAAAATAGGTATAGGTTTTAATTTTTTTATCAATTAAAAGTGTGTTGTATGCGCTTACTGTATTTTTATCATTTAAATTTGTTATTGTTAATTAGGAGACCGAAATTGACTTTGCGATGATTTTTCAGAAAACGTGTTGCGGGAGCTAGATAACCACATAGCAAACAAGTTATCTTTTGAATATCTAGTTATGTATGTGTCGATGCGAAAGATTGGTCTACATTTTACATGTATTTAGAAATTCCTAAGTAATACCAAGATGGTAAATTATGCGACCGAAATCTTAGAAAACTGCGAAAAATGTAGCATAGCTCTTACAATCTCTTACAAAACTTAAAACATTACAGTATAAATACTACGTCTGTACAGATTTGTAATTGTTCTATCTTCCCCTCACCCGATTCAAGCCGGAGTCCCACAGGGCTCGGTGCTTTCTCCCATTCTCTTCTCACTGTTCACCAGTGATATTCCTCGAGGTAAATTCACCCAGCTAGCTCTCTTCGCCGATGATACGGCTCTCTATTATACAGGCATTTCGCCTGAAGTCATAGGTCGCATTCTCCAAGAGTCTGTCACAACCCTAGGGAAGTGGTTCAGAAAATGGAGAATCGAGGTCAATCCCACTAAGAGCGCAGCAATCCTCTTCTCGAAGAGGAAAGCTGCTCCCTCTCTCCCCCCTCCGATCACTCTTTTCGGCGAGCCAACCCTTGGGAGCAGCAAGCCAAGTATCTGGGTGTAACCTTAGATCGCAAACTCACGTTCCGAGAGCACATAAAGCGAGTACGTGCGCGAGCCGCGTTCGCTCTCGGGCGTCTCCATCCCATGATCAATGCACGCAGTAAACTCTCCCTTAAATGTAAGGTGAGACTTTACACCGCGTGCATTAGACCCATCATGACATACGCGAGTCCAGTGTTCGCACACGTGCACGATGCCCGATTAAAAACAATGCAAACCTTGCAAAATCGCTTCATGCGCCGAGCCACGGACTCTCCGTGATTCGTGCGGAACTCACAGCTTCACTGTGATCTTAAACTGCCTACCATCAAGCAGTTCATGAAGCAAGCAAGTATCCGATTTTTCGAATCCGCCGAGTCTCACCCGAATCCCTTGGTTGTAACGGCCGGCCGTTACACACCATCCCGGATTTCCAAGACAAGGCGTCCCAGACGCGTACTCGATGAGCCAGATGATAGTACAACCTTGCTCCAGCAACGGTTGAATCCAGACACTATCAACACTTTACACGACCGACGCCGTCGAATACTAAGATCTCGCCGTCGAGGTCCGCCGCGATCGTTAACTGTTAACGTAAATAACCCTCCCGTCCCTAGTACAGCCGGCCCGGGGCCGAGCTCTAGCTTATAAAACAGTCCCCAAATAATAAATCAGATCCAGCAGTCCCTTGTTGATTTTGCAAGTTAGTCAGCGATGCACCGAGTCGAGGTTCGAGTCCCGCAGGGGGCGCCCTCGGTAGCATCGCTTAAAGTCTTAATTAGTAGTTAGCCTGGCTGGAGGCTCCAGAAGTCTCGCCTTTATCCGGCTACGCCCAATAAGACCCCCCTCGGGGTCGTCGGCATAAATCCATATCGAAAAAAAAAAAAAAAAAAAGATTTGTAATTCCTTCGTGCATAATTTATGTAGGTTGATTCTTACTTATTTTCACTGACCGGAGGCTATTGAACGTTGGGGGTGTGCTTCAGGTATCACCACAATCTTGCTTGCTGACTACAGTATTCCCCTCCCAGAAAAGTCGTAAGTTGGTCCGCACGGGACATTATATTGATTCAAAGTGCTGAACTGGGTGCGTTTATAAGACCATGAAACGCTTCAATATACATGAGAAATTCATAGTGAGGGGCAAATCAGTATTTATATCTATGAAGCCTTTACATCTGTGATTAACATGTTTTTATTTGTTTCAGCCATACCTTTGCGAGGCTTACTATATTCTCTTGGAATACTCCGTATGTGTGATCTTCACTTGGATGTTGATAGAAGGCGTATTTCTACATAACTTGGTTTCGATAAGGGCGTTAAGGCAACAATTTTCTCAACTCGCGTTTTGTATGGTAGGATGGCTTTTACCGGTAGGCTTAATAATTGTGTGGGCTGGTTTCACGGCCCACCATTACTCGAAGGAAAACATTAAGACGTAAGTACTGTTATAAGTACTGTTAAGTTTTAATATTTCTTTCCTGATAAAAATTGTTTGGGTTTTAATTGTGCTCATATTAAGTATGAATAGATACTAGTAATTTAGTTAGGACTGGTTGTTTCAGCTTCACTTGACGCATACGTAAATGTTAAAAATAGTTGTCCAATATAGTTATCTACTTGCAGACAACCGATTTGCTTATATGCTTTGAAATAAAACTTCGTGTTTTACGTACGTTAAAAATCTTCTGTAATCGTTATTTTTTAATCGTTATTCTATCGATGTATAGATTGTTTGAAACAACCCGCCCTTACTGACCTACCTCGACGTTTCAAACTAGTGCTTTGATCTTAAGTTAATAGTTTCTAAATACTGTACCCCTCTTCATAAAATCGCGGTCAAGTACTGTTTGCTACGTCAAGTAAAATGTCCTAAATAGTACGACGACGGGAGGAAGTTCGATAAATATTTACAATGATTTTCTATATCTAACTATATCTGCTGCTGAGTTTTTTGTACGTATTAATATTTACTATTTTTCACAGGTGTTGGTATGGATACAATTTCCATTGGTTCTATTGGTTCATACAAGGGCCTAGATGGGGAGTGGTTGTGGTAAGTCCTCTTTGCAAATCTGTATGATTTTTTTAGAAACATTAAAAATAGGAAACAGTCATTATCAAACCTACTTGAATAGAATAGTTAAGACTATATTATTTGTGCTAAGAAAGTTTTAGACGTACAAAGTAATGTTATTACGGTGATTGCTGTGTGTACCTATAATGGGCGTGCATATTAGCACTTATATTATTCCATGCCTATTTAAATATAAATGAATATGTACTGCTGTTGGTATACCAATAAATAAATAAATAAATAAAATGTAGTCAGGACCGATCCAGAATTTAAGTAGCAATTTTTAAATTCGTAGTTTTTAAGTAACATCTACCACGATTCATCCTTTACCTGATACCGACAACAACACTAGATATACTTCAAAATAGTGGTGTTTTTCAATCATCACTCACCCATATCCCCACTCATACCTCCCCTCTGACCCCCCAGTTGGCGACCCTGGTTCGTATCATCGGGCCCTCACCAGCTTTGTTGCGATTCGTTTCCATAGCGACGAAAGGGAATGGTATTCAATTATAAATAAACCAGCATTTTGTGAATGAGACCCCCATAATGTTAACAGGAAGCGGAGTAAGGAGCTAATGTTAAACAGACACCATTTTACAAAATATTTCACTGATAATATAGGATTAACACAACAAATACAGATCAATAAAATAGTCTAACTAGTCATGGAATAATGTATTATGTGTTGAGATACCGCTGAAGTAATAATTTCTTTTTTAAATCGAAGTGTAAATTTAACAAAAAAAAGCGAAGTGTAAAACAATCACTTAAACAAATATATTATATAATGGTCTGTTTTAGAAGCATGTGGTTAGGGTAGGAAGATATTTAGTAACTCTAAGTAGTCGGTAGTGTGAAGCAACGATTTTGAAGTGTGCAATTTGTTATTATGCTTCCAAATAAGAAGCCTTAACTTCCTTCCTTAATGTTTTCTGTACAAACTTTGTAAACGCAACGTAATTTAAATAAGTTGAATGTATCGCTCACGGTAGATGTTACAAAACATTAGAACATTTTATTACGTCCCTTAGTCATAAAGTCCAAACAATCTAAAGATTTATTTACTCTAGCGAATATTTGTGAATTCTATCAGACTTTGTTTTGCCAAATGCAATTTTTTTTTGGAGCGTTTAAGATGTTTGCCTAATTAATATAGTCTAGCCGCCTATTACATAACTGAACAAATATGGGTGCACTGTACACCTCCGCATACCGGGCACACAGGCGTGATGTTATGCTAAGCGTAAAGAAAAATTATTAATAATGCGTTTCAATAAAATCGTTGCTATTTAAATAGTTTTTATTAGAATAATTTTATAAACTGAAACTTGCTAATGATACCGCTGAGCGAGTAATCGGAATCTAGTGATGATCGGTTACAATCCATACAAACCGCACGTCAACGAAACTTTTTTTTCCAACTCCAGCTAAATTTTAACAGCTCCGATATAATTTTTATACTTAGAGTTTTAATGAAAGATTCACAATTACGCATTCCTCTGATTGTCTTCGTCTTCGTCTCCAATCTAAAATAACTGGGGACATAATTATGTTATCTGATTCTTAAATCTTGTTACATATATGAGTAAATCAAGCTACCTTAAGAATCAATTTAATCAGATCAGATATGTAGATAGCTGAAACCCTGAATAAGGTATTTATTATGTATCTATAGAGTAGATACCCAGTCTGATTAAGCATAGCCAATTTTCATTCATGAACTCCAATTAAATGAAATAATCTAGATACACTCAAGTCGTTTTCTTCGAAAAGCACCATTATCATTGCATCATTCAGTAGTAACCCACATGAAATTAGCGATATAATTATTTTCCTATAAGTAATAATGCTTGAAGCTCGTCAGCCCTTGTTTATTTCACTAGTCCAAAGAACTGCAGACTGTAATAAACTAGGATCGAAGTGACACGCGTTTTTAACATCGCTGCGCGCCGTAACGGTGTCAAAGTTGAGCGAGTATTTTCTTTAAGATCTGCAAACGATGTAAACACGGAACCTTCTTATTAAACGAGGATGATACCTGTTAACATAGAGCCGACTAGGTATATTGACATTGAGATAGTGACCGGTATGGTGTAAAACTGTCATTCTTTTATAAATAACTTGTCTACTCTTATTGTGTACATCCACACATGTACTTCCACAGCAATAGCAGCGTTATTATAGACTTGTAGATACAGTAGCCTATTAAGCCAAAATGTGATCCGAAATGGAAACAAACAGATCTAACCTTTGATATTATGCATCGACTGAATCGGTTTGGTTTCGGGGTGTATCAATAAAAATGGTAGAGTACTCAACCAATCGGTTATAGTGCTTAAACAATTTACATGAAGTTTACAGTACGCGTGTTGTTATACAACGGATGTCCGGCTCCGAAAAATGGGCTATCAAATGAAAACTTCAATTAAGTTTGGCAAATAAACCAACACTGATATATCCGACGATTGTATTTTATGATGAACCGTGTAGATACCTATATGTAAATAAAAAATAACAAACCATTTTTTGTGAACTGATTACTGGTTTCTCGGAACTGGAATTAGCAGGCAGTAATTCTATAAAGCGAGAATATTTTCCTGCAGATTAATCAGTATTGCACGTTAGGAACGTACCTTACTAACTAAAAAACTAACCTAACTAACTTAAAATTTATTTTATTATATATTTTTTACAGAATGTCTTCTTTATTGTATGCAAGAACGAAAGAAAAGTATAGACTGGGCCCTAAAATGTTTTAGTGTTATCATTTTGAAGTTTCCAATACGAGTTAAAACAGCGCTTGTCATTGTTGCAGCTCAATGGTACGTTCTTAATAAACATCATGCGTGTCCTGATCGTCAAACTGCGGCGAAGTACGAACAGCGACCTCCAGAAAATGAAGTATGTTTATTTAATTAATTTTATACTTTAATCATACATGTACCATACATAGAATATTAAGGACGTCAAAACTATTCATTAAAAGGCCTGTGTTTCTTAATGTTTGATTTGCAGAAACCTTATTATTTTTGTAATGTTATTTTAGTTAATTTGTGATTTTTAAAGATAGGTAACTTAGAGGATCTGCGGTCAAAGGTAAAGATACACAATTACGATATATTGTGACTCGACCTTTTGCAGTTACACTCCAGTGACCAATAGTACAGTGGTACAGCCGCTGCCATTGTATTACTATGGTGGCTATTGTGAACAGGATAACGTGTTAATGTACTAATATGAACGAGTATCTATATAAATGAGAGCCACGAGTGCTTTGTTTTATATAACAATGTCAAAAGTTCGGGTCAGACATACAAGACTGAAATACAAGTATTACGTAAATTCTCGTTGTTCTAGGGAAATGTGCTACTATTTATCATCTCGCAATAACATTATAAATTATAATTATACAGTAATGACATGATGATAGCGTGGTGATCAATGCTCTATCCCTTCTCTATACGAGAAGAGGCCTTTGCCCTGCAGTGGGATAGATAAAGGCTGTTATTATTATTATTATTTTATTATTAATGACATGATGTTTGAGCGTCCATACCTATTTTCTTTTTGTTTTGTTACAGGATGAATAAACTAGTGTAAGGGATAGTACCTACTTAATCGCCGTAATGTCAGTCGTTGTATTAATTTTGTAGATTGATACTTTCCCTTGTGTAGTTTGGTCCTACTTGATCTGTTTCACCCGATCATTACCCGCGTGTTTTTTTAGTATGTCTCCATACAGTCGGCTCTATACAATCAAGCGAGGGTTAAATAACAATTTTCACCTTACATGGCTTAAGAACAATTTTGCCTTCAAAATTCGATAAATATTATTTTTGGGTAGGCAGTATAGTCCCAGACAGTAAAGGACGTGATCACGTAATAGACTTTTAAGTTGCCACACTGTATGCAGTACATAGACACTGGTATATGGATTGGTATGTTTTCTTTCTCCAAAAGTAAGAGTGTTCAAGAATTTAAAAACAAATCTTGAGCAACCTAACTTTCGTAATTAATGTATTTATTTTCGCTGATCCTGATTACAATTTTTTTTTGCATTTTACTTTTGTTACCTATTGATGGGCTGGTGCATTATTTAAACGTATTTCTAGGGTTCCGTAGTAAAACGCATCTTATTTGAGATTACTCGCTACTATATATCTAGACAGGCGGCAGCGTGTCCAGCCAAGTGAAAAAAAAGAAACAAGCGACGGAGCTACTTTTGACCCCTTCACAACTCGTAAACTATTTAATCTACATACATGGAATTTGGCTCATTTATTAAAGCCGAGCTTGTATAGAATTTAAAATTTCATTAATGTAGCTCCAAACAGTTACGGCATTTTTGACTGACTCCTGGCTGAATCTTAGGACTTTCAACACAGAACTTGGCACCCATATAGATCTCAATTCTTTTGTCGGCGAAGTATACAACGACGTAATAATTAATAAAGAACTTGACCCTCATTTCACATTTATGTTTTTAATAGGATTATGTATACTGATGTTGACACATTTTCACACCAACAACTGTTCTTTCGAAAAAGTAGCTAAAATTATCTAATAAGTCGGTAAAACTACAAATAAAAATTATTCATGTTTGTTACTCCCGAAAAATGTTAGGTAACTTGAAACTACGGAACCCTTTTAGTATCAAAACGTTCTTAGCCGCTTTTTATATTCAAATCTGTATGTTGACGTTTTATAATTCTGGATGCAAATGTGATCATGAAGACTTTTTGGATGATTGTTTTTTTTTATTATCATCGTTTATTGTCATTTATTTCTTATTTTGCCCTTTTAATTGTCTTACCCGACTACGGCAAAGTTAATTCTGCACATACCTCATTTTAATCATCAGAGTACAGGTTTTATAAATCACAGCACTTATAGAAAAAAACAAAGCGTAGATGATTGCATAAAAAATAAACGATTAAAGTTAAAATAACAAGCTTTCTAAATAATAGTATGATAAATCAAAAACGAAATCAAAGTTTTTGGCTAGTCGTTAAACAAGACTTGTTGCTCTCTATGACTTGTTTATCTAGAAAGGAAAGTACCAGGCACGCAGTCCGTAGTCGGATATAACTATTTAATTGTTATTTACGACATGCCATGTCTAGAAGTTGAATGGTTTACTTTATCGAAAGCTCTCTATTGCATGGTTGTGCTGTAAGTGATTTCTAGAACTAATGGTACTCTTATGTACACTAGGAAAGCGGTCCATGCGGCTATGATACTTCTGCCTCTCCTTGGAGTGACCAACTCCTTCAACATGATCGAAATTCCACTGGATGGCTCGGTTATTGGCTTCGCTATGTGGTGCTACGTGACGCACTTCTTCAGGTCATTCCAGGGATTCTTCATCGCGTTGATCTACTGCTTCCTTAACGCCGAGGTACGTATTCTACTTAGATTTTCACATACATACGAATACTTGCTGCAACTACTTGTGAACAGTGTATAAAATATGTAATAGCTTTTGCCCGGGACTCCGTCAGCCGTCATGGAGAAACTGTAACCCGCTAAATTCCCGTGTTTTTCTAATTTGCTCGCGGACCCTAAATATTTTTGAAATTTAATGTAACTTTTATTAGCCCTTATAACATCAGCTCTTTGCTAGTCAAAGTTCCGTCAAAATCGGTGAAGCTGTTTCAGGAATAGCCGGTACAAACAGACAGACAGACAAAAAACATTGCCGTAAAAACTGCAGCCAGAAAGTAAATATACCCATGAAACTAACAATATTTTCTTGACACACTTATTTTTATGATGACGTCTACAATTTTACATTCTTCGCAGAAAATCTAAAGTATAACAACACTTTGGTCGTTGCAACAGTCCACTCATCTTTTTGTAGCAAGCCTTTTCCTCACCTTGCCTTATCACCATCATATTTGAAATAAGGTCAGCCCTTGACGCCGACGGCTTGATTCCTACGAGCGTAGCTCGCACTTGAGTACTGTATGACACTTCCACCAAGAAAAAGCACTCGCAAACATTGAAATAATTGTCCATCCACAAAGATGTTCCCAGCTCTACATATGTTAGAATGTTCTACTCTATACTTATAACGATATGACAGAAAAATTGCACTTTGTTCGAGTGTTGTATTGAAGGTACAAATGGTTAAGTGGTTCATAATATTAACGCAACCTACCACTACAGTTTCAATTAATGATAGTAATTATACTCTTATGCTACTAACGAAGTAGATGCTAAGAATTTATCAATTTATTAAACTATCATAAACAATCAGCTGTATTTCGTAAACCGTTGTCAGTATTGATAGATATCATATTTCTACAGATATTTTAGTCTAGGTATGTCCGAATGATTTGGAATTCCTTTATTGAGCGTAGACATTGAACATCCAAAGTACTGTCGTTCTAGAAATGCTGTTCCCTCTAATGGCCAGTTAACCGATCCTATTCCTAGAATGCGGCATAACCGAGCATTTAGAATCTGAATACTCAAATTGTTTCCCTGAATATAGCATTCCTTTTTGCAGCAACTGTTGCTGCAAAATGTATATAATTTATCAACCCTTACATAGAATGTGTCGTTTTCAAACCCGGTATGTGCTACTGTTTCGTAATTGAGAGCATTTCAAGGAACTGAAATATATTGTGTATAAATAAATAGTTAGCACACATCTGATTATACAAAATTTAGCGTTTAGAAATTCCCATAAATTACTGGTTGAAAAAATGTTTGGGTTGGAACGGGATTCGCACATTTCACGTAAATATAACTTCTACCGGTTCAGTCGATATTTATTTAACACGCTGATTTAGTAATTTATACGTGTTGTATGCGGTGGGAGTATTTAATAAGAGCTGATGCTATTGGACCCCCCGAGGAGCGCCCATGTCAGAGACACTCGACACAAAAGTTTAAGCAGAAATTTACTGCATATTGTGTAACGGACGCGCCTTTCCCGCGTCAGTACCTACTACTATTTTAGTCACAATTAACTACTTATAGAATTATGAAGTGTTTTGTAGTAAGTATTATGGAATTTTAAAGTGAAATATGGGTTCTATTTTGAAATACCATGCTAAAACAAACAAATACATCGTTACTTTATAACGTCAAAAATTTAATACGTATATAATATAACTCAGTTCCTTTAAGGTGCGTATACACTTGTAACATTTCAACGAACATTCCGCCGTAACATTGCTACGCCCAGTGTGGACGTGTTTCTCGAAGCAACAGGCCCGAACAAAGGCTAAGAGCCTCGAACCATATCACTATGAAATCCTCAGAATATTAACTAGCATATAAACTGCCTAAAATCGCAACAAGATACATATCGGCTATATTTAACCAATTTAAATCAAAAGAGTGCATTCGGGTATATAATTTTATTCCAAAATATAGGAATGACATAAATTATATTAATATGTCACTCCTTTGTAATTCTGAATACTGTCAAGGATGGGGGAGATTTTAATTATATTGTAGTGTCTCTGCGTATGATGCAACCTTTGTCCCAGGGATGTTTTTCTCAGCTACACCGACTAATAGTGTGGATTCATTGGCAACGTGCTTAAATGGTGTTTGTATGCGAAACTCGACACACTCACGCTTAAAAACCGTTAGACCACTAAATCGGCAGAATATAGCAGATCACCTATTGCAGCCAGAAACGAATCACTGGATTCATTTCCATCGCGCACAAGTCCTCCCCACCGATCGCCACTTTCACTCGAGAGCAGTGCGAGAAGCGATTGAATTCAAGAAACATCCAAATTTCAATCGGGACGACGACGGCTACAAATTATTAACATCTTGGAATCCAGTGATTCGTTTAACACAACCTCGCCTTTTAATTTTGCTTGTTAACAAGTGTGTGGACGGTATGTTGGCCGGAATATTACGGCGAAAATAGCGGACATCTTTTAAAAATATTCATATGGATTGTAAAATCACGTGACCGCGGAACATTCTGCCGAACATTACAAATTGACCGATCACAGTTGTAATATTTACCCGAACATTTTGCCGTAACATTTCGCCGAACATTTGCCCGTAACTCTGTTCCTTCGAGAGTATGATATGGGAACTACATTTGTTACGGTTAAGGCGGAATGTTCGCCGAAGTGATACAGGTGGAGACGCACCTTTAAATTTATAAAATTATAGTAAGTTTTAGATTGTAACTTTTTTGACGAAGGTACAAATGGCTGTGAAGAAGCGTTGGGAAAACTACTTGATCATGCGCGAGTATCGGCGACGACGACCAGGATCCTTCACCTACGGCATAACAGGCCCACGTCTGTAAGTAAAACCATATGTACCGCGCCCATTACTCAGCCTATCTGGATAAAAACAAGGTAATTACGGGAGCTAACGCCACCAGCAGCGGTTAGACGTGATGTTGGAGAACCAGCTTCATATATGTAATATATTTTGAGGTTATCGCCTTCACTTTATTGGTCGGCAGCAGCAGTGGAGCAGTTTAGGGCTAGATTAACGAAGAAACTGGAGCTGAAAGCGAAGCACTGCTTTTTCTTCTTAACAATACATGTTTCTCATTATTTTAACAATATCTGATCTACCTACCTATTCATTCATATTAATTCCACACCCGTATGTTTATTCTTTGCATTGCTACTCTACTAATACTAGTTCACGCTGCAACCAAATAACAAAAATGCTCATTCAATCTTCCTGTAAAGAGGATGTTATAAAACCTGAACCAAACATGGTTAATTGAAGGATTTATTTTTAACTGAACATAGGAATTAATTTTCAATCATTTTGAATAAGTGCTAATTAATAATAATTAATAAATGATGTTAAACTCTTCGCATAGTGAAGTTTATTAAATAGTGAAGTGGTATTAAAACATGCACCATATTATGATGATTAATGTTTTTAATACTACTTACAGTCTATAGCTTAAATAAATTAATATAACGCATTTTTTTATTTTACCATCGTGCCTTCTTCAGTGCTCCTATTTCCTTTCATTTTCACAAATCTTATTCCATTCCTTCAGTCTTTATAAGTTGCTCATTTAAAAACCAGACTAGATGTTAAGCACATTCCTGCTTAATTCTCTCACTGACCATTTGTATTACTTCCAAAAACTTATTTTAAGAGTAACCTTACTTTGCAAAAAGGTTTTTATTTGTGTAGAATCAGTAATTTACATTAAGATATATCAGTAACCATTAAATATACCATATCTACGAGATTGTATTGAATCCTCCAATCGTCGCCCGCTTGTGAGGTATGCAGGCATCAATTGAATGTTTCTTTGTCAAGCGCATATTGGAACAGGTGCTCGGTATCAAAACATAGCTCATTTTTTTACAGTTACCAAGGATTGGTTTTAAAATGTATTCCTACTTTCCTATTCTTCTAGTCACTACCATATGAGTAGTTTCATAGTTTCTACTTTCATGATCTTGTCAGCTAGCATTGGTGACGCAGGATCCAGAAAGCTGTTATCACATGCAGAGAAGAAGAGGTGCCCTTCCGTACACTTCCACTACCGAAACACATCAGTGTGTGTTCATACAGCTGTATTTGAACCACAAAGTGATGTGTTTTGACAATCATTATGTTGATGCGATCTAAACAAACTATTTACTTCGCCTCTATGGACAGCCTTTAACCGTCATCTGAACTACGTCTAAATTGAAAAATGATTGCCACATTTTTCTTCTGGTTCACCCGATGGTGGGTGTTTTGGTACTCCGTCTAAGTGCGTCTGGTATCACTTATCTTCTCACCATTGTTCCGCGCAAATCTAACGCTACAATACTCGTTGATGGTTTTCAATCCATTTAGTTGGATTTTGTGAAAGTACACTTACTAAATCCCATGACGTGGGTGATACCTAATTTCAGCAACGAAACTGGTAATGAGGAAAATGAAAATATACCTATGTCGACGCTGCGCTGCAACCGCAACACATCCACCACAAAAAATGTGTTGGTATCGGAGGGGGATCAGGGAACCAGCAACGTTGAGTGAGTAAATACACCTAAGTCTTGTTACTAGCCTCTCACACCATTAACCCTTTGACCGCCACGGGTACTACGGGAACTTAGAAACCGAAGCTCTTTTAAGTTCTATGTCAAATCAAACTAATATAACTAACATCTTAATTTTAAGACCCTGGCTGTAAAAATATTTAAGTGAGGAGCTAGTGCAATTTATTAGTTGTATGTTTTGTGAAGTCCCTAATAATATAGGTCTAGAGAGATGTCCATAATCTACTGCCAGTGCAACTGTTTGATGTGGAGCGGAACTGCCAAGCGACTACTGTGTTGGGCATAGCTGTACTCTTGTTAAACGTCGGCTAAATAAACAAAAAAGCTGACGTTTAGCAAGCCCTGCTGTTGATAGACATACTTGATGTCAGATATAATATAATAACTTTTGCCAAAGCGTCGTTTCTTAATAAAAATACAATACATTCCCTATGTAAGGAGACGTATTGTATATTTTTTAAAGCCATTGCGATTTATTTAACCTTTTAGATCTTGTCCTTATGACACCAGTAACTGCGAAATTATTATTATGATGATGTTTATGTTCATGGCGTAAGACATATATTCTATAAGCCTTATACAATCTTTAAGAAAAATTTAAACAGCACGGACTTACTTCTTGCTATAATATAGTGTGCGTATTCTAACAATTTTTTTTATCAGTCTGGTTACTACATGCTCGCTTTTAGTAAGGAATTTGTAACATAACCTACTAGGTGGTGTTACAAATTATTTATTAATATTTAATTTTGGTTTCTTCAGGTATAATAAGTTATGTCAATGTTGCAGTCGGATCGACCCACGGCGCACTCCAGTGGTAGTACAATTTGCGAACCCGCCCCTGACGGAGGAATATCCCGCTCCAAGGGAATATAGCCCGTTAGTATTCAGTACTCGATTGCTCTATTGTATGACGATTGAAGCTTGTTAGTCGCGAAGCTATTTTTATTTTAGTCAAAACACTCACAAAACTTGTAGCAATGGCGTTCTGCAATATGTTTTTTCGGAAGCTCATAAAAACTACAGAACTGTAAACCCTAATGTTTGTTGATTTTTGGGAAAAGAAACAACTTTCATTTCCTCGTTATATATTTGACCATTTGATACCGTCGCCCTAACTCTTGATTGTCATTCCACCACGGTAGAACACACAATGCTGTTAAATCCATAAACTCGCCATTTTTGAGACCAAAACCATCGTGTGCGCCTTGTTGTGTTTTATTATATGCATTATGTAGTTGTAGCTGGCTGAGCAACGCCGATGTCGGTGATTTTTAACTGTTCTATGTTCGTCTGTATTTATTTTTTAAAACATTTTTTTAGTCGTGTATTTTCAATTTTTTTTTACATGTTAAGACTGTTTCGCAATTCTTCTTTTGTTTCGTGGGTAATTTTAGTTACGGCTTTCGACCACATTCATGCCTTTTTGTGGGTTCCAAAAGGAATATGTTATATAATGTAACTTAAGCTACCTATATATTAGAATTACAAAATTGTATTTCTTATCCTACCACTATAGAGACATAATAAACATTTTCGCTTATTTAGACGTAACCCTAGTGGAAGAGAGTATTTGATTCTACATAAAACGACATATTCGCGAAGCGACAAAGCCCTTTAGAACGTTGGAAAACTAGAGTCTGGCGTCGACGTAACACTTAAATTTCATAGCAGTAAAGCGCCATCAAAAAAGTTAAAAAAGATTCCCTACTCCAATATCCTTTGTCAGGCTTTTTCTCAGCTGTTTCTTGTTGCATGAATCGTGCATGAAGGACTTGCAATAATAGACGGCAGTAGATAATAATACCTACATACCTAATATAATAATTGTCGTAGTTATTGGCTCTTTTTCTGAATTGTATGAAGGTTCTTAATTCTATAGTATCCGTGCGTTTCTTGCAGATTTTTCTTTTACAAAGAAAATAGCTAATATAGAGATAGAGCTTTTCTTTGATGAACCAACTTAAAAAAAGATACCTATTGACAAAATACGTTGTAAAAATACAACTGATGGGGTACCTATACACTCCAGTCGTTTTAGAAATGGTTACTGCGAGTTTAGAACGTTGGAAAACTAGAGTCTGGCGTCGACGTAACACTTAAATTTACGCTGTTTTTAATATTGCTGTCTATTGCGTTTGTTGCGTAGATACCTTAGTCGGTACCCGAGTGAAGTGTAGTGCGAGACGAATGTTTAAGATCGCTCTCAAAACCAAAGTTTTTATTATTTTTACGAAGATCGTAGCGCCTATTTCTCTCTCGCCACACAATTCTTATTTAGGTAAGGTACGAAGTTGCTCTAAAGTTACGTCGTGGTCGTATTTAATAAGTTGAATTATTTTTGTATAATAATTATCACCAATTTAACTATCCAAAACACATATTTTAGTTAATTCGAATTCGGAATATATTATGGACCAATCTTAGTTTATGTCTGAGATTGTGCTAAGCAAATTCGTATTGACAAAATCGACTCACGAATATCTCTGACAATAAGCCAACCAAATAACCTTTTTTTCCATGCAAGGAAGAATCTTAAGTCGGAATGCGCTTTATAGCCCTCGGTCTTAGAATGTGCGCACTGTTGCCTTACTGTGTTATCACAACAGAAAACGACCTGCTTTGTAAGCAAGGGCCCTGTACAATACAAGTGAACTTACATACTTAGTAGTTTGTATGCAGTTTTGAGTAAATATAATAAAACAATGTGGATATTTCAGACCGAGGACAATTCGCCCGTCACGCCGCATGTTGAACCTTTCTGCCATAACCCGCACGCCAGAGAACGGCGAGCTTGAACCGACCGAAGTAACCACAGTGTAAGAACAGCATCATGGTCAACCGATCTTAGTCCAAATCTGGACATAGGCTTCTTTCATGGCACGCCAAAGAACAGCATTCCAACCACCAAACGAGCAAAAATACCGAACATTATAGAACAATACTTTATTTACCAGTCAATAGTAAAAGAGATCCAAGTCTGATGTTTAGTCACTTTAAATAATACCTATACTTCAACCTACATATAAAAAATAATGAAGAATATATATTTGATATGTATAGATGCAAAACTAAATGTGAATGATATATATTTATTATACCTACAGAAGACATTACACACACAAAGCAGAGAAAATGTTATACTGACTATCTACACTTAATAAATGTAATCTATATGTTTTAAATGTGTATGCTTCTACTTTCCAGTCAACTTCATTAATTATAGTAACACTTATTTAAGTTTTAGAAAATCTAGTCTGTAGATTAATGAAAAGGATGTTATATAGGTAACCCCTTTTGTGTTATAGGATGTAGATTAAGTATAATACACAGATGATGCATAATTATGCATATTATTTTTTCTTTTTGACTTTACCCGACAAAGTTAAAAGAACCAGATTTATTTGAAAATAAATGTATACAATATATTTACACAAATTAAACTATAAGACGAAAAATAATGATATATTCATGATATTAAAACGAAAATCTACCTATTTAAGAAAATAAACATTTATAATTATATAATTTCTTATTTTAGAGAACACTTTATTACAAATATAATGTTGAAAAAGCAAAAAAAAAATTTTAGGTATATAATTGTTATTGCACCCAAACGAGCTTTAGTGAGCTTATACATAACAGGTACCTTTACACGTAATCATAAATTTTCAATTTATATATTATTCTATTGTCTACTTGTACTTATCGAATGCAGAGCTTTACAGAAGCAGATCTAACGAACAAAATAATAACGAAAATAATTCGACGAACACTAAGTATGTTAATAAATCAATTATAAATGCTATAAGTAAAAATTATACCATGTTACTAGATTATATAATATCTAAGTATTAGACAATTAAATCTTTTTTGCCAGAGCTATAATATTTTGTAATAATATGCACCTATGTAACAGATAAATATTTTCTGAATGAATCAAATACTAACTTGTTATATTTATAATAAGATTTTATATATTTAATACGAAGGGTCACAGTAGTCTTGAAAGAGCCAGAATGCTTCACCCTGATTCAAAAGAACCCTCATAAAAAATAATTGACTTATGCAAGTTCAGATATTTTATAAAGCATTTTATCAATGTTGCTGACAGGTTTTTAAAGAATAGGCGGATAACAGTTCAATTGGCTGGCGCTAGGTAAGTAATGGTATAGGGTAATGGAAACTGATAGTACCTACATAAATATTGTTCCTTGTGAAGAAAAATATATATATTTTGAATTATAAAAATATTGAGTAAAACCTAACCTAACCTAACAGGTAGATAGCGCCAAGCGCTTATTAAACAAAAAATATTTTAAATATTACTACCTAAAGTTTGTAAACTAATTATTATAGGACCTACTCTTCATTAAAAATCTTGATCATTAGCAGAAACCTAAGCACGTCTAAATTTATTCATGTATAACGTTTGTGTCTATAATATATTTGTATTGAAATGTAAATCATTATAATCATCATGATTAATTGATGTACTTATGTAAGTAACAATTTAGCTGCGTATAGCGACATGTCAAATTAAAGGTACTAGAGGTTCCCCGGCGGCTGCCAAAATTTTACCGGTATTAGATTTGAGTAATAGAAATTTTGCAGTCCTCCAATTTATACTTTAACTGTGCCAAATTTTATACTCCTCCGTCCGCGTAATTTTCCTTAAAAGGTACCCAAACTTTTCGCTTCGCGTTATATTATATAGATAGATATTGTAGTTGTTTTGTAAATATAAATATACATTTGCAAATAATAAAACTTGACCTTTACCGTGGTTCAAATTTGTAGATTTTAACTGTCTATGGCTATAAATCGGAAGGTACTCACTTAATAAGTTATTACACAAATATATATTTAAGCTGGCTTTTATTAACTATAGGCAACTGTTTATTCGTGCACCGAACATTATAGGTAGAATAGGTTTTTAAATTTTTTAAGTACGGCCTCATATTTAAATATCTTTGATAATACCAAATCCAGAAAGACTTTATGCCTATTGCCTGAAGACTTTCTACATACTTAATATGCACGTTCAAATAGTCTTCCCTCTTGTCGGATGCTGATTCAATATTTGTCATATTTAAAGCCAAGAACATTTTCAGTAGAATATAAATATTATTTGAACCTAAGATTTGAACACTAGGTAGATAAATGGTGTATATTTGTTAATTAGAGATGGTGACTACGTTTAAAAAGTCGTATTAATAAAAAAAAAAAAAGCGTTTAAATGGCATACATTATTTCTAAGTAGATGTTATCTCTGCTTAACTATACTTAATTTTGAAATGCTTATTACTTTGAAATTTTTGCCGTATTTAGGTAGTTCAGCCTTTATATTAATTTCACAGCGCTTCTCAGGTTTTATTAAACAATATCATGGTAATCCTTCCTATTATGTATGTGTACATTTTTGGTTTAGGTACCTATAGGAATGTAATGTGCTCATTTTGTATAGATACATATATGCAGAGTCGTTGTAAGTCCTAGACCAAAACTGTTCTAGCTGAGGAAGTATTTTATAATGAATATTATTTATTGGTATGATTTATAAAAAAATGGATATCAGATAATGAGAAAATAATGTACATTTAACATACAGTCAACAACTAAAGTAGCTAAAAATTTGATTTTTCAAACAGACATTATTGAAGAACAATTTGTTGGGCAAGTATTAAATATTCTACACTAACTAACAGATCTTTATTTGGATGCTCTTATAATTTTAGACTACAACTAAAATGATATATTTTTTTATTATTTAACATTAAGTTTATTTACTTGTTGAGCTACTTAGGTACCTAGGTACTTCTGTTGCTAACCGTACCTAGGTAGTGATAAAATGAAATTAAATCAAAACTTAGTTGCAAATTTGCTATGTAACGATGTATCTTTGACTTATATTCTTAATATGATTACCTAGTCGTAATAAATTGTTTGAAGTTAAATGTTTATGAAAGTAATTAATAAATTCGATGTGTAGATGATTTTAGTAATGTTCTTAATTATTCAATAAATTTAAAGCACGTATATCTTCTTTCATTGTTTTATTCAATCCTCTTTTACTCGCCTTAGAATAAGCGTTCGCAACTAGTAGGTACGGATAATACGTACCTACCTACCTATAAATTGTAAGAACAATTTTTTGTCTATGGGAAGACATGAATCTGTTGCCGTAGGTACTAAACCTACAATGCAAGCTCATAGCAACCCCGCTGGAGTGACAGTCATCGAGACAAAAAGCATGATAAGTATGTCCGTAGTCTCATAGAGGGTAGTCAGTACCTGAGCCTAAATTATTAATCTCATTTCAATCTGTAGAAACTGTTATCTGTCACTTGTAAAAGCACACTCGGTACATCATCAGCCAAAAGACGTCTACTGTTGAACATAGGCCTCCCCGTTAAAGCGGGGGGGTTTGCCATAATCCCCACGCTTGGCAAGCGGCTTGGGGATCGCAGTGTTGGTGGTGGAGTTACAGAAGACGCTGCTGCCCATCTTCTGAATTTTCCCTTAGTCGCCTCTTACGACACCCACAGGAGGAAAGGGGGTGGTCAATTCTAGGCCGGATACCACACGGCACCCACTCGGTACAGGGGGTCAAACCGCAAAAAAATTGCAATTATCTGCATGAGATGAGGCCTTTGCCGTACTGTGGGACAGCTAAAGACTAATTTATTTGTGAGGCTTACCCAGGAATGCTTACCTTCTAAAGGAAATAATCTAATGAAATAAAACAGTGAAACCCGTAAAAAATGTATATATTTCACAAATAAATATATTTATTTTCATTTTAAAATAAATTCATATTTTAAACAGCCTAATTAAATGCGTCAAACTACTGTAGGTTCATACATTTGGTTAGACATTGGACTGGCCTAAATCTATTGGAAGTTGCTAGTAGGTACATAACCTTACAGTTAAATATAAGTACATGCTAAATTAATCGGCGTGTGCTTATTGAGTGTAAGATTCTATTCATTATCATCAAATTACATTTCAGGCAAATTTTAGAGCATAAAAGATAATCAGGAATCAGGTACGCTTATGCGTTAAACACCACCAGGGACTATTACGGTTTTTTTTAATTGAGGAAGAAAACAAGTATTCACCTACTCAGCCCGTAATGTTCTAAAATAGATTATTAAAGATATCGCTTTTAATTACTACCACGCTTGGAGTGTAACCTACGTCAGGCGCTTCCCGTGCGCCGATGAACGCGTGCAATCAACCTAACTGGCCAGTAAACCACGGCATAAACGTTTCTATGCGACAATTAGCTCGCTCAGATACGAAGAACAAAAACGCTTTGCAGTACGATGTAACTAAGTGACAGTTACCTCGTACTGCAAAGAGTTTTTGTTTAGAAACTTAGAAAATGGATAGCAAAATTATTAAAAGTCCTTGCATCTTACATCATTTCTTTTGCACACGCCGGTTGTCAAACCGCCTGTTAGGTATATTTAGTTGTCAATCTTCTAGGCCGCTGTGAAGTTGTGATGAGTAGATCGCAATATCAAAAAAACATGCGAGCTTCACTGATAACCGGCGCAAACACGCAGCAGTTGCAACTTCCGAGCGGTCTAGAAGTTTGGCGCAAACCTACTTTAACGTACAAATGAATTCATATTTGGTTTTCTTCGGAGGTGATTTTGTCGATGTATGCTCAAATAACATTATTTACAATATTGATACTTTAGACATTTAATATTTACCTTAAATACAGGTTTATACTATTAGATACAGAAAGTATAGGTACAGGTAGGGAAATGCAACTTTTGAGCCATAATATCATAGTCAATGACGTTCATACAGTTTTATTTTACATCTAACGACACAAAAAGTCATAAACGATAGTGTTATACTATAGGCTAGCTATGATACTGTAAATAAAAATAAATCCCTATGTGTATACATAAAGATACTTAGGCACTTACCTACTTACTATAAAAACGAAAAATGGACGAAATAAAATTACGTGCTTTCACGTACCAAAGAAATAAGCTTTAGAACAGAGATTGGCTGTATAATATGCGTAGTCACCGCAAAGATTATTACAAAATAAATAAAATGTATCCTTATAATAAGTCATTGTGACTTTCGTCTGATTGATAAATTAATAAACAAATTATCCAGGACTGTTCCTTGAAAACTTAAATTTATCAATTATCTTGACAAACATAGTCATCTTTGCAGAAGTAAGTCACCAGTAAGACTTATGATCCCATAATTTGTATATTTTCTAACTACAGTAGGTACTATTGAAACAAATAATATCTCTTATAAGTTTACTTCAGGAAGACAAACAGAATTACATTATAATTACTGATTTCTAGTGTAGCTAATACGATGACAGTAATACCTAACGTACATTTGACGTCCTGACCAGGGGTCGACGTTCTCATATTCCATTTTAGGAACTAAACTAAAATGAATCGGTAGCTTAAATATCATGGTAGGCTTACAGGACCTACAATAGTAGTCCCAAAGGTTCCATAATGAAAAAAAAACAATCAGTAGGTAGGATAGAACAACAATGGTTGAACTTTCTCTTGGTAACATTTGGTTGCCACTAGTAAAAAACGTAGGGAAGTTTTAATTTATAATCTCTTAATAATTTCTATCACTTACGCGAATATAAGATATTGAATTATAACTATTTTTACGGTTTTTATCGCGGTTATAATTAGTTTTTTAGCCCTGACGTTTCTACTAACTGTCAAGTGCCACATACCTTTACAAGATGCAGGCGTAGGTATATAAGCTAGATTGTGATTGTGGTCTCTCTTACATAGGCCAAAGAAAATGAAACAGGGACCCGTACAAAAGAACATAACGCCGATATTAAACACCGCCGTGCCAGGAAGTCTGCAATTTGTGACCATACGCTTGACCAAGCCAAACCATTACATCAGGTGTGATAAACCACAAATCCTTGCCAAAGAAAATGGATTCCTTTCTAGGGTGATACGCGAGGCTATTTAAATTAAATAAAACCACCCAACTGCAATAGAGATGATGGGCTAGACATACCACCTGCTTGGAATCACATCATAGATTCTTATTAAAGTTAATTCTAAGCGTAAAACTGCAAGACCCAATGACCCAGTGTGCTCATTTTGCGTGAATCGGATTGTAAATAATAACTAAAAATGTGAGTGTTGTACTAAAAATTGTTCGAATTATATGTTTAACACCTGTCTGGTCGTGACCATGAATGCTGTAAAAGATTCGAAACGTTGGTACCAAAAAACTAATCAAAACCGCGATAAAATCCTTAAAAATAGTACTTTAATCTGTATCGAAAATCTAGCGATTTTGTTTCGACTCTGCCTAATGTGTTGAAACTTAGAAACTGACAATAAGGAAATGGCCTACTTCTTCTTCTTATTGTATGGTTAATGAATCGAAATGGTCACTTATCATCAGTATCGTATAACGTGTATATGAAAACAGGACACGTAATTAAATGGGCAAGATAGGTTACCATAATATATTAAAAACTTATAAATAAGATATGTAAATCCGTTTTTTAATTACGAAAGCAGCGGAACGGTCGTCAAAATGTTGCAAACATCATTCAATACACATAAATAAAATTGTCTGTGTCTGTTTGTAACATCAAAATATTTTTTTTAACTGTATGCTTATGATAGTATACACAACAAAAATGCAATTTTTTTGCGCTCCATCGATGGCTATAATATCGCTTACTATCAGGCAAATTGAATGCAACCGCACACCGGTTGATTAAAAAAATCACTGGCAAATAGCTGTTGTAATAAGGAGTATCTAAGGCTACGTTTACTTGTGAAAATATTTAGGGTTCCGCAGGAAAAAAGTTAAAACCGATAAAATTGTTAACAAAATTAGATTCAATTAAGTAAATCTACCTACTGCTACTACGTACAGGGTTTTTTAATCGAAATGTGCGGAGCGAGGTCCCAGGCATAAGCTACTTCATAAATAAACATGCTACTTTATATTATGCATTATAGGAAATAATACGCGACCCGTTTTCATATAACCCGATTAGCGCACACAGCCGAGTGGTACGACCATTGGACTGCCAAGTTAAAGGTCTCAACTTTAAATCCCGGCACGCACCAATGTCTTTTTGAATTCATGTGCGTACTATAAATTAGTTATCAGTAAATACGGCGAAGGAAAACATTGTGAGGAAACCGGCACACCTGAGATGTTTCAATGGTGAGTAAAGCCATGTCAGAGGCCTATAACAAGCGGTTTAAACTCTGACACCAGGTTGTTCATCAACCATACCATAAGAAGATACACCCCGATATATTATTTAACAAAAGTAGAATACATTGATATTGTAGCAAGACCTTTCAATAAACAACACTAAGATGCGCTTTTACAGCCTAATGCATGATTTAATAACTTCTGGTATCACTAAAAGTCACATTAAAGGAAGAAGATGTAAGAAAAGATTTTAATATAAAACTTATAAGTTATTTCAATAGTTATTGAATATTAACTGAGAGTCGAATACAGCACCCTAAAATAAGGGACGTAATAACATCGAAATATGATAAGTAGTTGTACAACACTTTACCATACCATATCCCTTTAGAGATAAATGGTAGGCAGTGAGAGCTACGCTTAATCATAGGTTTTTTTACAAAATTTAAATAAATAATAATATGTTTATACATTACATTAATTACATTAATTTTTTGATTGATTCTAAAACATAATTCTATGATAAGTAAATTCGTAAGGGATGCCTGTGCAACTTTTAAATGTATAAAAATCTACTATATCGTAAGGAACAATTTGCTAATAAACACCGTAAAAATATTGTACCACAGAAAAATTAATCATGGTTAAATATGAGAGACCCAGTTCCCAAAATAATTTTATTAAAAAAGATCATAAAATAAATTTAAAACACCAGCCTGAAACGAATTTAACGATTTCTCAGACGATATATCCAATTACTACTGTGTAGATAACAGGATTTACAGTAGAAGAAATTCAGTTATTGCGGTAAATAATAAATATAGCTCCATTCAGTCGCCTTGGTTCAGGAAAACTAATAACTATATTAAAAAGTAACGCTTTCCACCACCATGGTAATTTTGCTATAAGAAATTAAACCGTTAAGGTCATGAGATTTTGGCCGTTCGGCATCACGACAAAACAGCATCCTATCTACACAATATCTGTAAGTAAATGCCTCTATTTAGACTTGGTTCATCATGCGAAGTAGATGCATAAAAAATCCCTAATTCCTTACTAATATTATAAATGCGAAAGTAAGTTTGCTTGATACCTTTTCACGCCTAAACCACTCAACTGACAACTCATGAAATTATGTATATTTTTAATAATCTTCATCCAGAAAAAAGTCCCGTTATCGAACGAAACATCTTTATCATTCGACGGTAACAATTCCTTTTGGCCGTTAGATAGCGTTACTTGTCTTACGAAACATGGTTCAGCCCCCTTAGACAAGTGGTAAAACGCTTGACGAATATAAATAGAATAGAATGATAAATGTATAGTAATGACATAATGTTTCGACTATTTTATCGATGACATGTGTCATTCCCATACATTTTTCATTCTATTCTATTTATATTCGTCAAGCGTTTTGCCACTTGTCTAAGGGGGCAGTTAAGTAATCTTAAAGCCCTAACGAGCAGAAGTTGGAATGAGATACTGTTCGTGATCGTGGGACGGACAGCAATTCGTGCCTGCGCTGTTTGAGGTGGCACTTGGCGTCATCAGATACTATACTATGAAAGATAAATATGAATATACATCATACTGTGAAAGATGCGGAAAGAATTAACGGCAAGTGTTCACTTGCCATGAAATTTCGTACGAGTATCGTTAATTACACTATGATCTTGGACAGGTAAGATCTTTAAAGAAGTTTACGCGGGCCATCGGGTCCCAAGAAGCAGATGTCGAAGTTTCTCTGTTCGACTAAATATCACAACAGCATTGAGCAGTGTTGGAGGCGCGCGCGTGTGGGATGGCTTGATATGTATAGATATTGTGATTCACCAGTTAGGTAACACAATCAAGGGATCAACGAATATTACTAGATATTCATGAACATACAGAGAATAACTCTATACAAAAGCTGACCTACATTTGCACCACGGTTGTTTATTTCAAACGATTTTGTTAAACTTGCGTAAACCGTACACTACTATAATGGTCGGTTGCAGGGACGGTGCACGGTGCGGTACCTATGTTTCAAGAATTCGAAAGTACCTCATTCATATGTAACTTAATTGAGATTGGATCTATGACATTTTTTTATATTTAACTTATATTTTTAAGTATTATTTCTTTCATGCGCAAACGAATTTTCTATTTTAAAATATTGACTAATACAGTTTCGTCTCATGTAAGGTATTCAACTAACGCTTGATATATTGGAAACAAAACCAAGATTATTTATTACTAGAGGTGCCCCGCGGTAATCCTTGAAATCTCGAAGCATAGCTAAACTATAATTTATAACCTATGTGTTATTTTATTGTATAATTCAAAAGTTTCATCAGAATCAGTTCAGTAGTTTTTGCGAGAAGGAGTAACAAAAATCCATTCATCCCATCTTTACAAACATTCGCGTTTATAATATTAGTATGATTAGGAGTAACATGAAGAATTGGCTACTTGTCTGGGAACGGGGCTTCTACTAATTATTTGCTAGCTACCACACTTGGACTTCATTTCTCCACTGCCCGCTTCTGCGGACTCTTGCCTTTGCTGTAGAACATGTCTAGGAACAAGCCTGTAATTTAAAAAAATGATTGTTTACATACTCTGTGGGAATATAACTTAAATGAAAGTAAACATTATGGCACCCCCCTTCTAAAAGGGGGAGGCTTTTGTTCAACAGTGGACGTATTTCGGTTGATGATGATGAATCTAAACAATATTTGAAATATATAAAAAATACTGTTGGAATATTAAACTGCCACAGCCGCCAATCTCAAAGGAGGCTACCCTCCACTTGAGAGATATAGTAACTAACTATAGATACATTATACTGACTATTCTCATCAGGCCACCAAGGTACCGTTAACCAAGGCCCACCCGTTACCCAACTATGTTGTTTTTATGCGACAGTCCTTTTATCCACGTTACTCTGTCTGTCAACCTTTCATGCAAAACGATTTTCATGAAATTTGGTACCCACCGAACAAGTTTAATTTGTTTATCTTGAAATTTGACGACCCGATTGGCGCAGTGGCTAAGCGCTTGGACTGCTGCGCTTAGGGTTGCGGGTTCGATTCCCGCACGGGACAAAAATTTGTGCGATCCACAGATATTTGTCCCGAGTCTGGGTGTTGGTGTATGTGATATTACATGTTTGTGAAACGCACCCACGATACAGGAGAAATTCCTAGTGTGGGGCGACGTTTTTTTTTAAAAAAAAAAAAAAAAAAAAAAAAAAAAAAAAAAAAAAAAAAAAAAAAAAAAAAAAAAAAAAAAAAATTACGCGTTCAATAATCCACGCAGTCAAAGTTTGTGTTGTCAATATAGGAATTAAAACATTTATACAACTAACTAGAACCTGTAGGTCTCTATAAACTGTCATTTTCTGATTGAACTGCATAATAATGAAGTATGTATGCAAAGTAAAATAAATAAAAAATATTCCCGTACCTGCAAATACTAAAGTGGCTCCAAACCACTGACGCGGCAGCAACACGTTGCCGAATATGATGACCGAAGTCAGGACTGTGAAGAATTTCCTCGTAGTAGTCACCACTGAGCACGGGAGCGGACCGTATTCAGCCACCTGGAATTATGTGATGAACTCTTCAAACACACACTATGAGCCAGCGCAAAATGGCGGACGGGACGGCAAAGGATTTTAAATTTAAGAATTGAATTGATTACTTATCTAATCGACATTTATAAGGTATATTCAACAGGTCGTGCCATATTGCTTGTTTTTGAGCTAGATAGTTTAACCCTCAGAATACAGAACAAACCAGAAGCCGTGAACGCACACAAAAATGACACCACACCAATTACGCCGAAGTAGGGTAATTGAACGATTTGACATTTAGTTCACAAAGATCGCGCGCATCGCTGGAACGTTTTACACGCTGCACATTTAATTCAATTATGCCGAGCTGCGTAATGCAAATGTGCAAAACTGCGGACGGAATTATACAAAAATATGTTAGGATTATATTTAATTTGTACATTTCACATAAATATGTCCTTTTATTTAAATATTGAATAATTTTAATTGTAGTGATTGTTAAATAAAACCAAGCGGCCATTTTGTCAGTGTTGCAAGTATTTGGTTGAGAGTTTACCCCACGATTTTTTATTAACTAATTTTTGCACAAATTTCTAAAAGGAGAACGAACTATGTTTTTGTGTGCGTTAGGTGTTGAGTTTGATTACCAGTTTGAGCACTGTCATTGGATAGCAATACGGAGTCTAGAATTGTATCTAGTCCATGCCAATAGGCTCGCCCCCTATTACGCGACTGCACTTCGTGTATGCATTAAGGTATTAATATTATTAAATGTATTGACCTCACCTACATTTATTTGTCCTATTGGTCCCAGAACCTATAACATAAATTACGAAATGCGGGTATACTATATACCTAATGCCTTTTAGAAATACAGTTTATAAGAATACCCATTTGAGAAAAATACAGGCGTAATGTCATATCATGTTTATTGGTAGAATTCCAAACTATTGCATTATAATATCTCTTTTTTAAATTAAATATATATAATAACCTCTTATAGAAATCATAAAATAACAATACCCAAAACATCGTCATTTACCCCAGAAGTAGTAACTGCCATTCTTAACCTAGCAACATTAAGCGGGTGTAAAGTGGCGGCAGGGGGGAGCGTACGTATTGTTGATGGACACAGTGCACATAAAGGAAAAATGGCTGAACGCGGGGCCTGTGGTTTAACCAGGCTTTATTGAGGACCTTGTAGCCTATCTTATAACCTCAAAACATGGAATTTACGAAAACTGCAAAAAAAGGGTGTATATAACATGAACCACGCCTGTATTCCCCAAAGGAGTAAACAGAGGTGCACAATGTACATATTAGTAAACCCACATTTCGCCAGTTATATTAGAAGTCCCAATGTAATAGGGGGCGAGCCTTTTGCCATCAACCGGGCGCAAATCCAGACTCTGTGCTGCTGCTGAGAATTACCTAATGGAAAACCCCATTAACACTTTTGCCCGACCCAGGATTTGGACCCAGGATGGGTGTATAAATTCCAGATAAATACCAACACCTTTGCCTACCCATACAATGATTAAGCATGACTGTAAGTACGTATATTATAATCTGATACATCAAATAATCCGTGCAATCGATTAATCAAACTATTAATAAGTTCAGCCTGATAAGTGCCTAAATTATTTCATTAATCAGATAAGGAATCTAATTTAATACGGACAAAATTACTAGCTATTATAATTATAATAGCTAGTAATTAGTAATAGTAGTATCTATTAATACAACATTTCAAACTAGTGT
Organism: Abrostola tripartita; assembly: GCA_905340225.1. Classification (NCBI taxonomy): domain Eukaryota; kingdom Metazoa; phylum Arthropoda; class Insecta; order Lepidoptera; family Noctuidae; genus Abrostola; species Abrostola tripartita. Next base: position 3,515,437 of record HG996486.1, read on the forward strand.
TAGAAAACTGATATATTAGTATTATTTCCCAACAAAATTACTGAGCCAAGCTGTTAACGCATCTAGTCAGCTCATTGCAACTACCGTGATCTTATCTAGTTAAGTCTCTGATAGGCGAGTGGTATGACCGTTGGACTGCCAAGTCAAAGTTCAAACCCTGCCACGCACCAAAGTCTTTTCGAATGCACGCGCGTATTTTAAATTATTTATCAGTTGCTAAAAACGGTGAAGGAAGACATCCTTAGGAAACCGACACAACTGACAGATTTTTTTGTGTAATGGCATGTCAGCGGCCTACAGGCGGTTTCAACTTTGACACCAGGTTGTTCATCAACCATACAATAAGAAGAAGAAGAATATAATATCTATGTAAGATATCATCACGCTAATATTAGCGTGATGATATCTTACATCCACGGGAATATCCCCCAAAAGATTAGGTAAAATAGGTATGCGATAGCTCAGCTACTTTTACTCCAGCTACCAGACACTCCATTCTAGAGGGCAAGCCTTGTCATTTATGTGGCTCAAATATTAGCGGTCGTTTCATGACATTGAAAAAGCCACAGTATTACTACACTCATAAATCCAATTTGTAATCCTCCAATTTACTACGGTGAAAGCAAATGAAAAAGATTATTGCAAACTGAACGCACGGATAATCTTGATAACGAGGATTTTATATCCGACGTGAATTGTTCAAACATGAGTTTTATCACAGAACCAATGGATTACAATCAGTTAGCATCGACTTTAGGTATTAAATACCTGAATTGAAACGCGGAAACAGAAGCATTAATGTATGGTTAAATTTATTATCAATTGTTGTAATCTCGTGTTGTAGAAGTATTCTTTTAAATTGGAATATTAGGTAAATTATTTTTTAAAGCTCAACTCTTACATTAAGCCACCATTATAATTCATAAGATCCATGTGGCAATAAGTTCTAGATGGCAAGCATTTCTTTAATAGTACCCTACACTAAGTCCCTCCCCCCTCACTTTCCCAGAATCGAGAGAATAAAAATTAATACTTACCATAAAGAAAATGAACATCTGTCCCATAGCACCGACGACAGCAAGTCCCACTAAGTATATTATGACCTCCGGGTACATAGACACAAAGCCCATGAACTTGAATATTTCACCACTCAACAAAACGCCTACTGAAAGAATTAATGATGACCTGCAATAAAACAATGATGTTAAGAGAAAATTATAGACTAATGTGTCATGAATAACGTATTTTTATGAACCTATTGTGCTCAATATACAACCTGTGCCTAACTTAAGACCACCATAACATTTAATTCAACACCTGCACAGATCTTATGCAACATTAAGTTTAGTACTTATTGTTGGCAAATAAAAAAACGCATACCAGCAACAAATCGTACTTCAATAATTTTGCTGAACAGTTATGTGTATATGTTTATTTACTTATAGTAAAGACAAAAGGCTTAGACTTAGATATTCGCAATTTCTCGCAGTAACTTACATGTATACTACACAAGATGAATGTAATTTATTAAACAGAATAAGCATGAGAAAAAAAAATACAGTCGCAAAAAAAAGCTAAAATAATCATACATTTGCACTGCACTTCATAAAAAGGAATAGAAATAGGTTAATTCATGTGAGAGAAGATTCCACTGTTATTTAACTGTGAAATAATGTTTATTACATACCACCAGTTCGTGTTCAGCATCATAGCATAAGCAGAAGGAGATGATTCACTCTTGATACGTTCCTATAAAAACAATAACAAATATAATTATTTAAATAATGATTTATATAAATAAATACTACATTTACTAAGGTGTACTAGCATTTTATTCAGATAAATTACCTACTTTTTATAACATTAAACATAAGCATAAATAAAAAGATAATAAAATTAATAATCTGTTTTATTTTAAAATGTTTAAATGAATGATAAATAATCTAATAACAATAGCAGCAGATAAAATAAAAACAGTACCAAGCAATGGAAAGTTATACTGAATCTTTCCTGTGTTAAAACTGTTAAGACTAGCTAATGTAAATACTTGGACTCATGCTACCTCTATATCAAATTTCATTGTGATTGTTCCAGTTATTTAATCATTATGAGGAATCAATCAGCATTACTTAAACTTTTTCTAATATTAAATCATAATGGTTGTTCTGTCATAAGATCTAATAAAAATCCATTATGTATATTAAATGTTCAAATCACCTGTACGGCACCAGTGAGTCCGTCCATGACGAGTGACAGAAACAGCAGAATCTCCCCAATGCCAAGACCAGAAGAGTCCTCCACAGTAGTCTTCTTGCCTTGGTCTTTGTACATGAACAGCACTACACCAAGCACAATTAGAAGGACAAAGAGATACTTCTGCATTGGGTATGACTTGCGACCAATGAGGACACCGAGTATCATCACTGGTATCGGCTTTGCTGCTTTCCCCACCACCTAGAATTTTTATAAAGTAATAAGTAAACTGCCATTGCTATAGAAAATGAAATGAATGATTAATAATATATTATCATATATAACAGTAGAAATATTTACCATCTTCATAGTTTTTACCCACTACATGTTAGTGTGCTGTCAAAGATTTAAAGGCACTACTTAGTTATATTATTTGTTAGTTTGAAACAATAAATATGATAAACATGTGGTAATTGATTAAGTCAGTTTTGGGGTTATACTACCAATTTCAGTATTATTAACAATTTATATTAATAACTTTCATTCTTGTCTGGGAATGCTTCTAGAGCGGTAAGTCATAAAAGCTTACTATGTATATTACAATTACATTAGATAAAATAAAAAAGCATAATAAAAAAATTAAAAGTCCTGACTGCCATGACAAAAAATGAACTAAATAGTGGAAAACAAGTTCCATCGCAGTCTGGGTACCTCTTAGAAAAGACAGTGTTTCACATTCTTTTATAGCCTATGTTACTCCTATAGTGTAAGGATTCTAACGACACTCCATACATCAAAATCGGTTCAGGCATTCAAGTTATGGTGGAATAAATAAACTCACATACATACATACATACATGAACCCTGAAAACATTACACTCCTTTTTTTGGGCAGTTGTGTAATAATTACCTGAGTAGGATAGTTGATCCATTGCAATGCCATATTGGAGCAGACCATTCCGAGGAGGTAAGTCAATGCAGAAGAGAAATAGTACACTTTCCTTGTTGAATCTGCTTCTTTTTTCCAGGATAGCTGCAAAATAATAAGAATTCAGTCTCAATAAACATTATGTACCAATCATATTAAGTAAGTATGTTATGTATTACCAGATAACTTATGTAAATGGTTGGTTTCTATGTGGTTATTATAATGTAACAAGAAAGCAGTGTAACTAGCTAACATTTACTAATTACAGTCAATCTTGAGTACTGGATGATCACTAGTAAGTTGTCAGCGCACCAGCAATATTTAATGAACAGAACTTCTGATTACTTTGCCACATTATGTTAGCGAACTCTTGCAATATATATTTGAATAAAAACAGGTATTTTGGACTACCAGGTGATGTCAGCTGGGCTTACAGGACCCTCACTTGGATGTAGTCAGCATAACAGTGGTTGTTCATAAAAAAATTCACCCATTTTTTCCAGAGGGCCAGGCAGAAACCTCGGATTTCCATTTACTACAACTCTGGCATACTTCCTTTGCATTCACTCACATTCCTCATAATTAGCCATTAGATTCAAATATTTTTGACTTTATCAATTAAACGGAGTCTCTTCACATAAGCGTTTAATTATACAATCTGTGTACCCTGAGCTATGTCTACACAATGCCATGAGCTTCTTTTATTATAAATCATATAGCTCTGCTGACAATAAGAATAGGTTCCCGAATCAATAAGTCAAGAAAATTTGATATTGAAGATTCTAACTCATGTTATGTGGTCTTCTAATAGAAAAGTAGTAAATTATATACATGTAGGAATGGGACACACGATAAGGTGACCATATGGTAAAAAGAGACTTACCATCAAAAGCTGGACGAAGGTGTAATTCACAATACATTGTATAAGTACTAACGACAGTGTACACGTGAACTTTTCATTATTTTCACCATATTTACTCCTTGTTATCTTCTCTTGTAACATAGCGAATACAAAATAACATACAAATATTGCACCAGCGTACACCATGAAACGAAATTCACTTCGAGTTTTCATGTTTTCGGAGAATGTGTTATACCAGTCAAAAACTGTAAATATAAAAGTTTTTTTTTAACTTTATAGGATTTAAAATAATGTTATTTAATTAAGGTACAATACCTTTATAAGTTGTAGAATCACAATTTGAAATCAGATTATTTGCACTTTCTCTTACCAAATCACTGTTTATAGCCTCACTTGACATAGATAAATGGAATCCAAAATTGTATACAAAAAGTGTTCAATAGATTTTGATAAACCAACTACAAGGACAAAAAGCCGATTTGAAACGAATGTCTATAGTCTATCTCGCTTACTCTATATTAATGAGTAAGAGAAAGGTAGTCCGAACTGTCATTCGTCCACGTGTGTCCAGAGCTCTGACATGGCTTGACACATTGACAAGTACCACAGAGTAATAATAAGCCATCAAAAACATAACTGTAAAAAACCTTATAAAGTCTCGCGACTCAGTTTTTCTACAGTAAAAAGTTGTGAGATCCATATAATACCGAGTCAATTGCTTTATTAAGTCCCTACTTCAGGGACCTTCTGTCTTTAGTTATTACGTAAATAGCTAACCGAACTACATCAATTAACCATATTAATATTAAATAAGGTCTTTTAGATTTTAAATAAAATGGACTGACTTGGCAATCGCACTAAACAATTTTATTTAATATAATTCGTTTAATACGTTAAACTATTTTATTTGCTTTTTTGATGTCAAGAAAGTTAATCCAGATAAGCTAGACTTTTCCAAACAAGATTTTTTAATCTATACTACAAATTAACAACTATTTATAAACTTTTAAAAAACTCGCAATATCAGCGATAAATATTATCATTATTATCCAGTGATGTGTCCCTTGAAATATCATTGCTTTCATCTATGTTTTTCGTATCGACGAGTAAACTGCCTGAATACACAATACGAATGATGACTTCAATAAAAACTCCGCCTCCAAGACGACCCACTAACTAAACATTTCAAAATATGTAAAAAGGTTTATCATAAAGAAAACGAGGGATAACAAAAAAAATTGAGATCCATCAAAAATGGTACAGCCTAGCGTTTCAAAGTTTGTAGAGTGGGCACTGTCTATCTTTCTTGCGTATAAAACGCTACATGCTAGTGAATTTCACATCGCCCTATCGTCATCATCATCAGCCTATCTTAGTCCACTGCTGGTCATAGGCATCTCCAGTGCGATGTGAAACTTACTATGTACTAAGGCGTGACGTCTTCTTTATGTAGATGCTATCTTTACAATATAATTAAAATTTAGGTGAATGAGCCATCGAGAGGCGCAAAATTATTTTTTTTGTATTATTTGCTATACTATCTAAATCTGCAGCAATTACAACGCCTAAAACACGGTAGTACGAGATGAAGTGTCTTACTCACTGTCTATCTTCAAAAGACATCTCAGACCACCTACACTGCATAAATTATTACGTACAGCCCCCTTACCATGAACTCTTAAAACAGGACAGTTTACTATGTGAAAGCGAGACGCCGCTATGTGCAGTGTAATGCGGCGTCCCGCTTCCTCAACGTAAACTGCCCTGCTTTAAGAGTTCATGGTAAGGGGGCAGGTCTATGGTACAGGTATATTAAAAATAATTTTCCAACAGATTCTGGCTAATTTCGTTATTCATCCCTGTATATATAGTATCTATGATAGTATCGTCTTTATTTTAACTTGTTTAATTATATCTTCATAGGCTTTCTTTGTCTTTGGAAGTCGAAGTTGTGTGCTGGGCCTTACCTGGCTCCTCCAGGATTTTTCTCTCAAGGTCTTTTTAACGGATTATTCCGCAACCCCATTAATTTGGAAATGGCTCGTCTCAGGAGGGTGTCGTCTCGGTGAAGTGAGCTACTTCACCTCTTGCAGATTTGTGTGAGAGACGCGCGGAAATAACACGCAACACATGTTTTCTTTAATTCAAAGTTAGTCTAACCATGTCTAACTGACGTTCCAAGTTGGCTCTCTGCATCAGTGATGTGTCAGAAAGCACTGCATTGACCATTTCACAACATTAACCTACTTGCCATAGCTTTGTAATTTAACGCCGCTCATAGGTAGCTTCAGCTCGACCACATTAGGATGCGCAAAATTTTTAAAAATAAAATTTTTTTTTTATTTCGAATCTAGTCTTAATAAGTAAATAAAAAGATGGCGCTGCATTTAATTAATATGAAACATGTGATTGGCGTACATTAATTAAAGGAAAATAAAGTAAAAGTAAGCACTAAGTATATGCACTAAGCATTACTTATCTAAACACATTAATTAAAATAAACAGTACATTTTAAATTAATTACTAAATAATATGTCAGTTTAATTTTATTGCTTTAATTTTGCGCCATCTATTATCGTTTTGAAGCCTTACGTCATAGAGCCCACGATATTATGCTGTGAGGGAACTGATCAACTGAGGTAAGTCGGAGAAACGTTGAATTTTGATAAAACATTACTTACTTGTGAGTTGTGGATGTACTAGTGGCAAAAAGGGTAATATTATAGTGTACAAGGATGGGGTGACTTTCATTTTTCTTCGATACTAAAAGCATTTTTTATGTTTGGAAACATTAATGAACATTGAAAACTTAATATTTTTTATTGAAGTCTCATGTACAAGTCACACTCGTCGCATATGTTTTGTAAATCTAGTATACATCCCTTCTTTACTTTTATAAAATTCCTTGACAAATAATATAGACGAGGGAGTAAAATAAAATACACATTACACCAAATATTATATTTATTATAACTATTAAATACTGGTAACCTCAAACAAGAATTATGTAAAACGGAACGCGGAAAACGCGTCCGTAATAAATATTACCAAAAGCAACTCTATCATGTTGTACAAAGGCATACTCTACCAACAAGACTTATTGGCCTTCAATAATATAAAAAAACATGCTAAAGCTATGATGCAGATTATACGAAAAAGGTTATTTTATATTGATAGCTATCGTTTACACAAGACAGGCGATTTCCGGCCAATAGTAATAACTAAATAATAATTCAACATATAAGGTGTTATGAAAATACCTTGTATGAAGTTGCTAAAGTTACTGTTTTGAGTTAAAATAAGTTAGTAAAGTTTTGTCCAACTTGTGATTTACTTGTGTTTGGTGTTGTTATAAGTTTTAAATACAATTTGAATATGCAAAGAGTGTTTTAATATAGTAATTACTACAACATTTGCTTATAGTCACGTTAAGTTTTTATTAGTGATAATTGAATGACATAATTGCGGTAAATTCAAGTGGTCTTTTTAAGAATTATTCTCTACTATGAGTCATGATCCGGATAACAATGATTTCTGTTGTTCTAACATGAACTTGTGTTATTATAACACAAAATACTTGAAACAAGATGTGGCAAAGTTTTTTGAATAAAACGTCAATTGAAACGACGGCTGAAAAAAACTTTTTAATGTAAGTTGAAGTTTTGCTTTTGATTTTTGATAAGTTGAAATTAATTTAATAAAATAATTCGAATCACCATACAATTATGATTCAATTAAGCGGTCCTGTTATTTAATAGGTTTTCGAAACTCTAGATCGCATTAAAGTTAATTGTGAGATAACAATACGAACAATGATCTGTGTCATTACCATTGGGAATCATTATGCACATAAGTAAACACAATATTACATATTTACTCTCTGGTTATCAGCACGACAATGGCTAAGTGTTCACCATAACACAATACTTAGAAATACAAGTAAAATAACAATGATTATGTACGTAATTTAGAGGTCAACCAGTATAACCGTGTTCTTAATATAGGTACTCAACGAAATCATAGTATTCAAGGTTAATACAAAATAGACATCGATATGGGTACCTACCTAATTAATACAGCTTAAACAGCAATAATAAGCTTAAACCTACTTCAATTAAATACGTTACAAATTAATGGTATAGTTCTCGTCACGCAATAAGAACGCCGACCTAATTTTTTGAATTCCAGTCTATTCTAAAGTGTTACGTAGCAAGTAAAATACCTATAATGATCCTACAATAAAACAATTTCACTTTATTATAAACCTTTATGATAATCTAAGCCTGCCACCATAGGAAGCGACTATATCCGAGTGCAAACACAGTCGCTCAGCGTTCTTTTTACGTGACGGGAACTATATCCCCTCCGATAGGTCCTTCCTTATACCTAGTAGGCACTTAAAGATAGAAATAGAAGAAAAATATCATTACCCTTATCTTGCAAAACCGGCACTAGCCAATTATTGCGTTACATAATACTGAAAAACCTCTCAAATGCAATAGTGTCAAGTTCTCACTTTTTACGCCCACATGCCAAGTACGCATCAACCTACCGGTATACGGTGTGTAGTCCACATTTTATACGCCCTACATTTTAGATGTGCATCAAACCAACGCTGGGTAACTATCTAGTCCTCACTATTACGCTCACGTAACAAGCGTGCACCAAACCAACGCTAGGTAACTATCTAGTCCTCACTATTACGCTCACGTAACTAGCGTGCATCAAACCAACGGTGGGTAACTATCTAGTCCTCACTATTACGCTCACGTAACAAGCGTGCATCAAACCAACGCTAGGTAACTATCTAGTCCTTACTATTACGCTCTCGTACCAAGCGTGCATCAAACCAACGCTAGGTAACTATCTAGTCCTCACTATTACGCTTACGTAACAAGCGTGCACCAAACCAACGCTAGGTAACTATCTAGTCCTCACTATTACGCTCACGTAACAAGCGTGCATCAAACCAACGCTGGGTAACTATCTAGTCCTCACTATTACGCTCACGTAACAAGCGTGCATCAAACCAACGCTAGGTAACTATCTAGTCCTCGCTATTACGCTCTCGTACCAAGCGTGCATCAAACCAACGCTAGGTAACTATCTAGTCCTCACTATTACGCTCACGTAACAAGCGTGCATCAAACCAACGCTAGGTAACTATCTAGTCCTCACTATTACGCTCACGTAACAAGCGTGCACCAAACCAACGCTAGGTAACTATCTAGTCCTCACTATTACGCTCATGTAACAAGCGTGCATCAAATCAACGCTAGGTAACTATCTAGTCCTCACTATTACGCTCAAGTAACAAGCGTGCATCAAAGCAACGCTAGGTAACTATCTAGTCCTCACTATTACGCTCACGTAACAAGCGTGCATCAAACCAACGCTAGGTAACTATCTAGTCCTCACTATTACGCTCACGTAACAAGCGTGCATCAAACCAACGCTAGGTAACTATCTAGTCCTCACTATTACGCTCACGTAACAAGCGTGCATCAAACCAACGCTAGGTAACTATCTAGTCCTCACTATTACGCTCACGTAACAAGCGTGCATCAAACCAACGCTAGGTAACTATCTAGTCCTCACTATTACGCTCACATAACAAGCGTGCACCAAACCAATGCTAGGTATCTAGTCCTCACTTTTTATGCCCCACGTAACTGGTGTCCTTAAAACCAACGCGAGATATCCAGTACTTACTTCACGCACCGCTTAACGAGTAAACATCAAAACAACGCTAGGAATCTAGTCCTCACTTTTACGCACAGCATAACGAGTATGCATCGAACCAACATTAGGTATGTCGTCCTCACGTTTACTCTTACATAACAAGCGTGCACCAAACCTATGCTAGGTATCTAGTCCTCACTTCACGCACCGCTTAACGAGTAAACATCAAACCAACGCTAGGTATCTAGTCCTCACTTTTACGCACAGCATAACGAGTATGCATCGAACCAACATTAGGTATGTCGTCCTCACGTTTACTCTTACATAACAAGCGTGCACCAAACCTATGCTAGGTATCTAGTCCTCACTTCACGCACCGCTTAACGAGTAAACATCAAACCAACGCTAGGTATCTAGTCCTCACTTTTACGCACAGCATAACGAGTATGCATCGAACCAACATTAGGTATGTCGTCCTCACGTTTACTCTTACATAACAAGCGTGCACCAAACCAATGCTAGGTATCTAGTCCTCACTTCACGCACCGCTTAACGAGTAAACATCAAACCAACGCTAGGTATCTAGTCCTCACTTTTACGCACAGCATAACGAGTATGCATCGAACCAACATTAGGTATGTCGTCCTCACGTTTACTCTTACATAACAAGCGTGCACCAAACCAATGCTAGGTATCTAGTCCTCACTTCACGCACCGCTTAACGAGTAAACATCAAACCAACGCTAGGTATCTAGTCCTCACTTTTACGCACAGCATAACGAGTATGCATCGAACCAACATTAGGTATGTCGTCCTCACGTTTACTCTTACATAACAAGCGTGCACCAAACCAATGCTAGGTATCTAGTCCTCACTTCACGCACCGCTTAACGAGTAAACATCAAACCAACGCTAGGTATCTAGTCCTCACTTTTACGCACAGCATAACGAGTATGCATCGAACCAACATTAGGTATGTCGTCCTCACGTTTACTCTTACATAACAAGCGTGCACCAAACCAATGCTAGGTATCTAGTCCTCACTTCACGCACCGCTTAACGAGTAAACATCAAACCAACGCTAGGTATCTAGTCCTCACTTTTACGCACAGCATAACGAGTATGCATCGAACCAACATTAGGTATGTCGTCCTCACGTTTACTCTTACATAACAAGCGTGCACCAAACCTATGCTAGGTATCTAGTCCTCACTTCACGCACCGCTTAACGAGTAAACATCAAACCAACGCTAGGTATCTAGTCCTCACTTTTACGCACAGCATAACGAGTATGCATCGAACCAACATTAGGTATGTCGTCCTCACGTTTACTCTTACATAACAAGCGTGCACCAAACCAATGCTAGGTATCTAGTCCTCACTTCACGCACCGCTTAACGAGTAAACATCAAACCAACGCTAGGTATCTAGTCCTCACTTTTACGCACAGCATAACGAGTATGCATCGAACCAACATTAGGTATGTCGTCCTCACGTTTACTCTTACATAACAAGCGTGCACCAAACCAATGCTAGGTATCTAGTCCTCACTTCACGCACCGCTTAACGAGTAAACATCAAACCAACGCTAGGTATCTAGTCCTCACTTTTACGCACAGCATAACGAGTATGCATCGAACCAACATTAGGTATGTCGTCCTCACGTTTACTCTTACATAACAAGCTTGCACCAAACCAATGCTAGGTATCTAGTCCTCACTTCACGCACCGCTTAACGAGTAAACATCAAACCAACGCTAGGTATCTAGTCCTCACTTTTACGCACAGCATAACGAGTATGCATCGAACCAACATTAGGTATGTCGTCCTCACGTTTACTCTTACATAACAAGCGTGCACCAAACCAATGCTAGGTATCTAGTCCTCACTTCACGCACCGCTTAACGAGTAAACATCAAACCAACGCTAGGTATCTAGTCCTCACTTTTACGCACAGCATAACGAGTATGCATCGAACCAACATTAGGTATGTCGTCCTCACGTTTACTCTTACATAACAAGCGTGCACCAAACCAACGCTAGGTATCTAGTCCTCACTTTTACGCTCTCATAACAAGTGTGCACCAGCCGAAGCTAGGTATCTAGTCCTCACTTTTACACACCTCATAACGTGTTCCTGCACGAATCCTTTTATTATATTGTTTACTTTTTAATTGCTTTCAAGTCACTACACCAGTAGCATTTGGCTACTCATCACCGTTCCTATCAGTCAATATCTTATTCACTTTGATCCACATCCATTTCGATTCCGTTCATGGTTTCACTATCTACCATCTTACTTGCAGTTACAGCAACGATGTCTTCATCGTAATCTCTGCATTTCGCAGTCCACCAGAGCTAATTGGCCTTTTATCACCTATTCGAAGATCACGCCGATTACAAAACCTTACTTGAAGACACATGATGCATGCGTTTAACGTACTGATGACATGTGTCTTAATCCAGTACCGGAGCCCATAGGCCACTCCTTGCCATTTCTATGAAGACCACCGCCTCGTCATTCTCGATCCCTCGCGTACAGCATTGCATTGGCGTATGCCGGTCTCTTTGGTTAAAACCGGCATGTGTTCTTCACCTTCGTTATTGGTTGAGCAGGATTCAATCGTCCACCGTACTCACTCCGTCCCTGCGAGCTCCGTCGTTGGTGCGGCCCCTGTGCCACACCGTATCCTACGGCGAGCGTGGACACTAAGCCCGTTGAGGCTGTATATGCGGAGACCGACTTATGGACAGACGTCCGTAAGTCTATCATCCGCAAGTTTATAGCGGCCAGCATCTTATGAGATTGGCACGTGGGACAAGTGACATAGTCATAGTCCTCCGCACCCCAGAGCAGGCTTTTCTCCTCGTGGTGTCCTTCCTAAATCATAAATAGAAGGATATGTTAGAGCTATGGTGGATTTTAAATCATAAGTATTTACCAAGGTCAAGACTTATGATTTGAGATCCATAAAGAACTAAATTAATTACTATAAATCTTATTAGATAATTACAATATTGAAGAACACGTAAAATACTACACGTTACAAATAGTTCGTACCACCTATATAAAAAAACTTATATAATTATAGTCTTAGTCATAAACACAATCCTTGTTTAATAATTATTATAATTAAGAGCCTTTATTGTCCCACTGCAGGGCAAAGGCCGTCCTACTTTCTTGGTGTCATTAGAGACTATGGGTTTAGATAAATTAACCCTCTACGCTTGACTACCGCGGGTTGGAGGGTGCACAGTACAGACCGACTAGCTAGGTCCGTGGACGCCGCCATTGACATATACGTTGTATACATATACATACATAACGTTCATTAGCCATCGCCTAAGGGCGGCCCCTTTAGCGATGGCCACACAGAAACGACGTAAAACGAGGACGCGTCGCGAACGGGGCGCAGGTACGATTATTCGTCTGCGCACTGTGCGCCCTATGGAAAAACTTGCAGAAAGGTGCGGATGGGCCGGGGCGCCACGCCAGTGCGCGGGACTCGCATGCAGCGCTCGCTGTTGTTGTCCTACCTGGCCTGTCGGCGCCCCGTCTTTTCTATATGTTTTATAAAAAGTCGCAACGGCGGCGCGGCGGCGCCCCGTTTATGCCCTGTCCGCGACGCGCCCTTGTCTCACGCCTTTTATGTGTGGCCATCGCTTAAGACATCCTGTACTAAGGTCGACTGATCCATTTTAGGCCTAATTGGGTATGACAATCCCACAGCCCGAATAAGATGGCATTTTTTACATTTGGTTCAGTACCAAGTGCAGAGTTAAACGTCATGTCCGAGACGCATTCTAATATAATGTAAATATTTAATTCCTAAAATCTTAAATGTACGGTCAGCATCATAAGTAGATTAACATATTACGAAACCTTATGTCAAATAATGGAAAGAAACAAAAACCAATTCAAGTTTTTGTTTCAAATTATAGGAGCGTCCAATGGATGATCTTAAAATATTTAAGACTTTTTAGTGTGTAATTAGTTGTTCTTCAATTAATGGTATGTTTATAAAATTAAATGTTCAGCTACTTATGATGCTGACTGTACCTTACGTAATAACAACACCAAACAATAATAAGAATTGCGACATTCTTATAATATTAAAGTCAAGTTTAACGTATATCTAGTTAATGTCAAAGTAGTTTATGTTGTACAGTACCTATCATAATCACAAGAAATCAAATTATTGAAATGTGACGAGTTTACTGCAGGTCTAGTAGTTAGGTATTATATTCTTCTCGTGCGTGATTGTGCACTGTGCAGGGTAACATTGTTTGATTTTAACAAACAACGTTATTTATTTAAATGAGCTATTGAATTCAATCTGTCCTGTTGATAGGTGCTCAGTCTCTTGTAGAGGGAATATCAGGACATCATGGTATTTTTTATTATGAATACTCTTTATTCTGTATTACATATTATAAAATGTATTTTATCGTAAGTGGTTATAGTCAAGTATTTGAGACAGTAGAACCTATTTAAGTACTGTGCTGAACAGAGAAGTGGCCTTCGTTAGCAGGTACCTATAGGTAGTGATATCTGCGATTCACCTTGCAATGTTTTTGGATCAGTAAAGTGTACGTGACATAAAGAATAGAATCTTGTATTCAGTTAGAATTTGAAACTACTTTGTATATTAATAATAGCTCATTCGATAACTTTCATCATGTTCAACTACAATTTGTTAGTTCCCTATCATTTTGAATCCTTACAAACTTGACGAAACCATTAAATAGGTATATTATGTAGTGATAGGGCCCTAATTTCAAAGTTGGTATTCATACGCAAGTTGCCTTGTTACAAGACGCCTTTGAAGGTATGACTGTCGAAACTAAGCTGAAAACCTTTGAATATCTGCCTACCATAACTCTTCAATGTACGTTCTATTTTAATTACATTAACTCTGCAACAACACGACCTACGGTATCCAATTAACAATGTTATTATTACTTACTAAACTTCAATTTCCAGTGATTCACCTTCTTTTGTGTCAATGCTCTTTTTATTTTGCAGCTTCATTACCCAAGTCCTCATTATGATAATTTAAAGAAGTTAAATTACTCAATTCTATTCAATATTACATTTCAACAAAGCGATACGTTTTTAAAATGCTGATGCTACCAAATATGTTATCACTGTACTCGTTGATTTAAATAAATGCCATAGCGTTAACAATTTTAGGATCCTTAGTCTTTATCAGACAGCCCGACAGACGAGCGCCCGCATCGAAGTGTGATCAAAAGTGATTAGGGCCAGCCAAATTGTCCAGCTGTGTTTCTGTGCAAGGAAATATAATACTGAGCGAAATATTTCAGTTGACCTTAGGCCCTAAGAGACCCAAGCCTTGAAAAGCACTAAATCATAAGCAATCGTTTATGAACGCAGTGAAACCAAAAGTAGTGAATAAAAATGGTTGTAATTCTGTCCCGCCTCGTCAATCCTTTGCGGATTTCAGTGTACTAGTGACTAGAAACTACCGGCTCACATAGTTCTCTAACAGCTTTTTGTGCTTACGAATCTGTCAATCTGAAATTGTGCGTTCTCACACCAATACAAGACTTTGAAAACGGTACTTGGTATGTGACTATTGATCGAATCAAAGGCCCATGATTGTCATTGCTTTCTGGCGATATGCTCAATCAAATCTGACCAATTAACCATAATGTCACAGTCTTTGCTCTAGGTCAATGGCTTAGATAAGGAGGATTAAAGTGAACCCCATGTGGAAAAGTGCATCCTCTAGTGAGTGAGGCGTTAAAACGTTCTCTGAGTTTGTGTCAAAGAGTTGAATTCAATCGAATACCTCCCACTGAATATACTGTTTGGTTCTCAGTCACTTGTAGATGCAAAGTACCTATGTATTATGAAATGTAGCGATATTTCATAATGGAAAATGTACATTTGTACCTACTATAACAACTATGTACAATTGTACATTTACTTAGTCGTTATAGTCAAATAATTATGTAGAACAACCTATTTACTGTTCTGAGCACCGAAGTGGCCTCCGATAGTAGGGTAAGTCATTACCTAGAGGTAACTACTGCATTGTGTGAATAGCAGATATTAACCTTGCAATGTTCTCGGATCAGTAAGATGTACGTGACATTCAGAATCGTCTTATATATTCAGTTAAAATCAAGGGTCCATAAGATTTAATTTTTGAATCAGTGATTGGTCTTATATGATGTGTGATCACAATTATATTGATGTAATCCAAAATATTCATAATAACGTTTGCTTGTTGTTACAAGACAACTTTATTATGAATACTTTGGATGTTTGAATGTCAAAGTTTCCAAGCCTCTCAGTACAAACCAACCATCACTTTCAAGGTGTTATTACCTAATAACATAAACACTACAACAATCTGCCTTAACCAACACAACCACGTTATCCAATTTATCAATGTCAGCCTCGTTATTTAGACTATTACTAATATGTAACTACATATATTCTTCCTTGATCCTAAAAAATATTACATTTTAATAGAACATTCCATTATCAGCAACAATATTATTACATTACCTACACTTAAAAAATTCTTCACCACATGCAAGTTATTACGAACTCCAGAGGTTTTGACCTCCTCGTAATTAGAACTGTTACTCAACCAGTACTTAATTTACCATGACGCAACTGCTGATCAAACACAGTGTGTTGAATGTTCTATTTGTGTTCATCAACGTTATCACCACACAAAAAACTTTGGTGAGTTATTTATTACCAAGTCCCACATTTAAAACGTCACATTTTAATAAATGACATTGTAAGTGGGTTGGTAGTTACATTTTGATTTAGGTACTTACGATTAATTTATAGAATAACTTTGAAGTCGGAACTTAGTTGGTAGTACAACTGGTGTACCTTATTTAATCTAATAAGTTTAAATAATTTGAAGTGGTTGTAGTTGTTAAAAGCTCTATGTTGTTCGCTGTTTGCTTATTGACCTAGATTGTGTTGGTTTGTAGATCACTCGATTTCCTTAGCTCGTGTTGTGCAGAGATATTTAGTCTACAAGTTAGGTACACATACAGTCTCGATCACAAACCTTTAACATCATTTCTTTCTACAAAACAAATTATAGTTACAAGCTGCGGTTAGCATCACATAATAACAATAAAATGTTTCACAAGAGTTATTACAATATTTCGTTGTAAATTCGTCTGACAACTTTGGAATTGTGGTAGACCATTAGTACATTTACATGCAACAGTTAGTACGGGCTATCTAAACTGCGAACCGATTGTGTTCAATACAATAATTTCCTGCTGTTCAATTAACACAATCTCGCTTTTCACATCTGCCCTGGCTGACAATTATTGAGAATCCATTTGTTCATCCAGACGTCTGGTTTAGCATCACTTTTTGAATATTGAGGTATTTATGTTAATGCTTTTATTAAATTGTAACACTTCGACACTGTTTGTAGTCTTGTTTATAATGTGCTGTTGTACCAATAGTCACAGTCAATAGGATTAGCAATCGGCTTAATAGCACGTACTAATTACCTACTTATTTATTAGTTTTTAATGTTTCAGCTTCATGACATCACATTGACGTGTACGTGAACTGTTGAAAATATTGTCTTGTTTGTTACTCATTGCGCGTAACGCGCTTGACACCCTTGCCCCTTTTGCTGCTGCCGTTCTTGTTGCTTGCGCTCTTATCCAGAGCGCCGATCATCCAAGTCCGTCCTGAAAGTGAATTAATATAATATTATTATAGGTTTATTCATTTTCGTGATATATTACTGGATTATAATATCTCATAATTTAATAATTTGCCTATCGGCTTAAAAGAATTACGTATTAAGAACACCTAAAGACAACAAAATATTAGGATAATTAAGAAAAAAACTTTAACAGCTTGAATCTTCCAAATGTACGTTAATAACCAAATCAGAAGCTATGATTCTTATGAACACTGAAACGCGGTTTCATGTTATTCAAACCTAAAATAATTCAGGCTAAAATTTGAATTTCTTAAGTTATTTTATACCTAATGCAATAATAAAAACATAATGTAATAGCTGGCGAGTCTCTTTGCCATGAACCGGTCATAGATCGAGATTCCTGGAGATGTTGCTCCAATAAGGCTAAGCCTGGCTCGAAAATCGAAACCAATCGCGCTGGCGATAAGGAGAATCATATTATATTATCTTAATACACACTACAATTTTGCTAAATTAAATTATACGCGTAACCGTGATAAATGATAATACCACATTACGTAGATATTAATATTGCACACATCGTGTTTTCTAAAACGGTTTGTAAATACGAGTTTGGCAGAGGGCGATAAAACCTAGATAATGCAGTAGTGGCATTATTTGTACTGAGTCCTTATCTTCCGCACCTTGGTGCGAGATAACGTTGTTATCATTGCAAGTTGTGACCAGATTATGGCGATGAGAGTTGGAATGCATACAAAAAATCTGCTTATTTTATCATTTAGGTATTTGCTTGGACAAGTCTTTCGACTGCTAAGCGTACTTGGGCTTAGTATAAAATGCACAAAAAGCAATACATTTTTTATATTGTCACCGCGCCATGCGCATTCACTAAATTTCATCAGTTATGACAATTATTATATTTTCGAGATTTATTAAAATATCTGTACTTAATATAAATTAAAAAAATATATATATAGTATAAATATAGGTTTAAGAGACCTCTTATAAATTCCTTATAAAAAACAGATTTTAATATGTTGCGTAACTCGGGAACAATTTCATATTCTCTATTCATATTTCATATTATCTTATTATCAATCAATGTGGAAAGAGAGTGGGAGGCCTTTGCCCAGCTGTGGGACTCTTCAGGCTAATAATAATAACATCGAAACCAAATATCAATTACCAGCCCTTAACCCTCTTACAAGCTTTGCAAGAATATTTAATTATTGAAGTCAGGTAGATGGTTAGGTGACCATTTAGGCGGGTTACAGACGTTTCACTGACCAACCGCGGCGAGGTAACATAACCTTCATCAATCAACACGATGCCAAGGGCTGTAACTTAGCCACAAGACCCTCATCACATTCTTACCTATGTACATGTTTCACTATCTGTCTCGCAAATACTAGTCGGTTACAAAACTGTTACTTTTTATTAGATTTATTTAAAAATATATTGATGTGTCCTATTTACCTTTGTTTTCAAAACAAACAGCTACGTTTATTGTATAACCAACAAATTGTCTCGGGCCTTTATTGATAGAAAGATATTTTAATTTTCCAATATCCTTACTATAATGAAAGAAGTCGGTTAAAAATAGAAGTTGTTATGAACGAGCTCAACCGTGTTTTGTTTGGAAAAAACTTTAATGATAATTATAGTATCCTAGGTAAGTACCTATTAGATTGTCAATAATACAAAGGGCGTGATCAAAAAAAGTTGAACTTTTTTTATTTTCTGTAGTCAGGTATATATACTACAGTAACTAAACAATTGTAGTTGAAATAATATAAACCTTTGATTTATGTAAATCTATTGATTTTGGTAACAGCGAGATGGAGACGAATATTAAAAGGAATTGATTAGACTGCAAAGTCTTTCGCGGAAATCATCACACGAATACAAAATTAAGTAAAAATTCATAACTGTAAAACCGGTTCTTTTTCGTAATAATATTAATGTAACTACTTGTTGCTGCTTTGCATGAACAAGTTAGTCATACCTACTATCGATCACCAGTTAGTTGACATCAGCTGTTGGTTTCATTTACAACGTATGATATAATCTATAACTAAAATAAATTATGTGCGAAATTATTTATTGAAAAGTCCCGTCAAATTCGGTCCAGCCGTTTCGGAGATGAGCCGAAACAAAAAGATAGACAGACAAAACATTTTTCAATTGCTACGATCGTATGCATTGAGTAAAAAAAACTTTTGATGTTACAAACAGACACTCGAATTTTATTTATGTTTATTGATTGTGCTTATGGGACTTACCTAACTAAAACAAATGACGTCACTGCTTCGATCAACAATGTAGCTCCTAATTAGATGCTCGCATGCGACGAACCTCGTCCCCCCTAAGCCACCTGCTAGCTAGAAACACCTGAAAATAAAAAAAGTGTTTCAGATGCAATAGTCAAAATAGATCGGGAATATTGCGGGCTCACTGACATCCTTCATACATCATGAAATATAAAAACTATCCTATAGATGTAGCTATCATTAGTCAGAATTGTCAGGTCTTTGTCTACGTGACTGTCAATCAAATCAGCTATTAAGATAAACTGCAATCACAAACGACTACGACACAAGGATTTCGGATACCTATGTTGTTGTTTTTTTAAGGTAGAACCTACCCAACTTACTATCAATATATTTTTGTATTCTGTCGAATCATTACTTAGCAGTTTAGCACTAAAGCAGGCGGAATAAATAAGAAGGCGTGCATAATGTACGATGCTCACGTATATAGATCCGAGTGAAAATGAAACGCTCTTTATTATCTTCGATCGGAAACCTTATGGCTGCACATTTCAATTCGGAGTATGGTTGCTTATTGAATACTGTAAGGTATTTGTCATATTCTTTTTCAATACAATATCATTATATAAAATATATACATGGATCACATACAAATTTTCGTACCTACTTGTCTAGACTTTAAAGGAGCCCTTGATTAGTTTATTGCGGCTTTTCTGCTTAAAGATAGTTACTTAGAAAATCCACTGTCCACTAAATATGTACTTGTAGAAGTGTTCGTTCTATGTCTTTAATCTATTTGCAATGAAATAAAATCATTTATCACATACCTATGTTTATTCATTCAAGAATATTTATATATTAATAATATTAAGAATAATTTAAAGTGCATGTCGTCATCATTATCATTATGTCGTACAAAACTATGTAACAAATTATGTAATTTGTGTTATTTAATTTCAGATTGCAATAAATTAAGAAAATTTGGAAGTAAACTGTTAAAACGATAAAGCAAAATCTTAAAAAAATGGCGGAGAGCAATAAAAAGCGAGCTGGAAGCTTTCGCAAGCTATTCCCAAATTTTTTATTCTCTCACAAGTCAAAGGACAAACATTCAAAAGATTCCCAGTCAAATACGAAAAGTGCCACAGAATCTTCGAAAGGTAATCAGTATCATAATCCTCGTTTGATAAGATCTGATAAAAATGCTCAAGAATCGAGGAATAACGAACGAATATATGAAAATTTAACAACACGACGTTCTCAGAATGATAATGAAACGCTGAGCAACGATATATCGAGTCATCACTCGTCCAGTAGTACACTTGTATCGGAGAGCACGAAAAACAAATCGATCGACACGAGCGAAATTTCTGAAGTTGGAAATATAGCGTATACCCATTACGCAGCTAGGCCACAAGTACCGCCAAAACCATACAACGAAATGTCACAATCGCCGCACACATCAAATCGAAATAATCAATTAAATGTTTTCGATAACGCCCAATTGCCTGACGTTTACTATCATTCTTTGGAGAAGCTTACTGATAAAATATCGCCGCTTGACGAGATAGAAATTTATAGGGCGTCACAGGCACAAGCCAGTCCGGCGTCAGTTGGAGCGGAAATTAAACGCGTGAGCACAAAATTCCTTATTTCACCGAAAAAAGAAGCCGAAGTGCGTACTATCCAGCCTACAAGAGCACGCAGTTTATCATTTGACAATAACAAAGAAAATGAATGTGATCAAAAATTACGTTACTGCAATAAAAATGAAGAGAATATTAAAAAGCCTTATAACTATTCTGCTCCTACATCACCAATGCCAATAAGCCACAAAATACCCAACATGCCTAAAACGGTGTCTCCATATGAACACGTTAGAAAAACCATGATGGAGACAGAAGAAAAACGAAATTCTTTGAGTAGAAGCAGTCTTCGAAACAAGTCCACCCCTTCGCCAAGGTCAGAATACAGTCAAAGATTAACTCCAACGCTTCAAGAAAATTTAAAACATGATTCTAATGACAAAGAAAAAACTAGGCAAAAAGTTGAAGCTTTTTACTGGCAAAAATTAAAAGAGTTAAAACAGAAGCAAGATGACTTTTTGATCAAACAGTCTCTTAACGCTGCTATATCAAGTCCTGTACGATTACAGTCTGCTCATTGCTCCCACCGTAGCACGCCTAGTTCTTTTTCCTTTGTAATGGATTCTAGAAGTTGTAGTCTGCCTCGAGGTAAAGATTTGAAAAGTTCCGCTATGAATCAGCCAATTTACACCTCTATGCCGTTCCCTAGAGGCGCCCCTGAGAGGCGAACAGACACGTTCATTAAGAGTCGAACCTCATTTGACGATCCAGAAATTATTTATCGTCATCCGGAGAAACTGATATCTCAGACAGTGTCGCCTGCGTTACAAGAACAGAAATCATCAAATTATTACGGTGGTACTCTACTTCAAGACAATCGTGGAAGTCTATCAAAACGCGTTAGTTTTGAAGGAAAGAATGATAGAAGTGTTATAAGTGACTCTGAAGTGAACCGTAACGATTATAAAATGCGGAATCGACAGACAGAGTTCTCTTTGAACCCTAGTAAAGTCAGTGAATCACAATCGCGAGTGCCTCCACGACCTCCTGTCCGAACCACTAGCGTCCGTGGAGCTGAAAATAATATAAGACTTGCAAAAAATAATAAAGTTACAGATTTTACGCGCGTTGTCCATTCGTTGTGCTCTGAGTCGGAGAGTGGATCGGAAGCTGGTGAAATCCAGAAGATATTCAAATGCAACACTCAAAAAGGTAAGAAAATATTATTACATTATTTTTCAGATATTTTTGTGTACTAGTAGTTTAAGGCGACTTAGGGAAATACTATCTTGACATGCATGCATGACATGTCAAAATTCGTGTCTATCTTTGACTAACTTCGAGGATGCCGGTTGTGATTTACACTTCTTCTTATCGTATAATTGATGAAAAAACAACTGATAACTAATTTATATTACGCACATGAATTCTAAAAGACATTGGTGCGTGCCGGGGTTGGCTTGGCAGTCCAACGGTCATACCACTCGGCTTTCCTGTCTCACGATTTTCACTTATCTACGTAATTATTTGCAACCGAATTGCTTGAATCGATTTAATAGTTAAGCATTGGAGGTAAGCTTTTTGGGTGCGCGAATAGATAAAACATGCAGAATCTTTTGCAAATACAGGTAAATCCAAACACAACAATAAAGTAGGTATAAGTATAAAATCGGTGTTTTCGTTTAATTGAAGCTCTAATATTGCTGTAGAACACAATACCCCATTGTCAACTTATTGGATTCGATTTAACAAACCGCTTCTGAATGTAAATTTCTGTCTCTACCAAAATTAATTGCTCTCGATCTACAGTTGGAATTGAAAGATTTAATCAAAGATATTGTTTGTAAACGTTAATTGATTTATATCAAGGTTTTCACTATATGTACAACGAACCTGTGTTTATTACTGCATATGTACCTACTTAAATAGAAGTAACATAACTTACAGACTTTTAATTTTTACACGACTGCCCAAAAAAAGTCGTGTAATGTTTCAGGGTTCATGTATGTATGTTAGTATGTATGTATGTATGTAAGTTTCTTTATTCCATCATAACTTCTGAATGCCTGAACTGATTTTAATGTATAGACTACTCGCAATGATGCAAGGATTCTAACGATACCCCATATATTAAAATCGGTTCAGGCATTCTGAAGTTATTAGTTATTGTTGTTATAATACTAAGAAATAGAATAAAAAGACGACAACGCAAACGCAAAAAATCTACGGTTAGTGGAGTGACCCAATATTTGAATATTGGGGCCATCAAAATTAAATTAAAAGTAGGTTTCAGAAAGGTTTATCCCTAGAGAATATCCTGAGAATTTTTTCAGTTAGGTACTATCGGATGACAGTAACCAGCTTTGATAAAAATTGGATGACCATACACCACCTTCATGGATTCAAAATTTCGCAAATGTATTTCATCAGAGGACCGCCTGTCTGTTTGGGTTATCATAATGTTTGTTAGAGATAGACTTCGACTCAGTGACGATATAATTGCTACGACGCGACTACAAAACCACTTTTCACGGCGGTCTACCAAAACTGACCAAAAAACCGCGGCTGGTTACCGCAAGTGCGTGTGTTGTCCACATAGTTCTATGGATTACAAATATGAAGTTTTTTCCCGCGAGCCATTTTGTAACAGATTACGCAGTTTTGAAATCAATCGCGGGGAAAACCGCATGTGCGGCCATTTGTACCTATCAGTTTCCTTGAGTGACATAATCATGCGGTACAAAAGCGCGGCGGTTTAACCGTAGTGCCTGGGCCTTATGTAGTTTATAACAAGAGGCAATTCTCATTCCTTATGATGTTACGTTAAATGCAGAAGCTGTTAATAAAACCATTTAACGTAACATCATAATTACCTTAAATTGCTCCTTGTTTTTTGTATTAATTTATACTGTTTAAACTTTATCATTGAATAAACAGCTTCTGCATTTCAATATGCTGATTGTGTTGTCTCTCAAACTTACTTGGCCTTAAACTGGCGCCTGAAGAGGCAGCAGAGCGTTTTATACCGTTAGACACCCCTAACTCCGCTTTAACTTGCCAACTATGGCAAGTGGGACTTGAAAAGTCCTGCGGGCATATTGCGGTTCCAGTTCAACTACCTAATAAGATGAACTAAATACAAATTCTTTAAAGTAGCATTCAATGTCGTCACAGACATCTCGCCGCAGACCGCCTACGAAGTTCAATATTATTTAAAGATACTTATTGTTCTCATTAACGAAATTGAGTAAGCCTATTTTAAACTACATTCATACAGCCTCATATCTGGCAACTTTATTTAATTATTCAGCGTTCTCTATGTCTTACCAGGTAACCCAGACTGCTGGTAAGAGGAAACAAGCCCTAGCATTGAAACGCCTTACTTTATTACTTTCCCCTGTAATCAATAAACGCTTCCCGTGACATTTTCCGTACTAAAGGAGTCATTAGACTGCTTTTCAAACGGGTTCATATTGCTGTAATTAAAAACGTTTTAAAAAACTTTTTGACACGACGAAAGTAATAAAAGTGGCAGCGGCTTTTACGAACGAATTTTTATGGAAATATTTTGCCGAGATTCTTTTTATTTTTAGCAAAATCTATTGTAAGTAATTAACAACATTTCTCTTTTTACTATCGATATTTCTTTACATTGCGCATCTCAATGATAACCAAAAAATAAGGCTACATGTTAGAAAAGCTCACTCGGGGCACCAGGGGGGCTCTAGACATGTGATGATGGGGATGACAAAATGTTTCGACCACAGACCATACTTGGTTTCGACTAAATCTTTCTATTCGATTTCTGGGGATTTGACAGACTACTTCGACACAGGATAACTCTGAATGCCAAATTTCACCAAGGCATTGACTATTATTGTACAGCTTATGTCGCCGCAATAGAAATAAAATCGTGAAGTTTTTAATGAAGTAAAAATATATCTGTATTTCTTCAATTTTCACTCTCCATTCCTTGACTTTTTCGCGGCATAAGCCCACCACTCATGCCTATCATTGCAACTCCTATAAGTCAGGATCTACTATGATAACCATTAAAGACCATCGAGGCAATGAAAGTCGAGGCGTCCTAGAGAAATGATTCGACTGTCTTGGAGCCCGCAACGAAATTAATCATAAATTAAAGAATATACAGGTAGTAGGAATATGAATTAAGTTCACACTTCCCTCCATAGCAAGCGGGAGACACAAAAACTATTATGCCAGAAGTATCATTCCATTTCATATTTAAAGTTAAAATAAACATTAGCGCGTTTTGATCCAGAGCTGAAAACAATTTTGGAACTCCTAAGGAGCCGTTTATAAAGAGTACCAATTGGGTTTGTGTTTAAATTATTATAACAGAGACTTAATTTAGTAGGAAAACTTTTGCAATTCTTCGTTAATGTACTTAGGATTTAATCAGTGGTACAATAGTTACGATTGAAAATCTTAGAATAAGAATGTGTTGTAGATGGATTTGATTCATATCTACTTACAATACACCATCAATACACATAAATAAAATTGAAGTCACACCAGCTACAGCCGTTACAGGTACTCCGCGACAGCTTGACTGATTTTGACGGGACTTTCACTCGTAGATAGCTGATGTTATAAGATCTAAGCTATTTTGAAATTCAATAATATTTAGGGTTTCGTGGGAAAATTAGAAAAACGTGGGAAATTCGTCGGTCATTACTTCTCCACGACGGAGTTTGACGTGAATATTACTTCAAATTGCAGATAGTGATGTTATAAGGAGTAACAACTACCTACTTACTTTTAATTTTGAAAATATTCACGGTTCCGCGGGAAAAATAGAAAATCCCTAAAATTGTTAACATATTCAGATTCAAATAGGTAAAGCTATCTGCTGCTACGTACAGTTATAAATCAAAAAAAGATAATTTAATATACATATATAAACAAGATAGCGACAGTAGAAATAGTACCTACCTACCGATGCGCGATGTAACATTTTTTTACAATTATGTAGGTAGGTACATAGTTTCTTAGTTGCAACAACATAATTATGTACATCTATCTCTTCAAATAATGCAGGAGTGATGATAATGTAAACGCGTATACGTATTACGTACGTATAAATACGTTTTCTATTCTATATAACGAAAATATATAGAAAAAAAAACCGCTTTAAAGTTCTTCACATATACTATACTAGCTGCGCCCCGCGGTGTTACCCGCTTTTCGGGATAAAAGGGTAGCCTATATGTTATTCCAGGGCGTCAGCTACCTCCATACTAAATTTTAGCCAAATCGGTACAGCCGTTTCATAGTCATAGTCATAATGTTTTTATTTCATATAGGCTACAAAAGAGCACTTAAAAAACGTCAAACTAGTTGCACGGTTCCAAAAAGTCGTTTCTATGGAGAAGAACCGGCAAGAAACTCCATAGTTACTCTTTTAAAAATATGTTGTAGGAAAGTTTAACAATCATTTCAAGTATGAGAGAATAATGAGCTACACAATGTACCTAAAATGAGAATACGAGTAGCATCAAAGTCAAATAAAAAATATTAATATAGATCGGTTTACAATTTGGGTTTGTGCGTGTAGAGGTTACAAACATACTAACACACTCACAAACTTTCGCCTTAATAATATAAGTGTGTTAGTGTGATAAACCACATTGAAATAATAATAAAAGATGCGATAACCAGCTAGCTATTATTAGAAAAATAATTTGTGTTTACATCAGGTATTTAATTTAAAATTAATAGCTAGCGCTAGATACTTCATTTCAATTTGCAATGCATCTTAATTGTGTATTACAACAAGCAATATCTATACATTAAACACTTGTGAAGATATTATTAAACGATCCAGTAAGTTATTACATGTTCTTCTATGTATATTGGCTAAAGTAATTTCTATTAGTTCTATATAGTTTTAGACTACTTGATCCAAGATTTAGTGTTTAGTAACGCAATTTGTAAAGTTTGTCCAATAACCGACGGGAACTGTGGATAAACAACAATTAAAAGTGCTTCCGAATCTAGGCAGTGGAGCTGTTAGGTAACTCAGTTTGAGAAGTTATTCGATCAAGTGCTTATTGAATAATGAAGCTCTCGATCCAATAACTTAGATGAGTTAAGGCAGTTAAAAGAGGTTTTATAATCTTTATTATTGTTATATTTCTACAGACAGCACGTTAATAATGTATTTGATGCTGCTGTGGAAACATATTTTACGTAGAGCACCTCAAAGCTAAATGAAATATGAAAGACAATAGATGATATAATATGCAGCGTACATTACCTATGTAAAGACAGACTCGTGCACGGGCGCACGGCACATTTACCGGTGTCGAGGGAAATATTTTAGTAGACTGGTAGCGATTTAAGGTAATATTCAATTGATACAATTTTCTCGTTAAATCGAGGCTTGATTGTTAATAAAAGTAGATGCACGGAATATGAACTATTTTATTTGAGATTATAATAATTATACAGTATCTAGATTATTAAGTATTAAATTAAAGAGTGTTTTAATGTGAGTTTTGAAGTTGGGTTTCGTTCTTACTTGTTGAAACTCCAACTGCCTTTTCAGTATGGTTTAGTATGCCATGATCAGCGTATTTGTAGAGGTATATTTGCCCTGAAAACTCATACAAAAAGTTTATTAAGCCTAACAGTTTTTAGCAATACATCGTTTTTTTATTTTGATCAGATATTCGATTTCTTATTGGCCTTAGAAATGAAAAATAAACGAAATTGTAATAGAATGCGGATAAATGAGCAGATCTAACATTTGTCACCCTTGTAGCATACATAAGAAATAGATTTTCTGAATCTCTATACCTACTTGGTAGACGAGCGGTAAATATGAAAAAAGTATATTATTATTTACGGTCACATTCATAATCTCAACGCTTCGGCTTTTGAATAATGAAATTCTCGAAACATGCGACAAATTAAAAGAAAGTTGGTTCATATTTTCTATTATCATTCCCTGTTCTTGTATATGCATGACTCAGCATAAAAATAACACCGACCTATATAACTCTAGATACAGCTTGAGGCAACTAATCAATTTGTGTACTATCAAACTTATCTAATTAATGGCTCGACGAGCTCGATTAGAGCGAAGGGCTAAACTGCGCTGTTGGTCATATTAATTTGTTTGCAAATTTTCGGCGATGGCCACACAGAAGACGAGGACGCGTCGCGAACAGGGCGCAGACCTTTGCCCCTTTGACTTGCCTTCTTATAAAATGTAAAGAAAGGTCGTGACGCAAAACACAAGAAAAGACGGGGCGCAGACACGACGTTTATGCGTCTGCGTTCTATGGCAATTTATTATAATGACTGTTAGATTACGACAACGATAATTATTATGTTGTGTTAAATTCATTTGTATGTGTATGTGCCAAACATATGGTAGTGAGTGTACTGTTTTTTTATTTATTATTTTATCTAAGCATATTACATAAAAACATAACCCTCCTTCTGGCGCAGTCTGGTAAAAATATTAGCTTTCTGCGGTACTTTTCCTTATAAACTGTGGCAAATTTTGCACTCCTCCATTCGCGTAATTTTCGTAAAAAGGGATTAGATTTAAGGAAATGATCGCAGATAGATTATAAAAAACTCAGTGCGGTTAGAAACTTAGAAGTAACATATACCAAAAGAAAAATATTGTGGTGACAAGATTTTCCCGCAAGACGAGTGGTAACGCGATAACCGCGGTGCTTAGAACGATATCAGGTTCATCCGTTCCATATTTATTAAAGTTATTCAATAAAGCTTCTATCTTACATTCTTTTTACCGGGAAATTTCCTCCGTAGGGACTGTGATGGATCGTTTACGTTTAGGGGTGGGTGAAGGGGTATGCTAGATTTCTCCCGGTTAATATCGCTTCGAAGATCCTCCTCATCAATAGGTGAAGGATTTATTCGCTCATTTATCGCGCCCCTGCTAAACGAGGATAAAAATATTCTTATGCGAAATTAAAAACGTTGAATGCGGCGAAACGCTCGTTTCACTGGTCTACGTAAACATAAAGTTATATACTTCCCTGAAAGTAAGAAGTGTAACGAAAACAAAACAATCATATTCAAAGGTGTTGTTTATCGTGAAACCACTCATTTCACGCTCAGTCGGGAGTAGAAAACCAGCTGCGACTGCGAGGGTGAGAAAAACAATGCAACCGTCGCTGGAACACAGACGTGATAAACACTTCTGACTAAGATGATATGTATACCTATACAAGTATACACGTACCAACATATACCTAAGACTGGTCTCATTGAGTCGCAAAGGGACGATAAAAACGAATATTTTCATGGCTCTGTTGTTTTCAACACCATTATGTAATATTCATAGAAGTGTTGGAACATTTTCCGGGAATGAACGAAAGATTATTTGTGTTGATTCCTAAAATTAAAAATTAAAAGTGACGTAGGAGGCCAAAAACAGCTCCCTAACAGCATAATGCTGCCGTGCAACTGAGAAGAGTTATAATATACCTTCTCTATTTTGCTGATGATAATGTACCTACCCACCAATCGGGTCGTCGCACTTATTGCCGTGTTGTTGATTTAATTTAATAAATTAATATTTTATCCCTTTTACGTGGTCATTGTTTTGTACAAAACAATCTGTAGAAATGTACCTCTGAAAATATTAACAATAGAAGTTGTTTACGTTGGTACACAATGCTTAGTCAATTGGTGACTTCTGTTCTAGCTATACAAGTTCATCAGTAATGCCGTTCGTCAAAACAAGATTTATAAATATTCCTCAACCTAACCGACCTAACCTAAAAACCTAACCGACCGACGGATAATAATTTAAATAAAAGATGTGTTTCTAACTTAGTTCGTCTTGAACATCTCAGCCAGACGAACGTACACGGTAGGTACGTAACAATCTAAAAATACAGCCTGCTTTTCCGAGCCTGAAACAATGGTTGGTGTTAATTAAAATGTTATGCTTCGGTATACATAATTGTTGCTATGTAAATAATTAACACGGCATATTTCGGGTATTACTAATACCAATCGGCAATCAGCTCATAATTTACCAAGTAGAGCAATAATATTTACCTACCATTTTTTTGCTGGCAGGCAATTCGATATTATGTATTCTAAATTACCGTCGTAAAAGCAAATCCTAATCGTAATGCTTCTTAATAATTATGATTTGACTAATCTGAACCTAACATATTCCTAAAACTATGTAACCTTCTAATAAAACAATAATCTAAATATTCGACTAGTTCTTAAATGTACAAATAGTTCCAGCAAGCCAGATTCGCTTTGAATAATAAATGAATAACGGCACAAACAAATGTCAAAGTTACTATAAATGTCAGGATCGATATAAATCCAGCTGGTATAATATTATGCCTTTGTACTCAATTAACATTGTTATTTGCATGAACGCATTTCCATGGGATGTTTCATAAATAAACTAAATTCGAACTGAGGATACTGTAGATTGATAAAAAGTAAATTGTTTTTTATTTCAATACAAAACCAGCATCAAAATCTTGGTAAATATTGTCTAGTTTCACTTAGATTGGTCATTCGATTTGACTGACTTGAAGTTAGATAATATTTATAATCTGGAACTGAAAAGTATCGCTTTAAAAAAAAACTATTGTAACTATTGTTAGTGTTTTTCATATAATTTAGGTAACATATTCTGGTTTGTATTAAGGCTTCGTTTGACTCTGGCTCCGTAACTAATTTAGCATTCCCGGATAAAAACATTATTGAAAAATTAAATTAATTGTTAATTGAAACAGAAAATGTACCTAAAACATATCGTTTGAACATATTGTTTTTCATTAGGTTTAATTATAATGCTACCTCGTTGGTTTATTGTCTACTGCGCGTAAGGTCCTGGTGCGATTGGACTCGGGGGCCGGACATAGAGGATTTTCCATTAGGTAAAAACAGGAATAAATAACATTATTAATGAAATGTGAGTGTACTATTCTACAGTCACATACGAGCGTGTGTTGTTAACATATTACGTCCAACTCTAGTACCTACATGGTAACTTACTGAACTTACTGAAATGTGACTATTATTAGTAACGTACGTAACTGAAATCGAACATTCTGAATGTTTGATTTTCTCATTTCAGTGTAAAGAGAACTGTATGTTCTTCGAGAAAGCCAGAGCACAAACAAATATCCGTCTATTTGAGAGAGACTCTTTAAAACAAATGTTGTTAGCGTCAAGTCCATTGAACATCTTGAATGAAATAAGATCGAGAGAGAAGATTGAACTGTTTCAAGTTAAATACTAACTTGTCTCTTTAGTATTTATTTATTTGAAACAATTACGACATATTTTTAAAAACATTGTGCTTTCTATTCAATTTATGTACCCACTTTAAGATAGTGATACTACCAGCTGTTGGCCGTTAATTTAGATTGTAACTTGGTACCTATATTTAAATAAATAAACCCCTTAAGGGTGGAATTCGATTCTGACTATATAAGCGTTTCTTATTTTTTTTAATGAATATGCTAAATACCAAGTTTTGTAGCTCTTTTTTCCTCGACTTGTAATATCATTCGGCATTCTGACAGTAGGTTTATGAAGCATTTACCTAGGGCACGCCTTTGCCGGTCGGTTATGGTCTATCGATAAAATATAATGTCATGATGAGGTAAAATAACGAAAACAGACACGAAAACCATCTTAAATTTTTCTTGATTATTATTAATGTACCAGACGTAGGTAATCATTGAGTTTATTGGAAAGCAAGGGACATCTGAATCCAAGAATTATGGAAGTTTAAAATAGTCGCTCTGTATACCTAAGTATTACAACAATGCCTTACCCCATAATAAAACTACCGATTTTTTTCAAAATTCAATTATTTGTGATTATAACCAATGGTATAGAACTTCATAAACCTCAAAAGAGAATAAATTATATCTAATATTTGCCGTGAAGACACCTGTGTTTATTACATATACGTAACTAGTAGGTAATAAAGTTTTCTGCGTTCGACTTACATTGTAACAAAAGCTTACTGTAACAAAGTTTGTCATGAATATACATAATACATTGAAACATGATTGAAAGTTGTAAATTAAGTACATATAACATGCTGAGTAGCAGTTAAAACTTCTCATTACTTCATATTGTTTGAAAGCGTGTGTTTCAACAAGCTCTTAATTTCAAATGAAACAATTAATAAACTATTCGTTGCGGTCCGATTAAACTGACTCAAAGTCCCTATGAAATGCCACAGTGCCACTGCCTACATATATAATTGAGCAAATCGTGCTTCGTCTGTGAGAGGCAACTTGAATAGGGATCAAATTGTGTAGACAGATGCGAGGTGGTTCTCGAACTCCATTTCATGTAGCGTATGCAACAGATATACACGGTGCGTATATTATTTAGGGAACTATTGCGCTCAATTTGTGAGCAGCTACTTGATTTGTAATCAAGTTGTGTAGAAAGCTGAGTGGAATATGTTATGAGGAGGTTATTGGAGTGTGTGCAAAATAAGCTTGCAATATAAAAAAACACACTCGAATTGACATTGAAAAGACATTGCTAACATTTACAAACGCCAAAACTTAAAAGTTCTTCTCAAAGTTTAAACTCTGAGACCAGGTTGTTTAGCAACGATAAGAAGATGGTACCGATATGGTTATGCTAGGCGGTATAGGTATTGGAGTATCTTTCAAAACAATTGTGGCTTACCACAAGAACTATCCTGGGACAACTCATGTTAATGTTAATTATCTCACGCGGCCTACCACAAAACTGACAACTCAAATGTAATATTTCAATGCCAATGATAAAATTAATGTCCTCATTAATAATTCGCTGGTATGAATTTACAATGATAAATTGAAGTGAAATATTCACAAAACAACAGTAATTGTAATCAAATTGTATTTAGGTAGGTTGAGGTAGGTACTTAATTAAATATAGGTATATTAGGTATATAGGTATATAGGACTTGTTTAGAATAGAATAGAATATTTTTATTTGCATAAAATGAAGGTTACATAAAGATGACAAAACAATGATTATGTGTTACAGTACCAAATACATTTTATCGCAACGCGACATGCAAACAACACACAACGTGCAAATTATAATAACAATTTCACTGCAAAATTGATAAGGATATATACTTACTAGGGATATAATAATACCTATACCTAAATATTTTTAGTCACACGGCCGGTTGCAGTTAGTACTACCAGTAGGTCCATTCTCGTCGCGTTAGCAGTGCAGGGGCCTTAGACATGTGGAAAAACGCTAGACGAATAGACTGAAAAATATGGGATAGACATACCTATGTATTTCATAGACATTATACATTTATCTTCGCCTAGCGTTTCGCCACTTTCTAAGGCCCCAGGAGTCCAGGACCAGTAAAGTCTTGATCAAAACAGCGCTTTGCGTAATCATATAACTATAGCGATGGATTTTAGTAACGCACGCTTCATGTAGCGTATGTTACTGTAGAGTGCAGACCAATCAAAATTAATTACATAAATTAAAATTTTATTCAGGGGTAGATTTATAATTCAAATAAATTAACGTCCTTCTTTTAACGCATGGTCAATGGTAAATATTATTTCCAGTTATTTTGTTTCGAGGAAAGCGGATTTGTAATTTACAAGAGTAACTTTTGGAGTTCAATGCCGGTTCTTCTCCATAGGATGGCATTTTTGGAACCGTGCCAAAATGTGTCATTTTAACGTTTTTCATAAGCGCCCGTAATTGGTTTACATGAAATAAAAACATTTTGAACTTGAATTTAAAATTTTGACGTCCTTGTTGCGTAAGTCGTACCTGCGAGAAGTTTCTAAATCGTACCGGTACGATTTAGGAATAAAGGAAAACTGTTTGTTTTTATTTTTTATTTATCCACCCTGGGTGCATGTGTTATATGGAGACGTTGGAAGAAAAATAAAGAATAATAATCTTTGTTCAAGATAAATAATTTTTTTATGTACCTACTAAAATTTTATTTCATAAGAAATGTATTTTTTTTATTGGTTTTCTATTTACTTGTCAGATCATTGCGACTGACTTTGATACTGATTAATAAAAAAGAAATGCTGTAAGCTTAATTTGAATGCGTATTTCATAGTGTTTTGTTATTATTACGATCTGTTGTTATAATGTAATTTTTATACCTGTATGTAGGTAGTTTATGATATCTGCATTGAAGTCATATTCTAAGTCTCGACTTTGGCTATGGGTGGTACCAATAAGACGACTAAACGATATAATTCGCACCAAGTAACTTTTTCGAAATTTGTATAAACACCTCACATAAAGAAATGTTTTGTTGTTTCTATGAATTTTGTGCATAATACAAATAAACAAAAATTCCGTCTACCTATAATGTTTTTTTATATAGGTAATTTTCCGTGCTATTTATATTACTTTACTTTTCCTTATGGGGTACGACTATGGCAACCTTACCCTACTAGAAATTATTATAAACAAGTAAGCTATGTCTGCCAAAAATAAATTAATTGTTAGCCAGACATTGTATTTGAAAGACTGAAGAAACGTCCTTAATAAATAAAGGATAAGAACTTTTAAGGCAACAATTTCAGCTTATTGACTATATATACTTATGCCGTTTTCACGTGAATATTCGGGAATGCCCGACTAGTTTTCGACTCAAACGAAGCCCCTATTCATTAGCTGGTGACGCGGCAACTTTCCACCAATTAGGAAACTTTTTTTAATATTTGAATTTTTATTTTATGTTCTTTCATTCGCTTGGAACTATGAAATAGAATTTCAAATTACATTTCGTTAAGCACCTAACATTCGCAGACGGTGACTCCGAGTCAAGTCAATTTCACCCTGTATTAAGTCAATTACCTACTCGTACGGGTGGGTTTAATATGTCTTTAGCCTGACAGCACCTCGTATTTTTATGATATTTATTTACACATTCCCATCAGCAGTACCTAATCTACCCACGGAAGTGCTTCTGCATGTAAAGCAAAATTTTGTTTAAAGATCTTTAGACGACGTTCATGATTAAAAGAGTGAAGATATTAAACTTTAAAAAAATAACCCAAGGGTAAAGTCCTACGCTGTAATAACAAAGGACGATTTTGTAATTGCGTAATTAGGAATAATGGATATAATTGTACATGGGCAAGATAACTATATAGGTCTCATCCATGGAGGACGGATAAAAAAACTAAACTCCTGTCATTGCCGGAAAACCTATAACTGACAATGAATGCTATACGGGTCCCGTGAAAGGACATAATACTGGCACTATAGATAGATTATATTAGGGCCAATATTATTCGATTCTAATTCTGACACTTTTAAAAATATATGATGTATTTTTTTAATCTAATCTTTATACTAATAATTGCGTGTACAGTAATTAAATTATTGTTGTTATGTTCCAACCTACCCTTTTAATATATACCTAATATTAACTCTTTTTTAGTCATTGGATTCATTCATTCTCCATTTATTTATTCAGGAGTAAAATTTATTTTTCACAATAGATAGTAATAATGCCGATAAATAGTGATATTTAGGCCAACAGCAAATGTAGTTGCCCGCAAAATGCCGCCCGAACCATAAAAGTATCAAAATGTAAGATTTCTAATGCTTACCTATTTCTCTTAGTTTTTCAGCCCAACAAGTATCTATCAGACATAGTTTCGACATCTTAAACATATTTTGCGTAGTTTTAAACATATAAGAATATAGTTTTGATTGTCCTTTTATGTCACAAAGAAAGAAGATCAGGCATTAAAAAAAAATACCGTTTAGGTAGGCTGTTTTCCCGCGGAACCCTAAATGTTTTCACAGTTAAAAGTAGCCTTAAATACTTCTTATTACATCAGCTATTTGCCAGCGAAAGTCCCGTCAAAATCCGTATAGCTATCGCACGCGGAGAAGCTGTAGCCCTTTTTTATTTCGATGTTACAAACAGATACATGTTATTTATGTGTATTGATATGTATTCAACATATTTTGCGGATATTACTGATTTGAATATTATTTTATGGCACGTAATGTCAGTAGATATTTGCGCACACCATTGCAACAAAAATGTCGCACTGAAGTTGGTAATACAATTATTATGTCAAAATTAAGTATGTAGCATCAATTATTCAAAACTACACGTTTATCAGTAGGTATATCAGGGTACATTTAATTATGAAATATTAATTAATCATCATCGTGTCAATAAATGTATTGTTACTTTATCTTCAATTACCTTATGTAAACAATAGGATACAACATATTAAAAATATTGTTTTTGTTGATGTACATATATAAAGATAGATACATGGTCAAATAATCGCAATAATAATAACGGCTATTGCGAGGCTCGGTCTTAATTAGATCTTCTTTTTCATTCATAAGCAGAGTATTGCATGTTATTGACACATCCCTCTTTGGCATGCTCATATCCCACTAACACTTATATCAAAGCACCGGAAGTCCTAGGTAATAGGAAGATGCCGTTATGCGCCATCTCGTCAATTAAGACGATAAATCATTTAGTTAGCGTTTGATGTTACTCCAGAAGTAACCCTTGGTGCGTATATTCTGCTGAGGTATTACGCTCAGTAACCAAATGATGTGAAAGTTATAAATGTAGACAATTTAATGCATAATAAAAGCTGTTGAATATTCTTAGAGATCTTCCATTAATTACGTGAGGTTTGAAAGGGGAGGGGTTAGGAAAATATCATAATAATGAAAATATCGTTGAAAACAAAAAAACAAAGAGACTGTCCCTCCGTTTAAAAAAATCGAAGTTGGGAAGAGCTTCAAAAGTTGCCAAAAACATCACGTTTTTAATGGAACAACTATTAGAACCGCAATTTAACTCTTTAAATTTGTAACGTTAACATCACTCCTGTATTCCCTCAAGAGGTAGGCAGAGACACATTTCACCGGTTATGTTATAGGTAGGTCTAGCTTCCAATCTAGGTCCCCGGATTATCAACCATGCGAAAGATCCCGATTTTATTAAAGGCTTACGTGGGGTCACACGTCCAACACGCGGAGGCTAAGAACTTTAATCTTAAAGGGCATGGGACAGCTAGGAACAACACACAGCTGCTCTATAGCTGAGCAGCTATTAAAACTCTCCAGAAGGTGCAGTATCTTGTTAATTATTGTTTAATTCATGCGTACTTTTCCTTTCTTTCGGTTATGTAAGTTTCTGTTTGTATTTTAGAGGTAGCTAGGTACTAATAATAGGTACTTTTTCTTTCTTAACTGGTGGTTACGGTTACTAATGGAACTATGTTTATGGAAATTTGTATATCAAATTAATTTGATCCAATCATTAATTCGGTTACGGTTGGTTCGGTGCGCCTGACATGTTGATACCCCATGAAATGATTTGCCGTCTTTGAGGCAACCACGAATATTCCATGTTCCTATGCGGATCTTATTGCGTAGTTAAACGGTTCTCCTTCCGGTATAAAAATGTCCAGTAGATGCCTGGTCGCCTACATCGTCTTAGCCGGTAGCATATTTTACCCCCTTACCCCCAGAAAGATCATTGCGCCGGATGTTACTTGAATCGCTCGGCTTTTTTAAATTAGTTTAAGACATTTTCATAAATGAAGGCAAATATTGTAGCAGTGATAAATGCTAAATGATTTTTATTTTTTGCAAATTGGTTTACATGAAGCTCTCCAAGACTTTTGAGATTATTTGGCTTGACTTCTGAAGCCTCATCTACTGTACGTAGGCAAAGGTCATACCGCTATTTACTCAGTGCCACGCAAGCCGGATATCTTCCATCGTCATCCGGCGCTCGCTGGAGAGGTTGGCATTTGGGATGTTAGTAGTGTTGTAAAAAACTCAAGTCTTTTAGTCTTCATTTCGAGACTTGAGTCGATTTTCAAGACTAGGACTCGTTAGTCACATGAGTCCGAGTCCTTTGAGTTCTTTGAGTCTTTTGAGTCCTTTGAGTCTTTTAAGTTATTTGAGCTAGACTGAGTCATGAACTTGAGTTGTTGTATTTAATACACCTAACCTAACCTAATCAATTGTATCCACCTGAAGACTGACGATTTGCTGAATCAAAATTATAAATATATAAATATTTTGGGACTTTCTGTTTTTACTTTTATTTACTCCAACCAAACTATAGCTATGAATTTAGAGGACTCAGTCATTAGTCTTTTAAAAAGACTCAGTCTTTGAGTTCTTTTTGGCAGGACGCAAGTCTTTTTTACAAAAGACTCCAAATTCTGAAGGACTTGAGCTTTAAGTATTATTTATAAGACTCGAGTCTTAAAAAATAGCTCTAGCTTTATTAAATAAGACTCCAAGACTTGAGTCTTTAACAACACTAGATGTTAGAGATGTTGATTACCCCTCTAACTCCCTGTAGGTGTACTATAAGATACAATTCAACACTACCTCCGACTTTGAGAGATACTTTGAAATAATATTTTCGCTAAAATAGCTATACTGTTGTACGAGTTATGTCATAACAGGATTCTTAAAAAAAATCGATTGCGTTACAAACCGTAGTCTATTTTCGGTTGTGAAATGTTCAGAGCTGGCTAAAAGCGTTATGCACCAGAAAATGCAAATAGGTGACCTAACTAAAAGGGCCGCTAAATTTAAGTGGATTAACCAGGTTACCTTATTACACACTAGTAAACTAATACGCTGAACCAGGAACAAAGTATAACGTCTCAATAAAATTTCCAGACTGAAATGGAATACGATCATAAAGACTAAATTCCGATACCATCAAGCGACGGATGTTTTAGCAATAAGTCAATAATATGATTAAATCGGTAAAAATGTGTTGATGTCATAATATTAATTGCTGCAAGTGATTTTGAAATATATCTATTATCTATCTTGTTTTATGTTCAGGTTAATTGTAAATTCTGAAGTCGGGACCGTTTTATCGATTCTAACAACGGCGTAATGTTTTGTATCTATTGGCTATACCTTAGTTCAAAATATAAAAGGTCAACAGGATAATAGCTTAAGCGCAGCTAGTCAGAAATGAATAAATCTATAAAGATTTATAGAAGAATATACAATTTATTTTAACCTCATAACATCTCTACCTACATCGAAATATAACCGGCAAAGCGGACATGATAGAGACTTTATAGTATGATTTGACACTAAAGCGCTCGTTGGCAATGAGTCAGAAACCATTATTTACGCTACATTGACTCTTTGAACTTTGAACGTCGTGTGGTATCCAGCCTAGAATTGACCACCCCCTTTCCTCCCGTGGGTGTCGGAAGAGGCGAATAAGGGAAAATCTAGAAGATGGGCAGCAGCGTCTTCTCTAACTTGACCACCAACACTGCGATCCCCAAGCCGATTGCCAAGCGTGGGGATAATGATATTCCCCAAAAGGAAGTTATTTTATATGTTGTTATTATTCATTCACGGAAGTTACTGTTATTATTTATACTTAAAGTATTCTATCCTACACGAATCGGAAAAAATCATCATCACCATCTTTATTTCAGCCCGGTATCACCCACTGCTGGGTATAGGCCTCCTTTTTTCTCTGCCTATCCTATCTAAACAAAAAAAGAAGGAAAAAAATCATACGACTTAAACTTAAATACTACTTATAAACTTTTCAAAGCTAAGTAACTGAATAACTATATTTAAAGTACAACATCACATGAAGTTTTACCACAAAGACGTCAGACGTGTCGAATCCACACCAGAGCGCCTTATTTTGTGAAAATCCACAGTACACTGTAATGCAATTTATTGCTAGCGTCTGTACTGTCAAATATACTGCGGATTTTCCGATGTCAGTTGCTTTTCTAGACAAATAAAAAATATACCGAACCATATTTCTAAGTTGCTTATAAGAAAACCAGACCAGACCAGAGCAATCATTCAGCTATCAATTAAGTTGGTCCTAATAGAACATCGAAATGCAAAAAGGCATCAATTAATTACCGTCATCGCACGACGAAAAAATCTTTTTGTCGAAATTATTTCTGTTTCCGATTTTTCGGTTTTTGCGCAATGCGTATTTTTCATTCATTCCATCTTTGTATACTAGTCCAACACTACCTCATACAAAATAATCTAAAAGTAACATTTTGTTTGATATGTTGAAAGAGCAACATTCTATTTGAGGACATCCGACTGAAATTGTCGAATCCAAAATGACATTTTGCTACATAAATATACAGGCTTTTTAAAAATTTAAATTTAATTTACTATTTAACTAATTGTCCAGCTTTGGGGTTGATAGACGAAATATGCCTTTTGATACATTACTTACTACTTATTATCTGTGCTATTATTCTCAATATAAGTATAGAGACATAGTACAATAGTATGATATACTGTTGTACAGGTCACAGGGGCAAGAAATTCTTAAGATTTATTTTTATTAAATAGAACGTATAAATATCACATTATTGTGAAAAACATCGGTGTATTTTCCCGGAAAATGGACCGAGCCGTTGTGCCTTAATGGTGGAGAAACGCGCCTTTGCAGGCGGTGTTGTAAAACTTAAGTGTCACACTTAACTTGCTTATCTTCACGCCCGTTTCCCTGGCGAAGTGAACAAAACTTAAACTAGCGATAACTTAAGTAGACTATAATGCGTTTAGTTAAAAGAAAACCTTGTGCTTTAAAGTTCGTCTATTCAAATTAACATTAACGTTTTTTAATATAGGTAACAATTTACGTACTTTGCTTTTTTTTACAGACACGTTTCACCTTTATAAAATCAAGTAATTTCAAGGTTATTCTAATCCAGTGCGATAACCTGCAGTAGGATAGCCAGTATTATGTAAAACTGAAACTGTCATATGGAATGTGTTAGTGGAAATACAGGAGTAATTACAACACAATATGCGCCATTGTAAATATATTGGCGTTTGTGCATGTGCTGAAACCGATGCAGCAGCTCTATGGTCAAAACGTTATTATTCATGGGTTTGACTGACGTCACTCTGAAAGTGCGCTGGGCGCTGCATTGAGTAATGATTTTACAGTATCAATAACTTTGTTTATTAATTGTAACACACAATCCCAAGCTAGTTAGGCAAACCGACGGTTTCGATTCACCTCTTTCCACAAGAACGACTCTGTCCATAGATTTTGAATACCATATAGTTCTGAGACTCTGTCTACGTGTCGCCATTACAAAGTCAGTAATTCGAGCATTGTTAGAGACGTCACGTCACAAAGATTACCTGTACTACAATATCAAGACAAACCAGCCAGTTAGGGTGTTTTTAATATCGTACGGGTTTCATCACGCATGCGGGATTGTCCCGCATCCAGAAAATTTATTGTGCATATTCCACGCATTACAATAAATACTTGTATGAAAAGGACATTTGCGGGGTTACGCAGGCGGGGCAATCCCGCATGCGTGATGAAACCCGTACGATATTAAAAACACCCTTATCACCTAAAAAATTCTCAATATTAAAATGTTAATCGATCTTCGACAGATATAATAGTACTTATGTAATTATTTACGAATCGTTCAATATTTTTAATTCGGTAGAATTGATACTTTTAAATTTTTCCCACCATAAGAAACAAGAACAGGCGAGACCTCTTTTGGCTATTAGTTATAGGGTTACTTTGTTAAGTTGCGTTTATTCCAATACAGTGAATAAATTGCGAACTCAGCTAACTGGAAGGTAATATACTCCTACATAAAACACTTCGCGAAGAGGAACTTTTGTCGATACGAGGTCACTGAATAGATATAATAAACCAAACTGAATTATGTTAAACGAAAGTTTTTAAGTGAAATATTATTATTTTATGAAATGTTGATTTTTGTTGAATTTGCATGTGTTGAAAACTTTCGTTATAAAATACAGAGTAGCTTTTAACTTAAAAAAACCCGGTAAAAGCGCGAGGTGAACTTGCACACAGTTCCGTACAGACTTTAAATTATGTTTATATTTTAATAATATTGCTCTAACAAAAAGTTAAACCGGATCGATGAACAAACTTAACTTTTCCATTGGAAAACTGTTACCCCAATATATCGAAGTAGGTAGCGGTTAGTTCATCATCATCAGCTTTCATGTGACCTACTGCTGGGCATAAGCCTCCTCTCTTAAACGCCACTATTTCCTGTTTTGGGCCTTTTGCATCCAGGTCTTTCCCTGTACAGCAACAACATCGTCAGTCCACCTGGCTGGAGGTCTGCCAGGAGCTCTATAAAATCCTCTGGGCCACCACTCTGTTAGGGCCTTACTCCACCTGCCATCACCAAGTCTTGCCAAGTGGCCTGCCCAACTCCGCTTGAGTTTGGTAATACGGTCCCCTACGTCTGCCACCTTCGTTCTACGCCGGATATCCGAATTACGCACCCGGTCGTTTAAAGAGATGGCGCGCTCCGTAGTTTACCAACTAACCATACCTTAACTGGTTAGTTTAACAACGCGCGGTTAGTTTACCAACTGCAAATAACTTATTCTTATTTTTTATGTGTAACATAACATAACATCACGCCTGTATTCCCCGAAGGGGTAGGCAGAGGTGTACATATAGTACACCCACATTTCGCCAGTTATGTTGTAAGTCCCAATGTAATAGGGGGCGAGCCTATTGCCATTAACCGGGCACAAATCCAGACTCCGTGCTGCTACTGAGAATTACCTAATGGAAAACTCAGTAACACTTTGCCCGACTCGGGATTTGAACCCAGGACCTCTTGCTCAGCAGTCTCGCTTAGCTACCAACGAGGCAGTTAGTTTTTATGTGTTGTAACTAAAAATATACAGTATTCAGATGTATATATGCTTCTTACCAAATCTCAGGTCAACGGAAAGTATCCTATCCCTCTTATTCATAAATGAGGATCATACCGGCATTAACTAAACCCCGTATTATGTCTATTAACATCTCTATTTTTTATATGTAAACGACAGTGACAGGTATAATTTAATCCTTGGTATAATTTTTTTTTTCTAGTACTTGAGAGTGAATAAAAATTGTAAAAATAAGGTGTTGACAGACAGACAGACGGAAAACAAAGTGATCCAATAACGGTTCTGTTTTTCCTTTTGAGGTACGGAACCCTAAAAAAGTAAACGCTGAAAGAGGTTCTGTTATTATGGCTAGTCTCTTTATCGTCAGACGAACGATACATAGACTAGCCATTACTGCTGCTGTCTGAACGTTTTAGAACTCCAGACCGAAGCACTCAACTGGGATGCCACTTCGCGCAAGTATACCCTAAGTGTTTACCATTTTAAAATACTCAAAAATCATTCGTTTTTAGTCGTGAGCGCCGTGACAAAGGGATGACCGTTGTTCTACTGCATTTTACCATTATTTTTCATCTGGTTATTGGGACTATAAGTAAGTTTGTTCAATCGATTTTAATTTGTTGATCAATCACACTATTATTGCTGAATAGATTTGGATGAAAATGTATCCTTTTTATCCGGATGCTGGAAAAAGTTCCTGCATTTATCCACAAGTAAAAACACGAATAAAATGTTGTATATCTAACTGAAATATTACATACCGGCCGACCCAAAACTTTTTTGTTGCAAGATTCGTATTTCGTGTTTACATTTATTTAATATTTTTACCCAACTGCTGGGTTATGTCTTTCGCTCTTTTTTTGTATTTTATTTTTTTCCCCTTATCATGTGCTATTAACATCTGTGTCGATTTTTACGTTAGACTCAAAGCCTACAACATCCTCTTCAACTGATATTAATTTACCTTTACTAGCCGAAAGCAAATAAATTGCCGCAAGGTTTTCCAGCTTTGTGTACTTATAAGCTGCAGCTGCGGATTTGTATCTTTTTGTTTTAAACAAAATTGCTAAGGATGCAACAAT
Organism: Abrostola tripartita; assembly: GCA_905340225.1. Taxonomy (NCBI): domain Eukaryota; kingdom Metazoa; phylum Arthropoda; class Insecta; order Lepidoptera; family Noctuidae; genus Abrostola; species Abrostola tripartita. Next base: position 3,559,460 of record HG996486.1, read on the forward strand.
GTATTATTCTAAACTAAGTAACAGATTGTGGTCAGTAAATAATAGAACAGCAACGATATCATAGGGTAATGATAGACAATAATTTATCTTTTTAGAGAAGAGCAAGTAATCAATTTCAGTTAAATTAGAACCCAAGTGGAACGTTAATCTGCTACCAGTTTCTGCTTCCACCAAGGAGGCAACGTTCTGAAAGGACACAATGGTTTCACGTGTCAAGTGGCCTAACAATAGAATGTTTGTACCTATACCTATTTCGGTGTGGCCTGGTAGTGGTAACTTTGGTCCATATTATATTCGGTGCGCGCTTCATCTCCAACAGTATTCTATATTTAATATACTTGTACATGTTCAGGCGAAGAAATAATCAATCTTGTAATTTATAAGCACTGTGTCATAAATAAAATAAAAAGTATTGTGTGTACGTTTCTTTTATGTTTGATCAATTTAATGGAATTTAAACGCTAAAAAATAGAGATCAGTTCCGGGATAAACATTTTGTTCTATAATTCTAAATAGATACCTACCTTATTTCTTATATACCTGCACAATATTGCTGATCATAAATCGTAAACGCATCGGCCTACCCTTCGAGAGTAGGTAGGTACATGTACCTACTAAAGAGTCAAAATGTAACGTTTGATATTAAATTTGGCGCTGAAATGAAAACGGTGCATTTGTGTATTCCAAAATATGTCTGGAATAATTCAGAAGGTTTCAAATTATTTATGGTACTGTCAAGTGCGCGAATGTAATGTTTATTTTGAAACCTTTTCACTCTTATCTGTGAAACTTTTTTAACAGGACTCTTCGGTATTTCCTGTGCCTTTCGTTCCTTCCATGTGTTTAAAATGGCAATCTACTTTTGTTTTAAAAGTATACTATATACCTATATAATATTTACTGTGTATAATTTGTTAAATAGAAAGAGTATAATAATAAATCTTACCAGTAGGTAGGTAATTGATGTCAATCTGGGTGTTTATGCTAAACAATGAGGTGATTCTGCAACAAAAAAATTAATTGTATACATTAAAACTACATTTCCTAGGATTTATAAAAGGAGGGGGTGAGAACAAAGATGCCATAGAAATCATCATCATCATCAGCCGGAAGATGTCCACTGCTGGACAAAGGCCTCCCCCTTAGAACGCCATAATGAACGACAACTTGCCGTTTGCATCCACCGGTTGCCCGCAACATAGAAATACATGCGGTTAATATTAGTTAAAATATTTAATACTAGAAAACTTATTTTACTCAGTTTAAGTGGTTTGCTGCTCTTCGTGTAAGAAAATATCATTTTGCATTTCAATTCAACTACGACTTTAATAAATGGCTTTGTATTCGTTTGACATAGGATGGATCCCCCCTGTCTAGTTTTATCGCTCCGAGCAACCAAACGTCAAACACACGTAGAACTCTGTGTAACGGCAGCACATAAAATAAAAAACTATACAAAAAAATGATGGGAGAGTGATTCAGACAGTGGAATGTCTACCTACCTACCAATATAATATACCTATTATATGTTGTTTATATAATACTAAAAACGATTGCGGGGAACTATAAAACATGAGTGTATTTTTATTTGTGCAAATACGTCGCGATAATGCAGGGTTTTAACATAGAATAAATTCGCATGGCCACGTTGAATGCCAATACTAATTCTGTCGTTTTATATATCGGGTATGTAACTACTCGACAGTAGGTTATTTTAATTCTATTGCTTCTTGACAGCCTATACAATTATAAAAAAATTAACATCCTAATTTTATGTATTACTAGCTGTGCCCGCGACTCCGTCCGCGTGGACATTCGGAAACAGCAAAATTGGATTCTATTTAGTAGTTTTTACGCCAAGCCCTACTGTTTTATTACATTATGTAAAGATTGATGACGTAACTTTTTTGTTTGTGAACCGATTTAAATTAAACAAACACTAAATGTTATGGAAAGCCACAATTCATCAGTGAAAAACGCAAATCGGTTCAGTTGTTTCTGAGATTAGCGCGTTCAAACGCACAGACAAACCGACAAAAATTTTAAAAACTATATTTTTGTTTTTCTTTTTTAATATCGAATGTACAGACACGGGTCGTTTACAATTTTATTATATGTATAGATAGATATTCTTTAATTTTTTTTACCTTACTCTATATAAATCTCTCAATTTTTTTAAATCAATTTAATTTGCTTGCAACCAAAAAGCTATGTTATATTACCTCGTAAGCTTCATTTTGACAATTATTATTAAATATAGGTTACATAAGTTAAAATTGTATTCCAAGGTTTGATTAGGTACCTAAATTAAATCTTGAATGGATGGAATTTGGATCGAATTGTCATGTCGAAATGAACCTTAATATGAGGTTCCTATTCACGTAAAATAATCGGTTAAAAAAATAATATCGTGATATCATTTAATGACCGTAATGAATGGTAATGATTTGACTGAATGCTAAGTTTTATATACCAGATCCGTAACAAACACACGAACTGAGATTTACAATACTTGTAAGAGTAACATTGCATGATTTTAAAAATATAGGCAATAATAAGGTAATGGATCACTCAACAATATTAAAATATTCAACATGAATCGGGTTGCATTAAAAGTGGCACCATCAGTGACGATAAATTAATTGATAGTCCGCAGGGCAGACACACGCAATGAACCCACTCGTTAAGCTGTTATCCATGGCATACGCTATTATTGTATAATTTATTTGGTAGGAGAGTAACCGATAACCAACCCATAAACTCTATAATTATCTTATTTGATCGACATGCGGTCACGTCCACCTAATTTCAAAGTATATAGCATAACTTCTGAAGTGACCTTTGCACATCGGGGTTGACACTTCGGATAAACGATATCCTAAGAGACGCGCTCGAAACGGAGAGAATAGTAATGAGTTTCTGCTCAACTTGTACACACAAAGGCTTATAAGAGTCATGTCTCACATTCTTGTCTTTCTTCTTGTTGGATTGCAGTTTAGCAGAACCGAGATAAATACGTTTCTATTTATGTTTTGCATAGATCTAGATCCATTTATAATATTTTTATCTCCGCAACTGATTTTAACTAAGACATTAAAGTTGTTTATTTTTATTCTATCCTTCATTATCTGCCTTATCGAATTTTGACATGCCTATCAACTCAATAATAACTGGAGTTTAAAGGTAATTTATATTTGGTTTATAATTTCGCTACGTACAAAACTCATAACTCTTATTATGACCTACTTTTTGCTTGCGGTAATACCTACATTATATCATTCGATATTGTTTTCTCAAACTCTGCTACATAAATATTGTATTGCTAGTGGCACAATACAATTCCCTTGAGGAAAGAATTTCTATTCATTAGGGTTGACATTTATTGGCCAGTAAAAGCTGGTGTATCCCCAGCGCTTCGCAATCGCTTATATTGATGACTACTCACTTGGAAACTGTATCTTTAAATCGTATATTAATAAATAAACAAATGAATAACATTTGTTTACAGTGCATGCTACCTACAGCTTAAAACTATGCCGAATATACGGATTTTCCATATTCGAATTCGTAATTTAAAATATCGTACCTACTGTTTTTCTGACGCGCAACTAATCTGGCTGGGAAATATCGCTCGATTGTGATCCGCAACAACAGGCATTTTAATACTTTTGGAACCGTGAACAAATGTTTGTATTACAAATTGAAAAATATCGCAGTAACATTTTACATACCAACAAAGTTCATCCCAACCATATTTAACATCTTGCATGCCATTGTGTATACTAATCATATTTATACAAAATAGAAATATCTTCACCTTTTGATTCTTCCACATGTATGTATGTCTTATCAAACATGTTCACTGGTTGACTCCCCGCATCCTATTGTTCTACTTGCATCTTTCTATGCCATGATTTTATTATTTGGACCACTGACGCTCAAACACTATTAGTAAACCAATACCTTATAGGGTGGGTAGGTAGAGTAACAACAATTACCTCACAACGAACTAATAAACGAAATAATAAATGAAAATGGGTTTAAATCCATCTTCTGCTGAATCCGTGTAATGTTAATGAAATATTACTCTCACGTGCTCGCTATCTGTAGTAGTTTGTATTTTGAATAAAATATTTGATGCGGCGGAGGGGTGGGTAGACTGGGTGGTTTGTCTGGGGGGGTGGGTCTCGGTGGATGACGTGTACGTCACCGCGTCGCGCCGGTATTACGGCGGCCCGAAGCGATTTGCGCCATACATTAAACACGCTAACGAGTAGGTCAACTACAGCGCATGTTTACATGTTAATTGCCTCCATCCTGCCGTTGCAGGGCTGATGCTCTCCGGAATGTGATGACTTGGATATTGCATTGCAGGATCGAATTCAATTCACTTCGTTTGGATATATGCCATGTAATAGGCGATCGCCATGCTGTTCGTTTTCGATTTAGGGCTGATGGAATGGTTATAATTGCTACCGGTTTGACGTTAATAGTAGAAATAAATTTCTAACTAAGATTTTTTTTTCATGAAGTTCACTGTTTAACTTTCTTATAAAAAACGAAATCTTACGCGAAAATGAAAAATTTATTAATTAACATGATTGTTTATCATTGTGTAGGCTGAGCCATTTGGAAAAATAAACACTACGACCGTACATCGTTGGTATAAAAAGCGTATACTGGAAAATACAAAAAACCTGAATTATCGAACTAGACAGAAGCAATAGTCTACAGAAACACGTGCAATCGTGTTCTAAGTTTATTGCTGCTTCTTTCCTAACTTAATAATTGGAATATTTAAAGTTTAGGCGAATTGGTTAGTTCCTGTTGTTTTATTTCCGTTAAATCTACATTTATAGATTTGATTGAACAGCAAAATACGGTAACTCAAACTAAACAATCAAACACCTATCTAAATATTGACATAAAAAGTTATAAATCATCATCATCATCATCAGCCGGAAGACGTCGACTGTTGGACAAAGGCCTCCCCCTTAGAACGCCATAATGAACGACAACTAAAGTTATAAATAAATTCTAGTAATTATTTGGTGTGTAGGTACTAGGTACTTACCTATAGGTATACTCAGTAAGTATGTATAATAATATGTGTATTAATAAAAAAGATTCAAATAAAAAAAAACATGAGTAATTCTAGGGAGTCTTGCGTATGAGCGTCTGCGACCGCCTTTGCTTAGCAGATTACTCTTACCAAAAGGAGTAAAGCGATATTGTTGTACACTGATACTGAAGCTCCCGCTGTATAGTGGGGGAATACATCATTACGTTCAGATATATTGTGCTGTGTTGTGCGGCAATATTACCATATTGCAACGGTTTTGCCATTCTATGAATATAAATTACACGCAATAACAATCGCTGGAAAGGATATTGTGTGGCCAATATCATTTGTACAGAAGTCGGTTAAGAATTAAAAGCAGCCTAAGTAAGTTACGCCATATAACATCAGCTATTTGCCAGTGAAAGTCATTAAGTCACATTAAAATCCGTTCACCGCGACAGGTGAACGGATTTTGACATACCTAATTTCCGTTTTTCCTACATTCCCGCGAAAGCCTAACTATTTTTTAAATTTAAAGTAGCGTATATTTAATCAAAAAATAAAATAAAAACAAATGTAATTGTTACCAAATTCAGATTCAAATAGGTAAATCTGCTCACTGTTGCTACGTAGGTACAAGTTTTTAATCGAAACCCACGGAAATAGAGTCACAGACATAAGCTAGTATTGAATGAAGCTTTAATGGGAGCTTAGGCCTCCAAGTGTAATTAGCAGTGTATTATTAAATGGCTAATATGATATTAATGATGAAATGACAGTGCAAAAGTGTTGTATTTACACTGATCGGTGATCATATTCAAATGATCTTTTGTAAAACAAATAGCAAATTGAAATACGAGTAAAGTTTTCTCTTGTACCTAAGTAGTAACTCTCTACTCTCCTTAACTTATATATGTCAAGGCAGATGACAGCGCAATAATACGGGTGCACTATTTATTCCTTCACGCTGAATGTGCGATGCGTTGGGACGGTAAATTGACACGACTCGAGATCAGGCAAACAACCAATAGCTTATCGTATTCTACGATGCACGAAAAAGTCTCGATGTTTTAAACATGACATTCAAGGACTGATAACAGCAAGTACAGCGTAGTGAACAGTTCATCATAAGCAAGTCCTACTATATATATAAATAAAATTGGAGTGTCTGTTTGTAGCAGCATTTTACATAATGCATATGATAGTATACACAATTGCAATTTAAATATGTTTGTCTGTCTGTTTGTTGTTCCGGCTAATCTCTGAAACGGCTGGACGGATTTTGACGGGATTATCACTGGCAAATAGCTGATGTTATAAGGAATAACATTAATTTTTTAATTTTTTAAAATATTTAGCGCTGCGCAGGAAAAAAATAATTTCCCATAAAATTGTTAACATTAAAATCAATTAAATTAATCTGCTTACTGCTGCTACTTTCAGGTTTTTTTAATCGACATCCGCGGAGACGGAGATCCGGGCATAACTAGCTTATGCTTATCTTATAATATACTTTTACTAATGCTGCCCTTTTAGCCTCAGCTTATTAACAGTTTATTGACTACCAAACTTAAGACATTAATCAAAACCCGTCGGTTTCACTGACCGTTTTTTTATTTGCAGAGTGAAAAATGAGGTGCCCGAATATTATAGGAGAGCGTAGTTATTTGGACGCGTGCCAAATGGCTAGCGGCATTATCGTGCTGATACCGATAGCCAGGCTCTGCAGAATTCACTTTATATTATTACATAACCGGCAGTAACCATGGCTCCGCTAGCGTTAAAGTTATGGATAGTGGGTATTAGATAGGTATACTATCATTTTATACGAATCTAAAAACCCGTTATGGCTTAATTCGTCAATACTTAACTTATGCCTTTTTTTAACATACGTGTAATCGTAGATATCACTAATATACCTTTCCGCCATAGGTAATAGGCAATAAAATGTGTGAATTAAATAGATAAATATTTAAAAGATAAATTATTCGTTATTAGGTAAATAAACATCGGTACCATAAATATAGTAATGCAAAAGTTACCTATGTGTACCATTTACCTAGCAGCAACATGAAACTTCGACCCACACACGTAACTTTAAATCAAATTTTATGGAAGTTGTTTATAATTTTTTCTGAAATCCTAACATTTTTCTTAAATTACATCAAGTAGGTGTAGGTAGTATTTTCAATACTCATAACAGAGAACACAGAAACAATAAATTTTAATTAAACTGAACGCAAATTTCAATCAGTACGAAAGGCATTTATTTTGAAAACCAACGTGAAGAAAATAAGTACGTCAAGCTAAAGTCCATTCGTGACTAATTTCCGCAATTTCGATTGCTCGCTGGACATTTCAACACAAAATTCATTGTTTGGCACACTTTACCTTAAACTTACTCAGACGTTAAACTGGAAACTGAAAAGTACTCCTACCAGTAAATTAAGTTAGTCCATGTGCAATGAATTATATTATTTTACACTGGTCTCTGAATGTAGAACTTAGGTTCCATCTTATGATAGCTATATGCAAACTATTTTCTATTCTTCGGTTCAAAAAATACAGTGTGTACTAAGCGAGCTATTTGGATTGCCACGACAACATTCATTTCGTCTCATGACATCACTAAACTCGGTGGATAAACCTATACAAAAGATATGTGTATTGGCATTTTGTGCGTGCTTGGAGATAGAACTAATATGTACACCAATATTTACCATATTGGTGTACATATTAGTTCTATCTCCAAAATTAAGTATAGGCGGAACTATATATATACCTTATGGCTGGCCTTAAACAGCCGGAACACGGTAATAATATCTTATTACCGTGGCCGGAATAAATCTTATTATTTTCTGACAAGTGCAAAATAGCTTGAACACTCATAACTTTACCGACTATGAAAATAAGTAGAATGCAATTGAAAAACTTTTTGTCTGTCTGTTTGTCCGGGTAATATACGAAATGGCTGGACCGATTTTGATGGGACTTTCACTCATAGGTCTAATATAGGTTACTTTAAATTTCAGAAATGTTCAGGGTTCCGCGGGAACATTACAAATTCGCGGGATACAGCTTCTCCGCGACGGCTGGACGGATCTTGACGGGACTTTTACTGGCAAATAGCTGATGTAATAAGGAGTATCTAATGCTTTTTTTTAATTGTAAAAATATTTAGGGTTTAGCGGGAAAAAAATGACAACTGATAAAAATATATATAACAAAATAGAATTGAAATAAGTAAATCTTCCTACTGCTGCTACGTAAAGATTAATTATTTATCGAAATTCTCGGGGACGAAGTCCCTAATTTTTTATATAAAACTAGCCGACCCGGACGTCGTCATGCCCAGAAAAGCAGCGCCAGCAACCGGGTCCAATTTTTCCAAACCATCCACGAACCCATTGAAATATACGCATCAAATTTCATCCAAGACGGTCCAGCTGACCCAGTCGTTTAGGAGTAGTTAGGTGATAAACACACGTACAGAAGGTATAATATATATAGGCATAGTAAGATAAGTTATTTAAAGGAAACGGCCGCCCACCATCAATAAGCCTAGAACAACAGTAATTAATTAAAATAAATCGCTTCCTCGAGCAACACCTAAGTATTAATCGTACAGCTGGTAATAAAACATTGCTACAACCGTTGCTATTTTGTGCTTCGCGCGTGCCAAGTCTCGTGATTGCACAGTAGGTACGTCCTATAGCTAGATTCTCCTTAATCCGTCTGGATTCTCGGTGGCAAGTTCATTCCACTCTGCCTATTTATAACTGCAGTCAACGTCATATTGTTATGATTTTTGGTAAATGAATTATTTAGTATAAGGCTACCACCGGGAAATAACATTTTTATCAAGATTAAAGAAAATAAAATGTTTACCACGGGTCCACGGAGTTAGGTAACTGTTATGTGCCTGGACGCGACAGTTCGATAACCACTCGTGCAAACACCGACACGTGGCGTACCGGTTTACTAAGACATTGTATCTTTTGTTTATTTATCAAAGAAAATATTTAATCTTATTAGCTTACTGTTGCCGGAAACAAAGAATATGACTAGGTATAATTAATACATAGTGGTTTATCCTTATTTCATTATATACTACTCTGTGTAAAAAGTATCGGGAATATGTCAATAAAAAGACCCGCGTAAAAGAGGTCGTTGTAATTTTTTTACTGCATGTTGGTAGCACTGTACTGATTTAGCGCGCAAAGTTTGAGCGGGATCTGTCATTTAATTTGTTTTAAACTACACTTTTTGTTGGTCATAGTTTTGAGTTCTCGGCGATTTTTACAATGGAAAATATTGTTGAACAAAGAGTGTACCTTAAATTTTGTGTTTCGAATGATATTTCATGTGGTGAATCACTAAAAATGTTGTGAAATACCTACGGCGAATCGTGTATATCGAAAACAAGGGCTTATGAATGGTATAAGGCTTTTAAAGAAGGCCGAGAAGTAGTAGTAGACTTGCCTCGTTCTGGTAGACCTTCAACCGCTACGACCAAAGAAAACATCGACAGAATCAAGAAGCTAGTGCTCGAAAATCGACGTATGAGTCTGAGAGAGTTGGCTAGTGAGGTGAACATATCTTTTAAGTCCGTCCACAACATTCTCATTGACATTTTAGGCATGAAACGCGTCGCCGCTCGACTAGTTCCAAAAGAGCTCAATTTTGTTCAAAAAGCTTCTACGGATCCGACCTTTATGAAACGTATAATAACTGACGACGAGACATGGGATTATGAGTACGACATGCAAACAAGCCAACAGTCTTCAGAATGGCGTCTCGAAAACGAGCCGAAACCCTAAAAACCGCGGCAAAGCCGCTCCAAAATCAAGGTGATGCTGACAGTTTTTTTTGACTACCGTGGTGTGGTTCCACTTCCTTCCAGAGGGAGAAACAGTGAATAAAGAATATTATTTAGGCGTCATGAAGCGTTTGCGTGAGAATATCCGCCGAAAACGTCCAGATTTGTGGCAACACAACTCATGGATGCTGCACCATGATAATGCACCATCACACACAGCCATTATAGTGAAAGAGTTTTTAGCGAAAAATTCAACAAAAGTTCTCGACCAAGCACCGTATTCACCTGATATGGCTCCGTCTGACTTTTTTTTATTTCCCAAGTTAAAATTACCAACTCAAGGAAAAAGTTTTGAGTCGATAGAAGCCATAAAAGAAAATTCGCTGAATGAGCTAAAGGCCATACCGCAAATAGCCTATGAAAAATGTATGGAAGACTGGGTGAAGCGTTGGAGATGTTGTATTGCAAGCGATGGGGCCTACTTTAAAGGCGATAAAATAAATTTAGATGAATAATTTGGATTTTTTGTTTTATTGACAAATTCCCGATATTTAGTACACAGAATGTAAATCATTATTTGAGTCTTTTTTGAGTTGTTCTTATTTGAGCATAAAAGGAGCAGATTTATATCTGAAACCGCTACTTACCGCTGTGGTAAAAAACCCACAAGTATGTGTATTGAGCGTTGTTTAAATGGTTGGCATTTTCATTCTGCGTTCACACCTCGCAGTCCCTTGGAATAACGCGAGTTATGTGATGCAAAACTATATCTAGAATAAATAGGCTTAAAACAATTATAGAGCAAGAAGCGGTCTTACTACTACCAGAAATTCCTTCCAAACAACCATTGCCAGTAATGCGAATTGAGTCTCTCTCCGTAATATTAAAGGTAACTAAGGATGGCGATCCACTAGTCGTGTTTCATTACCAAAATTAAGTTTGGACCTACGTTAAAGCCTACTAGTAAGATCTTGGTGTCATCCGTTTGGGAGTCGAACCAAAAATGTTTCAACTAGCATCTAAAGTTTAATATTCCCTCGTCTACGCTCTAGAAACCATAAATATTCTATGCAAACAAAGGTGCCTCAAAATTCAGGAACTAATCAGTCACAACCATAAAATAATAACTTAGTCTCTATACTTACATTTTATTAGATCACCAATGTTAGGTACATAGGCCAGACCGATGGGTGAAGACAACCATGCGTCTTCAGCAAAGAACCCGCTTATCCTGTAGTAAAAGAAGACATACATGTAGGTAGGTTATTGTATGCTCGGCGGGTTTTTCCTCTCGTCTAATATTAAATTAAATCTAATATTAAAGAAGACTGCAAACGCCTACCAATTTCGTCGCTATTTTGTCCAAAAATCCACGTTGAATATAATTCCAACTGTCTATCAATGGAAACCTTACTGCTAACTGGTAGGTGGTACCAATATCCAGTAAGGATCTAAAGGAAGGCACTGGCATGTGTATCGGGTTTACATACACGAACCTCGCATATGCAGAAATACAAAGGTATTAGAGTATCATATTATAACGTAAACATAAACTGTACCCGTCTGTCAACACTATCAGCTGTTTGCCCGGCTCGATACAACGAATTTATATTAGTTCTAATAATCCCGTGCCGGCAGCCATAGAGTACGTGTTACTACTGAGTAACTGTGAACAGGTATGATTATTTGTTTCACCATTCAAACGCTCTTTACAAACCTTTCTTTATTGCCAGTATAGTATAGATATTATTGTTAGATATACTCATTCAGAACAAAGCTAACCTAGACATAAAATCGGATTCGTTTAAGGAAAATTCATTATTTATTTGTATTTGTAGCTATGATGCAATATAATATTAGCCAGTCAACAAGGATGGTATCGAGGTTAACCACTTAGGATGCGTCCAACGTTAGTGATTTATTATCACATTTAAATGTTTATATCTTATAATAGATTGTAATCATAACTATATAAGGATTCTCACATATAAAGAGTGATCACTAACAGCCCCTGGAAACATGAATAGAAACCAAGATGAAATGAAATTATGAATTAAACTGACTTCTTACAATACCCAATCAACGTAAACGTGTCTTAGGAAATTTTCCTGAACAGTAATTAACTTTAAGTTAACCATTAATTGAGTATGTAGTAGGTATATCTACTTATAAATTAATACATTCGCCGCCATGACTGCCACGTAGTAGACACAATAGAAAATTTATCTATTGTCCGCGGTCAGCCGTGACCGCGATCGATAGCGCTCAATCAAAGGGTTAAGTGTGATAGGTAGGTAGTACAAATATTTCGTGAACGTAATATAATTATATTTTGGTGTCACCTAGTATTGAAATACGATGGAACAATTGTTTTTTTTAACAAACTTAGAATGCAAATAGGACACTATTATCACTTTTATTTTCAAATTTGTCTTCGATTTGCAGTGAAAAGAAGAACACTTACAATGTATTGTTTTACCTAATATATTATTTATATTATTGCAATATATGAAATAGGGAGCCCAATTTATCTGTTAGGTATTAGGTACCTTATACAATACATTAAGTATATACTTTAACCCTTAATTGTATATCTACTGTCTTTTGTTCCAGATTTATGCTATTCATTTGCATCTATACAATTTTTTTAATAAACTAATAGATTTAAAAAAAAAACATTTTAGAGAGGCTGAAGGAATTAGTGTTATATGTAATTGATTTCTTAAATAATAAGCACCTACCTACATTAAATGTGTGTGTAAGACTTGTTTGTTAAGCAATATATTATAAATAATAAGAAGTGACGTAGGTCGCTGCCTCGTCACGGAAAAACAGAAAAAAAACAATAATTAATTCTCAAACACGAATAAAAACCAGAAAGTGATTAGAATTTTTTTACATTAACGGAAAAAAATATAGGTATTGTAAATACCCCGTCAATCAGATATAGCATAGGGCTGCGTTTTACATCGGCTTATCTTAAAGAACTTTGTGCAAATAACGATGACAGTATAAGCTCATTTCATATTGATTGTGATGAATAAAGTATTATCATAAAATGTATTTTAATTTTACTCATGATAAACCTTATTCAATCAATTTTACTCGTATTTCGGCGCGTGCCAAAAGAAAAATTATAGATATAGGTAATATGCTACCTGGTACGTGATGCCACATTACTAGAAAACTGCGGTTTTACTCGCATTTCATTTGCATTTGTGTTATCTCCATTAGACATCTGATATCCTTGTACCCAACGCTTAAATTAAAAACAGCCGCTGCAAGCAATTTTTTACACCATTGCGAGCCAAACCAAATAAGAGAAGATTGATTTCCAATATTAGCTAAATATACATATTTCAGTTTTCTATTATCGCAGAACACGTCATGTCAGTTTCGCTTACAGAATATCAGGTATTGGAAAAAGCTTTTCACAGCTTTTAACCATGTCCCAAAAATTCTCATCGTTATTCATTTGCACGTGCTCCATCAAAACGGAGTAAATATATGTTGATACAAAAAAATACATAAATAAAAATATTTTTGCAACTACATAGACATTGCTTTGTATTTTATGCCACGGGAACTTATTATAAACAATAATACCTACAATATCAATAATAAAAAATATTTGTGTTCAAGTAGCTTTATCAAACAAACAGTGACCACTGAAAAACTAATACATAAATGTTGAGTTTTAGAAATAGAACCTCATCGTTAAGATATTATTCTGTTTTTGGATACGCATTTATATAATATTCACATGAAAATAAAACATAACATATACTACTCTGTGTAAAAAGTATCGGGAATATGTCAATAAAAAGACCCGCGTAAAAGAGGTCGTTGTAATTTTTTTACTGCATGTTGGTAGCACTGTACTGATTTAGCGCGCAAAGTTTGAGCGGGATCTGTCATTTAATTTGTTTTAAACTACACTTTTTGTTGGTCATAGTTTTGAGTTCTCGGCGATTTTTACAATGGAAAATATTGTTGAACAAAGAGTGTGCCTTAAATTTTGTGTTTCGAATGATATTTCATGTGGTGAATCACTAAAAATGTTGCGAAATACCTACGGCGAATCGTGTATATCGAAAACAAGGGCTTATGAATGGTATAAGGCTTTTAAAGAAGGCCGAGAAGTAGTAGTAGACTTGCCTCGTTCTGGTAGATCTTCAACCGCTACGACCAAAGGAAACATCGACAGAATCAAGAAGCTAGTGCTCGAAAATCGACGTATGAGTCTGAGAGAGTTGGCTAGTGAGGTGAACATATCTTTTAAGTCCGTCCACAACATTCTCATTGACATTTTAGGCATGAAACGCGTCGCCGCTCGACTAGTTCCAAAAGAGCTCAATTTTGTTCAAAAAGCGCAGCGAAAGCATGTCGCTGAAGACATGGTTTCCCGAGCTTCTACGGATCCGACCTAAAGGTCGGATCCGTAGAAGCTCGGGAAACCATTTCATAAATGAAACGTTTAATAACTGGCGACGAGACATGGGTTTATGAGTACGACATGCAAACAAGCCAACAGTCTTCAGAATGGCGTCTCGAAAACGAGCCGAAACCCAAAAACCGCGGCAAAGTCGCTCCAAAATCAAGGTGATGCTGACAGTTTTTTTTGACTACCGTGGTGTGGTTCACTCCTAATTCCTTCCAGAGGGAGAAACAGTGAATAAAGAATATTATTTAGGCGTCATGAAGCGTTTGCGTGAGAGTATCCGCCGAAAACGTCCAGATTTGTGGCAACACAACTCATGGATGCTGCACCATGATAATGCACCCATCACACAAAGCCATTATAGTGAAAGAGTTTTTAGCGAAAAATTCAACAAAAGTTCTCGACCAAGCACCGTATTCACCTGATATGGCTCCGTCTGACTTTTTTTTATTTCCCAAGTTAAAATTACCACTTTGAGGAAAACGTTTTGAGTCGATAGACGCCATAAAAGAAAATTCGCTGAATGAGCTAAAGGCCATACCGCAAATAGCCTATGAAAAATGTATGGAAGACTGGGTGAAGCGTTGGAGATGTTGTATTGCAAGCGATGGGGCCTACTTTAAAGGCGATAAAATAAATTTAGATCAATAATTTGTATTTTTGTTTTATTCACAAATTCCCGATATTTAGTACACAGAACTGTTAAACACTTAATTAGTAATTTCATAAAGTAATTTAAAATGGTTATTGATTTTTTTTAATATTATATATTTTTTTAAATATATAGAAACCATATGCCTTTTATTATAAATGTATTTAAACACTATTACGACGATTATTATGATACAACATTTAATATTATACAATTGTTATTAACAGTTTAAGGGGTAAGCAACAAACTTGTTTACTTTTATCTTTTATTTGAACAGAGTAGAGTTACAAACTTCACAGCAATTCCTGCGCTAAAGATACACACATAAGTCTTGAACCAGTTACATACCTAAGAAGCAAGCTCAAAATAACGCTGTTCGCGAATTTTCGCTGTATACTTCATTTATATAATAATAAGATTAGAGAAGCGAAATGAACTAAAGTTCATCATCATCAGCCCGTTGCAGTCCACTGCTGGACATAGGCCTCTCCCAATGTACGCCACAAAGTCAGTCCAGTCTGCTGCTTTATGCATCCAGTCGTCGACTGGACTAAAGTTACTGCTGATAAAACTTGCGTAGTATACCTGAAGTCAAATACCTACGTCCTACATATAACTAGATGTGTGTATGCAGTCGATTTGATCATCGTTGTTAATTCGATATATCGTATATACAATAGTATTGATATTAATTAATTTAGGTGCATATAATCCAGGTGCTGTGGCGTATGATACCATATTACACCTCGCTTGTGAATCAATTTCAATATAGCTACGTGTTAAATCTAGGCTGTGTTGCTCAATTAATTGCTGCAATCGGCTGTAGATAACGCCATTGTGTGAGGTCGACTACCGTGACTAATCTAAGTAGAATTGAAGCTTGGTTTATGTGTTACCACGTGACGTGACGATAGACGCCACACTAAGTGGATGTATGTGTATGAATTGATAATAGAGAATCGTGAAAAAGCATCGGTAACGGTTTTAGTAATGTAGTAATTAGATGTTTGTATTGTTTTTGTTGCTTAAAGTCATGTATTTATTTCTGTCTTAAGTTTTAAACTAGTAAAACTAAAACACTCGTCATACTTACTTACTTATTTACTCAATAAAAACGTTGTGCTTTTATATTTTCGCAAAAAAATTGTTCGCCCTTACTAAGTTTTCGACCACGAAATGTCACTAAGATTACCATAATTATGTATAAGAATATCCTTTTTATTTAATATCGATTTCTATCATGTCGACCAACTGCAATAATCGTGCCGAAAAAAGAGCTTAGCCTGTCAGCACGGCCTAAGCAGTGCCAATAAATATTTAAATAAAAGTGGAAAATGGTTACATTAACTACTACTTATTCTTATATATTGGTACAATTTCCTGTCCCTAGCTCGTTTCAAGCAGTGCCATACGAGGCTTTAAATATTGATAGGTACTCACAGAAGCTAAACTAATTCACCCCTAACATCCTGTAGCTAAAACCTTAATTGGTTGTTGAAAATGTTCCAATTAAGTTTGGATAGTCGAATACTATTCTGAAGATCGTCTGTTTTATTTACAGAACGTAATGCCTTAAATTATTTACTAAGACACTGCCTTAAGACTATTTTATGTATTTCAGTCGAGTTCTCGTAACCACAACTGTGACGTAAATGGATTTTCATGTTAGACTAATTGTACCTATTCGTGTAGAACTCAAGTTTTTATTGTATCCTGGTATATAAACTTTTACATAATTTATTAAAATTATTGTCAATTTATGCTACAAATCTGGTAGAGGTACCTATATTTTTTATTAATAATAACAGCCTATAACTGTCCCACTGCAGGGCAAAGGCCTCTTCTCGTATAGAGAAGGATTGAGCACTCATCACCACGCTAGCTCACTGCGGGTTGGCGATTTCAGATAATTAAATCCAGGTTTCCGTCACCGTCAGTCAGTGGTGTTTTAGAATATCTAAGAAAGTATTTATGACATTGAAAAAGTCACATTGATACTTGCCTGGGTTTGAACCTGCAACCTCGTGCATAGAAATCCGGTATGTCAGCCACTAGGCCACCAAGACTCGATATTTTTTATTAAGAATGTATATATATTTGTTCATTTCACGATAACCTAATTCCCTATTTCTAGAAGCGCCATGTAGGTGCTTTATAAAGTTATGCATGCAATGTATCCCCATTGTATTTAAAGTTTATGCTAACGAAGTGTCTATATTCAACGTAATTACAGCACCCAACTGAATAATCAACGCCTGTGAACTACAGAAACTGGATGCAGAAATTCAGCTAAAACAGATACACATACATATAGAGTGAAATAGACACAATTTTAAAAGCTCTATGTTTCTTTAAAAAACCTCCTCTATTTTACCGAAATAGTTTTCAGCCTTGGTCCGCAATCTCAACTTAGTAGCTGTAAAAAATAGCTCGCTGGTCATAAATGGTCGATTAAAACCTCACAGGATATTTTACTTCATTCACAGAACATTATGAATTCTGTTCGATATTAGAAAAATGCCAAAGGCCACTTTTTAAATAACAGGTCAACTAAATAAATACACTCATGGGGCTTATTGCGAGTGTAAAAAGTGAGTGCCTAAATAATGGTTTAAATATATTTTTTACTTGAATAACATGTTATTTTGTCAGTCCCCTGATAAGTTTTTAATTTTAAAATAATAGTCTGTGTCTTTATTATCACTACATAGTATAAAACAAAGTCGCTTTCTCTGTCCCTATATCCCTATGTATGCTTAAATCTTTAAAACTACGCAACGGATTTTGAAGCGGTTTTTTTTAATAGATAGAGTGATTGAAGAGGAAGGTTTATATGTATAATAACATCCATTAAATAGTGGAGAAATACTTATAATATATATTTTATACCCGTGCGAAGCCGGAGCGGGCCGCTAGTTAGATATATTTAACTAAACGAAAATACGAAATTTAACCAATATAAATATTATTGTTGCAACCAATCGCTGGGTAATTAATATTATAATTAAACACATTTGCGTGTCGCTTTGAATAATATCGACTGATTTGCCCCAGTTAGGCCCTGACACGTGTTAAAGTGACGACACGTGTTAAATGATTATAATCTTGTGTACGTATTTATCGTTATTCAAAATTATTGCCATTGCCACCGTAGGAAAACGAAAATGGATTGCCTTTCTCAGACGCTATGATCCTTTTACCTATCATAGAATTTATTCTATGATATTATGTAAAAGCATCATAGCGCTCTAAAGTCGTAAAATTATGGCAACCTCATAAATGAGGTTGCCATAATTATACGACTCTAGAGTTTGTGCCATTAGTCTAGAGAGGCTAGTATCCTGAAAAGGCTAAATACATGTTGCTGGTGTCTATAATTGATAAATCAGGCTATGGGTCCAAGAGCAAATCCTTCTAAATTACTTTTGAGTAACTAAGTTTGCATGTTCTTTCTGTATTTTGATTGCAAGGGTCGCGTCGTTAGTTCCAAGCTCGCTCGGACCCACGGTTGATTGCTAAATTAATTAGAAATCCTGCTACCCTCATTCAGCTACAAGACTGTAATATAGGGGCTTACCAGCGCGCCGTTGTTTTGGTACAAGTTTCCTCAAAATTATTATAAACATGATGTTATTTCGACAATAGGCTTGTGTATATTTTAGTAAGTAGCAATGTATATTTATTTAATACAGAGAACACGAATATTTACTTTAAAACTAAGCAAAAATAAAATTAGGAGTCAGAAGATAAAGTGGTGAGTGTGATGTAATTGTCTCCCTCTAAATATGTTTTCATTAAATCAAAACTCAAGTGAGTTCTTACTATTGTGCTTGTGACTTCGTTCTTGTTATTTACAGACACTTTATAGATTTATAAATTAGCCCACCCATGCCATTCTTTGACCCATTATTTATTAAAATCACGCCATAATCGTTGGTCCTTTTTTGAGTGAAACGAGGATGTGTAAAAAAGAACTTTCAAAATTATATAATAATAGTTTATTACGGTTAACGCACCCACGTTATAATAGGATTACTTTTGCTTAAAGGGTACACTCGACATCTGCCGCATGTTTGTAAGGGAAGAGCAATAAGGCTTTACCTAACTGACGCTATTTGAATTCCTAATGGTACTGACAAAGCCCTGGCACTAAATAATTTACGACCTAAGTTAAAGGTGTTATGTAATTATTTCCTAATTAGTTTCAGGGAACCAAAGCACCATGACGAATGGCCGTGCATTTTCTGTTTATATTCGTGCGTTTACTCGGTAGCGGAAAGATAAATTTTAATTCAAACGGAAAGCTAAATGGACCTTGTTTAAATTCAGAAGTTTTAGGGACGAAAAATTGTGTGTCAGCTCTTACTTACCTCACGTGTATTACATGAGGTAAGTTCCTGGGTTTTATTTTTTGTAGCTGCGCTTTTACTTACGCTTATATCAGAGTTTTAATGATGTAGGTAATCAATCTGCAACTTTATCAGGTGGGACGCAGGAAGTTTATCAAAAGTTTCTTGAGGACATTCAGCTAGATAGTTTCTTGTTTTTTATTTTGTATAAACACTTGCTAGACTGAGATCCACCATGGTAAGCATAGACAGAAAAGCGCTCTAGTATAATGTTTAAAAAAGTCTGATAAAGGAAAATAATTTTCTTGCCAGCATACCACTTGATAGCGTCGTCAATAGCAATATTGTAACAACAAAGTTTAGTTGAGAGCCTTTATCTTGAAACTTACTTGATGCTGCAGGAAAAATAATGTTCAATCTAGTCGTGCATCCAATGATAAAAAACTTCCCTTTAGCTAAATCAAATATCAATTTAATAAAGAGGAAGAAGAGTTAAGATTAAAAAACTACTACGTCTGCTGAGAGGCCTTTCTAAAGTTATTATAAACGGACTTGCTATAGCGATAAAGTAATTTTATGTTCAGTATTTAGATCAATTATAATAGGCATTCTGAAGTGTCTAAAAATAATTGACAGTTCTAGTACAATAAAAAGTATTTATTTGATACCTAACTAAAATATACCTAATATAGATTTTATTTAAGGATGTATTTGACCCGTATTTTATAACTAAAGGCTTTCATAATGTGAAAATATGAAAAGAGCACAGCTGCACGTGCCTCAAGAAAAGTGGCTCCATGTAACGTTTTCGTTAAGCACAACATTTTACTTATTCAGAAATGAAGTTTTAACTTCAGCGGTGTAGTGGCCAAGTTGTATGCTTTAAGCAAAGGGTTGCGTAGTTATTTATATCACTAATAAAACCGTGATTTTGTGGGAAAACCTCAATGGCTAGCGGGGGCGATGATATCTATGTATTAGTACATGAAGTGAAAAGTTTGGGTATTCACAAAAATTACGCGCACGGAACAGTATGCCATTCGGCACAGTTAAAGTTTGGGTATATGGAGAAGGACTGCAGAAAGTTAACATGTTTGTATAACACCCATGCAAAAGAAAAAGCCGTTGAACACCAGATTTACAATAATTACAAACTAAAGTAAACTCTATCGTAAATTTTATAAAAAAAAAACAATATGATACATATTAATGGCCCACGGGTTGCATACACAGTAATCGTTTGTTCTGTTTCCCTTGCATATTTTCAAACAATAAGACCGCCTGGAACGACGCTTGTTCCCCTAAATAAGTGTGATACTTATTTAGGGGAACTTTCAGAATAATCTTGCAGGTAGGTATTGAGACACGTTTTACTGTTAAGCTAATTATTTATTTTAGCAAATAAAGAACATTTGACAGACGAAAGCCTAATTTGAATATACGCATAGATGATTATGAAGTCAATTTATGTATATTTGGTGTATGTAGATGTTTGTTATATGTAGGTGGCAAAACACATACATAATATAACAAACATGCAGTAAATATTTTTAGTAAGTAAGCTTTTAAAATTTTCTGCCTACCCTGTCTAAATACTCTGTGCACGCCACTTCTACATGCCATGCGTTTAAACACTTACGCATATATACATACATATTAAATTGATAATAATTTATTTTATCATTGACGTATTCTAACTGTCATTTAATATGATTTTTTAGGATTCCGTTCCTCAAAAGGAAAACTAAAACTTTTATAGGATCACTTTGTTTTCCGTCTGTCTTTCGGTCTGTCAACCCTTTTTTCTCAAGAACGCATGATGGCATAAAGTTGAAATAAAATCGCACACTCTGCTGCGCGTTGGAGTCGTGAAAAAAATTAAACTTCTAAGTCAACGCAATCAAAAGTTTGCACGGCAAAATTAAGTTTGTTCATCAATCCGGTTTATCTTTTCGTTAGAGCAAAGTTATTATCATATAGACATCATTTAAAATCTGTACGGAAGCCTCGGTGCGTGAGTCAAACTCACGCCTGGAACGGTTTTTGTTTATGGCTAAAGTCTATGGTCGAACTTAAAAAAGATTAAATATTATTTGTCATTAAGCTCTAAAGTCTTACTGAATGTCAAGAACTAAGTTAGAGAAGTGTGAGATTTGGTTAGTTAAAGTTTATATTGAGAAAAAGTGGAGGAAGCTAAAATTTGTATGTCATCTTCATCATCATCAGCCAAAGACGTCCACTGTTGAACATAGGCCTCCCCGTTTAAGCAGTTTTTAATTTGTATGTATGTACGGTTAAATATTGGCCGCCATGGGGCCTCTAGTCTATATAGATCGGGGAGTAAGCGATTTTTAGCTCACTGACCACCCCAGCGTTGATCTGAACAACATATCTAATAATGAAAGTTTTTGTAAAACATTGGGTATCCCTAATATACTCGTAGCACGCATTATACAAACTCAGGATATTTGGGGATACCACAAATATTTGTCCTAAGCGGAAATCAAACCCTCAACCCCTAACACAGTCCAACCTTTCAACCACTGCACCACTCCGCCGCCTATTCTTGCGACCACTGTGTAATTTGGACTTGTGCCCGATAAATGGTATTTGGG
This sequence comes from Abrostola tripartita, assembly GCA_905340225.1. Classification (NCBI taxonomy): domain Eukaryota; kingdom Metazoa; phylum Arthropoda; class Insecta; order Lepidoptera; family Noctuidae; genus Abrostola; species Abrostola tripartita. Next base: position 3,581,398 of record HG996486.1, read on the forward strand.
ACAGCGCAGACCGAGCGGAAAGTAGAACGTGAGATATTGTTAAAATTCCGAAGAAATACCTCTATTACCTGGTCCATACGGTACTTAATGGCTTGAACTTTGAAACTCGCTCCAGAACACGCGCGGGCAAGTTGTTTTGTACCTTAAACGATTTTCCACGTCATGTAGATGGTGGTAGAGTTAATTATGCCAAAATATCAAAATCCGAAGTTGGATTATATATATTAAATAGTGTATTTTACAGTTGCAGTGTTCTCCATAATGGCCCCCGACTGTTAAAGTCGATATATTAGGTTACTTATCCTAAATTTAACATCATTCTGGACTTGTTTTTTCTTTTTCGTTTTTTAACAGTCGGGGTTTTTATTTTTTTTTTTTAAATTTAAATAAAAAATAACGGTATTTAAACCCGCGACCTTCGCCGATCCGTGGCGCTGCTCTAACCAACTGAGCCACGGATCGGCGAAGGTCGCGGGTTCAAATCCCGCTCGTGTCCATCATTTTTCAAATTTCCTTTATCAATTTAAATTCAAGCTTAGCATGAGCAACATGCTAAAATGGCACCAAAAGTCATATAAATTTGGGTTGGTATTATCGTTTCAGTGATTTATAGCTGTAAAGGTATAACACTGAGTTGGTAATCATAGATTCCAACAGATAATACCTGACGTCACCCTTAAGACGTAAATACTAAAAAGGGAACGTGAAATTCGATGGATGCGAGCAGCGATACGGTGGCTCAGTTGGTTAGAGCAGCGCCACGGATCGGCGAAGGTCGCGGGTTCGAATCCCGCTCGTGTCCATCATTTTTCAAATTTCCTTTATCAATTTAAATTCAAGCTTAGCATGGGCAACATGCTAAAATGGCACCAAAAGTCATACTTTTTTAACACTTTATTATGGATTGGATTTATTAAAAACGGTTCAATTTTTTTTTATAAATACAACCAATTAAATGCATTCATTGCCAATTCATTACTCCTTATTAAATTTAAACATATGACTCATCTTCTCTTAATTCCCGTTAATTCGATACCCTTCACGACAGGTTTGTTTAAATAAATTAGTATCGGAAGAGTTACAATTTTTCGCCAGAAATCCGCCATTTCATCATCATCATCATCAGCCGGAAGACGTCCACTGCTGGAGAAAGGCCTCCCCCTTAGAACGCCATAATGAACGACAACTTGCCGTTTGCATCCACCGGTCGCCCGCAACTCTGACGATATCGTTGGTCCACCTGGTGGGAGGCCTGCCAACGCTGCGTCTTCCGGTTCGTGGTCGCCACTTGAGAACCATTCTTCCCCAGCGGTTGTCAGTTCTTCGAGCGATATGGCCTGCCCATTGCCACTTCAACTTGCATATGCTTTGAGCTATGTCGGTGACCCTAGTTCTTTGGCGAATTTCCGTATTCCGGATCCTGTCGCGCAAAGAAACTCCGAGCATAGCTCTCTCCATAGCTCGTTGAGTGACTCTGAGCCTCTCTAAAAGGCCAACCGTTAGCGACCACGTCTCAGAGCCATACGTCATCACTGGCAACACACACTGGTTAAAAACCTTCGTCTTCAGACACTGCGGAATTTTGGACGAGAAGATGTCGCGTAGTTTCCCGAACGCTGCCCATCCGAGCTGGATTCTTCGGGCGACCTCTTTGTCGAAGTTGGACCTGCCTAACTGAACAGTTAGTCCAAGGTAGACATAGTGGTCAACAACCTCGAGAGTGTCGTTCCCAACGATAACCGGTACGGGTGCGACATGGACATTTGACATGATCTTCGTCTTGTCCATGTTCATTTTAAGACCCACCTGTTGGGAAACGAGACTGAGGTCGCTGAGCATAGTATTGAGCTCCTCCAGCGATTCTGCCATGATAACTATATCATCGGCAAAACGAAGGTGAGTGATGTATTCGCCATTGATGTTGATGCCGGACCCGTTCCAGTCCAAGAGCTTGAAAACGTCCTCCAACGCATTTGTGAACAGTTTTGGAGAAATCACATCTCCCTGTCTCACACCACGCTGCAGTTGGATTGGTTTCGTGCTCTCGTCCTGTAACCGGATCGACATGGTGGCGTTACTATACAAACACTTCAACACCTCGATATACATTCTGTGTACTAAATATCGGGAATGTGTCAATAAAACAAAAAATACAAATTATTCATCTAAATTTATTTTATCGCCTTCAAAGTAGGCCCCATCGCTTGCAATACAACATCTCCAACGCTTCACCCAGTCTTCCATATATTTTTCATAGGCTATTTGCGGTATGGCCTTTAGCTCATTCAGCGAATTTTCTTTTATGGCTTCTATCGAATCAAAACGTTTTCCTCGAAGTGGTAATTTTATCTTGGGAAATAAAAAAAAGTCAGACGGAACCATATCAGGTGAATACGGTGCTTGGTCGAGAACTTTTGTTGAATTTTTCGCTAAAAACTCTTTCACTATAATGGCTGTGTGTGATGGTGCATAATCATGGTGCAGCATCCATGAGTTGTGTTGCCACAAATCTGGACGTTTTCGGCGGATACTCTCACGCAAACGCTTTTTGACGCCTAAATAATATTCTTTATTCACTGTTTCTCTCTCTGGAAGGCATTCGGAGTGAACCACACCACGGTAGTAAAAAAACTGTCATCATCACCTTGATTTTGGAGCGACTTTGCCGCGGTTTTTTGGGTTTCGGCTCGTTTTCGAGACGCCATTCTGAAGACTGTTGGCTTGTTTGCATGTCGTACTCATAAACCCATGTCTCGTCGCCAGTTATTATACGTTTCATAAAGGTCGGATCCGTAGAAGCTTTTTGAACAAAATTGAGCCCTTTTGGAACTAGTCGAGCGGCGACGCGTTTCATGCCTAAAATGTCAATGAGAATGTTGTGGACGGACTTAAAAGATATGTTCACCTCACTAGCCAACTCTCTCAGACTCATACGTCGATTTTCGAGCACTAGCTTCTTGATTCTGTCGATGTTTTCTTTGGTCGTAGCGGTTGAAGGTCTACCAGAACGAGGCAAGTCTACTACTACTTCTCGGCCTTCTTTAAAAGCCTTATACCATTCATAAGCCCTTGTTTTCGATATACACGATTCGCCGTAGGTATTTCGCAACATTTTTAGTGATTCACTACATGAAATATCATTCGAAACAAAATTTAAGGCACACTCTTTGTTCAACAATATTTTCCATTGTAAAAATCGCCGAGAACTCAAAACTATGACCAACAAAAAGTGTAGTTTAAAACAAATTAAATGACAGATCCCGCTCAACCTTGCGCGCTAAATCAGTACAGTGCTACCAATATGCAGTAAAAAAATTACAACGACCTCTTTTACGCGGGTCTATATATTGACATATTCCCGATACTTTTTACACAGAGTAGTACCTTTACTCAATATGACATCGCTGAAGGGACTGCAACACAGCCCAGGTTTCGATTGAATCGAAGGCTTTTTCATAGTCCACAAACGCTAGACACAGTGTCCGATTATACTCCTCGGTCTTCTGTATAATCTGGCGGAGCGTGTGGATGTGGTCTATGGTCTAAAGCCTTTTCGGAAGCCGGCTTGTTCGGGAGGCTGGAAGTCATCAAGCCTGCGTTCGAGACGGTTCGTAATGACTCTCGAAAACAGCTTATACACATGGCTCAGGAGCGAGATGGGTCTATAATTCTTCAACAAGGTGTTGTCACCTTTTTTGAAGAAGAGCACCACCACACTCCTGTGCCATGATTCTGGCGTAGTACCCTCGAGTATGACGGAATCGAATAGCTTCTGGAGGACTAAAAGTACCGGTTTTCCACCCGCTCTCAGAAGCTCTGTTGTACTTCCGTCTTCACCCAGCGCCTTGTTGTACTTAAGCTGTTTCAGAGCCACTCTAATCTCGTACAGGCTGATGTCTGGGATGTCCTCAGTGTAGTGTCGGATCAGTTCTAGAGTCCTGAGCTACGCTGACAACGGGTTCCCGTGTCGAGGTGTACAGCTGTCCGTAAAACCTCTCGAGCTCTCTCAATATTTCCGGTTTCGATGAGATGATACTGCCATCGTCGATCTTCAGCTTCGTCATTTGGCTTTTCCCAACAGACGAATTCCTCGCGAACACTTTGAAGCCCTGGTTCCGCTCAATTGCGTCCTTAATACGGGCAGTATTAAAAGAGTGCAAATCGTGACGCGTGGAGATAGAAATTCGCCTATTGAGTTGACCGTATTCCGACATGTCAGCTGAAGATTGCAGTCTCATCGCATTCCGGGCTTCCATTAACTTAATGGTTTTATTGGAGAGCTTCTGAGGTTTTCTGCGGCGTGGGGTTCTAAAGAACTGGGACCCCACTGCTTGGACAGCTTCCACCAACCCGTTGTTTATCTCGTCCGCTGTTTCGCATTCGGCTAGGCAGTTAGGCACTGGAAACGATTTCGCAGCTCGAGTTGAAAGCTTTCGGGGTTCTGGATCTGGGCAGGACCAGGACGGAGCGTGGACTTCATCAGACGAGACCGTTCAAGCTTAACATGGATATTCAGTGTGCCTCTGACAATACGATGATCGCTACCGGTTTTCACCTTCCCGATCACAGAGACATCACTGAATATACGCTTCTTGGTCGTCATGATGAAGTCGATCTCATTTCTGTTGAACCATCGGGGCTATTCCACGTCCACTTCCTGGATGGACGCTTCTGGAAGAAGAAGTTCATCAAATAGAGTTCTTCCTTCTCCATGAAGTCGACCAGCCGCTGGCTCCTCTGGTTCCGCTGCCCATATCCAAACGACCCTACTCTCAACTCATCGCCATTCTGAGTGCCCACCTTAGCGTTGAAGTCCCCCATAACAACGGTGAAGTATGTTTTGGAGGTATGCATGGCTTCTGAGATCTCCTCATACATAGCCTCTACTTCATCGTCAGGGTGTGTCGAGGTCGGCGCATATATGTACCTGGATGACCTTCAACGAATACCGATCGGTGATTCTGAGTATCAGGTAAGCTACCCTGCTCGACACACTATCGACTTTTACCACGTTATTAATGAGGGACTTACGGACGAGAAACCCAACACCACCCTGGGACTTTCGGTCTCCTTCCCGGAAGAAGAGCATGTTGCCGGAGTCAAGGATTATCCATGACTCCGGCCACCACATGATGTCCCAACGCAACCTGCTCAATTCTTCCTCCAGCTCGGCAATTTTCTCATCGGTCCGAAGCGTGCGGACGTTGTGCGTTGCCAGGGCCAAAGTCCAGTGGGGGTGGTAGCGAGAAATCAACCGGTGATTCTTAGCACCCCCTGCTCCTCCGTTACCTGGCCCGCTACCATAGCCAGAGATAAAGGAGCTGCCGGGTACTGGGGGCCGTGGGTGTCGTGAAAATCGTGGTGAAATTCTGTGCTTTTGATTCTGAATTAATGAGGCTATTGATTTGTTTCTGAAAAATCCTACGCCACCGTAAGAGGAATCGTCGTGACCTCTATAGAAGAGTTTTTGGTTTTGTGAGTTCTTCGCCTTTTCTGCGTACTTCTGACAGACCTATGAGGGTCAATTTTATGGATTCGGTTAGAAATTCTATGAATCATTCGTCCGTTCTCAACGTCCTGGCGTTATAACGCGCCAGGGTCAGAGTCGTTGGGATGTGACAGCTGGGCAACATCTAGAGATTCCTCGCACCCTGTGCCCCGCCGTTACCAGAAACAAACTCAGCGGCCCCGCTATTCTAAGTTCTGGCAGCGGTCAGAACTGTAACTTATGTAAAAATTAGACAAAAGTCTAAAAACAAAAATCGTGCTTAGCACATTTAAAAACCCCTGATATGATGCCCATATCTAAAAAAGTTGACAAGTCGTGGTCGCTATTTTGGATTACAAAAATAACTACTAAAAACGTCCATTACGAAGATGTTTTGATTTAATATAAGACATATTTTTTATCTATTTCAAACTTAAATCTAATACAAATATAAACGTTTAAATTTCATTATAATATTCATCCCTATCGAAATTGGAAAAGAAACTACTTAAGAATACAATATATAAAATCAATTGCACGCATGCCCAGCGGGATAGCTCCTTAGTTTAGAAATACCCGTTCCCCTCGCACCCCGCACCGCACCGCATAATTGCCCGGTTTAGACGCTTCTGTTGACCAACTGGATGAGTATCTACACTGTGGTAAACAATATACAAAAAATAATTTGGAGTGTCTGTTTGTAACATCAAAAAAACTGTTTTTAGTATAGTTAGTATACACGATACACCTCACAAAAATGCACTTAAATTATTTTTTGTCTGTCCGTCGGTCTGTTCTTTCCGTCTAATCTCCGAAACGGCTGGACCATTTTGACGGGACATTTACTAGCTGATGGTCGGGGGTCTAATACAGGCTACTTTGAATTTCGAAGATGTTTAGAGCTCCGCGGGAAAATTAGAACAACCCGGGAAATTCGCGGGTTACAGCTACTTCGTGAAGTCTTGACGGATTTTGACGGGACTTTCACTGGCAGATAGCTGATGTTATAATGTCTAACAAAGGCTACTTTTAATTTTGAAAATATTCAGAGTTCCGCAGGAAAAAATAAAATCCAATAAAATTGTTAACAAATTCGGATTCAATTTAATAAATCTGCTTACTGCTGCTTACAGGTTTTTAATCGAAATCTGCGGGGACAAAGTCCCGGGCATAAGCTAGTACATAATAAACCTTTTAAGTGTAAACAAAGTACCTATTGTCAACCATGTGAACGTATCGTTAAAACAACACTGGATTTATTATTGTTTGAAGTATCAATATAGTTAACAATATTGCAACGCTAAATTGAGCAAGCCCTCGTCCAAGTTGTTATTTAATCTGTTAAGTGGTTTGATGGAGCGCCTTGACATAACATGCCAGAAATCGCCACAAAGCGGAGCCGATAACCTAATCCCGATCCGGTTAAATCGACGTATTGTTCATCCATTCACAGCACAACTAATCCGTTTGTACTACCGAATATTGTAGACGTATGGTACTTCAAATATTAAACTCGATACATTTTTTTATATTCTACCAAATATCAATAAATTAAACTACTTAAGAGCCATTTCACAAAATTGTGACGTTCGAATTCTGTCAAAATTGTCATGTGTGCGTAGCGCACCCACACAAAAACAATGCAAACAGTGTAGCGAGAGTTTTGAGACGGACATAAAAATTTTGATCGTTATGACAATGTTTCTTATTCGAGATTTATGAAAATATTTTTATTTCTCTAGTAATTTATTTAGACAAATTATAATTTCTACAATAATAATTTATTCACCAATTATAAATAGATCATGTTTTGTAAAATTTATTTTAATAATAAATGTAAGCGATTGTATTTTAGGAGGATTATTACTCAATTACGCAAAAACAGTTAAAAGGACATAGAAAAAAAAAATGCACATTGATAGTTTATAACCTGGATTAACTTAATAAAGGCTACAAGCTACTTTTCATGCGTAAAAAAAAATCCATGTGGACCAAGTCGCGGACAAAAATAGTACAGTCAAGATTAAAGTAGCTGAATATTAATTTAATAAATATCATAAACTAATAAAATAATATATTTTACTTGATAATAAACAAAACCGAATGAAAATAATACATAGAAAATGAAAACGTTGTGGTCGTAGTATAAACATGCGTTTGCAATACGAATTTTCGTAAATTGAAATTAGAAAAAAGTGACACAGATTCTACCTCTTTGGGCGCTCGGGCCCGACTGATCATTCTAGGTTTGTGCATCGTAATTTATTGTGATTTGGAGTGATATTGAAAATGATGTGATTTCTAATGAAATAAAGGAATTTTGAAAATCACTGTATTATTAGATTTCTTAAAGAGCATAGTTTATTATGACATGATTTTAAAATTAAAATATACCTTTATTCAAACCAAAAAGTCGCGATAAAATTACAGTATAAACCGTGAAAATAGGTTTCAGTTTTATTTTTTTTATCAATTAAAAGTGTAATTAATCGAAAATGTTGCACCGTAAGTTTCAATAAAAATATATGCCTAATGCTTACTGTATTTTTATCGTTTAAATTTGTGAATGTAATTGATAGAATTTGGAGCCCGAAATTGACTCTGCGATGATTTTTCAGAAAACGTGTTGCGGGTGATTGATCACCATATAGCAATTAAGTTATTGTTTGTAAATCTATTAGCTTTTGTGTCAATGCGAAAGATTGATCTACATTTTACATTTATATATCAATTCCTAAATACTACCTAAGATGGTAAATTAGGCGTCCGAAATCTTAGAAAACTGCGTAAAAATGTAAAATGGCTCTTAATTTTATTTTTCATAATTATGTAAATTAGGTATTTGTTAATTTTATCGAAATAAATGTAAGCAAAATTTTCCCGGTTAAAATCATTGAGGTATTATAATTATGTACTACTCACATACGGAATAGTTCAATACTTCAAATGCGCAGCCACAAAACTCCAATGAAAAGTGACTACATAATATTTTACGATTATCACATAGAACGCGTAGCTCTCGCCTTCAAGAGCGCTACGTAGATCTGCGCTATTGGAAATATTAGTCCGGCCGCCGCGCGCCGCCTCACTTCCTCGCCGCCTCCGCCGCACCGCACCGCGCCGCACTGCGCCGCTCTCGCCGCCCGTTACAAGCGCTCTTCACATTCCGCCTTGCTGAGGCGAACACACAACATGAACAGCTCCGATTTTGTGGAAAATGGTCCATTTCTCACCTACAATATTATTAGTGACGTATTTTTTGAAGTCTATAGAATGACAGAGTACGCTTCTCGGAACGACGTCCTGTGCAAGCGGTAATATAGTGCGGCAGTGGTCAGCGAGCAAGCCGCGTGTCCTGCACTGCATTTTGATTGCCTCGCAGCGTTCTTTCCGTGTATTTACCCAAAAATTTGGTAAGAAGATACGTTTGAGGGTGGTGTCAGGATTCCACCGCGCAAGGTCATTGCCCGCATCGATCGCTGGCGACAAGCTTCGCGCCTGTGCCACACCACACGCCGCGCAACAGGCCCAACCTAAACTTAGCGGTGTATAGTAGTAAAAACACAAGCAGGATTGTTCAGTCTCAAAGAGGGCGTCCGAGGGCGCATACGGCGCCCCCGACCCTGTACTGGCGAAAAATCGCCGACCGCGCGTCAGCCGCTTCAACTACTTCATAACTGTGATAAAACAAACACCACAAAGTAATAGCTAGGTATTACACACTGGCACTAGGTGTCGCGCATGCACAAGTCCCAATGCCATGTATCTTATACTTACCCCTGAAATGTTTTTTTTGCGGTTAGCCATGGGTGTGGTTCAACGGTTTCTTTTTACGAGAGCGTAGTCGCCGTAGGTGGTCGGTTGGGGAGGCCACGTGATATATTACTACGGCGGCGCATCGACGCCTGACCGTTACGAGGTCTGCGGTGCATCTGATTCTGCGCGTTGCATTTCACGACTTTAAGCACTAAATTCGCTTGCCACACAGACTAAAATCAACCTTACGTAGTAAAGCTTACGGTTCACTTTAAGCTATTGAACTCACACTGTTTCATAAATCACTCGATGCCACTGTAGATATAGCCCTTATATTGTCATGCAATACAGTTCAAGTTTGCTGCGACACAACATCCGTATGCATGCGCGTAAACATTTCATTCATCAGCTGTGAGGGACGAAGTTATTTTTAGAGATGGAGTTTTGTGGGTATTAAGAATATTTCTGATACGCCGTAGACTCGTAGTACGCACTTCTGGGAAATAATAACAACGGGCATAGCCATTGTTAATGGCATAAGAAGGTTGAATGTAAACATTAAATTATAACCTTCAATAATATGGGTTAGTTGTTCGAGTGTTAGTTTAAACAAGTTTTAAAAAACCTTCGATAGTTTGCAGTTTACTGAAATAATTAAGCAACTTCAGTTATTAATTAGTAGATATGGTTTCTCAAACAAAACAGTGAAAATTAATGTTAAAAATAAGTTAGCTTTTAAATAAATTATTTTGGAAATTATCCAATCAATTAACAAGTATGTAGAATAATTATAAAAATGCGAAAAAATATTTTAGTAACCTTAATTTTTGTAGTGTTTAATAAACATAATTATATTCATATGTAGATAATAACCCCCCTCTAGGTTTGCCGCAGTCGGTTAAACCATTACTAACACCATGTTGCGCTGCAGTTTCGTAAAGGTTCCCGCTAGTTTACATAGATGGCACTAGTTTACTCGCACGATATGCATGTCAATTTAAAAGCACTTTTATTACATAAATAACAGTAGCTGGTAGCTAAATAATACTTGAAATATCGAATAGTAACGAATACAACATACATAAATTTTGATTTTTCATATAAAAATAATAATATAGATACTTAAAGTAATCAATTAGTAAATTACTAAGTATTCTTAATTAACAAAAAAATCCTTATTTTAAAATACAATTTATTCTATTTATAGTTTTTATTGATAATACAAAGTCAAGGTCAGATGTTATTAAAGAACCTTCAGAGCCTCTTGCTATCAGAGCTTATTGTTTTAATTCTTAAGTTAATTATAAGTACTTTGGAAGGAATTAAGGAGGATCAAAGATAAGAATAAGATTGTTTAGTTATAATTACTTTTAAGACAATCTTTTCGTTAAATAAAATGTAGATAAAATATAAGTAATAGATTTGTAAAACTCTCTTATGAACGAAATATTATTAATAATTCAAGAATTTTTTTATACTCAATATTCTACATTTTTAATGTTAAATAAGAAAACAAAGCCGTCCATTTTTGGCAGTCGGGTAAATAAAACAGTAGTAAATCAAAACAAGAAGATAGAATACAGAAAAATATTACAAAGCCACAGAGAGTTTTTGATTGAATAAGGACGCAAGTAAAATTGAGTTTTCGAACGACGCGACGGACAATTTAACGTACACTGCAAATTTTTATGGATTATTGGATAGACGACTTTTTTTTTCTATCGCAAACGGAAATTATACGCCTCGTAGCCAGTGGCAGCACCGTAGCAGACCGCGTAGCTCGTAGCCCGTAGCCCGTAGCTCTTTGCTTAGAGCCTTATACTTAGGCACAGAAAAACTTTTAAGTACCTACAAAATTATATTCGATTTCGAAGAACCTCCTATTACTTTAAACCACAGGATCTAATAGCGACATTAAAGTGATGATTCATAGTATGCCAGAAGAACCAATGATAGAATGAGCGATTTGAATGTATCGCTGTTTTCTTTCAGACATCCTTACGATGAACGAGATTAGTAAGTAAAAGGACCAAAACTCAAGAAAGAATGGAAAATCAAACTGAAATTAACTTTCGGTATATAAATACACTGAAAGTTCTGGTATTTGAGAGGCACTTGGTTAATACTGAAGAGCGTAGACAATCTTGATATCATTTGTCAGCTGAGTTTGCATCTATAGGACAAGACAAGTGCAAAAGTGTCCTAACATTCGTACACAAACTATTTTAGGAGATGCATCTATATCTATCAATAGGGTAATAAACATGGAAAAGATTTTTTACAAGAAGTCTTTTCCACTAAATTAATTACTGACTAATTCGTTAGTCACTGAGCATCTAGTCCTGGTTTCGATTCTCAGGTCGGTTTTTAGGTAATTGTCAGTAGCCAAACGTAGTAGGGATTTGCGCCTGGTTAATGGCAATAACCCTCTATTGCATTTGATCCTGTACAATTACTGGCGGAATGGGTGTATACAACACTGGCTACCCCTTCGAGGAACACAGGTTTTATTCATTCACACAAGAAAAGAGTATTTTGTATTATTTCTTTAATTTAGATAGATGGATAGTTTTTGCGGGCATCTAATCAATGCACTTCATTCATACCTTAAAGATTATATGCAAAATTACAGTTACTTTACCATGCAAATAAAGATTATTTCCAAAGAGATTCCAAATCTATGCAAACAGGTACACTTTTTGAAGTATTGTAAGCATGAGTGTTAGGATCCTATTTAGGTACGCTAAAAAGTGCAAGCCCTGACTGGTAATATCCATGTGACCTGACATTACATACCAGTATTAAAGGTAAATATATTAATTTTACCGGTGACCTACTGCAGGGCAAAGCCAGTTTTCATACAGAGGACGAAAGACCTTGACCTTGAATAATTTAGAACATTTTACGATCCAATTACAATTATGCAATTAATATTACATGCATAGTCCAAGCAAAGTTTGGTCTAGCGAGCCACATTAAAGCTCATCAAATATGGTAATTTCAGGGGTCGTTGTTGTCGAAATCAACAAGGACGACTAAATTTATAAAACAAACTAATATTTACTTAATTTATAGAATTTATGAGTAAACAACACATTTTTTGCCGTGTGGTATCCGGCTTGCCGTGTGGTATCCGGTTTGCCGTGTGGTATCCGGCCTAGAATCGACCACCCCCTTTCCTCCCGTGGGTGTCGTAAGAGGCGACTAAGGGAAAATCCAGAAGATGGGCAGCAGCGTCTTCTGAAACTTCACCACCCATACTGCGATCCCCAAGCCGCTTGCCAAGCGTGGGGTGGGGATTATGGCAACCCCCCCCGCTTAAACGGGGAGGCCTATGTTCAATAGTGGACGTTTTTTTAGCTGATGATGATGATGAGTAAACAAACACCTTAGTAGGTATTAAGTCCGCCTTGACTAAAACATAATTGATCCTTAAAAGATGAATCACTTATCAAATTCAATATGCAAATCATTTAAGGATCAAAATTAAATAAAAAAATAACATTTAGTAGCTAAATCGTACTCAATTCATAACGTAACAGAATCATAATTTGTTGATTCACTGTGACTATAGCGTTCTTAGCTCCCTGTACAGTAGATAGATGACACTTTAAATTAATACAATGTGTGATGTACATAGTGTGTCAAATAAAACTTGGAACCATAGACAAGTGGCAAAACGCGTATTTTTCACTCCATTCGATTTCTATTTGTCTAGCTCCAGGGCCCGAGTTTTATTGGACACACTACATTACACACATTGCATAAGATGCGCCTTTTGATAACACAGCTATAGTCATAATAACAGGTGTGAAAAGAATTCGTACATTAGCTTCTTTTTCTAATCGTATGGTTGATAAACAACCTGCTCCCTTACCATGAACTCTTAAAGCAGGACAGTTTAAGACGTGGAAGCGAGACTCCGCATTACACTGCTCGTAGCGGCGTCTCGTTTCCTCATCGTAAACTGTCCTGTTTTAAGAGTTCATGGTAAGGGGGCTGGTGTCTTTGATTAAACCGCCTGTAGGCCTCTGACATTTTAGCTTTACACGGGGTTAAAAAATCTCTCAGTCTCTACATTCTTGATTCCAACCCAGGACCTCATCATCACTCAGGACCACAAGGCATTCTTTAAGTACTAGTATGTGGCACTAAATTACGGGGCTAAATGTAATACTTCTTTTAAATAAAATCGATTCCCTATTTGAGTCTACTTCCTTTTTTGTCGCAACGTGTCACGTTACCTAACCGTGGTGACCTATTTAATGGGCTCGGTGGTGATCTATGTAATAGGGAGCGAGCTTAATGCCATTAACACCCGTGTGGAAAAAACGCAATTACACTGTCCTAACCGGGAATCAAAGCCAGGACACTCCAGTTAGCGCGCTCCAGTTAGCAGTCGCGTATTGCGATCACTAGATTTATGAGATTAAGACCAAAGCTCATTTTGTAGTCGTTAATAAATGAAGGGTCCTTCTTTGTTATCTAAAGGAGGACGGTTGTAATGCCTACGAATCAATAACAACATGCGATATATCATTAGAAAGGATTCTTTGTGTACTTTAATTATTATTATGGAGAGAAGAACACAGTGTCCAAATCACGTAATTATTCACATAGAAACTCTTTCATGAGGCTTCATAAGCTATAGTTTTAATAAGGTTACTTACAATCTCTTTAGCAGCGACAGTACCTATTTAAGATTGAGTATAATATAAACCTCTGTAAAGTAAAGGTTAAAAGATATGAAATTGTAGGTACCTATAAATAATGATCAACAATCTTTTAAAAGCTTAAAATTTTCATAATTATTATATTTATAGATGTTAGAACACTCGCAATTATTTATTCGTACTCATACTTATAAGTTTAAAATGAACTCTGAGACACGAGTAGGTATGTGGTTAAGTAACCCTGGATCACAGGCTAGGCGAATAAAATAAAAATAAGTATATAAATTTACGATCTTATAATACGACTGCATCGTTCTTCGAGTAGTCGCAAACCGCAACTGCTGAGCATTAGATTTTGGCTTGGATTCCCACAACATACAACAACAACAACCTACAACATAGTTATGGCGAAATGCAAATCTGTTCTCTTTCATTGAGTATTTAATAGAAGCTACACGAATATGAAATCGCATTAATTAGGACGCAAACAACATCGCAAACCAAGAGAATATTCATTCCTGAAGTTGTTCTATAAAATGTTCAGTCAAGACTAATGAAAGTGCAAGGGTAGTCTAGTTGCATCATACATTAATATTTCAAACGAAAACATGAAGTGTGTTTTCATTTGTGTGAAATGCGGGGAATTCAGTATTTAGACAGGGAACCGCGAATATGCACGAATATAATTTTGACCTGCGGGTGAGAAGTGCAAATTTACTAACGTTGTACCCACAACATTTATTTGACATGATTCGCGTGTAATTGAGATGTGAGAAAATTTTTAAACTGGTGTTGCAGTTAATAAATTGTTAATTGAGCTCCAATTTGCGAATGTGGAACTTATCAGTAGTTTAAAATAGAAGAACGATTTTATACATCTGCATGATTTTCACCTGATAATAATGAATTAATGAACGTTAGCAATAATTAGCTGGATAACTCGGACCTGTCAAAGCATGTTATACGTACATATATAATATACGTTGCCAGACAGGAGACGACGTGACAAGAGTGCACTTTGTTGACGCCCCTCTACGGACTACAATACACACACTAACACAATAGCGCACTTTGACTATATTCAAATTACGTTCTATGACGGGGTCAAGTGGGTTAGTAACACTCGCCTAGTCTTTGTGATTTTGACTCAATTGGCGCCTACACTTGGTATACCGCTGCCGACGACGCCACCTGATTTCGGTGACAGTCCAGACCAATGCAATAACAAAGTTTAACATAGTTTGTTTCCGTATGAATTTATTTGGGGCTTTCGTTCCATTTCTGCTTCTATCTGAATACAAAACGTATGAATTATGCTTCATTAAAGTGCGTTCATACCTGGCGGAGCACGCTGGCGTAGATGGAAGCGGTATAGGTACGTGACAAAGGAATTTGAAATGTATTGATGATGAGTTAAGTTCATAATTGCTCGTTATTAGTTCGTCTGAAGAGTAGCATGTGCCGGGAGGCTCTCGGCTGCTCGCACCTACTCGACATGCGCTTACCCGCCGCTGGTACTGCTGCCACTGCCGCCGCCCACGGTATACTGATTCGTCAACAGTCCGCGCGACATTCTCCGAGACGCGCTTTCACGCTATTGTATCCGCGCCGACGCGCTCCATCAGTTCCGATTAATACTTGAAATACAGTGACGGTCAATGGCCACCAAATAATGAGTGAGTATTGTTATTAATGGCATAGATGGGAGTGATAGTGTTAGTGCTTTTAATATATAAATAGGCTGAGCCTATCTATGAAGGGCATCAAGATATCTACTTAATTGCATCTCTATAGATCATGCAAACTAAAGCGTCATAATAAAAAAATGAACGACAACTAAAATAGTAAGTAGTAGGGATTTCCTTCATTTCATAGAGTATACGCCTAATTATAGTATATTTTAATTAAATGCAAACCTTTTAACGTGTCGATGGTTTCTTTGTTATATTTGATCAGCCCATTATAGGTATAGCCAGATTATTTGCTGTTTGGTTAGCCTTGTAGTTTGGTTAGTCTTGGTTCTTTGGTGTGTTTTGTATGCAGTTTGCACACACAATCGTAACCTAATCAATTAACATACTGATGAAGCTGCCATAATTAACTTGGAGATTAATATGTTGCTCTTATTTTTTAGTAAAACTCGAAACGTGGTAAACATTACGCTGACGAAATTACTTTAATTTGAAACTCGTTTCCTAAACTAGCAGTTCTGCTATTTGACCTGAATCTGTTCTTTAAAATAGTTGCATAAGGTCGTTTGCCAGACTTGCTGTAAATTTTTAATTATTAATCCCGCACTGCCACCGTTTATAGAACATTGTCCGCGAGTGTCAAGCTTGCCAATGCTTGTCTACGTTAAATATTGGTCAAGGTTAATGAACTTGTTCGTGTTCTGAATTATCTATTACTAGCTGTTGCTCACAGCACTGATAGCCGAGTGGTATGACCGTTGGACTGCCAAGACAAAGGGCGCAAGTTCAAATCCCGGCACGCACCAATGTCATTTCGAATTCATGTGCGTACTATAAATTAGTTATCAGTTGCTAAAAACGGTGAAGGAAAACATCGTGAGGAAACCAGCACACCTGAGAGATTTTTCAACGGTGTGTAAAGCCATGTCAGAGGCCTACAGGCGGTTTAAACTCTGACACCAGGTTGTTTCATCAACCATACGATAAGAAGAAGCTGTTGCTCACGACTGTCATCCCCTATTTCTTTCCTTTTGAGGGAGTAGTACCAAAAATCCAAGATTATATGTTTTTGATGTTTCAATTGAAAGGACTACTTATTTATTTTCATATATAGCATACATAAATCTTAACAAAAAGATTTAATCCCATAATGGGTTAATTAATCAAAAGCACGGGAAAAACGTATATTTACCATTTTAAAACTTAACGCAAATGCTTTTTTTGATCATACCTAAATATTGTATTATATATGATCTGTAACATACCAACTACTATCCCTAAGAGCAGTTACAATTAGCCCATAGATACATATATAAAGCTTATAGATAAAGTTATTTCGTTTTTAATCATCTTTAACAATTTTATTTACAACTCATATTCGGTGCTATTGCACCTGTACGTTTGTGTAATTTATTTATTTAAACTTTATGTAACCATATTATGTACAATGTACATAGGCGGACTTAATGCCTGTAGCATTTTTTACCAGACAACCTTAGGGTGGGGCAGAGATAATCTCTACGAAAAACGAAATAACTTTATCTATAAGCTTTATATATGTATCTATGGGCTAATTGTAACTGCTCTTAGGGATAGTAGTTGGTATGTTACAGATCATATATAATACAATATTTAGGTATGATCAAAAAAAGCATTTGCGTTAGGTTTTAAAATGGTAAATATACGTTTTTCCCGTGCTTTTGATTAATTAACCCATTATGGGATTAAATCTTTGCCTCTCTCTCTACATGGTAGGTGCAACCTTGGTGCAACAATAAAGCTCAGTAAATATTTTAAGTATAAGTGCCATGTGTCTAACAAAAACACTTATAAATTAAGTTAGTAAGTAGTATATATATTATATAAGGATGATGATGAATTATATTATAACTACCAATCAATTATTTCTGAATAGGTTCAGCGCTTGCATTTGATAACAACAGTTTAGTATGAAGTAGGCACACTTCTTACACTTTTAAATAAGAAGAGCAGACGAGAAATAGACGTAAACTCCACTAAACATGAAAATAAAACACCTCTTAGTTAGATGTAGGACCTAGGAAGACAACGCTGGAAGGGAAGAATGTCACTCGATTTACAGGATGAACATTGTATTTTTACCGTTTACATTTTTCATTCTGACCGACTGTTCCTTTTGTGATCGTAAGTTATTTTATTTTTGAAAAATATTCAAACTCTTTGTTTGTTGCAATCAAAACTATAAATGATAAATGATTTTATTTCTGCAAATAGGTCTTAAAAAACACTTTTACACGTCATTTTTTTAAACTAGAGAGACGGCGTCGGCATTTCCTAACTGACTACCTCTGAGAAGAAACGCCGAAACAAACTCAGGGGTCAATGTCTCCTTTAAAGTCCAGACAGGTAAAAATAATTTATGTGAGAACAGTGTAGGTGGTCTGAGAAGAGGTCTTTTTAAGAAAGTACCACGGCGAATTTGAGTCGACCTGTCCTTACAGACGCCCCGTCTCCTACCATCTGAAGGACATTTGGGTAGGCCGCTTGAAATACTCAAACCGTCAGACACGTGAAAGAAAAATTAGTAAAAAAAAAAGCAAATCCTACACAATGCTCACATTTACAAATAATATAATTTCATGTCTGTTTGTACAATGTAGGTCGTCTGTGATGGTCTTTTGAAGAAAGCCAAAGCAGATTTGAGTCAACCTGTCCAGACAGACGCCCCGTCTCGTACCATCTGCAGGACATTTGGGTAGGCTGTATAAAAAATACTCAAACCGCCAGACGAAAAATAATAAAAAAAACTACATAAAAAGGATAAATCCTACATTGTACATTAATTTCACATTAATAAAGATAAAGATATGTTAAGTATGTTGGGAATGAGATTACTTCTATACCTACTAAACAACAATGCAATATCCCTTTACTTTGTTGCGGAATTACAAAGTAATAGCGACATGTTAATCGGTTTAAAGTGTGGGGAGTACTGCAGCTTGTGGTAATTTAACATGTTTTCTGTGCTGTTTCATATAAATTACATATAATATGACTATACACTAAGGAAATTAAGCACTAAGGCGATTAAACAGGGCGGTATTAGTTGTATAGACTATAGATAAATGCATTCGCTACGTCTAATATATCTGCACTTGGCATTAACCTTTTTTAAATGTTGGTCCATTTCTTACGAAAAATAATATTCAAGGTGTTGTTGTTCTCTTTTTCTCCTTCTTAGTCTTTTTTTGGACTATAATCTTGTCCATCGTAATTATTTGTCTTATTTGAATTAAAAGCTAAATCGTCAATGTAATTTATATCCTAAATCAAGAGGTAAAAATACCTACATTCTAAAGAACCTGCTTTGAATACCTGATTGGCGTAGTGGCTAAGCGATTAGACTGCTACGCTAGGGGCTGCGGGTTCGATTCCAGCACGGGGCAAAAAATTGTGCGGTCCACATTTGATTGTCCCGAGTCTGGGTGTTTGTGTATGTGATATTTCATGTTTGTGAAACGCACCCACGAGACAGGAGAAATTCGTAGTGTGGGGCGACGCTTTTTTTAAAAAAGGAAAAAAAAAAAGACACCTAAAATCCTACTCGCAAAAAAATTCCCTCATCCCCGTTCTCAAAAAATGACGGGCACCATCCAATATTTGAGCAACACTGTAACCGTCCAAAATAAAAAGTTTAAAAAAACATTTACGATATTCAAAACACCGTATAAATTCGGTCGCATTTTTCAAAACATTATTCCGAATCGGATTTGTGGTCGGTATTAACTTTAGCTATCTATTTCATGTGGTTTCGACTCGACCTCGTCTGGGTACTGGTAGATCCTTTTTTAACAAAGTAGGTTATATTATGAGTAAGAGTAATGATATGGATAGGAATATTTATGTAGTTTAGGACAGATTGCCTCGTTGGTCAAGTGGTTATGTAGTGCGACTGCCAAGCATGAGGTTCAGTCCCCGGGTCGGACACAGCATAGTTTTTTTAGATAATTCCCAGTAGCAGCACGGAGTCTGTATTTGTGCCTGGTTGTTGGCAATAGGCTCGACCCCTATAATATTGGGACCTAGGTATACACCTCTGCCTACCCCTTCTATGTTTATTTTAGAAAAGAACGTTTTGTATACAGGTAAATATCGCTAGCAGAACGGTAAAAGTAAATGTGCAGTAGAGTAGGTCAGGTGTTGAATATTGTATAATGTCCCAGCGACCCGCAGTACAACGTCACTGCGGATCCTTTCAGCGTTCCTGCCCCCCCCCCCCCCCTTTGTTACGAGCTCATAAATTATATTTAACAAAAGCAACGACGGACGTGTATTAAGTTTAGCGGTGGTTCTAACTTTTATGCATTTTAGTCTTTCTGGCCGTGTGATATATTTAATATATTCAGAATATTTTAAAGTTTGGTATGGGTCTCCCATTTGGAGGCAAAATTATGCTATTTGCGAGAAGATTGCTTTGTGCGGTAAAACCGCTCATTGTACAATTTGTACATACACCTCATACTGTACCTACTTGCGTTTATTTTTGGTGTACATTACAGAGAAATCTATCTACCAATTATATTATGTATCTATTTGGAGTTTTACCACCCATAAGTATTTGAACTGGAACGTGGTAGAATTTTATAGTGCTTGGTCTATAAGCACCGGGGTCATCAATACTTAATACAGAGATTTGCTTTTAAACTATACTTAAAACTATTCCTCTCTTCCCGTTCTAGGTTCCTAGGGACCGTTCTTTAAAAATAAGTAAAAACGGATTCGCTTTGGGCCGCGTTACAACATGAAATTAGACTATAAAATAGTTTTTAGAAATTGCATTTCAGTAAAAACGTAAAAAGAAGAAGTTATAACTGAAATAGAGTTTTGCATGGATTTATTTAAAGTAATGTTTCATTTTATCCTCTAGTGTCTCTCTCATTTTAAAAACTGACATCCTTTTATAAGGCATGTACCTACGCCTATTCTTCACTTCTAGTTAGAATGTGACTTAGTTCATAAGCATTCATAATAATAACACAGTATAAGAACTACATAATAAGACTGTGATAATAATCTGTGCTCACGAAAGCTTGATGACGGGCAATAACTTAATTAAAATATGTGCCAAAGGTTTAATTCCCGTTTTCACAGAAACTATGTAATCCCTACGCATTATATTGTTACCTAGAATTAAAAAGTTGTTTACTTACCACTATCACCAAATCACGTGTTTAACTGTGTGTAGGTAACTTTTTATAGACTTTGCGAAAACAGGCATTAGTTATACTACCGAATGCAAAACTAGAAATAAATGAAAGCGCAATCGTTAAATTCAATACCCATAACGGACGGATGTGGTGTTAGTGTATATTGGATATGCAAGGAAATTTTACTTTTTAGTCCGTTTTCCGTCTGAACTTTAGAAACTACCGCGGCGACTCTGCCTTTTTTTAAAAGGCCGTCCGATACTGAAATTCCCGTCCGTTATTCTCTTTGTTTTACGTTTTAGCTTAGGCAACTTTGTGGCTTTGAAGCTTCTGACGCTTCGTTCGCGTTGAAAATGTCGAAGATCAAATGTTAGTTACAGGAGTGCAATTTGCGAGTTGCTATTTTCAATTTTAGCGCTAGAAAAGGGGAAATATATATTGACCACATTTCGTAGTTAAATCTTTCCGTCTAGTATTAGTTCGTTTATTTTTATACAAATATGTTTATAGGTCAGATACCAACAAGCAAAGTTTTGTAAACCTTTCAAGCTGAAAGCAACAATTTTTTTATGTTAACTTGAATAAAGTCGGCCAATAAGTAACTTTTACTTTGGTAATGAATATTATAATAATAGGTTTTTGCTAGGTTTCGTCAGCAGTAGAAAATATTGCGGTTTTAATTTACCCTTACAATCACGCTTTTATCTTTAAAGGGTAGGCAGAGGTGTTCTCCTTTATCTTCTAACCTTTACACCAATATTTTACAACTTAACATAGGCACAAAGTCCCAATTTAGAATTAAATAACGTAAAAGGCAGGCAGACAATTACTTTTAATAATTTTGGCAAGTTAACTTTTGCTTATGTACCTACTTATAGGTTAGACAAAGGTAGATAATTTAAAATAAGCTTGTCAAAGAAAGAGACTAACTGAAGTAAACCTTTTATTTTTACTATAACCAATTCGCTGCATTTGTATTCATTCAAAGTTGTAGCGGAAAATGTTCGTACGAGGCTACAAAACTATGAGCCCATATTTGCTTTATTTAACACCGCACATCCTATAAGGTCTGAATTAAAAGACTACGACTAAATCGGTAGTTACCAGTTAATTAGACCTAATAATGTAGGTAAGTAAGTATTTTTGATAGCAAGCTGGTACTATACATTTTTTATGATATTAGAAAATTGCCGCGTTAGTCTAGCGTTCGCTAAGCGCGACTGCTGAGCACGAGGTCCTTGGTTCGAATTCCGGGTCGAGCAAAGTGTTACCGGGTTTTTCCAGTAGGAAATTCTCAGGAGCAGCACAGAGTCCGGATTTGTGCCCCGTTGATGGCAATAGGCTCGCCCCCTATTACATCGGTGGAGAAATGTGGGTGTAGGTACTATAAATGTGCACTTCTGCCTACTCCTTCGGGGAATACAGGCGTTATGTTTATGTATGCAATAAGCAATAAGTATGGCAGAAGTAAAATAACCTCTACCCAGGACTGGGAGACATCAGGCTCATAAGCTGTTGAAAAACTTTTTTTAGTTTAGCTTTTGTAAACATACTAATAGTAATTAAGCGTATTACAATAGGTATTTTTAAAATATCCCACTAATTATCATCTGCCTTTTCTTAACTATCTTGGGGTCATACCGGGTCATGCAGCTCGATACCTGTAGGATGGTACCACCAGAATCATAATTTTGGGCTACTGGTTATTATCAATGACTGCAAAAGGTCTACTAAAGATAGCCGGGGCCGACGACTAAATGAACGTGCGGATTGTCCCTATATTCTCCCCAAATGTACATAAAGTAACTAGGTAGTAGGTTCACAAATCACAATTCACATGTAGAGAATTCCAAGAGCAGAGTCGTCATTTTAATGCATTTCACTGAACTCCACCGTTGGTTGTAACTGACTATTTCCTATTCAATTTAACGCTTTCGAAGCGCCACGCTTGATGCTTGTGTCCTCAGCCAGAGGGTTACGTAAATATTGCATATGTACATTCAACACCGATGGAAAATGGCAGGATATTGATGATAGTACTTAATGTGTAGTGAAACTAATTGATTTTATTTTATTTTGTCCATAAATGTCGCAGTTTAGACAGTACATCATTCATTTTGTATATCATATTACAATTAGAGTGCACAGTGTACACACTGGATTATAAATCATAAAATAAATACCATACTGTGGAGGAAGTAGGAAATATTTTTTACAATGTTAAGTTGACTATAAACTACAATTGAGAAATAATACCTATATTAAGTTATATTGTAGGCAAAACAAAAATAAATAATGCTGGAACTGTCAACTATTGGAGCAAGGTGCTGCATGTGGTGGGGCCATTATAATCAATTAAAACAAACTTATCTATTGTAATGTAAGAAAAAGTAAAACACCCAATTTTAGAATCTCCTTGCTATAAGTGACGTTAAATCGTCTCAAAAATATAGTACGTTTGAAAAATTGTGGGCTACAATTTTACTCTTTGATTTTTGTAAAATAGGTATCATTTTTTATTTATTCTCGAGGTAATTTAGTTAACCGTGTATTGAATCGAAGTCTAATTAGCAATAAAATATAGTGCATATCGCATATTATACTTCTGTATATGATTACAAGTAGTACAACTGGGTAAAATATAGTACGATACTCTATATTTACTACAGGCTAACACGTGGTAACCGCAATTGAAACTGTTAATAATTTTTTTAAACGAACTATGAGGTGGCGGGATTCAAGGCAAAGGCCTACAAAAACCTCGATGTTTCATTCAAGTTTGCTCTTTGCACAAAATATAGTTTCAGGAAAATGTTAGTCTAAACGAGGTTTTTGGTGTAGTTCAATTTTGTGGCAAAGGTGATTTAGGTTCACACAAGATCAATTTCAGATTTAGCGAAAGAACCAAAGTTGGTATCAATAAATCTGATAAAAGGATAGGGTATTAAAATATTAATGTCACGTACATTACGGCGCCTTTATCGTAATTTCCTAGAATTCACGCTACAGATCACCTGTTGGTTGCATAAATGCCGTATCGGTTATTATTAAGCACACACACGTCGTGTCTGTGGTTTAACGAGTTAATGATTAAAAACGTGCGTTTACAGAATGAAAACGAATTTTGTTTGATTATAGCTAGTGCCCGCAAATAGAAAAGTCTGCAGCTTTCTATGAATAATAAGTAGCCTTTGTCCCTCCCTAGCTATCTCCATACCATATTTTGTAATCGGTTTAGCAGCTAAGCTGTGAAAATGTTTCAAGCAGACACAGGGATTTGGCCGCGTTTGCTTGTGACGTGATAAATGTAAATAAATACGAAAATACCTGAACCTTTTGGATGGATTGAACACACACAGAGTTAGGTCGGTTTGATAGGGTTAATTCTAATGTACTTTTATTAGATCAAAACTAATGCGTAGATTCATTAATTACCTTTTTCAATAATAAGGAAAATGTATCGATTGTGATCTTAATAGGATTCTATATCCAAATACTTCTGTCCTGTAAAAGAAAAAGGTCTTGCCCTGCAGTAGGACAATATACGCATAATTTTCTATTTATTTAATGTAAAAAGTGCTAGTAAACATCAGCTTGAGTTACACTTCCAAAGTATATTTAATCCCTATAGTGAAAAACCGACACAAACTCCATTTCATGTACAATTGTACATAACTAACATATTAAGGCCTCCGCATTATTTTAACAAAAAATAACTATACCGCTGTCACAGAGTTTGTTCCCGCTGTGTGTGTTTTTAATTGAGTTCCCGTGCAAGGACATAGTTTTGATGAGTGTTATTGAAACCAGAAGGCTCGTAGATGGAAAACAATTTAATTTTATAATAGTTTGCTGTTCCCGTCTCTGTTGTATTGTGTCGGGTGGGGATGCTTTGTTCTTCTTGTCGTTTTTTTAGAATAATAGTTCATAAAATATACTTATATTATGAAACAAAAACGTTAAGATGACAAAGGTTTGTTAGATCGTAGACAATCCGCAATATCTACCATTACATCTGCACGTGCGCGCAAATGGCGCTGTTCTCAGGTGTGGCTTCTTAAAGTCACAAACTTGGCTCCAAACGTTTTTTTGTTATACAATAATACTTTTTTACTGATTAACAATGTTGAAGTTTTGTTATTTTCTCAATTAACAAACCTTTCAGTTAAGTTTCAACAAAAACTTTATGTTTCCTCTGTTACATAATACTATTGAATTTAGAGGAAAAATTTTGGACGCTTAGAACAAGAAAAATATAAACTTGAAGGAGGTAATATGACTGCTTTATTTTTCCTACAAGTTTCAATTTAAAAGCACTATATTTTGCTAAACGCTTAACACACAGTTATAGATGGAATGGAAAATATAATTATGGAATTGATTCGAAACATGACCTTATCATAAACATACATTTATTATTCTATTCGATTTCTATTTGTTAAGTGTTTTACCACTTGCCCCTAATACGACAAGGTTAATCGGCTAACACCTAAAGACCTAAATGCTACCAATACAGTCTAAGCCCTTGGTTTTTGGTGATGGCGGTGTGTAACGTATACTAGTAGTATATGTATAGGTATATTGTAATACTTACTTTAAATACTATTTTAAATGATAGATATGTCCTGTGTTTCTATTGAATTGCTTTATGTATGTACCTATATCTCTTATATACAGAACGTAATCATGCATCTGTAATCCTTGAAGGCGTAGGCAGAAGTGAATATATATAATCTCCTGATTTTTTTCTAGGAATTACCTAACAGAAAAACCTAATATGACTGTCCGCCCTAAGAATCGAACCCAGGATCTCACGCTCTCTAGTCGCGCTTTGCGATCTAGACTAAAGAGATTAGACAAACGAGGCAGTCTAATCAGTATACCCATTAGGGTTGACATTCAATAAAAGTAGCGGTCATACTAAACTACTACAGGGATTTCAACATGAAAAATTCAGTACGCAATCACGACTAAATAGACCTCAGCTAACAAAAAAGTTACAGAATTCTTTAAGAAAATTACCCGTCGCGTGCGATTGAAAATGTAAATCGTGTGTTTACGCTAGCTTGGCGGGTTGCAGCACGCAGGGCTTGGTGCCACCTTTAACTTAATTGACACAGTTATTATGTAAACCTTCCCTTATTCCGCGTGGTTAAATAATATGCCAATAATTTTACAAACCTTTTATTATAACACAGATGTTTTATTATTGAGGCGACTTAGATTTCTTTGTCACAGTCAAAGCTAGGGTTGCAAAATCGATATAGTGATATTTTAATTACGCAAAGATTTTTTCTCCTAATTCAATCTCGATTGGTTTTCGTTGATAAAATCAAAGAGATTTCGATAAGATTTGCAGTGTAAATAAATAATAGTTAGCGTTTTATTTACAACATCATTTAATTAAAAACTAAACTCTTAGGTAGGTATATAGAAGAAATGTTACATAAAACGTAGTTAATAGGGACGTGGGGATTTATAAAGACGAAACTTTGAAAGGGATAAGTAGGTAAGGGATTGTTTGCTGCCAACAAGGTCTTAATAAGAAAGTTATAAAGATAGGGTGGCCACAATCTCGCTCAAACTTATTCATGCGACGTCCTTTTATTTTATTTTAAAAGCTGTTTACATCTGAGGCCCCATTATCCCGTTTCACTCAGTACTGTTTACGCATTTTTAATATATTGTGAACAATTGCGTCTCGGCTCACGAAACGACGAATTCACTAATCTCACGGTAAAATGAAATAATCACACGTGCTTGTGGCCATTGCTTTAGAATGATGCTTTTGCTAAAAGGTGCAACGCCTCTCAATATGTTCCGTTGTGGTGTCTACAAAAGCCCGAAGCACCGTTCGAGCTGGCATAGAGTCACGTAACCACTTTCGGATTAAGTGCTGCTAAATGTCAAAAAACCGATTACGTATTCCGCACAATCGTGTTGATTTTGTGATGTCCTTTTAACAAATAACATATACCCAATGGTTTAAGCGTCGTACGTCGATGTTTATAAAATACATATATGTATATACCTATCTAATAGCATGTCTTTAGTAAAACGTAACTGGTTAATCGTTTGAATAAAGGATTTATGAAAGACCACGTGCCTCGCACCATTTGTATAAACACAGCAGATTTTGATTAAAAACCTGTACGCAGCAGCAGTAAGCAGATTTACTTAATTGAATCTGATTTTGATAACAATTTTAGCGGTTTTTATTTTTTCCCGCAGTACCCTAAATATTTTTACAGTAAAAAGTAGTAGTTAGTCCTTATTATATCAGCTATTTGCCAGTGAAAGTCCCGTCAGAATCCGTCTAGCCGTCGTGAAAAATCTGTATCCCGGTAATTTCCCGCGTTCTTCTAATTTTCCCGCGGAACCCTAAACATTTTAGAAATTTCAATTGCATTTTTGTTATGTGCATCGTTTGCATTAGTACAAAATATATTAAAAAATTTCTAACAAACACTCCAATTTTATATAAGTGTATTGATTAAAACAAACACAACAAAAGTTTTTTTACTCTAAAAATAAATGCTCTCAGAGCTCCAATAATCCAATCCGGATTATTGGAGCTCTGAGAGCATTAATTTTAACTTTTGAATATATTTTTTATACGTAGGTAAAGCAGACTATCAATATTTTTCGTTGAAAGCAGTGAAATTTACTTTATTTTAATTAACCAATATCGCCACCACCGGCCTCGTAACCAACCGCAGAATATTATATATTTTGGGATGTGAACACGAAATACCTACATACGAATTCGAGTTGTAAACAGGTCAGCCGCAAAAAGTTGCGAATCTGTAAGCTACGAAGTAACTAACTTATGGTCCCTTTAGAAATGGACTCGCTAGGAAAACATGTTGGACCGAGTACGGTACATTCGTAACTCGAGAGCAGAATTGTGTCAAACTTAATTAAAAAGTCCTTTAGTGGTCTTATGACTTAAAGGGCGTAATGAAACAGTGGCCGTTACTAACTTTCGGGGTCTTTTTCTAAATTATATTTATTTACACCGTGCAGTATGCATGTTAAGTCTTCATATAACAGTTGCAGTACTGCTGAAAATTTGTATTTTCTAATATGTATGGCATCATTATTTTTCATCTTAATACTAGAATAAACAGACATCCACTTTTTTACTCAAAGTTGATACACAGACACAAATAAACAAAGAAAAAATCTAAAAATGATTTATAATCCCAGCAATTTTTAACAATATTTTTTAATGTACAGATACGCCTCTTCTAGAAACATAATAACAAAAGAAAATAAGTTAGTAATATTAAAAAGTAAAGTTTATTTCTTTATAAGTTTGTATGTAAAAG
Source organism: Abrostola tripartita (assembly GCA_905340225.1). Taxonomy (NCBI): domain Eukaryota; kingdom Metazoa; phylum Arthropoda; class Insecta; order Lepidoptera; family Noctuidae; genus Abrostola; species Abrostola tripartita. The sequence goes on from HG996486.1 coordinate 3,609,523, forward strand.
GTTCCGAAACTATCTTTCATTATAACAATCTTTTATGAGCATTTAGAATGGCCCTCAGAATAGACATAGTCTAACTTCACCGTGGCACAAAAACATTATTCACGCAGAAAAAGTCGCGGGCTGAAGGAAGTCATAAAAAACATGATTAAAACCACAACTGCACGAGCTTGTTTACTGTCCCTCGGCTAAATTGGATTATTGAAACTCCAAAGCCACATTTATGCAGTACAAATGCGAGCTTTGAATAGGATGTGTGGACAAACCAGCAAATACAATTATGTAGTTATCAGAAGATTGACTTTCTGTTAATTGAAATGTAGAAGTTCGAAGTGTCGAATGTGAAATTTGCATTGAAGCCACAGCGTTCTCCACTTTATAGACGCTAAACTTCGAAGTGTTGGCTGGTAGATTATTACCAAACGTTAACTATTCAGCATGCAATTGCTCATCATGTATAAAGTGCTGTAGACTCAACACTCTCAACTCAATTACGAAAACTTTTCACCAGTACACCTACAAGTTTAATTGGTTTATGTATTAAGCTCGTACAACAAAAGTTCCAATTTTGTATAGAGCAGATTTTGTGTGCACGAATGTGGAGAGTATCTAGTTGCCATTTCACGTTTCTATTCGTCTGGGCTCGGGATAATTGCAACGGTATCCGCACGTTATCTCTGCGGCTAGATGCCAGAAATGCTCTCTAGGACAATGCTTGTCTCCGAGCTAGCCGGCAAACCACAGATCGTAGCCGATTATTAAATCCGATATGGGTTAACTTTTCAATTATTAGTTTGAGAGTCTTTTGGCTTTGATTTTTTCCTTTTTTTAGGTAGCTGATGATCTTTTGTTATTGGTAATTAAATTTCTAGAAAGAACCCAAGCGAACTGCTATTAGTAGCGTGTGTGCAAACTATAAGGTAAACATATTAACGTTTTGTTTGTGCTTTAATATAAATTGGTTACACAATCAAGTGAACATTCGATTTATATAACATAAACAAAAAAAGATTAAATATTTATGAAGTACGCGGTTGTGAACCAATTTGTAAAATATTCTACCTTTTTAATTTGTTATACGTATTTTGCCGTATTCAGTTTGGATAAAAGCTCGAAACGAATGCGTTAATCGCACAAAATAAATTAAATCCCCAGTTTATTAAACGATTCTGTATTATTAATAGCAGTGTTACTTTGCATGTTTAATGCATTCGAATTTAAATGCGTGAAATAACCTACGTTATACAAGACATGGGCTGGCTAACTCTGAAATAATTCCAGCACTAATAGGTAGAGTCTCATTATAAATTCTAATTTTATTGTTGGCCATGTTGAATATTAAGTATGTAGGTAGTATGCGCACTAAAATATTGATCTGTGTGACTGCGCGCTTATGGTACGCGCACTCGGCATGCGGCAGCGTAGCGTACGTATTATTATTATGCTGCGTTGTCCAACTCCCCATTATTCCGCCAGTCGCACGTGCAAGTCAAAGTTCAATTATGTTAAGCTGTCGGCAGTTTGTAAGTGATTAAATAAATACAATCATAGGCATCACTAACAGCCTAACGGCCCCGACTACGTCTATCGTATCATCTTCCGTAGAGAAGTGACATACGTCAGGTTTTGGCTTAGGAACCAATAACAGAAACAGAAAGCATTTTTATATACTTTAATTATTATTATTGCGGGAAGTACTAAGTCGCTGTGTGGAAAAAGATGGCACAGTTGGCACAGTGACTTAGTGATTGGACTGCTACGCTAAAGGTTGCGGGTGCGATTCCCGCAAAATTGTGTGATCCGCAAATCTTTGTCCTGAGTCTGAGTGTTTTTGAATGTGGTGGGATTTCATCTTTGTAAAACGCACCCACGAGCTGGAGCACGTACTGCAGCAATTCCTAGTGGGTGACGTTTAAATAAAATGATATTATGGATTCTTTACTTGCTAATAAAAATCTACAGCCTATATGATATTTTTCATGTGCCGCCTTATAACAGTCCGAAATTAAAAACAGGCAAGCATTTACCGACACCAATCGGCAAGTCAATATAATAAATTGAATAATATTAATCTTATTATCATTTTAACATCGAAATACTATCTGATGCTACTCTCTTTTTGATATTGATTGCTTTTATTTCTTCTTACAATACACGCACGCAAAAATATCTGTAGCAGTGTAACGGTAATTTGACAATGAGAAACTAATAACAAGGTAACCTTAAATGTTGTGTATTAACGTCAGTAGTAATATCGGTAGTCAGTAATACTTCATTACTATGTTTATAGCTATTTGACCAGAAAAACTATAATACTAATAAGGTGTGTTTTCTTTGCGATCTGATCGGTCCTAAAGACCTTGACACTACATTACCATGGATTAAAGCTTATTTTACTATGACATTACTTACTATTTTCAAACAATGATTACCTTTAAATTTCAAATGTATCCTTTCAAATTCATTCTTACAAATTCCGTAGTAATGTGTTAGGAACGCCAATAAGGCAAAACGTCTAATAATGCTATAGCTAAATTTGTAGGAACAGTAAGATCATAATAAAATGTATAGAATTACTGTCCTGTATTGTAACGGTGGCCGTTGTGATATCGTTTTACGACCCACCCTGGAATCGAGGTCGAAGGGGAGACAGGGGTATTCACCCCGGAATGTAAATCTAACCATATAAATATGTACGGGTATGTATATCGCACAAACAAAAAAAAAAGCAAGAATGGCTTCATAATCCTTACTCTGATTCTTGGCGGTATATATAGCTACAATAACTTTCAAAATACTTGTAAATTATTCTTAGTTACATCGTTGTTCGCCTCCCCGATAAATATAATCTCTATTGAGGCTTCATAATGAAGAGTATTATTAGGTCTATAACACTTTACCTATGACTTGCTAACCAGCTTGCTTAGCGTTTGCGATTGTCAAACAGAATACATTTATCGTCGCAAGTAACAGTGCAGTTCAAAATAACTTCGTTTGTGTGCCTGTTGACCTGTGTAAGGCACTTATCGACGCGTACTTGCATTGAGTTCGAGGGGCACCCATTTGTGAAGCTTTTTTACCTTGCCAATTGGACGAAAATGGACCAATACTGGTTTGACGCTATCGTCGAAAACTGCTGCTAATTTAGCCGTTGATTGAGTATCATCAGCTTAACAATCGCCTTTATTTCATCATTGTCGACCAAACTTTTCGGATGACTATGGGGTTCATTTTTCATGTCGAAATTTAAGGACGGAAGCGGGCAAACCAATAACAAGTGGTGCGTACGTTTGAGGTTGCTCCTATGACTGTAGTTACTCATATTTTATATTTTTAACGTATCCATGATGACGAAAAAGATTCACATGCGATGAAAACATAACGCTTATCAATTAACCAATTAAAAACTAAATACGATAATTAATTCCATGTAAAAATTGCGTAACAAAAAATATTTTAATTTTAAATAGCCAATACTGTAAAGCGGCGTTTTTATATGTAAACCCATTAATATCATAATAACGAATATCTTACTGACTCTCGCATATTTTAAACGTGCCCTATAGTATTTTGCTAACTCCAACTATCGCCTTTTACTGCAAAGAACGTTTAAAGTTCCTTCATAGCAAAGATTTCTCGATGTTAGACTTAAAATTCCTATACATTCCTTCTATTCCAATACATGTTTTATAATAAAACCTGTTCTGGTAAAGCTCTAAGGTTGTGGAATGCTTTGCCTGTGCAGCTAAGACGTGTTCAGGCTCTTGTTACATAATACTTAGACATTTCTTATATAAAAATTGAAACCGACTTAATATGTTTTTTAAATATTTGAGTCCCAGTTACATTTTTTTACATAGATATATGTAAAAAAATGTAACTGGGACTCAAAACTAAAAAAATGTAACTTATAGGTCGGTAGTAATCATTTGTGCTAGAGGTCTCTCGGTGGTCAAAATTTAATTATGATACAAATATTAGCTTTTTGCACTTCTCCATATAAAATTTAAATGACACAAATCTCACATTTCCTAATCTTAATAAGGTTTTACATTCAGTAAAACTAGAAATTAACGATAAATAGTATTAATATTTTCTAAGTTCGACCATATTTTGCATGTCCTTACCTACGGTGCTCAGACACGGTCATTGACAGAACAGCAAAAGTCTGGCGCAAGGTTTGCCACAGAGCCATGGAACGCAGTATACTAGGTGTCTTTGATTTTACCCTGCGTTCCATGACAGGTTACAGGACGTGGGCAGAAAAACTGCCAAACTAAAGTGGGAGTGAGCCGGCCATGTCGTACGAATGGACCCTCAAAGGTGGGCCAACATACCCACCGCTGGCCGCCGACGACCAGGCAGACCAAGAAGGCGATAGATAGACAATTTAGTCAAATTTGCGGGAAAGACATGGCCGGAAATGGCATCGAATAGAGAATTGGGAGAAATAAAGGGAAGCCTTTGCTCAGCAGTGGGACACAGAATAGAATATTAAAAAAAAGTTTGACCACAGACTTTAGCCATTGAAAAAAAAAACATTGAAATGATAGTTAGATTACGACAATGATATGATGGCTGTGTCAAATAAATATGATAAAACGCTCTCTAAATTTATCAGTGAAAATAATGTTGTTTTCATTGTAACGATTAAACAAAAATGGACCCACAAAAATTCATAATGACAAACGTTTCAGTCTTAACTCGACTCTGGCAGAATAGTAGGCCGCCCGACTCAATTGCCACAAGAAAAAGAAACGATAAACTTTAACTGTGATAATTCTCAATCACGTTTTCTTCTTTAGTTTATGAGCTCATCTCATATAGGTTGAGTACTTCAATCGCTACAGTTATTTATCTTCTGTCTTTATTTTAAACTGAACTTGACGGGTCATCACGTCCACGTTTAAAACAAATGCTTTTAGCCACTAACACTAAATAGTTCTAATATAATCGTAGAATTCGCGTGGAAACCGGTAACATTTATTACACATGTTGATAGGTAAAATTAGGTTACCATTAGTTGTCTCTTACACAAAATTGAGGCGTCAGTTTTATCTAGAACTTATGTAAATAAATTAAAACTATTTCATTTGACTCGCGGGCTAATCATTTCAAATGGTTGAATCTAACCCCGTTGACTAGTTTACGCATTAACCTCGTAAATGATGAACAAGTCCATGTTGATGTTTTATATGCTGAGAATTCCAGCATTGTTTCTGTAATCAAGCTTTATAACAATTTAAGTCTGATTTATTGCACGGTTATTATTTGTGGTTTGCGGTAGCTGAAAAGCTAACCAATCATTTTTAATTTGACAGTTAAGCTATTCGATAGTCTAAATACTAGACGAAAATATATTTGGTGCTGTCTTATTCGAAATATTGCATGTTCGTTACAAAATGATTTTAGCCTAAAAAAGCTTGTAACGATACGATTGTAATTGATTTGTAGCTTGAAATTGATTTAAACATAATTTCCAAATTGGGTTGCAGTTTTTTATGTCAAATCAATAATAAATAATTATTTTCTAAGATAGTAGAAAGAAAACTGTTTATTGGCATAAAACAAAACACAAAAAAGCTTTAATTAGGCAATAGCAGGTATATGTATATAGGTAGCAATTATTTTTATAACGAAACAGTTCACTTTGTTAGCAAGCTAGTAGGTATTATAATGAAAAAGTAACCTTATAAAATACAATATAAAAGGAACCTCACCAATATAAAGAGCCTAGTCAAGTTTTACGGAAATAAGCCGACGGGGTTTTAATAACGAATTTATTGTATCGTAAAATAGCCTTTTATTAAAAAAGAACACTGCTTTTACCTGAGTGCGCGAAGCCAAGATTATCTTTAGGTATAATTTCCAAAACGGGGGAGGTAAAAAGAAAAGATATACGACTACTCTTGATACAATCCTTGCAAACTGTATTTACATTTGGATACATGCTCAAATAATTATGTTGCCTTCTTTTACATGCTTTACCCTATTTCTCAAGATCACACCGCACATCATCATCATCCACAGCCTTCAATATCTCATTGCTGGATATAAAATAAGCCTTTCTTAAACAATGCCATCTGCCGCGGTCTTGTGCCAAACTTACCCAGGTATCCACCGCACATAGTACTTCTCAAAGCACTGATTGTCACCTCAAACTGCTTCTCGGAACCTTTTTTTATAATTTTCGGCCACTCTTTTACAATACCTATCAAGCCATAACGACTAAGCAAACTTGGGTTACAATAAGCTTTAATTTTATGATGCATAATATCTTATGTCTGTTACGAAATGGAGTGAGTAAAAAAATTTTAAATAAAAAATTATAACCTCCTTCAAAAAACTCAAAAGTGAAAAGTAATATTTTATCACTTCACTTTACATAAGCGAAGTGGAAGTCGGCGCCAAATCCTATGCGTTCGCTTAGTTTATAGTGTTAGCTTTTAAATTATGAACCACGCACGTATGGCAGCATTCTCATAAGTACTATTTTTCTGAATCGCTTAATGGATGGATTTGGCGCCGACTTCCACTTCGCTTATGTAAAGTGAAGTGATAAAATATTACTTTTCACTTTTGAGTTTTTTGAAGGAGGTTATAATTTTTTATTTAAAATTTTTTATTTCACGATTTTTAGCTTTAGATTCTGCTAATGTGGTTTTGCTATTTCTATGACCATTTTAGCGATTTAAACTTACGTTACGTCTTACGTTCCAGGGTCACGGTTACCCAGGGACAGTACCGCGATCACGGATCAGCTTACGTAATTAGGACGCATGAAATTTGAAGAGTTTTGTTCATATAACCGAATATCTCATCAGAACAAACATCTAATTATTTTTCAGTATTGCGTTTTTTTTGTAAAACGTTGTAAGTGACCTTGAACATTTTTTTTTCGGAATTGTTTTTATAACCTTTGTAGTGAGTACAGGCGTGATATTATGTTGTGTGATGGCGTAAACAATGCTTAGATATGCTATAGCAACAATCGCGGTTAATCTTCTGTTATTTATTGAAGAGTTCCCCCGATTTCTACAAGATCCCATCATCAGGTATTGAAATGGTGACAATGGGACCACACGGGAAGCACCAGCTTTCAAATAAAAAAAGAATCATGAAAATCGGTTCACCCATTCGCAAGTTATGAGGGAACAAACATAAAAAAAAAAAAAAAAAATACAGTCGAATTGATAACCTCCTCCTTTTTTTGAAGTCGGTTAAAAATAATGTAGCCTATCGATCTCTAGTAAAGAATAAAATAACATGTTGTTTATTTTTTTAATAATGCAATAATTAGGTACGTCGGCTTCCCTTCGCACTTATGGTTTCCCATATCACGTATTCCCATTCCTCTAGCTTAGCTGATTAATAATAATACGTCCGAAGGAGGTTTACCTTATTATAATTTAATGCAACGGATGCGGGGCCAAACACGATTTCTGAAATCTAGTTTGCCACCCGGGTTGAGAACCTATTAAGTCAAGTGTGTAACTGTGTAATGATCACATTTCACAGTCTACTAAATTAATTAATTATTACTCTACGCGTCAACGGTATCGTATATTTATTAAATTAGTAACACATTTTCAAACACATAATGATCGTAACACTAACGGTTAGAATTTTACCAAAAATCTGTGTTTGTAATTTAATAACACCGGTTTTCATTTTTCATTATACTTGCAGAATTCTTTACACTGTATATAAATATAAAAATAATTCAGTGTCTGTATGTTCATAAGTCTGACAGTGCAGTTAAGCTTTATTCAGCTATTGTTTTCCAAGTTAAAACGAGGGCTGATTGTTACCCTGCGCTCGCCAATTTTCCACAGAGGGAAGGGGATCTATTGATTTATCTTGGGTTCGGGCTTGGCTCGCATTGTTTCTTTTTTTAACACTTTAAAAACACGGGTTCGCATTCGACAATAGGTACTCGGTATGCAGTTTCGTGTATTTTACGGAGGAGTTCTCGTATGACATGAAAACTCCGCAATAAATACTTCATTGCCTTTGTTATTTCTGTTTGAAATGCAACGTTCGCAGGTTAGATGTTTCGTATTCCTACACAAGTATGTACGCATGTAAATAGTCTTTTGTAGGACGAGACTAGAATTAATATTGTAGGGATATAGTTTATATAGCTATATGAATAAACAAAATGGTTTGTATAATAAACGTAAATACTAAATGTAATTTAAATGGCAATAGCTCGCCTCCAAACATGTTCCAGTCCCGTTTTTGACCTCGGAACCCACCTACTGTCAAATTCTAGCTCTAGCGCTTTAGGCTGTGCGTTATTCCTTCATCAGAAAAACGAAAATCGTAAAAAAAAAATGCCAAAGAAAGAGTAACCTTTTTATTATTCGACTAATAAAACATTTTTTTATATAAAAATACTATTAAAAGTAATCGGGTTCTTAGGTATCAGCCTTGTTAATGCTAACGGGACTGGACTAATGGGACCTATAACATAACTATATAATTTAAACAATAATTTGTTGTAAATGAATATAAAATTAATAGCACAACATAAAAATATAACCCTTTTTTTAGAATTTTATTATCATATATACCTATTGCTATTTTAAGCATTCGATTTAAAGTTTCATTCGAAGTAGTGATAGTAGACAGCTAAGAATATGTAAGCATATAGTGTCTGTTTATAATGTATGGTATTGTAAAACCAAAATCCTGCCTTTAAAACTCTGAAGCTCTGAATAAATGTCATGCGTAGTGTTTTGCTACTTCGAAATGAAAACGAAACTGAAACAAATGCACAGGCGCTCAAAAGAACAAGTGTCAACTTTATGCCACGCAGGTATAAAACAGTATTATTTTACCGGACAATAACTGCAGGTAACCTGTTTTACGTTACGTTAGACGCGACGAGCTCTCGAACATTCCCGAAACTTTTTGTGGTTACTTTGTAAATTAAACATATGGCTGCTCTATGCATGGTATGGACGTGGTATAACAAAGTGCCTATATTCGCGGATTAAGTTCATCAAAATGCTGCCGCTAGGCCCGCACTGGTTCTGAACTATGTGTACCTACTTCAGACTAATCGCAGTATTTAACAAACATTCTAAATTTTCGTAATAAGTATCAGTGATCATTTCTGATATTCCTTATATTTTTTAGTAAATAATTGTGGAAACTGTAATATTTCGATTGTTGTGCACGTCCGTTATACATGTAATACTAGTAACCTATGATGACATCGACGGGAATCAATATTATGATGCTTTTTATATTTTTATGTGTAGGTATTTTTTTTAATTTATGTTCGTTTTAAAATGTAAATAATTGTAAAATACATTAAATAATATTAGAAGAATTGCTCTAGTAACCTATGCAATATCAAGTTGTTTCAAAGTTTGTTTTTATGTTGTCGATGTGCCTTATTATAAATAAATAAATTTGTTATTAATACAAATGTGTGACGGTGGCAAACCTGCTGTATAAAAACAGTTAGTGAAATGTACGGCATACTAACCTAATTTAAATAATGTGTTGGACATTATTATTAATTATAAATATACCAATAATTAATTATTATTGCAACCTAAAAAACACCCGCATTTGAAGATTCAATTTATTGCAATTAGGTACCTATAGGCATAGTTTTGTTACGTGTGAGTAAAATATTGTTCTTTTTTCATCTGTTGGTCATAGTTTGATTTTTGGACGTTAACGTAAAAAACAAAATAGGTTTTCTATAGAATTTGTTTAAGAGTTGACAGATTTGGAATAGCTGTCGATATTCCCGTTTTCGCTTTAGAAATGTACAGGTATTTCAGCTAGTAATTTTTGTAAGCGACTGCCAATGGTATTCATCAACAAAATCCTTCAACTTTGACATCGTTTGGAATTCTAAGCGACAGCAATTTAATCTAAGTGTTATCCTCAAGTTAAATTCAATATGCAGTGGCATCCTAAAGGTTTCAATTTATAGTATACCTACCTACAAGAAGCCTAGTTCAATACTACTTAATTATTCGTTAACGTAATGCCAGTTAAATGGGCGTGATAAGTTCAATTGCCTAATACCTTATAAGTGCTAGACAGTGATATGCTGGTCTATGTAAAAGTGTTTTGTGATCAATGATCATGTTTGTAATAAGTGTAAGTACTCATCGGACATAAACATTAGATTAGATGTAGTAGGTAAAATTCATGGAGTGCTGCGAGTACCTAAACTCCATATTTATGGGCATAATATAACGTATAAATTTATTCCGATGGCTACAGGAATTTACACTAACCAAAATAAAATTTAATTAGTCTGTTTATAACTAAATGGTGTATAATATTAGCAGCCATTTTGTATATGAATCGCTGATCAAATCACAATCACATGAAAACAATAGATCCAAATAAAAACATAAATGTAAAATGAGAGCCAAGTTCTTTATTAAATAAAACGAAGCAGTCGACTTTGCCAATAAAAAAAATTGGGATTTATATGGGTCAAGTTCTGTGTAGAAAGTCATAAGACTTGGATTTTTTTACGTACAGAAAGATGCTAAATTTTATGTATGGTTAAAATGTCATATTATCTTATTCACCTAGTGGTGATATGGTATTTAAATCCAAACTCAAGTAGGTAATCTTTTTAATGTTATCATTATAGTTTTATAAAATGAGGGTGTGTTAGGCCTACCAAACAAACTTTTGTTTTATAATATTATTTATATTTATATAATATTGATACGCAATGAATTAAAAATAACTGCAGTCTGCGTCTCAGCTACGACAACTAATATTATTGTCGTAATTAGCTGTTTGATTTGATTTAACTCTTTTCATCTCGCTCATTTTAGGAATCGACTACTCATTAAGAAATAGTTTTATATTCAGAAATAGTTCGTAAAATTGTTGTTTAGATGTTAGTAAAGCAATGCTTAAGATAATCAGCTTTTGCTTATTTATTTACACTAATAATTTTACCGTCTAATTTAAACATTGCTTAATTATTTTAATAAAGTGTCGTATCCTCTGTAATCCTAACACGTAGCTGTCATAGTTATTTCATTATTGCACCGCGAGGGTTTGGTGGTTGTCGCTACAGCGCCAATCGATTGTCTTGGATGGGTGAACGTTCCTTATACATTAAGACCCCTCTGTGCCTCGGAGAGCACACCAAGCTGTCGGCTCGGGTAGTCCTAGAAATACCAAATGTGAGGGCTCTGCGGGCAATCAGAAGCCGGTAACATGTAATAACATTAATGAACTAAGATATTATGTGAAATCAATCACTAATGTACAGTGTCGGTCGATTTGTCAATAAACAGTGTGTGTAATATACGTGTATAATATAAATGAAATGGATTGTTATGTGTTGTACAGAAACTGCCATTTGTATGCAAATTAAATTTCAGTTGGGCTAGTAAAACGTTGTTTGCATAAAATAGTATAAAACTGTGATAAAATGATGGACTCAATAAAGGTAAAAAATATTGTATATAAAAGGGAAAATATTAAATTAAATATAAATAAAAAAGTTTTTTCATTTCAGTCAATTCATTTTTTTATATCTTCCATAGAAAAATCTTTTAAAATACACATAAAATTCAATGATATTTTTGTAGTAGTTAGTAATATTATTCTAGCTAGTGTTACGTTATTCTTATTTATCTTTCAATACTTATCTCTATTTACTTTATATTTCTGCTTTTTTATTAAATATTTTCTATTACAATATTCAGGTAAAAAGTATTTTTTTTAGATGTGTTTGCAAACATTTTTCCCTTTGATTTTTTTATACACATCCTGACACAAGAGGTAAGAAAAAAATCTTTAAAGGTTACTGCCCCATATGTCCAGAAAAACCTTGAACACAGACACACACTCTTGCAGTTGAGAAGGGTAGGAGGCGGGACGGTTCTTTTTCATCCCGCTTTCCCTCCCATTCGCCCCTGTGGATAATCCGCATGCTATCAGTACGGATTTGTCCTCGACCCGAACGGTTCTGCCGAGTAGGTTGCGTGTGTCGTGAACAAGTTTATTGGTAAAAATTGTTGTGAAATCTAGTCGCTAGCTTTTGAAGTTTAGTTAGCCCGCTTTTTTGTGTGATTCAATTAGTGCGGACAAATACAGAGGTTATTTTTCAGTCTTTGGTGTAAATATTTAGCGTTTGTGGAACACTATTCTATTGGAAATAGTCTATATGTATTATAAATAAATACAAGGACATTTATATAACAGAATATTTTAAGATAGGGACAAAAATAAACATAACAAAAAATAGAAACTGTAACAAAACAAGGGCTCTGCTGATACTGATGTATTAGAAGTTTATTCATACACCTTGGTATAATATACCTACTAAATATATAGAGGTGGATAAATTTATATTTTTGTTCATTAATTGATGGCAATTGTGTTTTTTTTTTCAGGGTTTAGCTATATAGGCAATATACAATGTTGGGAAATAATAGGGCTAAGAAATATCTTCATGATGTTGATATTTGAAATGTCGAAAAAGATTACAGGAAAAATAACGGAAAATGCTTATTTTTTTAAGAATTAAGTATCTTACGTAATACTTACATTTATTTTCGTTTAGGCGTTCTATCATTTTATTATATTTTAAGCCAACCGTTGGTTAAACCCTATCACCTAAGTTTCTTAGCTTGTGGTACATACCTCGTTACGAATAGAACCAACCTCTTAGGGTGCGACAGACTTGTCTAGCCCAGTCCCCCTTCAGCCTTGCAGTTTGTTCACCCACGTCGGCTATACGTGTTTAGAAGCGTAGGGTAGCGTAGTATTTCTCGTCCTTTTAACGTCTGTAATGCTCCATAGCGTTTTGGCAAATCTTCAATTTTGACTATGAATATCGGTCAGGGAGACTAATATATTATAATGATATATTATAATTGTTTTTAAAGGTTGCTCCACATTAGGAATTCATTTATTAATACATGATGACTTTTACAGACTTTTACAGGCTAAAGTAAAATATTAAGATCTTTGCAGAAATTACAATAGAATAGTAAACTTATTCTTTGATTTTGTATCACCCAACACTATAATACTACTACTACATATTAAGATATGATGACAAAACAAAGTTGATATTGTTTTTTACTATTTTAAGGTATTTATTATGAAAAAGTATAGTTGTATGCATTTTAATATTCGGGCCTGGCCCGTAATAAATATCTGTGGTTCACGCAAATATTCGCTCCGAGTCGGGCTGTCTGCCCGTGCAGGAATTAAACCATTTGCGCAGAATACCAACCTCACAGCCACTGCGTCAATCGGTCGGTCAGTAACATTGCAGGGGTACCAAACGATTGTACCTATTTTGTGCGACAGGTTACGCGATTCATCCGTTTCCTTTTTTAATTGAATTGGAATATTCCGCGCTTGAAATTATGAATGTGTAGGTGTGTGTGAATGAACAGTTGTGGTGTTTGAAGAGGTTAAAGTGGTGGCAAAATTTTATTGGTGCTTTATTAATTCTTACTAGCAGGTTTGTAGTTAAAATCATATCAATATCATTTGACATGAAAATAGTATTTCATAGTATGGTTACATCTTATTTATGGTTTATTATATAAAACTGATTTACTTTTTAATACTTAATAGATCTAAGCGAAACAGTGCACATAATTTTATATTAAATGAACCTATTTTAAATAAAAAAAAATAAAAAACAAAAAAAGCAAAATACATTTTAAAAATATAATTACCTATATTTTCCGTTATTCAGTGAATAAGATAGCTTTTTGCGTATTCAACCATCCAAAATTGAAGTAGACGCAGTTTACGTGTCTACGCGAACCGCGTAGACCGCGCCTTATTTTAGTATTGATTATAAGGTTAGAGCCTCGACTCCAGCGTACAATAATATAACGACAACATTCTGTGAATGAAAATTTGGCCCATGGATACTGTAATTATTTAAGTACAATCATGATAGAAAATATTATCTTTATATATTATTGTTTTATTCAGTATAATCTTAGACGACAAGATACCGACACGTATTTAATCGGACTAAAGCTCGCCCGGCAGACTTAATTTGACCGTAATTATGATATAAATTTTAGCTTCCTGCACTTTACTCCATACAAACTTTAACTATGCCGAATCTCGCAGTTTTCAAACTATATGTTTGAAATTCAGTAAGACTATAGAATACCGACGAATAATATTAATAGTTTCTAAGTTTGACCATAGACTTTAGCCTTAAACAAAAAAAACATAATAACATGATAGTTAGACGTCAATGATACGATGTGTCCAATAAATATGTACTTACATAATTATGTGTACAGATGTGTGTGTGCCAACCGCATTATAGTGTGTGTAATGTTTTTTTATTTATCTAATTTATTTATAATGCACATTACATAAAAATATTAGCTATCCTTCCCCTCATAAACTTTAACTGTGCCAAATTTCATACATTTACGTCTGCGTAATTTTTATAAAAAGAGACCCAAACTATTCGCTTTCCGTATTAATATCTATAATAATTAAGTAGGTATATTCTTACCTAATTATCGGTATAATTCACTCTTACACGGGGAACTTTAACGTATTTGGCTAAATTAGGGAGTATTTTACACCTACCTTTCGGGCAATACAGGCGTGGTACCTACTGTTATCATATTTAATTTAATCGAGTATTTTTTGCTTGAAATTATCAACCTGGTATATTTATATAGGTTAGATAAATTTCGACATGTGCCTAAATTAAATTATCGTGTAATGTAATAAATAATTGTAAACGTTATTTGCCTAAAAATAGAGTAGGTTTTAGGTCTATCAGTACTGTACCTCATAAATAGCGATCTCGGTTTAGATAAAATTTGCATCTATATTAAGCCAATGATATTACCGACAGGAATAAGCTGTCGCTACCAATTCTATGATCAAAGGTAAAATAATGAATATCACGCGCTGGAAATGAACTTGACAGTGAGATTTCTAGCAGCAATAAAGTATTTATTTAGCTAACCCATTCGGATAATATATTTTCTAAACTAGGTTAGACTCGCGCAGTTTTGAAGTTAGTTATAATAAATATGTGGTTCTTCTATAAGTACATTATTAAATTCACGTGGCATCTGATTAATATTTGAGTAAGTATCTTTAATAAGATTTCGACTCTCATACAAGTATAATTTAAATTTTAAAACAAGAACATTAAATTTATCAGTAGCGTAAAATAAAATACAGTACGTTGAGATAAATGGAAAGGTTTATTAGGTGCATATTTTTTTCTAATTATTATTATTTTGATTCTAACTAACCTTAATCTGTTAGTTTTTTCATAATCCCTAGTTTATATAAGTATATTGTCGTTGCGAATATAGTCCAAATACATAGAATCAAATCGCTTTACCCTTTTCTTTAACAGTCGTGTCAATGTTTGTTCTACTTCGACTTCGACTATGTTATCGATGACCTGTGTCAGGTCGGAAAAATATGCTAAGTACAATGTTTATACAACGTTCGCAAACGGGAAACACCCTATGCTTGCATGCTTTTCAGTACTGTTTTTTCTCAAAACGTTCACGGGCGCGTACTCAACACCATCTTTCGAAGTTTCAACTTAAGCGCATTAAGTATTGGTAGATATAGAAGACGAACAAACATTTTCAGTACAGGAATCAGAACAATAAATTCATTGGATCAATTTATTGCATTATTTTACACATTACGCGCATCGCTCCTTTTCTATTGAAGAGCGAGCCCGATTTTCAAAGTAAAATAAAACGAGACGTCGAATTAGAAAATCTTTCATGAAAATATTTATTTAGCTTTACTACAAATTGCTATTTGTATTACGTTTCTGTTCAATATTTGATCGTAAATTATTTCGTGATGTCAACTGAATTGGCAACGTACAAGCATGATTTTTTTATTACAAGCTTTAATTTAACTTGATATGTTTGTAGTTATGTAGGTTGTATGTATGTTAGTTCGTTTATATCAAATCTTAAATTTTAATTTGAACAACTTCTTGACATCCGATTGAAATGTAATTTTGCATATTTATATAATATTATGGTACTTTTGAACTGGTTCGATGATGGAGCATTGGAGCCAGAAGGTGGTCATAGGAACTCTGTACCAAAATGACGCAATCCCATCATGTTTGGGCTTGTTTAATTCGTCTTCATTAGTACTTAGGGCCTACCTGATTTAATATGGAAGGATAACGAGGTCATCTAAAATGATTTCTAAATAAGTACCTAGTTGATTTTTTTACTGTTGCATAATTTATATTGATATAATTTAACAGTCACACTATCCTACAAATTGCGTGGTATTTATCCCGGTTCTACGCTCAAAATCTGTAGTGTGATGTGCTATCCCTATTAGCTACCACAATAAAGAATTCACCGAAAATAAGCTTAATAGCAATAAATTTTAATTATGGTCCGTGGCTCCCTGGCTATGCTATGCTTAAAAAGTATATTTTAATTATTATAAACTCATTTTGTTTTAAAAACGATTTTCTAAGTCAGTTCATTTATTGAAACTATTGCGCGTAATAAATAGATCGCGACAAAAATATCATCATGATTCATCAAATACAAACATAATATTACGGTATTAAAATAAAATCCGTTTTAATTATTTTATTTTAATGTCTAAAATTCGAGTAAGTGATGGAAATATTATTTTGTTTATTAGGAAAAAAAGCAGTCAATTTTTAAAATAATTTCATGTAGAAATATTAATTAGTATATTTAAACAAACAACCACACCATTATCCATGAATTATTTATTATACAATGCTATTTTATGCTTACGTTCAATTGCTTAAAAAAAATGAGAAAAAAGTTACACCCAGAAAAATTACACCCTATTTAACAAATAGGTACTTATACCTACTAAAGTGTTACTTATATATTTAAGTTGACGTTATTTAAAAATAGTATTACTAAATATACCAAAAATAATATCATTTTCTCACAATGGTTTATGAACCCCAATTTATTCCGAAATGTTTTATAAATAAGTATTGCAATAAAATATCGGTTTCTAAAATAAAGTAGTATGTAAAAATATATTAGAATATATGTAATAGACTGTAGTTTTCCGAAAATCATAAACCGAAGTAAAATAAAATCTTTGTAGATTTAATAGTGAAGTGTGTAGGGAGTAAAACTTATTTTAGTAAACAAAATATGTATTTTGTTGCTTTTTAATATTATAAACTAAGTTGTAAGAAATACCAGTACATGAGATATAATAAATTATATTAATATGAATAAATATGTAGTGCTGTGACTCAGTCTCTAAGAATAGATGTACTATTCTTATTCATGCCAATATACCTATAATACTTACAGAAAACATCTATTACAACATAGTCGTGAATAAAACTCCCATTTTCAATTCATCTATTCAAATCGTCTGTGAATGGTTAAGCTTTCATTGATAACAGCCGTACTTTTCATTCCATTGTGGAATTGGACGTTTTTACGTAAATATGGATGAGATAAATAGGTATGCCACTTACCTAGTAAGGTAGCTTTAGTTTGCGACCATTTAGGACCCCATCTGACTCGTCTGATCGTTGAACTGTAAAAGAAAAACGTTTATAAAATCAAATGTATCTTATGATTTTGTAGAGAAGGTACCTACCTATACTTATACGAAATTGAACTTTGCACCGCAACAAGCCATTTATATTTGCTCTTTACTTTAACTTTGAAAGTCGGTCAGCGTACAATTCTTAATACCTATACCAATTAAGAAGTGAGTTAAACCATGAAGCCTTACCTTAGCTCTTTTAAATATAATATTTATCTTACAATATAGGAACTTTGCGAAGTGTTTAAATTGTGCAATAACAAGGTAAACAATATAAATAAGTAGAAACAAATAAACAAGCTAGGAAAAAACCCGCATAGGTACTATTACTACCAAACTGCCACAACAATCCATAACATATACAATTTAAATCAGACCTACAATATCAATGATACAAAACTTCAATATGTATTGCCCGAGAACTAGACAGTGGTAATAAACTTATGAAAAATTCTGTTTATTATCATTATCGTTAGTGTATAGAAACGATTCACTATCTACTCCGCTCGTACCTTGCTCGGGGTTGTCTGACCAGTTCGACCCGAGACTCCGCCGCGACACCTGCGTTCCGTTCAACTCCGCAACTAGTCGAACATTTGCGAATTCATGACGTGTGTTACGCCAGTGAGTAGTAAATAATATTCATCTCATGTGTTCAGTGAAAATGCTTTTAATAGTTTAAAGATACGCACAGTCATTAGCCTGACTTTAGAGTTTTTACATTAATTGATCAAGATTGATTCTATAAATTTTTCATTTTCAACGACTAACTACTATTAACAACAGAATATTTCCTGATTAAAAAGAAAAGTTTATTGTTAGGCTACATTTGTTATTTGTCGTAATATACCTATTTATGTACTGTGCATTAAATAAACGATCCTAATTGCAATAGAGTGCTCTCATCACGCTACTGTGGAGTAAATTATGATCTGCGACATTAGCAGCTAAGCTCTTTTAACTATATCTCTACAAATCGAGTACGTATTTATTCTACTGTGGGAATCGGCAGCTGATTACGCACGATTTGTTAACTGAATCCCCACGAGTTGTTTTAAATTTTGTTTATATAAATATACATAGTGACACTTCCACTTGAAAAAAGTATAAGCGATTACCATAGCAAAAATACCAAGAAAAAACATTGCTGATCTAAACTGATCGATTTTACTTCAATAAGAAAAATAATTTAAATGAAGGAAATAATAATAAAATATTTATTGACACAAAAATATGTAGGTACAATTATAATATGTAAAACCCTGACCCCTGTGCTAGGTTTATAACCTGTGTTACAGGAGTCAGTGTCTTCGCCCAGTATGGTTACTTCACTTTTATGTCCTAATATTAACAAAAATAATTAAAATTAATTGTACTAGAATCGGTGCGTGTAAGAGATCAAATGGTGAGTGTATGTGTGTGCGTGTGTTTGTTTGTTGTATGTTACTATAAGGGTTATGACTGTAATTAAGTAATTTGATTGTTGATAATGATTATGAAGTTCTTTGTAGTACACTTTCGGTTTGTAGGTAGTCTAAAGATTGTAGCCATGTCAATATTTTATTTTTGGTTTCTGTATATTTGAGTGGGTTGATTGAAAGGATCTTGTTAATTTTATTATATATGTATATTGATAGGTAATAGTGTTGTCTACAAGCTGACATTAAGCTGCATTTAACGTTTTCATGAATAACGTTTATTATCATGTTATAAAAGTTGTTTGTAGGACGTAGGTAGGTACCAAGGGCAAGTTTATATAAAAGATCATGTGCTCATTTCGAAAGGTTCTGGGAGTCGTGTGGGAGGGCGTGTGGGATTACCCTTTCGTAGCACCCATTTTATTTTTAATTTGCACAACTTTATACGTCAATATGGTTAGGTAACAATAAAGATTGACCACGCGATTGAAAGCATATTTTTTCTTTTAAAACTGCACCGAATCTGTTATTAGATATTATGTTTATAGCTGGGCTCCTAATGATACATGGATGTAGATTATAGATTTATAAAGATTTATAAAGATCGGTATTCATTCGAATTTAGTCAGGGAGTAGATTTAATATATTCTTAATTGCAATTTTAATATTACGTACGTTTAATTATACCTATGTTCTTAATTCTTTATTGTACACAAAACATATGATTACATATTAACAATATGAAATTTGATGTACAGAGGCAAGCTCGCAGAATTAAGTTCTCTTACAGCAAACCTTATTTTTGTTTTATTTACACAATCTATTCATAATGGTAGAGTGCGTCTTATATCGCACGAACTTAACTATAGATGCAAAGTATTGTATTTCCTTGACCATCGACGAAGAGGTCTGTAATCATTTTTGAACTATAGTGATTCGTGTCCCAGGCAGTGTACCGGCCTCACATTTATACCTACGTATAAATGTGTAGCCATTAGCGAGGAAATATGTCCCTTTTATGTTGTTCAATCAGCCAACACGAGGCAAATTACCATGAATCCCCTTACGTATTCAATCAATTTGATTAGGTACATACGTGAATACTTTGATATGCGGGTCTGAAACACGTGTCGATTGACATTATAATCTTTGATGTTCACGATCCTAAATCTCCGTATGTACCCAAAATATATGTTACGCAATCTGTATAATTCGGTATTCTATAAAATGCCTAGGCAATGTATAGAATGCCTAAAATGTTCAGGTAATGTATAAAATATTATTTATTTTATACTTTGCGTAGGTTATACACTACGCAATACGCAGCCGGCAATGTGTGTAAAAGAGAGCAGAGCAGCCCCCTAACATGAACTCTTAAAGCAGGACAGTTTAAGATGCGAAAACGAGACGCCGCTACGTGCCGTGTAATGCGGCGTCTCGCTTCGAGTTCATGGTTTGCCATGAACTCTAGGGCTGATCATTTCTGGCACTCGCCGGGCGCTGCCGCGCCCCACTCGCGACTCTTACTCGGCTCGTGCGTTATTCATATTCTTATAGTTCAGTAAATGACAATCTGAACGTGGTTTAGCTGCATTAGATTATGGTGTTGTTTTATGAAACAATCGGTTGTTTCGTTGTTTTTTCTTTAGAAGCACACTACAGACCATAAAATATTTACTTATACTTTGCTGGTAGGCATTCTATACAATCCCTAGCAATTGTATTCTTTACCTAGGTAGAGTAGATATGCAATGGACAGTAATATTCATAATATTTCATACATTGACTAGACGTCTCAGGTATTTTATACACTGCCTTATCCATATTATACATGCATATATATATTTTCTTCAAGTACCTACTTAATTTAACAATCCAGAATTTCCATCTAGATTCGAATGCACTTTAAGTCGTATATCCCGGTTGCCAGACAATTTATTTTATTCAAAGCTGCTAGGTATTTCCACTGGTATTTCCCACAGACTACGAGTTCAGCGAGCTTTAACCTTCCGTGGGAAGTTTTACAATATGCAAACTAAAATAAATCAGCTACACGTTTAGTTGCATTGGTGCACAATTTTTGAAGTTGGTAAGAGACGTTTTAGAAATATGCCTAGCGAATGTCATGTTTTTTTATGTGTTTGAGTTATGAGTAGCGTCTATTACGAAAAACATTATTGGTCGATTTTTACCCTGAGTCCAATCACGATTTGCGAAAGTATTTTGTTTATTTTTTATCCCTCGTGAAATGGAACTTGGTAAAAAGACTGTGCAGGTTTCTTAATGCATATAAATTATAAACCGTTAAGTTCGAACGTATAAATTGTACTGTACATTAAACAGGCAATAAAGAGGTTTCATAACTAGTTTTACTTGGTTAGTTAGGAGAGCCTGCGAGACTTTTAACCCACCCTTTGAGACGCCACTGCCAAGCTGCTCGCAATTGCCTATAGCCGCTAACTCGTGTGGCTTATCTTTGTGAAGAGCAGACAAGCAGAATTACATTAATAATGCTAGCGCAAACGTTTTAGTCTATTTCAGTAAGTAGGCTATTTTTAGTAGGCTATTTTATTGATCAAATAAAAGTAATACGTAACCTTTAAAATGAAACTGTACCTACTTAAAAAGTATGTCTACTGCTTGTCTTGAAAAAAAGCCTTCAAAATGTAGGTTTCTTAATTTTTTTTTATAAAACCTCGCCTACTAGTAATTTCTCCTGTATCGTGGGTGCGTTTCACAAACATAAAATATCACATACACAAACACCCAGACGCGGGACAAACATCTGTGGATCGTACAAATTTTTGTCCCGTGCGGGAATCGAACCCGCGACCCTTAGCGCAGCAGTCGAATCCCTTAGCCACTGCGCCAATCGGGTGGTCTAATTAGTAAAACATAGACCAATGGTCGTTACTCGAATAAGGTCGATTCTTTGAAATACAAAAATCTCCTGTATGTATCTCCGTTATGGACACCCTAACAATATCTAAATCCAGGAACGTCAAAATGTCAATAAAAATACATAGATTCCTATTTTATACGATACGCGTTTTCATATTGATTTATTTGGTATCTTCTTAATAAACCTGGTGTAACTAAGTAACTTTGTTCCTATTTCATCTTGAAATAGCAAGATTTAACTTACATTTTTAGATGACTACAAATTAATTAAAATTACTATAAGGGTCAACATGTGTTATAGCACTCCCAAAATCATTTTACATCATAAGCTGTCAAAGTCCGTATTTCAAATAAAAGCTTTAGATCTTATAAACCCATTTTTATCGAGCTTTGTTTACGCTAGTTGGTCATTTCGAGAACGTTCGCTTCGCCGCTCGCTTTTTCATCCGCACGATATGTCAGAGCTGTCGAAGGCTATAGTGCTATTTCTATTATGACCGGCAATCCGCTTTTACTCCTCTCAATAAGCAATTTCCTAAGCGTCGAACTGCCGTGTCTGATACAAATAGTCAGATTTTTCATTTGTTTAGTTCATGTTTTGTTCAATCAACTTTAAGTTTTGGTTTGAATAGAAATCTTTACATTAATTAGGACTTAAAAATTTAAGAGATAATTTTTAAGTTTTCGAATCCTAGCGTCTGTCTTATCATTTCTTAAAGTACCTTACAAAATTAAATTATAATATCATTATGTAACGTCCGTTTAGTAAAACTAAAATTTAGTACGTGAAAAGGTAGATACTTAAAAGTGAAAAACACATTGAAGAGATGAAATTGATGAAAATCTATAGTGACTTCTATATATTATTAGTATTGCCTACTGCTAACATAATACATAGGTACACCATAATAATTATTCGAAATACCACTTATACTCTTTAAGTACCCAACTGAGAATTTCATACAAAGCATCCTATGTGCTACACTCGCTACGAGAAACCGCTACGAAAAATCTGATCATTGCATTTTGAAATGAAAATCGTAACGCGTGTGCAAAAATTCTATCATTTACTCGCTTGAATTTCTCGTAGCAGGAACTATACACTGCCGTCGCGCGTCGTAGCAATGTAGCATCCATGACTAATTTTTAGAATAAAATAATTTCTGTATTGCAAAACGTAACTTAAACTCTTGAAAGAATACAAAGTACAATAGTGGTCTATCCTTTCAAAGCAATGTCTTCCAGACAACCTCAAACACAAAACCTTTTCTGAACTCTTATTATAATTTATGTTCCGCGCATTTTCTATTTACTTTGTGTATGCATTTAATCTGCTTAGTACCTACGACGTTGGCGGTCTTTTGCATAATATTAACTCTTCTTTGGTAGCTACTTGTATTCGTTGAATTTTCAATAAGATTCATATTGGCTAAGTACCGGGAGATTTAATTTCTATGTGCTGAACTGATTGCACTGTCGCACATTTTGGTCGTTACGCAAATCAAATGTAGATAACATTCAATGTCTATCTCGCCAAACTACTATACATATTAATAGACTTATACTATAATAGTTTTGTACCGTTCAGCCGTGTTCGCCGCGTTTAGTCTTGTGATGGTTGATCGTTTTCACATGTCGAGACCCCCCCGTCCTCTCAAAGGCACGTTAAGCTGTTGGTTCTGATCCTGATCTCTCTCCGGTCGTGTTTGTATACCGTCCCATCGGACTATGAGAGTGAGGGAATAGGGAGTGCACCTGTGTCTGCGCGCATACTTGTGCACTATAATACTATAACTCCTAAGTCATATTGTCTAATCACGTGATTTACGTATTAAATAACATACAAAACCTAAAAAGCCAGGGGCCAAGAGAAGTGGCCAAACGCTGGATACATAAAAATCGAATAGAATGATAAATGTTTGGGGATGGCATAATGTTTCAACTATTTAAATCTGACATGACATACGCTAGTTGACCCTTTTCATAGTGACATGAGCCCGCTTTCTGTCAATTTTATAACTAGTTCTAACAGTAATAAAGTAGTAAGCTGACTCGTCAGATATACCTAATACGTGTTGCTCGTAAATTTATTTACGTATATAGGTACTATGTTGTAGGTACAAATCTAAGCGTGTAGATACCAATGTTTTTTATCTTTTTCATATCATATGACATTCATACTTGGCTAACAAATTATACCTATTCGAAAAATAATCACAGACACGCCGCCCATTAGGTAAAAAAGAACTAGTTACACCTATTGCCTAAAGAAATGTGCTTGAAATTTACAGAAGCTACGACAGGATAAAAACTTTTTTAAAATTATTATCCGATGCTTATTTATTCAGAGTCCAGTTGATATAGGTAATTATATGCCTTCCAAAATACAACAGTGAGATTGTTGCATACTGATTGTGAGAACTACACGATTAAAGTTAAATTAAAAACACCTATTACTTGTATTTAGATAAGAAAATAAATTATAATAGGTTTTAAGTATACCTACTCTCTAAGACGTGGTGGCCAAGTGGTTGACATATCGGATTTGTATGCACAAGGTTGCAGGTTCGAACCCGGGCGAGCATCAATGTGACTTTTTCAATGTCTTAAATTTATACTTTCTAAGACATCACTAAGTAACGGTGACAGAAAACATCGTGAGGAAACCTGGATTTAATTATTTGAAAGCGCCAACCCGCAGTGAGCTAGCACCACGCAAAAGTAGTAAATAAAATATTATTTTTCACTTAAGAGTACTTGTTTTTTAGGCGGTTTTTATTGTTTTTTTTTAAAGTATACCCTTTGGTTTATGGTAAAAGTCTATGGTCAATTTTAGAAAATATTAATACCTATTAATCCTTATTAGTATTAATAAATATCAAACATCTAGGACAATCATCAAAAATATTGCGCGCACGAAGTGTGAGATATGGCATAGTTAATGTTAATTAGTTATAATGAAGAAGAAGTGCAGAAAGCTAAAATTTGTATCATAATTACCGGCAGCGCCGGGCAATCTCTAGTATTCATTATTGCACCCCATTATACAAGATAGTTAATTTAGAACATAGAGCACAATGGGCGGTCTTATCGCTGAAAGCGATATCTTCCGGACCATCTCTATATCAATGTACAGGACACAATAATACTTGCCTGGGTTTGTACTTGTACTATTGTGTGCATATGAATCCGAGCCGCACACACAGATCCGTTTACATTTTATTATTTACATGGTATTGGTATAGACGTGCGACTTCGTCTACGTGAATTTCGATTATAAAACCTGTGCGTAGCAGTAGTAGGCAGACTTATCTATTCGAATCTGATTTTGAATTTTTTTTGTGGGTTTTTAAATAAGTGTTGCTAATGTAAAGGGTTTAATGGTAACTAACAGTTCACCAATCAAGTGTATCAGGAATCAGAATCTTCTGATACCTATTTACGATTATGATGACACTATATGTATTGTTTCTAATTAATACACATAAATAAAATTGGAGTGTCTGTTTGTAATATGAAAATAACAGTTTTTTGCTCACTACATACGATTTTACACACGACATACATAACAAAAATTCAATTAAAAAAAAGTCTGTAAGTCGTGTTTGTTCCGCCTAATCTCCAAAACGGCTGAACCGATTGCTGCGAGCTGAAGGTATAAGGTCTAATGAAAACTACTTTAAAATTCCAAAATATTTAGGGGTCCGCAGGAAAATTAGAAAAAAGCGGCTAATTCGCGTGATACAGCTTCTCCGCAACGGCTGGACTGATTTGGACGGGACTATCACTAGCAAATAGATGATATTATAAGGAGTACCTTAGGCTACTTTTAATTTTAAATATATTTAGGAGTCCGCGGAAAAACAATAAAACAAAATCTGATTCCGATAGGTAAATCTGTTTACTGCCGCTACGTACAGATAATTTTAATCGAAAATCATGGGGACGAAGTCCCGGGCATAAGCTAGTATATACTAAAATAATATAATCATCAGATAGTTCAATTGTAGTAGTGGTTCAAATCCCGCAATAATTTTTTGAGTTACAGATAAAGATCTGTAGATAACATTTCCAGTGCATTATTATTCATTTCATTCATCATGTCTGAGCGCGCTTCCACACCAACTTTCAAGGCCGAGGCAGAATTTAAAATAAGTATTAATTAATATTTAATAAAATATACATCTGTAGGTAAAGTTAGCAGTATGGGCACAGTAACCGTTCGGTGTATAGTTATGTCTACATACTAGTAAAAAACTAAAGACTGCAACCTTTTTATAGCACAAAATCTAATAGGGCACGATATCGACCTGCCTATTAATATAAAGTAGAAGGCAAATATAAAGGCTTTATTACTTTTATCCCTAAAAGAACCTTCTAGTATAACAATGATGATACAAACAAAAAAATATTACTTATTTTAATATCCACGCACAATCAGTGCTCTGTCTTTAAAACCATTGAGGCAGATAGGTCTTCTGTTCATTTATCTAAACTACCAACAGATGGCTGTGTGATATACACATTTCCCTTTTTTTTCACAGGCATGTGTAAAATATCAGTATAATAATTTATTGATACATTTAATAATAATCATTATAAACATCGAGATCCAATCATGCTCATGACTTACGAATATGTTTGGTGCGAGTAGAGCGACGCTCATGCCACCTGTAGTTTTCAGCCAGAACTATTATCTGCGCGCTGCAACTGCAAGTGCATGTATATGCTCCTTAGATGGAGCTGTGATACGTAACCCTGCGGAGTGAAAATACATGAAAATACCTAATTCATATGTCATGCACTCTCAAATACATAAAATGCAATTTAAAAATGTAAATACAAATTTAGATTTTGCAAAATAAATCTCTTTACTCTATGATCTTCTAGACACATTTCGTGCCATCGTTGTTAAAAGCGACCTCTATTATAATGTCCAGGTACTGTTACCCTGTAGTTGCAATGTGCATCTCTTATTCGAAAGTGCGTTTGTGTGCCGAAAGATGGCACATTCATCATACTTACTTATAAGTTTGTAATTTAACTTCATAGTCATAGTCATAATAAAGAAAATAATAAACAACATACAAATTATAACATAAAGCATTTATTGCAGAAATCAAGAAACATTCACAGAGATACTACTAAGCTCTATCCATACAACACCAAATAAGTCATTTAAAAATTCTTTTCAAAAATACCTTTCCATAAACTGACCCTTTCTACTTAGCACATTGATTTTATTACCTACTAACATGCGAATTGATTTTGTTGCCAAAAATACAATATGGCGAAATAAAATATAAATCAACCAATACTAAATTAATATTTATATGAAATACATAAATTTGGTTCAGCCTTCACGTGTAAAATCAATTAAAAAATACAGTTCCATATTACTTGCAGTCTAATATTTGTGTTCCCACAAAATTAAGGAGATTTAAGCAGGGTCAAGCACATTCCAAACACACAGCATGTAGGTATAATATGGGTACTTATTTATTTGGCATATTTATTTTAACAAACATTTTCTTATTGAATAGTCTATTTCAATTTAATTCGCCCGAAATGTAAACAATTGAATCCTTAAGTGAAACTGTATCTTGTTTATTCAATGACATTAAATTATTTATTTACCAATGATAGAGTAATATAGGTTTGAATATTTTATTTCGAAAAATTTGAAATTGAATTTTCACTTTTTAAATTAAATCATTTATTTGTGATACATGTAGAACTCATGTATTTCAATTAATGATTTGATTTAAAATGCAATATCCAATATGAAAAGCTAATTTGTTTACTTTCAGTCAAATTTTATTGAACAATGTAGTGTCCTTTACTCCAATCGCTGACATGCATTTTTTGCCTGTAACATTAGACATAGGTAGATAGTAGCTAATACATTGATATAATAGAATAAGAAGTCGGATTATAGACCAGACCAGAGGCAAAACATTTAACGAATATAATAAAAACTCTATATATGGGGTTGACCCTTATGTTACAGATTACATAGTCGAAACCTTATGGTTTTTATTCGTCAAGCGTTTTGCCAGTTGTCTTAGGCGGGGGGCAGATAGGTCATACATAAACAAATAAACATAATTACTTGCAAGTTTTTTTCAATAATTAATACTACCTACTTTTTTAAATGAATCTGTTCTGTGTCCCACTGCCGGAAAAAACCTAGGTAACCATATTACTTGAAGTTACAGAATTCTAATAAGTAAATATTTAATCATAGTTTTTTAGAAACTTTTTATTAAAGAACCTTTGAGAGTATGTAATTCATGTATTTTAGAAAATTAAAGATAATAAGAATCAGAATAAAGCCATCTCAACACTGTTATTAAAAGTAATAAGTAGATCAAATGAATTAAAATTTTGTTTTATTTAGGACAGTATCACACCTTACCCATTTAGGTAATTAGTGTCTTAGTTTTAAAACTACCTGTTTATGGCGTAGGTAGGTATACAATAACAGGGAATACAGAAAGCTGGGGTTACAAAATTAAAAACATTCAACAGCACTCATTGTTGATATTGCATAGGAAACATTAAAGCATAGAGTAGGTAGGTATACTAGGAAGGGTAGACAATAAGTATACATATACTTAGGTACACATAAATACAAATAAAATGAAACAAAATGTTTAAACCCTGACATTTTGTTTCATTTACAATTATTGAATGATTACAAAAGCTCAATTTATGTTCCTATGATTACAATCAATACAGAGAGCAGGATACAGACTGATATAATTTTAAACTAGCTTCAGTTTCTCATTCTATTTCTTTGTACAGCTGTTCATATTAATAAATGTTACCATTATTTAAAAAAAATGTAGAAGATAAATATGAGCTGAGCATTTCTATTAATACTCTTTCTTGCATTTCAATTTGTTTAAGTAAGCTAAATTTGTAATGCATGCATTGAGAGCATGATTAAAGCCTGATATGGATAGTATGTCTTAATTCTTGTTTTTTTTTTAAAGAGCTGCCGTAATAAACTGCCAATAATCGATAAAAAACAAAGAAGTCCTTGATCCAATGCAGCAGCAAAAGCAGTCAATAATGCTTATTTTACACTGCACTGTCATAATTATTATAATATATCAGTCTTATATTGTCTTTGTCTATAAATGGATTTGATTAACATGTATGATGTAATATAAAGAATTGATACTATACTTTGAACGACGGGTCCCCGACGATCAATACGCGATGTTAGTTCTGGAAGGTTTCTTATTTCGTTGAGTCGTCGCCATATTTGCCAAATAAGAATGCTAACTTCGATGGGTTCTTTATTCAGTGGCACGTTACGTTGACGGCTTTTTATCTTCGAAGAAATTCAGCTCATCAACCGTTTTTCTGAAAATTTGCAAAGGAATAAACTTTATGTCAATACGTTACGGTGCGTCTCGTCAGGGGTAAAACGTGAGGTAGGGAAAGGTGGGGTCGGTATGGTATCGATCGTCAAAGATGGTATGTACGGAGTAACAACAAACTCCTACTTGAAGGGTACCGTAAATGAATTATTTATGGTACTTAAAAGAAGAACGCCTAACATACACGAAAATGATTGATTGTAGTTAACAATAAAGCTTTATGCATTTACAAAGGGACGTAAACAACATTGACTCAAATAACTTATACGGTCAATTTAATATTGTCACCCATAAAATAGGGTATTGATAACAATAAAATATCGTCAAAAAATTAGCTGTTGTGGTAAACCTCATGTCTCTTTGATTAAGTTTTACTGACTTTTAAATACGAAAAGCCTCAACGTTTTTTGTATTTAGATTATCTACCTACTAAAATGTGATTTTTATGAACATATTATCATTGCTTTTTATTGGATTACCACACCATATCGTGGTGTAGACACTATATAACTCCATATTTAACCTATAAGCTGCCATTGGACATTATTCGCTATGTATATTTTACATGCGATACCTGTTTATATCTTACTTGCTATAAATTAACACTTCTTAAGCAAAAACAGACATTACAGAGCTTACTTATACTCTTTGATAGAACATTTGCTTTGACGATTTAATAACATTAAAAGATTACCCGATATATAATATTATCCTTGAACAGCAAATGTGCGAAAGTATCTCATTTATATCATGAAATTTTGTCTTTAATGATTTAGAATAAAATAGATTTGGACTCATACAACAGATCCTTACCTTGCTAGAGTTCATGAAATTTACCACTGAAGGATGGTACTTATGTCCATTTCATAGGCTTAAAATGTTTATCAGTGTTTTTTTTCACTATTTATACAATATGAATTGGTTCATTAGTTCACACACATAAATATTTGTAAAATTTACACTCCTGAGGGAGTTATCGCCGAGGCAGGAAGGCGCGCAGTTTCACTTTGATTTAGTCCGATCAATACCTACTGTAGTACCTGGCTTGCTAATGGCCAAATTTGAGCCAGTCAGAGACAACGATGTGGCGTCCATGTACGCAGTACATTTGAATTTCTAAACATAAAGTATCACTTAATTTTATGTTGTAAAATTACATATATTCTATAAAACAGCAAGCTGGGTTTATTTTAAATAATATTTGTATAGAATAGGCGCATAATCCATATTTTTATAGTTTAATGCCGATGCTTTTTATGATCATTGTTATTGAATGAGATAAAAGCAACGGGACATTAAACTAATACCTATTAAATAAATCAATAGTTATTTCTCCACTTCGTTCGATTTCTGCAAATATTACGCACACAGCACTAATGTTTATCACATAGGATCGAGGCGTAGTACCTATATAGTTTAAAATCCTTCGGATTCACGTCACATGCACCGAAAATAGTTTTTAGTGTCGTTGTATGATGATCAACGCATAAAACAACGCGATTACATTCTCATATCCTGAGAATTATAAGGGAGGTCACGATGTACACAAAACAGCTATGCAGTCGATGCATTTTCTACTCTGTGCCGGGGATGCCAGAATGAGGAACCAAAATAACTATTTCAAACCCATTTAACATAAAAATACCTTTTCACTATCTTATGTTACTTTTATAGAAACAAATATTATAAGTTTTATTTAAAGATTAAGAGTTTAATTTTATACTGTTGACGAAACTTTACCCTTGTTTTGCTAAATTTCCCATACGCGTAGACCAGTGTCGCCATTCATCGCAAATTTGAGTAATGTCGTGAAGGCTTAGTGCAGCGGCACTCTACAGGCCGACTTGTTGATTGCGAGCGGCAACAGATGGCGCGTTTACAAACTATGGAAACCCACTACTATGGAATCGCAGTTTCTCGAAAGTATTTCGAACAATGACGCAAACGAGGAATCTTTACAGACTCAGTAACAAAGCCAATGCAATGAGGTACTTTTTAATGAAATAAGATATCGTGTTTGGATTATTAAGACTGTAGGTATTAATGAAACAGTTACCGATCCTTGTTTTATGCCTTAAAGATACAAATATATCAGTTCAATGACTGCTACGAAAATTTGTAGGTGGTGCTACGGTCGTAGCAAGGCTCCGGTATTAGGATAATTTTAACATTTAGCCTTTCAAATTGAACATTTTCAGATGTAACTAGCTTTGTTGGATATATTAAATCGCACAAACTAGTTGTTATGAAGGTAATCTTTGTAAATGGGTAAACGGTACCAATATATTCACAGTGAAAATACTTTTTCTCATCCTTACATTTTAGAGTATTTACAATAATTTTATTTAACATTCCCATTTAAAAACAGTACGCTAGGACACTGTTTATGAGGCCACAAAAAGCAAGTATAAATTGTAGATGAACAAAAAGTATCTTTTAAATTATGTGCTACGCCATGAGCAGAACGGAGATATAAATATTTAAGAAGGTTGTCTTAGCCCAAATGGGTATGCATTTAATATTTAGTGTTGTATACTTCTTTTTATAGACCACTTGTTGTAACCCCCATTAGTCTCATTTCTTGTTTATTTTTTTATGTATTGTTGTCGTGTCTCTGCTCTCTATATTGATTTGTTACTTTTAAATAAGGGTCCAAAAGCAAATAAGCATTAAAATAATAAGGAATGATTTTATTCCGCGATTTCATTGTGCGAATTTACATTATGCAAACAATTTTATTGTCATTGATTAATGTGTCTGGATATAACATGGGATTATGTAGAGCAATGAACTTGGCATCCATGGCTAAATGCAACATTTCCTATTGTTTTTCAACAGGTATAGTGTCAAATATTGGATAAAACAAGCATTTTCCAAATAATCAGCTTTAAACCAGTGAAATAGTGTCAAATATACAAACAGTAATGTCGAAATAAAAATAAATAAGACTAATTTTTGCATCGATTAAATTATTTTAGAATACTTCTATAAAACTGGAATTGAAATAAACGAATAACTACATATCTAGCTTGCCCAAATTAACCAATCAAGTGGAGAATACAGACATTCGGAACATTTTACGAAGATGTGTTACTCAAAAGTGATGTGCAGTGAATGTGAAAATTAATTAAAGACTAGAATGTTCAAATTATTATTACATAGGTAGGCCCAAGTTTAGTGTAAGATGTGAAGTGCAACGTATTGTGAATAAGTAAACATGTTAAGCCGCTGGAAAAGTAAAGATAAGTCGGAGAAGTCATCAAAGTCTTCTAGTTCGAGTGGAAAGAAAAAGAGGAAAGGACAGGAGAATGGTAAGCGGTTGTGTATTCTCACTTTGTACTATTATTGCACTTAAATATTTATTTTGAACTAGCAAAGTTACATTATCAATTTTAAGGTAAATTCGTCAGTAGAGCAATCGTTTTTAAGGCAATTATCAGTCATCTTCTTAATTTTTAGATCAGAGTGATATTTTTTACTATGTAATTTGTGAGGTTTGATTTCCTCGTAAAAAGAGTATTTAGAACTACGATGTATTCCTTGCAAGGGGTTAAAGTAGAGCACATTTCGGAATAAAACAGTCTGCTTATGGTATTAAGTAAAATACAAACAGAAAAAACGAGAGTAGCACGGTAGGTGTCTGCACTATATGAACGATTGTATAACGATTTCCTTGTATGTACATATTTATTAATATAAAATTCCCTTTTGTCAAAAAGCGAAAATACGTGTCAGTACCTATCAAAGATCAACACGATGAAGCAAAAGAATCACAGTCTTACAAAAAAATTGTCACAGTAATAGTGACTGTCATAGAGAGAACGAATTATAGTTTAAATAATAACTTGTTTTGTTTTGTTTGTATCGCCTAATGGCATGGTACAGCATTGTAGCCAGCCAGACGTAACTCAATAGCTGTGAACATACCATAGCTACTTCTAATTTGCATCACAAATCTAGTGAGTGCGCAGTAAACTTTTAGAATGGTGCGAAATAGTGTTAAGCTTAATCCCCACTATTTTCATTTTATTGTCTTCAGTGCCAATTTGGTATATTGTCGTTTTGTTATATTGCAGTTGATAATACTTGAGGTTTTATAAAAATTAAAAATTAAAATTCAATATCTTTATTTCAAACCTACATAGTCATTATTATTATTATTACAAGCCTGTAATGTCCCACTGCAGGGCAAAGGCCTCCCCACTCTCCCTCCACACGACTCTGTCACGGGCTGTCGATGCCCAGTCCTCCTTAAAGGAGTCCAGGTCATCTCGCCATCTCCGTTTGGGTCTGCCTCGCTGACGTCTACCTTGTGTAGGGGTCCATTGGGATGTACGCTTGGCCCATTGATCGTCTGTCATGCGGTAGACGTGACCAGCCCAGTTCCATTTTAATGTAGCAGCTTTGTGAGTGACTTCAGTGATTTTTGTTTTGGAACGGATTACGGTGTTCCGGTGTTTTCATTTCTTAAAGGCTACAAAAGAGCACTTACAAAACGTCAACTTGTTGCTCGGATCCAAAATGTCGTTACTATGGAAAAGTACCGACAAGAAACTCCATAGTTACTCTTTTAATATTGAAATATGTTGTAGGTATATTAACAATCATATAAAGTACTAGCGGCCCGCTCCGGCTTCGCACGGGTATAAAATATATATTATAAGTATTTCTCCACTATTTAATGGATGTTATTATACATATAAACCTTCCTCTTCAATCACTCTATCTATTAAAAAAAACCGCATCAAAATCCATTGCGTAGTTTTAATGATTTAAGCATACATAGGGATATAGGGACAGAGAAAGCGACTTTGTTTTATACTATGTAGTTATAAGAGAAAAATGAGCATGAACAGTCCGTAGGTTTTTATATTAATATTGTTAGTTCAAATGTATGATGATGAAATTAATTATATATCTACTAAAAGGTAGAGCTAAAAACTGTATACTTTACATAATCTTAACATTATATGTGATCGAACGAAGCCCGACATAACACTTTGACCCTAAACATTTTTACATCGTATATTTTGAGATCCTCTTAGCAAAGTAATACTAACACATTAACTGCCAGGACGGCAAAAAATATTGTGCGCGGTCACACGGTGACCACGGGAGTGGATTCCTTCAAAAGTCCAGACACAAATAACAATGTATGCGAGAACAGATGTAGCTCGCCTGGGAAAGTATTTTGATGAAAGCAGGTTTAAGTTGACCTGCTCGGCAGATGTTCCTTATCGGTCCATCCCCTCGTAATTTGAATAGGGTTAACCTTTAACAATTTAGATTCAAGCTTAGCATAGGCAACATGCTAATAATACCACAAGTACATAAAATTCCACAGATCCAGACGGTTGACAATTATGCTTCAAAATATAAAAAGAGTCTCCCCTGAGCATTGAAAGAAATTACAATTAATCACTGATTATACAGGTATAATTTAATTTAACGATAACCTAGTCTAAATCGATAGTCTTCATCGTTTACATTAAAGCACTGATAGCCGAGTCTTATGACCGTTGGACTGCCAAGTCAAAGGTCGCAAGTTCAAACGCTGGCACGCATATTATAAATTAGTTATCAGTTGCTAAAATGGTGAAGGAAAACATCGTGAGGAAACCAGCTCACCTGAGAGATTTTAAAGGTGTGTAAAGCCATGTCAGAGGCCTACAGGCGGTTTAAACTCTGACACCAGGTTGTTTATCAACCATACGATAAGAAGATCGTTTACATTGTAAACAATAAACATGTCAGTAAGCGAAAATGCCCATTTTCCATACGTCGTGGCCTAAAATTTGATGAACCGTTACAAGTTTCAAATTAGTTTTATTTGTTAGATAACAATATCACCTTAGCTGCCTTAGTTTCAGTTTGATTGACAACTGATTCATATAAGCTAAAAAATACTATATTTTAACAATAGCTGTCGACTGGTTGGTGCCCAAAAGACTGGCGGCATTGCCACGTTTTATAAATAATTTTCTATACCTTGCAACTGTTAATTTTGTATCTATTGGTGATTTTGGTTGACATGTCTGTAACATGTTGGGCCCAGAAGTGTTGAACTTAAAGTCGGTTTATAATCCTTTTGTGTGGTTTGCTTTAATTAAGTGCCAAAGTTCTTTTGTCCCAAAATATTTAAAAAGTCTTTTTTAATTTTATGTACTAAAACAATGAAAATTTGTTTCAGAAGAAGACTGGCGCTATGATGGGTCCCGGATGGATGGTGAGTCATAGTTATAATATTACAAAATAAATTATAGCATTAATTTATATTACACAATAACTGGTAAGTGGCACTGACACTAAATTAAAGATGTGTTGGTCGGCGCGGTTAGGTATCATAAATAGGAGCGGCCCAGTTTTAGTAGAAGATATGCATAACAATATCGCGTTTTTAAAAGGACTGCTAAGTAATTCGTGTATTATAAGAAGAAATTTAACTAGTAATGTATAATGTAGGTACTCGATAATGTTATTAGAAACGCAAGAACATTAAATACTAAAATTCCACTTTCCTAACACAACTTGTTTGTCAATTATGATTTTATTATTGTCATCCAACGATGGCTTTTATAACACTCTTTTCACACAATTCTTGTGACGAACGGTCGAAGAAACAAACTTTTATCAGTAACAAGGGACGACCGACTCTTGAATCCGCCGCGTATGTGTGGATGGTTTATTTTTAGCTAGTCTTGTTGATTTCCAACCACGCACACCCGTACATCTGGGTTTGTTTTACGGTCAATAGAATCAGCGTGGTTCTTTAAAAATTTGGTTGGTAGAAACAAGAAGTTTCGTAGTTTTTGACATGCGCTGCGCATGAGACGACGTTGTTACGCGGTAAAATAAATCGGGACTTGTGAATTAAAGTTAAACGGCAGTGAGTTATAAACTGTGTACGAGTATAAGCGATGTCATAATCTGTTTGGTTTGAGCACAATCAATTTTATATTTGGACGATTATACGACTATATTTAGAAGTTAATGCAGTGTACATTGTTGTTAGTGTGCGTGTATTGTTGTTCATTTTAATTTGATATTAAAGCTTTACCTAACAAGTGCTCTACTTTAAATTCAAATACGTCTATGACTGGATTGTTCAAGAATATTGGAGGAACTGTATGTTGAAATCAGATTCCCCTGAGGTACAGTGTTAGTTGTTTTAAACGTCACTCGATTTTATTTTGTTGGTATACTTGGTCTTTGGCGCCCTGAGTGGCATATACTGCTACTTATGATTTCTTATAAAGACTAATACAATCAAATAAAATTACTTAGGTACTTTAAATATTTAATTTAAATAATTATATGAGCGAAAGTAATAGATTAACTGTATATATAGATATCAGTCAAGTGCCGATGTTTATCTTTCGTTTGAAGTGAAAAGTTTGGGTACCTTATTACGAAAATTGCGCAATCGAAGGAGTATGAAATTAGGCACAGTTAAAGTTTAAATGGAGGAGGGCTGCAGATTTTTTTTTTTTTTTTTTATAATACCTATGCATAAGAAATTGAATAAATTAATAAAAAGAGTCGCAGGCAATAGCTAGTCCTACTAAATAACTAATAGTAGATACCTAATATCTAAAACGGCTGGAACGATTGTGACAGGCCTTATATCGGTAGATAGCTGATGTTATAAGGAGCAACCTAGAATAATTTTAATTTCGATAATATAATATTTAGGGTCAGGTGAAGTTGCGGGTTACAGCAAGTATTTTTATTTTGCATTTAAAATATGATTGTTTTAAATATCTTCCAATTGAAAATACGTAATTGGGCCAACCAAGTACATTCCACTTTCCATAAAACTACATATTCTCATCCGCACCAAAAATATACGGGTTATTGGATGATTCGCACGGATTGGAATATTTTTTCTGTGGGCAATTGTGTGAGTGTGCGAATCGACAACTCTAAAAGTATGTAGTAGGCAATTGGCACATTTTAAAGAACAGAAAATAAAATGTATCGTCGTGCTCACACGTCTCGGAAATAATATGATGAATTCGAAGTAGATCCTAGATATTTTACTTGTAACTAGAATGCAAGGTAAATAAGTACCTAATTACCACTTAAAAAGTGGAGAAATTATGCACGTTAGATATGATAGACAGGCGACAAAAAAATACGACGAGTTGTTAACCTAAAAGAATTGAGTTTCCATCAAAATATCAAAAATTGCTCACCGCGACTACGCCTTTTTGGACCTTTGGTACTAGGATATCAAGAGATTAATAGAGATTCAAATCTTGTTAAATAATTATGAACCGTCGGCTGTACTGTAATCTCCTTAGACTTCTGATATCCTAGTACCTAACTTTCGAAGACACGCGACCGCGGCGTGCAAATTTTTAAAACAATGCGGATTTTACAATTTAATTAAATAGTCTTAAAATGACTTGTGTAATCTCTATTATACTTCTGATATTCTATTACCCAAATACCAACCTGGCCGCGTTCGGAAAATGTATGATAATTTGAAGCATTTTTTAAACGCTAAGTAGTTTTTGATTTTATCGATTACAATTATTATTCCTACGCAACGAAAGGTTCGAACTCATTTGAATGCTTATATCGGTATTTTTAGAGGATTCTCATTTCACATCAATAAATAATTTTACCCAGAATAGTTCTGTCCTTCAGTGTACTTTATCATAACTGTATTGCATAAAACACTATGTGTGTGCGTGCCTATTGCCTACTACATACTTTTCGAGGTGTCGAATCTTCACACCAAAAAATTTACTTCGTGCGAATCGCCCACAGAAAAACGCACATTTTGTGCGAGTTCAATTCGTGCGTGAGTCATTAATTTATTGGGTAATGAAGTCTGATTATGTATAATAGGGAATGTTGACTACTATTATTAATTAATTCTGAAAAGGGGTTTACAATAACATTGTAACTGTAAACACAAACTTGATGTGACAAAAATGTACAAAGTTATTAGCATTGCAAATTTGATTGTTCGACTGAAATGACGCTGTAAGATGGTGACATCAATGTTCTGTGCATAATAAATTGCGCATCGCCCCGTATATTAAGCGTTATGCGCAAAATGGATAGAGAATCTACAAAAACTCGCTGTTAAAGTGACTGTGTTTATAACTTTACAAATTCTAGACTATGGCACTTGTTTCTTGTTCTTTTCAGTATATTTGCCGTCGGACATTTTTGATTTTTAAATTCATTTAATTTGCGGTACGCCGCTGGAAAATTTGTGAAGGAGATCTTGGGTTACGTTTAAATCAATCAACTTTTGTAGCAGCTTCCTTATTCATTACTTACCTACTTAGTGATAATATGGGTACTCTATTTGATCCGCGGCTCTCTTTAATTCAGAACATAATTAAAATAAAGTATTTTTTAAATAATGCTTATAGTATTTATGTATTTATTCTTTCATTTATTTACTAACTTATACCTAGGACTATGTCTCCGTGAATTTCGATTAAAATTACCTGTACGTAGCAGCAATTAACGGATATAACTATTTGAATTTCATTTTGTTAATAATTTTATTTATTTTTGTTGTTTCCCGAGGATCCCTAAATATTTTCAAAATTAAAAGTAGCTAGCTTCTTTTCAATTTCATTTTCTTACGTGTGTCGTGTATACTGTCGTATGCATTGAGTAAAATCTGTTATTTTGATGATTACAAACAGACATTCCAATTTGAAAAATGATAATGAAGAGTATCTGCAGGACTTGGAATACTGGTAAAATTTTCATTATCACTAGTACTTCAGTATACTTGTACTCGAACAGATACAGAATTTTTTGTTCGTTATTATATTTATATTTTAAATTATATGCATATTACCCGACACCAGTGTAGGGCGTAGATATCTACAATTTTGTAATCTGGTTACTAATTACGATTAAAAGTAGTTAACTACATGTAACTTAACTACAGTAATCAAACTACAATAAGTAGTTGTTAATTTGATTGCTGCAATCTAGTAGTTATAATTAATGATTATTTCAGTTTTATGAACTTATATTTTGGAATTTAATAAACATGTAATGTGTATATGTTTGTAAATGGAATATGGCTGCAAAAAAAATCTGTTGATTGCAGAATAATTAAATGCAAGGATTAAAGTCGTAGTCGTACAATATTATGTAGGTATCTATACTTATCATCAGATCTTAATTACTTTTGATTGAAATGTAATAAAAAAAAAACTCAGCAAACATCAACTTCATTCAAATTATTTGCGAATCCATTAAATAAACAAACAAGGTTGATTGGGTTAATCATTTAAATTTGCTTTTAGTACTGCACGTTTTTCGAACAATTCATCCGATAGCTTGTGGGATTTGGGATAGTTTATCATAGTTGCGTATTAAAACAGTCTTTCCACAACGCGATGCTCTAACTAGATAGTCGGTCATGTACTTACATGAACGACTATCGTGCGTGTTCCTTTTTTTAATGACGCAAAATCATTTTAAATCTGTAGTTATAAAAAGTAATCAGGTAATCGTGATTGCAACTACAATAAGTAGTTAGTGGTCAAAATTTTTAACTACATTTTTTGATTTTTTTATGTGGTTTGTAATTATGATTACTAATTACTTTATGTAGTCGTAGTTAGTAATCAGTAGTTAGATTACATTTTGCCCAACACTGCCCGACACCACACATATTAGGTATGATAACATATCATAGCTTAGGATTAGTTTAGTAGCGGTAGCATCCGGTAGCGATGTTGGACGCTGGAGAATGCGTGCCCGTTGATCGTCCACACTTCTGCACTCCATGAGTACGTGCTGTGGCGTTTCTTCTGCCTCCATGCAGCCTCTGCATAGAGGGCTGTCCGTCACACCTATGGTAAAAAGGTGTTTGTTTAGAGGGCAGTGTCCGGTTATTGTACCTAGTACTGTACGGATAATGTCCCTGTTTAGTCTGGTGAGGTTGCGGGCAAACTTTTTCGAAAGTACCGGAATTGCATTCTTTGTCTGCCTATAGCTTAGGATTAAGAAGAAACCCTAATGTAGCCATCACATTTAGCGTACCGTCACCTATCAGACACATATTGCGCCCTCGTCAACGTCTACTTTTTACAATAACAAAGTAGTCCAGCACTGACACACCTTCCACAAGTCCATTGTTCCTAGCATTAACTCAAAAATAAGAAATTATTATTTGATGACATGTATCAGCTGATTTATTTTCGAATACGAAATCGGGATCCCTACGTATAGCCCGTCGTTACCTAGAAAGTATTGCTACATCTAGAACTAATAAATAACTTTTATTAGAAACACTATGTTTCGTTATGTAGATACTCTACCTAAATAAGTATAATATGTAACTTTTTTAAATGTCCTATATAACTACAATTGTAAGTTAAGTATGCAACAGGTGTGTAAGTTGCTTATAAAATAAAAAAAACTCATTATTAAGCAATGTTTTTCTAGAAACTTGCATTATTTATAAGTTGATAACACCTTGTAATGATAACTATCTTACGTTATACTTAAAATATGAACTTAACTGAAATATCTGAATGTAGTGCGTCTTAATAACGTAGCGCGCAAAGGAAAATTCCCACCCCTCCGCCTATCGTGTTACAGGCATTTATATTTGTAAAAAAAACTTGACATTATTATTCTTGTTTTTTGGAGCTGACCAAATTGTTTATCGTATTACTAAATGTTGTAAATTAAAAAAACTGAAAAATCCTTTATTATAATGTTAAATCTAAATCACAAAATAATAACGAAATGAACAGTGGCAAAGTAGAAGATAAATTTATTAAAATGTTTTAATTTTCTTCAGAGTTTATGCATTTTACCCTAAAATATTCAAAAAGTTATAGTGATAGAGTTTTGATAACATATACTATATAATATAAAATCGAAGCCAAGACGATGTTAAGTTGGAGATATATTTATCTTAATTATGCCATTGTCAATCAAACTGAAGCTAAAGCAGCTTAAAGTCGATATTGATATATAACTATAGCCCTAATTTGAAACTAACAACGGTTCATAAGACTTTTAGTGTAATTTTTGCATGTTGCCCATGCAAAGCTTGAATCTAAATTTGACACGAGCAGGACTTGAACCTGCGACCTTCGCCGTACCGTGGCGCTGCTCGATGTGACACGATGAGCCATCGTGTCACCCGTGCTCGCACCCATCGAATTTTAAGTTCCCTTATAGTATTTACGTCTTATGGGTGACGTCAGGTATTATCTGTTGGAATCTATGATTACCAACTCATTGTTATATAGTTATACCTTTACAGCTACGGTACGGTGGTACGGCGAAGGTCGCAGGTTCAAGTCCTGCTCGTGTCCATCATTTTTCAAAACTCCTTTATCTATTTAGTTAGGTTGTATGTAGTATGGAAAATGGGCGGTGTCCTTTAGTCACCTTTTACTACCTAAAAATGATCACAGAAAACTGATGCAAAACTGTTAACAGCAAACTAAATTAGATGTTTGTTAAGATGTAAAAAATATGGTTTAATATAACAGAACCTCTATAACATAACATACATATATACGTTACTCGTCATTTCACTACAACCTTTGAGATGCTGACGCTGACGCCGCGTCGGTCGCTCATTACATTGAATATTTACGTCACGTGACAGCGACCTGAACCTCATTAGCTGCGTCAGCGTATTATTTATTTATACTTAATGCACATTTTGGTACAAAGGCGAACTTGATGCCATTAGGCATTTTCTACCAGCCAATATCAACTAGGTTAGGGATCGTCACAGTATCGCCTCGGCGTCAAACAGGTGTCAAACTTACGTAAGCACGTAGCCAAAGCGGATCAGCTGCTGTGATACGTCGACCCGGCTACAGCTAGGCGACGCCGCACTTACAGCTTGCCGGTAACGAGCTTGTCCCGAGGCAAGGCGATTACGTTACGATTCCGATTAGTGTGCTTTGCAGTAGGGAGTCCGATACAAAAAATACTGAACGGCTCAAGTTGACACGGTGACGATCCCTTTCCGGGTTAATATTGTGTGCTGTAGGGTGATGGGGAGTTAAACAGTGGTAGATGGATTAAAAAACCTTAATTACATTAATGTTTATAGCAATTTAAATATCAATATTATTGTATAAACTTCTTACTACTGCTATTTCTCTAATGCTTTGAAATTTAGTGCCGAAATCAATAATATTCTATTCTCGATTTAAAGCGAGCTCTTTGAAGTATGAAACCTATTCATTGCGCACAAGGCTCACTGAGTAATACCGCTCGTCTTTTCACCGTGTAACATTTTACTCTCAATAATAGTAACATAAACAGCATACTACAGCGTAAACATCTTTAGTTGATGTTGCACCTCATTAAAATACCCGAGACGAAGGTACATTGCACCCGATTGCTAAGAGTATTTACGTTAAGTACTTTTTCTACTAGGAAATGATTGTTCTAATTAGTTTTCCCAAGACAATGAAATAGGCAGCAAGCTTCTTAGATATTATTACGAGAGAACGCGTGAACTAATTAGAGCTTATATGATGTTACAGACTACTGTATTATTTTCAAGTAACACCAAGAGCTTTGGTAAGTTACTAATGTATAAAATAAATCTATAGGCTTAATATAAAGAGGAAAAGTTTGTCTGTTTGGGTGTAATGGATAATCTTCGAAACTATTAATCTGATTACCAAAATGCTTTCACCAATATTTGAATGGTGGATCAGGGTGGACAGGTATGTTAATCCCAGAAAAGACACGAAAAAATAATGTCCATGCAGACCAAATCGTTGAATAACGAAAATGAGGGTTTTGTAGACTTCTTTTGTTGCTGTTAAATTAATAAGAACGAAGACGTAAGTGAAATCTAGTACCTAGATGGTAGTACATTTTTTCCATGTTTCCATTAAATCGCTGCTCTGTGCGATTCTAAAATTATCTGATCGTAAGTGTTTCTGGGATTTTAAACATGTCTGCGTACCAATTAAATGTGTCCTCTAGACCGAGTTTCGGACTCGGCAGCTTATCTTAACTATATTACAATAGAGGTAGGTGCGAGGCCTGAAAAAGTTCTAGCATGATACATCCAATCCAATCACGAAAAAGTATTCAACAGATTTCGATCAATACCGAATTCGAGCCCACTACCCCTCGTTCGACTGTTTTTTTTGTTGGGGTGTTATATATTTCCATGAGCACAAATCATAGCTTATGAAACTAGGTGCTACAGCCAATTAAATCTGCAGCAACTATATATCTCTATAGTTATAGCAGGTCGTTATGGGTCGTTGACCGCGATGCTAGGGCAGAATCGATTAGAATTTAAGCTTAATGACAGGTGTCAAATTACTAACTCATTGTAGCGAGAATCACGTAATAGATAGGGTATTTAAATATATCGTCGCACGAGTCCTGCCTCTGTATTATTAAGATTTTCCGAATTTATAATAAAATAATTTTTTTTCCTTGTAATCAGAATCGAACTGTAATTTTCATAAAATCAAGACCTACCACCAAAACAATCTAATGATGTAGGTACTGGTTCTATATATGTACATCGTTATAGGACCAAATTATGGTTTCTAGAAATAAGACGCAGACTCGGACCCCATAACCCGTGTCTATCGATCCAAAACGGCTTAAAACTATAATTAACAATTAGTTTATTAGGTATACTTCCGCTGCTTGAGATTCTCCGCAACTGCAGCAGCAGCGCCAGAGGAAACCGCTGTGCTAGAAATATGAGATGCTACAAGGGTGTCGACACATGTTGCATTTGACACAAAAGGCTTACCCAAAATCCACGGCGTCAAAGACATACCATCTGGTCTCTTCCCATCGTTACGTACCAAGCCATTGTGTTCTAATATAATTGGGACGCCGGCAATGACAAGAGTACGATGAATAGTGACCAGCGCTCCCGATGCAGGATAGGCTTTGGCTCCCGAAATTGTTTACAGCCTCGCGTAGGGACAAAAACAATTCGGGTAAATTCGTATTCGGGCGAGTATTTCCCAAGCATTCATTGTCATAGCCATGCACAGTATTTGTATATTGCCTCTAAATTAACCAGCGAATAATTAATTTTACACTACCGTGGACCGATTACAGAAAAGTTAGTAAACTTATTATTCGAATCTTATAAAGAACTAGCTTCCGCCTGCGACTGCCTTTGTCCTTTCTGGGGGCTCAAACGTACCCCGTGCCAAGTTTTATTGCAATCGGATGAACAGTACGGCAGCGCATAAAATATGAACAAATAAACATTGGATTTACGGCATGTAATTAGTTTATACTATGTTTTAAATTTTTATATTATAACAAGACTATGA
Source organism: Abrostola tripartita (assembly GCA_905340225.1). NCBI lineage: Eukaryota > Metazoa > Arthropoda > Insecta > Lepidoptera > Noctuidae > Abrostola > Abrostola tripartita. The sequence goes on from HG996486.1 coordinate 3,654,094, forward strand.
GGATTTAAAGATAAATAAAAGAAACAAAGTAAAAAGGTTACAACCAACTTACGAAGGCACGCACGACTATACGCACCTTAAAATAAAGGTGCGTTCTGCGTATCTACTTGTAACACTTCAATGAAAATTCCTTCGTAACAGTAACAAAGCAGTGTGTCTGTTGTGGAACCCGTACCGTACTCTTGAAGAAACTGTGTTAAGGTGCGTCTTCACTTGCAACATCTCAAAGAACATTGCTCCGTAACCGTAACATTGCGGCTTGTCTGTTGGGGGATACGTACATTACTCTCGATGAAACTGTATTACCGGCAAATGTTCGGCGAACTACTCCGATAAAATGTGCGGCAATTTGTTACAGTGTGCACGGTCAAATCTGTATTGTTCGGCAGAATGTTATGGGTCACGTGCTTATCTAGTCCGTATGGGTTTTTTTTAAAGGATCCTCAACGTTTTCGGCGTGTCGTTCCGACAAACAAGACGTCCACACTTGTAACAATATACTAATAATATAATAATAAATACTTGTAACTTTTCAACGAACATTTCACTGTAACAATACTGCGAACTTGTTATGGTCGTTGTAGACGGATTAATCATGCGCCTAGCCAAATATTATGTTGTCTTACTATGTCCCCTCCCGCCATATCGCAAGTTTCCTGGAACGACGTCGGTAGATCCGCGAATTCAGTTGACCTAAAGCATGATACGAATTGGTAAACTAGGCCCGAAGAGATATTTTGTAATTTGTGTAGACACGAAGAAATGCGTTTGTCATAATTTGGTTAGTGAAAGTCAATATGTAATGCCAGTATGATGCTTTTTAAGCGGGTTTATATGCTAGTAAATATGTTTAGGATTTCATAGTAATATGGTTCGAGACTCTTAGCCTAAGTTCTCCAAACTATGTCTTCTAGAAACCGTCCACACTTAGCGTAACGTAAGATAGAGCGGAACTGTCACGGTGAAATATTTATTGAAAATATAAAAGTGGGAAATCACCTTTATGTATTTTATGTTTATAAAAATAGGCCTAAGTATGTATTTTTCGTAAAGCAGTTGTTAAATTGATATGATTTTATGTTATTTTAATGTCCGGAGCTACCTATTTGCGCTCCAAAATTATTTTACCAATATTTATTTATTATTTTTTTATACTTTATGCACTTTACAATGTGTACAAAGGCAGACTTAATGCCATTGGCATTTTATCCTAGTAGACCGTAGGACGGTGCAGAAATGAGAGCTTGGGAGGTGCAAGTAATATAATATAATAAAAAAATTAACAAACATAATTTACTTATTGATATATAAACAAATACATAACACCATCACAGAAATATCCTGATCGGTGCTATACGTACCTACTACATATTCACTAAAAAATACTATTATTATTACACGGACACTGGTGCAAACGTCTTTGATACAGAAAAATATCCGAAAAAACAATTCACGCATTCTCAGTCACGGGTGGAATCCCGAAGTGCAATTAAAAGGAGTTTTCATAAAACAAAACATCATCCATGAACAATTTCTTATAACTCGCTCTAGTAACAATAACATCGCTTAGAATATACTACGCGCCACATTGTGCTATAAGAGGGCGGCATCTTAATTTCATTCTTACGCGGCTTAGCCTAACCTGTGCCCTACTTTTTTACCGGTGACTTTGACCCATGCTCCAGACTACGTGAATAAATACGCGACGCCGCCGCTGTAAACCATTCACTTCATTTTCCTTGAGCTTTTCTTTCAACATCATCATCATCATTTCCGCCCGATATCACCCACTGCTGGGTATAGGCCTCCCTTTTTCTCTGCCATTATTCTCTACTTTTGCTCCTTTTCTGTCTTTATAGGACTTAATCCCCGTGGATTTCGATTAAAATTACCAGTACGTAGCAGCAGTAAACAGCCTTATTTACCTATTTGAATATGATTTTGGTTACAATTTTATGGGTCTTATTTTTTAACGCGATACCCTAAAATATATTCAAAATTAAAAGTACCCTCATTTATTCCTTATAACTTCAGCTATTTGTCAGTGAAAGTCCCGTTAAAATCCGCCCAGTCGTCGCGAAGAAGCTGTATCCTGCGAATTTCCCGACATTTTCTAATTTTACAACGGAACCCTAAATATTTTTAAAATTCAAAGTAGTCTTTTTTAGACCTTATAACATCAGCTATCGGCCAGTAAAAGTACCGTTAAAATCTGTCAAGCCGTCGCGAACTAGCTGTAACCTGCGAATATCCCACGTTTACCAAATTTTCGCGCGGCAACCCAAAAAAAATCCTGTATATTCACTCCATCAGCTATCTGTCAGTGATAGTCCCGTCAAAATCGGTCCAGCCATTTTGGAGATCAGTTCGAACAAACAGACAGACAAAAAAATCTATTGCATTTTGTTATGCGTATCGTGTATACCTACTATCGTAAGCATTGAGTAAACTTTTATTTTGATGTTACAAACAGACACAATTTTATTTATGTGTGTTGATCATAATTACATCCATGAAACATGCAAAATTTAAAAACGTGCTATTGAAACACTGGAAGTGAAAAGCAAATACCCCCGTATTTTATATATTTTCTACAGCTCACAATTTTTTTGATGTATATTACATTGTCACATAGTACACACCTCCGGGCAAAATATTTTGGCAGTGTGCGTGTGTAATGCAACTGGTATCCTACAAACGCATGTACACAAAGAAACTAACGGGCATGCGCAGAACTTCCGAACGAGACTGATATACCGTATGCCGCTTAGCCATTATAATTTTATTAATAATGAAATCTAATCAATCTTTTTTTAAATTAATTATTAATTACGACAGCTTATATGTCTCCATTCTTCTGTTTTCATCCTTTAAAAACAAATATATTTTTCTTAAACAGAACTGTAATTAAGAATTGTGATGAATGCACATAAAATATAAAATGACATATTATTCACTGTGAAAAACAATATTTAATTATGGACAAACATTTCGATACTCTGTCTTGTTTTGGTAACAGTACGCTAGCTCGTTTTTTTACACCATATAGCTGACCCTTGCCGATACTGCCGCAGCGTCAGTCTGCTGTACAGACGTAAGGGCGCCGGTGATAGTGCAATCGGTCGGCACTTCGAACAGACGTACTACCGGCTGTACCGCGCTTTCAAATAAGTTTGAATTTAAAATATCACTCACTCTTACGCGACTAGATCCGGCGAAATAAAATCTTCAATAAAAGTTTAAACTTTTCTAAGTTGTAGGAGACGTCCTACTTTTTCAGTAATGCTAATTAGTAAATTTTTATAAATTACTTTAAAAATATCCTAAATATTAATTTCTAAAATCGAAGTCAATATTTGAAATGGACTTGGTTTTTTTTATTGCTTTTGCAATTCATAATGCAGTTATATACATTTCTTTTTGGTTTTTTATTTATTATTACTTTAGTTATTTACTTCGTAAGTGTATGTGTGGCACTGGTTACGTGTGTCCTGAGCACGGCACGCAACCGGATGGCGCCAACAACAACCGGCCCCTCGAGAATAATAATCCTGTAAATAGCAGCGAACAGCCAGATCCTGTGCCCTCCGTAAACTGTAAGTAATATTAAATTTAATAGTATGAGCTATAGCTAGGTCCCATTTGCTAACTGTGTCAATTTTACAACAATAATAATCTTCCTTGTACGTTGTATCTATGCTGAGTAATTTTACACAGAATTATGTATTTCCAAGTTCAAAGGCTCGTTTAAAAAATATTAAGATTATATTTAAATGTTTTAATGGATGATAATCTTTAACTGTTATCTGGGACTTAAAATAATATTTGCATTTAAATTGTTTCACTTAGTTAAATTAATTAAAATTAATCCCACATCATTCATTTTGCAAAGAGCGCAGTGTGTATTTGAAAAGTATATTCTAGTAATTACTGAATATTGATTGACTGCCTCGTTGCGCTAGTAACACGATTGCTGTGCTCGAGACCCTGGGTTCGATGCCCAAATCGGGCTTAGTGTTATTGAGTTAATTTTTCATATAAGGTTTTTATTGGTAGCATCATAGAGTCTTGATAAATACTCGATTATTGGCATAGGGTTCGCCTACTATTCAACATAACTGGCATAATAAAAAATATGGGTTTACTAGAGACATGGGCGTATCCCGTCGGGGTCCATGCACTGCGCTATCAATGTTCAAGTATTCGTCATCAACTCTATAAGTCGGTGATTTGTATGTAACATTTTGTTTTTGCTTTGATAGATTCAACCGAAAATGAGATACTTGAAAATCGATTTGAGGGGAACACCAGGACTATGAATGAACGCCAGCGCCGTGGATTTCAGTACAGGAACTTTTTGAGCCCGGCTGTGAACAGGGAACTCGGTGATATCAATGCGGGTGATCACACAATCATTGCTCACATAAACTTGCCCCCGGAGCTACCCTCTATCCATGGACGCATGCCCACCGGGCGTGACCGCGCCCGTCGCAGCCACGGGCCCCGTCGCAACCACGGGCCCCGTCGCGACCGCCGCCTGGACCTAGCGAGTATTGAGGTCGAAGAAGGCTTAATATAAATATACTATATGTGTGTTGGACGCTCGGACAGGACAAACTGACGAGTGGGGTTAAGCCAATGTTTTAAAAAGGATGCATTTTTCCGTAAAATATTAAAAAGGTCATTGTTCAATGATCATTCCCACCATGACCGTCTCAAATCAATATTAAGGCCCTACAATCGTTATCTTTAAATTGTCAGCGGTAATGTTTTAAAAAAATGCATCCTTTTAAAAAAATATTGTGGGCTATGTACTCTTTATAACTTGTACCTCGGTACTTATATTAATAATAATAAATTATTTCACTAACACATATTTACAACATTTCATTAAAGTGTATGCTCTAGTCGGTACCTACTAACTAGTCTTTGGACTATATACCTTATCAGTTTTTAACTTAATTGTTTAACGTTATTGATGTATAAATTGATGCTTTTTAAATGTTTATATTTGTGAATAGATATTGTATTAATTTGAGTTTGATTTAAGTTTTAAATAATTTATAGGTCATTCTAAAATATGTAATATGTTAATCCTATTTTTATCGCATATTATACCTACCTATGACTGATTATAATGTAATTGATCTCTTTTTACAGGCTGTCACAGTATTTTTTATTTCATTACGCAGCATTATAAATAATGATTTAATATTTTAGTGGTATAGTAATTACAGTTAAAGTAGGTACATTATAGTACATTATAAGTAGAAGATACATGTTTTTCGAGAATATATATATATATATATATAAGTATTTTATTCAATGTATCTATTTAAATAAAAATATTATTGCACTTTATTTAATTAGTAGTAGTAGTTTTAAACTGAGTTCGATTTAAGTTATAAATAATTTATAATTGTAAACTATGTAATATGTAAATCCTATTTTTATCGCATATTATACCTACCTATTACTGATTATAATGTAATTGATCTCTTTTTTAGACTGTCACAGCACTTTTATTTAATTATTCAACATTAGTTTAGTAATTACAGTTAAAGGTGGTAGAAGTATTTCGTGAAAAAAATGTTTTGTTCCGTTTAGTCTTGTCCATAATATAGCTATTATATGTAATATAATATATAAATATATATTTTTTGTTCAATGTAACAATTTAAATAATAATATTTGTTGTTTTAACACTTAATTATTGTAAAATGTACTTCGTTGTTAAGGGTAATGAATGTTGAATGAATTAAATATAGTATGCATGAAATAAATGTAATTTTTAAATAAACGTTAAAATATCTTTACTCTCAACATGTTAGTGTTTTATTTATCCCATAATCTTCTAACAAAATACAGACACGCTTAACACAATAGCAGACCGCTTATTTATCTAAAGCCTTTGCCAATGAATTATACATACATACAGTCACGCCTCTTTCCATGGGGGGTAGGCAGAGACCACGGATTTCCAATTAATTATATCTTAATTCTTTATTGTACACAAAACATATGATTACATATAACAGTACGAAATATGATGTACAGAGGCGAGCTTAACTCAGAATTGAGTTTTCTTACAGCAAACCTTAGAGTAGTTGAGAGATTTAGCATAAGAGGATTGAAAAAGTGTACAACCGAAATGGATAAAAATAAAATAATACTATATTACAGGTACTTATCATATAAAATACAAATACTTACTAATAATATTACACACATAAATATACTATATAAACAAACTAAAACACAATACATATTATATATATACATATATATATACATACTAAAAACTCAAACTGAAAGAAAATGCTCTTTTATTCTTCTCCTGAAAACATCTAGCGAGGGACTATCACGCAAGGAGTGAGGAAGCGAGTTCCAAAGGCGTACTGCGCGTATATCAATACATAAATAAAACTGGAATAGAATAGGAGTGCCTGTTTGTGATATCAAAATAAATAAAAAATTGACTCAATGCATACGATAATTAGGATACACGATACACATAACAAGAATGCAATTGATAATGTTTTTGTCTGTCTGTCTGTTTGTTCCGGGTAATCTCCGAAATGGCTGGAACGATTTTGATAGGACTTTCACTGGCAGATAGCTGATCATCCGGGGTCTAATTTAGGCTACTTTTTGTTTCAAAAATGTTTAGGGTTCCGCGGTAAAACGAGAAATACAACAGCTGATGTTATGAGATCTAATAAAAGCTTTTTTGAATTTACTTTCCGCGGGATAATTAGAAAAACGTGGGAATTTGCGGGATACAGCTTCTCCTTGACGGCTGGACGGATTTTTACTGGCAAATAGCTGATGTAATAAGGCTTCTTAAGGCTTCTTTAAATCGTGGAAATGAAAATATTAACGGTTCCGCAAGAAATAAATAAAAACCGATATAATTGTAAACGTTAACAAAATCTGATTCATTTAAGTAAATCTGTTTACTGCTGCTACGTACAGGCTTTTTAATCGAAAATCAAAACGGGGGGAAGTCCCGGGCATAAGCTAGTTATTATTAATAATCATAATATATCATTTGTTTCTCTCACAAAGTTGAATGAAGTGAAAGCTAGATAGTTACATCATAACATCAATAATAATTGAACCTAAGATACATTATAATTTTATTTATCAAAGAAATCTATGCTCTATACTTAATATTATAAAGCTGAAGTGTTTGTTTGTTTGCTATAACACTAAAACATGTCTGAAAATTTGAAGGCCATTATGTTCCCTCATAACTCCGTCATTTATGAAGCGATTTGAAAAATTATTTCTCGTGTGAAAGGATATACTTTCCTGAAATGTTATCATGACTTGATGATAAACTTTGGAGATATGGAACGGAACTCCTCATAAAATCACAGGAGAACTGTCGTAACAAGTGATATTGCTTATGTAGTAGTCGATGACTGATCACTAACCTGGAAGAGGGGAGGGGGTGCATGGACCCCCTCCTACCACTTTCCAAAATTAAATATATCGTGTGAGGTATCGTTTGAAAGGGCTTTTTTAGGAATTTCAATTACTAGTCTTACAAAAGTCTGGGGCGAATCGTAGACTCCAAACAACCTTAAAGTATAAAATAACGATATTTTGTTTTCCCACTACCTACATATATTACTAAGGTACTTATATGAGGAGCTGTTGTCTAATATAGGCGTTGGCGCATGTAATGTTGATCACCAGTTCCTCGACCCGCAGAACAATGTTAGAAACAGGGTTTCAGGCATGGCGTGACAAGAGATTGATTTTATAGACTTAACCAGTTTATTTCCTTTAACTGCTTTACTTATTAACATAACAGTTTAGTTTCACCAAGTATTAAATGCCGGTACCCCATAAAGGGAGAAGGCCCCCTACAAAGATAAGGTTTTTAATATATACCTACTTTAAAACATCTCGATTTTAACACTAAGAACTTTCTATGGAATAATGAATTAATCAAAGAAAACAGAGCAAATGAAATTAAATAAGGATACTTACAAGGGAAAAGTCGGGACCAAAAAATCAAATTAAAACCGCGATAAAATCCGTAAAAATAGTTTTATTACAATGTCTAATATTCGCGTAAGTGATAGAAATCATTAAGGGTAATACTTAACAATATGAGGATAAAGAGCTTTATTGTTTTTTTTTTTTGTTTTTTTTGTAAACCGTCGCCCCACACAAGGAATTTCTCCTGTATCGTGGGTGCGTTTCACAAACATGAAATATCACCCAGACTCGGGACAAACATCTGTGGATCACACAAATTTTTGTCCCGTGCGGGAATCGAACCCTCAACCCCTAGTGCAGCAGTCCAATCGCTTAGCCACTGCGCCAATCAGGTCGTCGTCGTATTGTGATTGTAAGACAAGTATCTCAAGTAAAAATATAAATAAGAAGCAATGTTTCATCCAATAACAAAAAATAAACAACCGTACCGGATTGGCATTTGGCAGCCGTTTTTTAGGAACAAACTATTGAATAAATGTGGCGTGCCAGAGAGCCAGCACTGGCAGGAGATAGGCTGATGATGATCATGATTGAATAAATGTATTCAAACTGACCTGCCAGATTTACATTGAATATCCCAAGAATTTCACTCGTTTTCCCACTACAATTATTGAAACAGATATTAGATAACAATATACATCCATATTTATTTTCTTGCTACAGGATTTTAGTTTACTTATTGCATTTTTTGTGTGTGCTTTCCTGCAAAAACGCCAGCGACATTTAAAATGCTAGGGTATAGAAGCACGCCGAGTCGTTGAGCAACATCTCAAATTGTATATTGCTTTCGTCATTGTAATGGCTATCATTGGTCATCAATTAATTTTAGCGTGACAGGTTCGTAAGGCCAGTCATAAGTGGAGTACTAGTTTGTAAATCGTATATTTTGATAAATATAAATTACCTTTTATCTTGTTTTAACCGACTTCATCTATGTAATTAAAGATCTAATATTGTTTAGGTCTCGTTTTGAGGGCTAGTATTTCCCCCTTTATTGTTTCTTTGAAATATTGTTCATAAAGCACTCGGCTTTTAATGATGCCGTGCCCGTGCAACGCCATTTATGCATATGCAATTATGCATGTAGGAAGATTGTACAGTTGTCTGTCCTGGGGGCTTACCATGAGGTTTCAAAATAATTGCCAAGTTCCGGGCAGTTGAACTTTGAAGGATAGCCTGATAGGTTTTCTATTTGTACCATGATCATTTCCATCAGAGCTGCAATGCATCGATTATACATCTGCTGTATTGTCTCTGATCAGCAAAGTCTAATGTCTTCATAATATAAACATACGTTCGGAAATACTTATCCGCGACGTTACCAGTTTTACGGTTTAAAAAAATTGTATCAAAGTATTTGAATAACATTTTTTATTACGATGATAATAATTAAAATAATATGTTTTATTACTAAACATCGCATTAGACTTGATTAAGATGCTAGAAACCTTTTCAACACTTAAAACGGCTAATTTAGACACTTGATAAAACGATTACCATTTCTGAACCATGACAAATACGTCAGTTGGTATGGTTAAAGAAATGGAACTACTGGGAACTACCACAAATTGAGGCGTTTAAATAAGAAACATTATGTTGATTTGTTTCTTAGAATCATAAGATTGCAGTAAAAATCACCAATCCATCATCTCGTTTATATCGCGATTGTCATATTATGGCTATTATGGGTATAAAACCTGAATAGTACGTACACTATTCAATGATAAATCTGATAGAAGTATACCATTTAATAAATAATATTCTGGTCGTGTGGGGTAAAAAGAAACACGTAGCATAATGTCACTAGATTTATTTTCGTAATCAACATATTATAACAAGTACAAAAGTTTTATTTAATGCCTCAAGATATATGTTTTCTTGATACCGAGCCCAACATTATAAACCACACTACAGCCATCACTACCCATACACCAGCCGATAGTTCTTCTGCCGATCCTCTACAGTAATAGTCACAATTAACGATCTAGTTAGAGCACTGCTATCGTCCAAGAAAATGACGATAGGTTGTTTGCAACTCGTTTAATTTATTAGGTTCAGATCGGTAGCTGATTCGGACCGTAGGCATGCCATGCACAAATTTCGTAGAAATCTTACAGCACAATGGCCACCACGGCTTAGTCGAATATTTGCCACTAACTTTATGGGAAATTCATTTTTCTTTCTTCTTGTGGATATGAAATATTATTTAGAAAACCACTACTATTGTCAAAAAAAAATCAGTTTCAAACTGACATAACTTCTCATTTCGTTTTACAGTAATTATAACTATGAAGTATGAACTTATGTTTCATTCTTAGATAAAGGAGGTTTTATTAACATGAAGATCTTTAAAATTATCGTTATATTATGTATTTTCATCGTTACACTTTTGTTTATTATGCTTGTAATACTAATACGTGGAAAAACCATGTATTTTATTTAAAATTTACCAAAACAGGTGAATAAACGTTAGTTTTTCACACCTGTTTAATCTGACAGCAAAGTAGTTCAATTCTCGATGTTTGTATGTCAAAAATTACTTCATGGTACGGATATTTGCAGGCCAACTACTGTCACGTGATCGCTCGCCGGCTTAGATCACGTGACCGCTGGCTCGCCTGTTATTTTAAGTGATCATGGTACAAAATAACAGGACAGTTCATTTTTCGTGGAAAACAGTCCTGCTATAAGGGTTCATGGTAAGCCCCCAGTTGTCTGTCATATGTCCGGCAGTACGTGTCAAGTCTGCGTCCATCTCCGGGTTACTCGGTCGGAGTAAAGAACCCACTCGCAACCCTATAAACGGCTATCCCTATGCGGCCTTGAATGAGACGCGCCAACTCAAGAATTTGTCAGTTGCCACTTAACCAAGTATAATACGAATTAATGTAACAAAGTAATGTATTCGGTAGATTACCTAAAATTCATTGTTTAAATTACAATAATGTTTGTTTTTATGCAGGTGGCTTATCGGACGGAGAGGCAAGTCGAGGGTCGTCTCGCGGGCGAAGCTCCCGGCGCGACGACCCCCGCCGACACACCCTCGCTGGCAACCACCTGTATGTTCACCCACATCATCCCAGTCAGATCACTATCGATATGGAGGTAAGTTGAAAAAGTATTTTCTAGTTTTATTTGCCTATGAGTGGAGTTGGTTCGCGCTCTTGGGAGACATAATAATCGCATTGCATGATTATAATCTATATTATAATTAAATTAAATTACAACACGGGAATTAACGCGAACACAATCATGTTTATAATTTTGGCATGATGTTTAGACCGAGTTGTAGTTGTGTTGTTCACCAGGCTGTATCTCATGATACAGCCTGGTGACAGACAGACAGCTGGTCAACTTTCAACTGCCTAACTATCAAAGCAATAGCAAAGTAAGACAGATGAAAGTTTCACAGACGATGTTTTTCTGTTGCCGCTATAACAACAAATACTAAAAAAAACAGAATAATACAAATATTTAAGCGGGCTTCCACACAACAAACGTGATTTATTTGCTCGATATTGATAACGGCAACAGGTAGATTCTTGAAATATTCACAGAATATTACGTTATATATTCACTTTAAAAATAAAAACCGGGTCAAGTGGGAGTGGGTTACAACAATCAAATTGTTCCAACGAAAAGATAATACTTATACTAAATTCACAGACAAACTTTGTCTTGAAAACTATCAGTTTTTCAACTGCAAAGTTAAGTTTGTCTTTTTTTGTCCCAATAGGTACATTGAAGTAGGTAGCGGTTAGTTTATCAACTGCAAACAAGCCGTGTCATATACACGGCTATTTTTTAAACGGCTAATAATAGTTCAAATATTTTTATTGGAACTAAAAACACAAATTACAATAAAATTATTACGCGTCAGCTTTTTAGCGCAGTGAAATTATTATTGACTTACCTATTAAAAAAAATACAGATAATAGAAAATAATATAAAAGAAAAATAAGGTATGGTATTTAAAATATGCGAATGTGTGAGTGCGTGTGTGGTCGTCTACTGTGTGTGCGTGTGGTGTGATGTGCGTGTGTGGTATTGTGTGTCTATTCACTCGGTTGTACAAAATGGGGCTCAGGTCAGGACCAACTGCTTTGGTGCTGCCCGTCTCGATTAAATAAAGACTAACAGTTCTTAGTCCGTGTTTAATAAAGTCAGCGTCATCATCATCATCAGACAAACTAAACATAAATTCAATGCGTGAACACACTCCCTTTATAATATTGTGCGCACGGAGAAGTCAGATATTTGGCATATAGTGCAGGCGCCAGAGGTACTTGAGTACGCAAAATATGTGGAGCGGTCGTCATTCTATAAATTGTTTTAAGCTCAAAAAAGCTTGCAGATAGGGACTCCGGATGTAAGCGGCAAGACTGGTAGTTCAATTTTTTTATGCTCGATCCAATGGGTCCCCTAAGGAATAATTATTTGAGCATATGCTTTGAAGCTATTTGAATGATTGTTTTAGTGAAAATATTAGTATTTTTTCTCATGGTTACTGGTATATAAAGTAATGAACGGAAAACATTACATTTTATATAACAAAAAATAAATTGGACCAAAATTCTTACCGGCTACATCCGGAATCATAATCTGCAAGCTTTTTTGAGCTTAAACCATATGCGGTCTTCATCTAACGCCTACTCAATTCCCTCAAGGACCTGCCTGAAAAATACCTTTGCTAAAAACTCAAAAATATAAAAGTGCAGTGTTTGATTTTCCGCGTAATTAAATCTTGAAACAAGGTTATGTTTATCTTGGCTCTAACGGTATTCAAATACCCTAGATTTATCTTATCGATCAACACTGCTACGGCTAAGTTTAATTGTGTTAGTCTGGAACTGCGAATATTTCAGTAAAGTGTACGCTTCATGGTGCAACGGATTTAATTTCCTAGTTTTGCAGATTTAAGTCAAATAATATAAGAAAGCAAATAATGTCGATAATAGCTAGAGCTTATGCTAAATCATTTTGCCGTGTGGTATCCGGCCTAGAATTGACCACCCCCCGTAAGAGGCGACTAGGGGTAAAAACCAGAAGATGGGCAGCAGCGTCTTTTGTAACTTGACCACCAATACTGCGATCCCCAAGCCGCCTAGAGTGAGGATTATGGTACCTATTTAAGGGAGAGGCCTTTATCCAACAGTGGACGTCTTCCAGCTGATTATGATGATGCTAAATAATACTTCAACAAATGGAGGAGGTTATTTACTCGTGGCGTATCTTTTCTTCTGTCATATTCCATGTCAGATTTTGTAACTATGTACTTTTCGAGATTTCCTAAGTTTTTTCCTCCGTATTCCAAGTATGTTCTACCCACCTAATCATTTTTAAAACAATTATTTGAAAAAAAAAACATACTTTGAATAAACCTATTCTTTAAAGAAAGCTCATCCTACGTCAATCATAAAATCCAATAGCTGCCGCCTACAATTGCTTCAATTCAAGGTAATATTCATATTTGTTTTCAAGATTACTTTCTAAAGGAATCTTTTGAACTTGATCATAGAGACGATAGCAATAAAATAGATTCCTAACAACGATTGCTTGCGTTCATAAAATTGTCTCTATGCGATTCCGCGTATTCCTCATTTCAATATACTGTTACTTATTTTTCTCTGAATCGATCTTATAATAATCATCTTCTATCTAACCATGAATACTCGTATAACTAATTGTATACTCCTTCGTGAAATAAGGTATTTATTTGTTGAATGTAAGTAGGAAAGTACCATTCAACTATTAGATACGTGATAGAGAGTGCTATCGCTTTCGGCCAGGATTCTGTCCACGGTCAGAAATGAGAGTGCCTGGACAGCCGTAACTTCCTTTTGCGAAGAGACTGTGCACTTAGATGAGGTGTGAAGAGCGATAAATAAGCGACCAGCACTGTTCCTCACCTAACCTTCGTCCCACAAGACTGGTCCTACGAGCGACAAATTTAAGAGGCCATCTTTAAGTTTTAGCTGGCAAATCTACTACATACACATCAGACATTTGTACCCCTCAGGGAGGTCCTAAGCAGTAAAAGATATAGTGCTGAGAACCGAGCAGACCTTCCGTTTTTCCGATGATTTTTTTTTTCCGCCTTTTGACCTTTTCTTTTTCGGTAGCAATACGGCCCTACCCGCGTGCCGATGAATACTCCAGAATACGCCACGATCAACAAGCTGCGAAATCAGAAACCAGCCAGAATCCTTGACCCTAGAATGAAGAAGGTATTATTTAAATGTTGGTTATTTTTGGGTATGCCGTTACTAACGTACCTACTAACATCAGGTTTTAATTTCTAACCTTTAATTTAATAATGACTTAATATGGATACTAACTTACAACTGTTCTATTTCAGGCCAAATAAAAATGAATGATAATAAATATTTTTATTTTGCATACTTACTATAAAATATGATGGTTTTCTCTTTATTCACTGTTTGCAATCAAAACTGAACTAACATATAATTCCACTTCGGTTTTTCGCTTTGAATATTGAGTACAAACACAAAACAACTGCGAAGATAGATCTCTCGACCCAATTCGCTGATTTCTCTGCATTAAACATCCTGCTCGCACATAGCATGAAATATGGTTTTCGTCACCAGGAGGCTGTATGTGTATAACCCATACTGAGTGCGTTGACCCCGTACAGCTGGCGTTTCTGCCCACTTATAAGAATATTTTATTTTTTAAATCATGTTTCCATTTTCACTGAACCAGTAAAACGATATTATTTTATAATTGTAGCCCGAGTGGTTTCCATTGCAATACAAAATAAATCAACCCTACACTATGTTTGTTCTGATATTCCATGCCAATCAAATTAATTAGTTTCGTTTTACTAGTGTGTACAGCATTTTACTTAAACATATTATGTAATATCATTTTTCAAAATATATTTATTCCTATTTTCTTAAAAATATTTAATATGAACATGAAATCATAAAATGCAAAACACGTATCAATGATTGTTATCACGCATCTTGATTCCGTCATGGGCATGGCATTCCTTGGAAAGACCGCGTTTATGGACGCTTGGGCGAGCCATCAATTTTTTTAAACTCTACCCTAATATCATTCTACCTACTAAAATATGAATTAGGGGTTAATTTAGTATTTTTTTTACAGGTCGCTACAGACTTTCAAAGGTTTTAAATTTAAAACTCCTGAAAAACGTGTTTATTGTCATGTTGTATATGATTTACTTTTAATCATTTAAGTGTCAGCATTTAAACCTTAAACAGATTTATAATTTAAAATGTTTATATCCCTACTCAGTCAGCACTTCTTCACTTCTGCTACCGCCACTGTGCTAATTAACGTAAACAATCTATCACACTTTTCTACGACGTATCTACAACCAAATCATAGCACGTTCACAACTCCAAGCGGTTGCGTTTGCCTGTGAATGTGATTTACTTTCAGTTTTTTCGTTTGTTGTATCAATGCCTTTAATCATTTAATTGTCTTCAAATATTAAAACAAAAAAATGCTGATATATGGTTAATTGGTTGAAATGCTCCAAATTAGTGCAAAAAAACCTTCACCGTCAGTGAAACAAGTGTATTTCAAAGAATGTAAATACAAAATAAGCTTATTTAACTGCTGTTGATGTCAATGATTTATAGCAATAAAGTAAGTATATTATTCAACAAAACACCAAAAAGCAACAAAAATACTCAAACATTAACAATTTATGGCAGGTTTAATAAAAATTATAAAAACCGCACCACCCCAACTGAGAAACGCAATTTATTATCATCTTCAGCTACTTCTTCTGTGGAGAAATCTAGATTGATATTCCTCAACAACAATTAGGCAAAGGAGAATGGGCCAACTAGTATGGGCGCTGTTACCAGGCTGTATTAAGTTGTGACATATATCATATGACGATATGTTCACATATGTAATGGACCTACCATTTTATACACACTTTTGTGTATGTTAAAACCAAAATTCATTACCGGCGAAAATTGACTTATTCTGACACGCGTTTTTGAAATCTTCTCGTTATCTCTTGTAACCATAGTAGTACGTAAGTACACTCGATGAAGAATTTATAGATTTTCTTTAAACTTGTATTTTGTTTCAGCCTCCTTTGCCTCGCTATCCGCCGCCTTCGAATAATTTGCTGTTTGATGATGACCCGGGCATCATGTCAGAAGTCGAAACGGCTTCTACTGGCTTCAGACGAGGTGGAAAGCAGAGGTCTTCCTTGCCAGTGGTGCGCACGCCGAGCAAGACCCTGGAGAGGCCGCTGGGTATGTATCAAATTAAACCTTTCTAGAAGCTTCCAGAATTTTACACCAAATCGTTATTGTATATGAAAATTACAAATAGGTAAGATCCTTCAGAAGACATTGAATTTTACAGTATAGAATATAGGTACTGGGATGGGGACCCAGTATAATTTATTTAATTATAATACAAATCCGCGTGCATTGTCCTGACAATATTCCTATAATGATTATGATAGATACTCGTTTTGCGTTTGATAAATAACGCGAGGACAAAACGGTCCTCAGAAGACTAACACGATCTGAAGCTTTACCGTCTGCTCTCTACTAATACGCTTATTGTGATTTAGAGTATATTATAATAATACATACTAACCTTGAGATAAGTAAATTTATAGATGTTTAATAATATAATTGAAATAAAGGACTTTTTTATAAGGAGATTGTAGTGTGATCGAGACTGTCGGACCATGCTGACTGAATAGCTTGACACAATATCACTCGGAAAAATTACTTAAGTTTTATGGTCTATTTTTATGTTTAACTTTGCAAACCCATTGAGGTGGATTTTATTAATATTCTCCTTCAGTAGCATGGGTAAAAATTTTCTATTTATGAATGCAGAATTTTGGTGACTTAAGTTTGCTCCAACCCAAAACTGGAGTAGTCTTAGGTTGGATAAAACTGTATTTTAAAAATATCGTACCAGTAAGTTATTACGACACGTTGGTGTTATCTCGTTTGGCATCCTGTATTTTGGTGACTACCGTTGATACTAGGGAAGTTCCACAGACGTTTTCTGTTCGATATGTGATGCTGTCTTTATCGTAAGTGTATGAGATTTCTACCAGGATCCTAAGTTTGAAAAGTTGTTGGTCTGTGTTAATGTATTTACAGATGATGGCATTTTACTGACTCATATAGAGCTTATAGCTCTATTTTTACTAGACTGTAACGCCGATACACGTTGTATCTGATATCTGATTACATTATTTAAACCGAGGGTTATTAGGGAAATTTTTGAGGCAGTAGATATTGGTGTTTTCTTTATTAGCTCGTATGTTGCCTGGTGTTAGCTGGTCTGGTCTGCAGTTCTTATGTTTACTATTGTATTACATATTAATCGTAATTTTACGTCAGTTCACGTTCGGTATGTAAGCTGCACTTCCTCGCCGCTAAATTCTAATGATATCTAAAGTTTTGTAATTTGTCATTACCAGCAAAAACTATTAACGCAGGATATTAAATTTAGTGATAAATATTATGCTCCAATAGTAAGAACTTTAAAATTATGCTGGAAATAAAGAATTTATTATATGCATTTTCAACTTGAAAGAACTACGGTTCTCTCAACAAGTCTTTTTAGTGATTTTTAATATAAAGCTGTACGTGCTCCTCTCTCTACAATACGAACCATCCAATAAGTCGTAAGCTCGTTAGCCAGACTCTTCTTCTTATTTCATGTCTTGATGATCATTATTATAAATATTGCCCAAACTATAGTAAAAAGATTAGCCCGTTGCAGGTTTGTAGCAGGCCTAACTGTTCAGGGTCTCTGGTCTATCAATCGCCACAAATGCTCTGAAATAGCTAATACAACTTACGATTATTTTTGAAATAATCTTTGTACAGAGCAAGCACATCGCAGCTTGAAAACTTTTATAATCACTAAACTGACAGTAAATATTTTTCTTTTATAGAATATACTCTGAGTGATACAGAAGAGGACAGCTTAACTGACGTAAGCAGTGAGACATCTTCAGAATCAGGAAGCGACCATTCGTTAGAATTGATTAAACTCAAACGATTAATATCAGTAGCTAAGTTAACGAATTCAGGAGTATCGTCCGTTTCAACGCCCTAGTGTGTATTATCATTCATGTATGTGTTGTTCTTAACGTTGTTTAACTTATGCATGAAATATTGTTTGATATAAATTAATATTCATGTGTGTATCGTGAGGCTCAACTACAGTATTTTGATATCTCTATATTGTCATAATATCAGTTCACCTGTTTATTCCATCATTACAATATCAAAATGAAATTTCGTAAGTGTCATGCCATTGTGATAGAGAACATGGTAATACCGGAGAAGTGTAATTGCGGTGTATATCTATGAATTTTCTCTTCTGTCAATCCCGTTACACCTTTCCGGTTTTACTTAGTTATTCATTTGTGTTTTAGGCACTTGTTACTTGACGTAACTTACCGGTTACAAAGTAAATCATGTTAATGATAAGGCTGCATCAATTCGACAGAAACATTTGTAGCTGCTAATGTGGATTGTCGTAGGTTTTATTCAGTATTATGAAGTATTTAATTGATGTATATCTGTCTATAGTTATGATTATTGTACTACATTTTTGTAGGGTTTTACAATCTATACGATAACTGTATATCTTTAGATGTATTAAAATTTTGTACCAGACATTTATATATAAAACGTTTTTGAATGTTGTATTGATAGATATACAGGGTGTAACATAAGTAAGAAATAAAACACGAAGGACATGTTAATCTAGTAAAAACATCTAAAAATATATATGCAAATATTGTTTTCAAAGGAAATCGAAAAAATAACGGAATGACTTTCTACTAGCTCTAATATTAACCCATGTCCAATATAGTGATCCACATATGGTGCCTGGCGATCGTTTAACTATTAACTCTGCTTTGCGCAAATTCGAAATAGCAATAATGTTTTCCAACCATTTACCTATAACAATCTTTTTCATTTTAGCACTAATAAAATATGCATTACGGATCATCCTTTCTTTAGGTATGTAAGCTAGGAGATTCCTTCTCCAAGAGTATATTGCTATAACGGGCGATAGTTTTATAACCACGCGTGTTTATTGGTTAAATCTTGATTTTAGTATAATTTACAAGTTCTGTTGATGTGGACTTCAGAGTGTCGCGTCAATCGCAATCGCACGCGATTAATGGTACGGGTATGGAACATAATCGCACTGCGGAACTCGAAAGTGGGATTGAAGGGGTTTGGTCCCGTTATGGACCCCTATCCCCTATGGGGGACCCCTCATACGCATTGTATTATTTCAAACTTCTATTACGCCCTGTATAGTTAGATTCCGTGGATATGTTTGTCAATTAGGAGCTGTATTAGAGGATTTAATTTCGGAAGATGGTAAATATCATCAGTAGAGACCGGATAAATTAATTTGCATATTTAACCCATTTTAGTAAATATTCCATGTTTTGTCCAAATTTTACTTATGATGCATATTTTCCCTATATTTACAAAATATTTCGGATGGTTTACTACCCTGTTAACATAAATCCAAGTGTAAAAAATCTCTATTCAAATAATTGGTCTCCTCATTTATCCATACCGCAGATACATATACACTAAAAATCCCTTAGAACTTATAAATATAAGTATGTTTAATGGTTAGAGACAATCTTACTTATCATTTGGAGCAATTCTTGTTTGTTATCACTGAAATCTATAAATTATTATCATAATACGCGAAGCGAAAAGTTTGGGTACATTTTCACGAAAATTACGTGATGGCGGTGAAGGCGCGATTTGAACTCGCGCCCGTGCATACATGATAATAACGTTGCTCTAACAAAAAGATTAACCGGATTGATGAACAAACTTAACTTTGCTTTTGGAAAACTGTTACCCTAATACATTGAAGTAGGTAACAAATTTACAGTTTTCAAATGTATTCGTTTACTTGTGCTGTAAGCCAATGCTTCTTGCCAAATTTAATGATTCTCGGTCAATGGAAAGTATCTTATAGGTTTTAAGAGTGAAATTTAAAAAAAAGCACATAATTAATTGCTCATCTTTTGACCGTGTTGACATAGAAGTTTCATATTTTCACGGCCTCAAGGGATAGCAGACTCAAGTATTTGATATTAATTTCAACTTTATCCCTTCCCACGTTCTTGAGAAAAAAGGGTTGTCGGGCAAGCAGACAGACGGACAACAAAGTGATCCTGTAATTGTTCCGTTTTTCCTTTTGAGTTACGGAACCCTAAACAATAATAAACAAGACATCACATCACCATGCGTTTTTTACATACACATTACACATCTGTCATTTAATATGTTTTTTTTTTGTTTATGGTCAAAGTTAGAAAATATTAATTTTATTTGTCGTCATTCTCTATCGTCCTACTGAATGCCAAAAACTAAGTTTGAGACGTGTAAGATTATTTAGTTATAGTTTATATGAAGAAGAACAGCAGAACGCTAAAATTTGTTTCATAATTACGGTCAAATTTTGGCCGCCACGGGACCTCTAGTTTATTTTTAATATTTTTAATTCATTAAGTGTTATTTATTGTCCATAGGGTTCGTCAGTTCTGAAATGGATTATTTAGTCATATTTTTTTTTAATAAAGGTATATTAGTTTACTAGAGTTATTGTCATTTGATGTTAAATATTTTGAACTTTTGTACCTACCAATCTATAGATATTTATCAAGCTTTGTATGTTACATTTAATCCGGTCTCTAATCAGCAGCAATAGTTATTATCTACCATCTTCAGTAATGGAATCTTTTCGAAGATATTCGTACTTTTCTAAACGTTAAAATGTGTTTATCTACGAAATATCGACTAGTATTTACACGTGTCATTGTAATTGTAAATCAGGACCTTCTTAGGACTTTACATAGCCAATGTTACTGAAATAGTTAGGTATGAATTAACTTGAATTATTTATGAAATATTATTGTAAATGATTTTAATGAATGTAAAACAATCGCATATAATTCAATAGTTGTTAGATTATATTTCATTGGTAATATTGAATACTCAATAAAGTTTCTTTGAAACCAATGACATTTTTTTTAAATTACCTTGATCGGTTTTTACGGGATGACTGCAGGAAATGTATCAATATAATTTGATTTAATTAGGTAGGTATATTCTGTTGAAAGAATTAGTCTACTTCTTTGACATTTATTACTATGACAAGTAAAACAGCTGTAGTCTTAAGCACCAGTATCGTTCACGCAATATTGGTAGTTAAAGATACTTATTGAAATGGGCCCTTAGATTTGGGTTATGATTGTTTTGAATTAGGTACTTAACAAGGAGAAGGATGAAGGTTTTTAAAAATTCTGCATGGCCGAATTCTTATTAAAAACAACAATTTTCTTGATTTGAATTTGAAATTTCATATTCTTAAGATTTGAATTAGGTGTCTGAACTGATTTCGCCTTATTGGTAAATCAGAAAAAATGCTTATGTTAATTTATTGTAGATAAACAAGTAGGAATACCACTAATGACTCAAAATTTAAGGCCTCTAACAGACTACACGCGCCGTGCACTAACACGGTCGGCGTCTCTCTAGTGTGTAATTGACATTCACGGATGACGGCGACGCGAATTCAGAAACTAAATCCGAGATCCATAAAGCGCACTAACACGTTTTTACGAGTTACCTACGTCAAATTTGGTAATAATATTACCTAATATTTATATTGTAGACTACACTGAGCAAATGCAAGCAAGTCAACAAATTCGACGATTAACAGACAATTTAGGCGTAAAGTCAATCATATAAGCAAAGTTTTTAGTCTTTTTAATTTTGTATGCAATGAGACTAAAATTCTGAGTGCACTTTATAGATCTCAGCCTAAGATTGCCTGTAAGGAAGCTTGTCACGTTTGTGCTTAAACGGTGCGTTCGTGAAGTTTTACGAACGAGCGTCGAAATTAGTCGCACGAAAAGGCGTCTAAATAATGAAATAATGTTACGGATAAAATCGGTATAGGCATACAAATAAGTGTGTCTGACTGCCTTATAATTGTGATTCATGGGACTTAAAAATAATCAGGTAAAAAATTTACCAAAATCAAAAAATGCCAAGGGTTTTTGTGGAAATTGTTTGTTGTTGTTTGTTTGTCCCTTGTTTAAAAACAGTTATGAAGCGTTACATGGAAATGCCAAATAAATGGGGCGCAGCGCGTTGCTAGGGGATGAACTAAGCATACATAACAGGTTTTGTTTCTATTGATTCCTATTTACTAACTCTACGCGTGTTTACACATTGTACTCTCGCTCCCATATGCACGTGCTCACGGTGAGTCAGAGATGGTTGGAAAGCATTGTAAAAGTCCAGGTAGTAAAGGCAGGGTATTGAACTCGCAACTATCAACTGGTATGATCGTATTTATGTGAAGTAAGAACGAAATAAAAAAACATCATTGATAAATAAATATTTATCGTGACGTGGAATATGAGGAAATAAAGTTTTAAGGTTTAAAACAGCAGTTTCCTGTCGCATGTGTGTATTACTTTGTGGTAAAACGTTTACTTTCTAGTGATGTTAAATTGGGGTCAAATCTAGATATTCCTGACATTAAATATATAAAAATCTCATATTAGGATACCATACCTATTACTGGATATTAGCTGAATATTAGTTTAGCCAATATTAATATGCTTTCAATACGCGTTCATATTAAACGTGTAATCGTGAATATTAACGACACGGTATGTATTAGCTTAGTGAAAGAGTGAACAATCAAACATCAGCAGCAATCGCTCGCTAATATCTACTCGCGGTTAAGTGATTTACTAACATGGCAACGCGACCCAAATCTCGAAGAACCTATCACTTAACTAATTTCCAGGTAGCCTGAGATTCGCGTATCTTAATATCTACGAATATATTCGTCACACCACTATTACTTCAGAAAAGTTTATTTTAAATAAACGGTGCTTTTTAAATGTTGCGTCCGTTCTTCATGCACTAAATACTCTGTGAAACCGCTCCCTAAATATTGACACAAAAAATTACGATCTACTAAAAGTTTTCAGAAGGTACCTATTTTATTTTCTAGGTATTCACTTCAATATTTTTCTTGTATTTTTCAATTTTAATACAAATCAGGAAATTGGCATGCCACGAAATAGATAATAAGAGATAATATTCACGTACCCATATCTACCGAAGTTCAAGCATTTTTCACGAATGATTAGCTCTGTAATACCGTACTATCATCAACGCACGTATTGCCTAAAACAATTTCCTTTAGCATCAAGTGCTCAACGCAGAAATAGTGATGCAAATATTGCATCGTTAAACAATATAACAAGGTAGGTACTCTTTTCAACCTTTTACGAGCGTGTTACTCGGATTGGATTAAATGCCTCAATAATAGGTGTTATTTTTGACTTTTTAAATGACCGATTTTCTCCTTTGCGTTGGGGGTTTTTAAAAATTTTTAATTTTATTTTATTTTAAAATTTTTAAACTTAAAATTTTGTCTTGTTTTTGTAATATACACATCATGCCCTTTTATTTGATATCCCACTTGGGTATATTTAAAAAATATTTGATTGTTAATGCTTACTTTTACCCCCTATATCTTGAAATGGCTGAACTGATTTTGATATAAAATATTTTTTTGTAATGTACACACCATGCCCTTTCATTTGATACTCCACTTTGGTATATATGAAAATATTCCATTTGTCTGCCCCTATATCTTTTAACTTGCTGAACCGATTTTAATATAACTTATTTTTTTTGTAATGTGCACATTATGTCCTTTCATTTGATACCCCACTTGGATATATATGAAAATATTCGATTGGTCATCCCCACTTTCAACCCCCATATCTTGTAAATGGCTGAACCGATTTTGACCAAACATGTCTAAGAACACTCGCTGGAAAATTTACTTTCAAATAAAACAAACCGCATCCAAATCGGTTTACCCGTTTTAGACCTACGGTGCCACAGACAGACACACATAGCGGTCAAACTTATAACACCCCTCTTTTTCCGTCGGGGGTTAAAAATAAAACATCAAACCAAATATCATGTGAACGATATATATAGTTGATGGACAGATTTGATCCTTGAAACGTGACTGTGTCTATGGTTAGATTAAAGCCTAGTCGTGTGTGCATTACACTACAGATGGGAAATTCGATGTTCACTTTGCTCCGAACCAAGCGTCCATTAACTATAGAGGTAAATGTCAATAGACTTACTGCCTATTGATGCCTGTCAAAGTAGAAATGGCCATTCCGTTTGAATTAGGATACACGTTAAAGCCGTAAACCGAATTTAAGCGGAGAGGAGCATTCACGTAGCACATTTGGAATTTCAGTATCTACCCACTTTCAGTTCAATCAACCCAAAATCTGGGACGCGAGGCCTGGACTAAACTAGTTACAGCGATATTTTGGTTAATAAAGTCATCAGTTTACCAGATAGTTTGATTATTGGCAACCTTTACGAATATTACAATTTTAATCCCAAAAAAATATATGTATTGAAACAAATGTACTTTGGTAATGGTAGGTGGCTATAACTATAAATATAACTAAAAATTTTCCTCAGTGCATTACAAGAATTTTAAAAAGCTTTTCTAAATTCATGGTCACGGGCAGACTGCATTTGCATTTACTAAAATAACATTTCTATAAGAAACGTATCCAGAAAATCTGTTGGCACTATTTACTGAGCCTACAGTTTCAAAATTTAATTGTTAGCAGTCGCCGTGGCCAAAATCAGCTAGGATGTCATCATCGTCATCATTACCATCATCATCAGCCGGAAGACTACTGCTGGCCTCTGCTGGACAAAGGCCTCCCCCTTAGAACGCCACAATGAACGACAACTTGCCATTTGCATCCATCATCATTATGTATTAGTAAAAATATAGTGCAATACAATGCATTAGTAAAATAAAGTTTTTTTAACAATTTAAATGTAAAATCTTTTTTAGAAAAAAATGTCACCCGGCTCTGGGACTTTCTACTGTATCGTGGATGCGTTTCAAAAACATGAATTAAATCATACACATAAACTCTGACTCGGGACAAACATCAGCGGATGTACATTAACTAAGCCTTTATAGTAGACTGGTATCAGCACTAGAAAACCCTGTCACACAGATTACCAGATCCACCCCTTATACATATAATGGTGTTAATTGTTTTGTGGTATGGTAAACACTTGACGAAGTTCCCTAAATGATGCCCAACCTAACTGTTATCTGGTTCGGGCTTTTTTTTCTAAATTATACTCTTATGTTTTTTTCATTTCATTAATTTAAATAAAAAGTACCTAGCGAGTTCTTGAACACTGACCATTTTCTTATATACGAGAAAGAATTGTAATTGTATTTATCATTTACAGTGCTTCCTTTACAATCATTTTAATTATCATGTTGTGCACTCGGTGAGAAGTTAATGTTGCCATGTCTATTATGGGGCTTACTATTATCCATCCACCTAGACACATAATAAAATTGGAGTGTCTAATTGTAACATAAAAATAACAGCTTTTTACTCAATCTTCTTCTTAGCGTGTCATTTGCCAAGATTATATTAGCTTGGCCCGAAATTCAGCGGCCCTAGTTCCGCTTGCTGAGCCGGTCTGTCTATCTGTCTAATGCTAATCTCAGAAACGGCTGGACCGATTTTGACTGTGTGTGCCTCATTAATAAATAAATCCATACCTAAGGACTATTAATGTTCATCATACTCTTAATCGTATTTTTACTACTGACTCTCCATGTGGGAATTGAGTTTAAATATGTGGAGCTTATTGGGTTTACGGGGGGAGAGTAATTCGTAACTAATTTTTCTCATGTTTAAACTAAAAAGGGCTTTCGTTGATGTATTTTTGATGTGAACTGAAATAATGCCTAAACGAAGGAAATAATGTTGATCTAGCGTAAGCTACCGCTATACCAAATTTTAGCAAAATCGGTCTAGCCGTTTGAGCGAGACGAGGTAAAAACATACAAACTCACAAACGCAAAAACACACTCACAAAATATCATAATAATCAGATATTCCATGCAATATAATGCCTGTGGTTAATCATACTATTTAAATACAATGCTGGCTCATAAAAGCCCTCGACAATGGATACTACTACGTCCCGACAAACGTGTACAATAATGGTGTAATATTATGTTTTCATTTATATCTAGCAGTATGTAACAAAGGTATTGATAAGCTCTCACATATCAGGACTGTATACGATAATATGATTGACCAGGGAGTGTGTACAATATGAATATGATTTTTTATAAATCATATTTCGAACTAAATTTCCAGTATCCTTTGAAAACTTTATTTTTAAATATATGTACAATTTATACGGGTTTGTTACCTAATAGTTTTTTTGTAGGTACTCCTAAAAGAGCACACTTATGATGGTAAATAGTAAATACATTTCGATTGGACATGGGTACAAAATGCCCAATTTCATCATTCATTAATTAATTCAGACAAATAGTATACCATAACTAATGACAACGCATAAGATTTGGCGCCGAGATCAACTTCGCTTATGTAAAGTGAATATACGGGAACGGCCGCACTCCGCTATGTCTATAGCCGGTGCAAGTGGACTGTATTATCGTGTTACCTTTGATTAGAGTTTGTGTTTTTTGAAAGCAATATTGTTTTAATTTGTTCTGTTCTGTACAGGAGTTTGACAGATCGTTGACACGTGGGAGTGGCAATACCTACCGAAGCGATTATTGTGATCGATTTAAATCGTTAGCTACCTACAAACTGGATAAGTCAAGTCGATCACTACTGAAAATCTGAGTTAAACACAGGGCTTTTTGCAAACAGTGTAATTCCTGTAAATAAGACACTTATTTAGGTACTTAAATAAGATACCTACTCGACTGAACAACTGGAAACAACCTAGGGAACTATTGAAAAATTAATCTTTTCATCAGGTTGTTTTTATACTGACTGTATTAAAGTAATTACTTTTAAATTTTATTTTATTGTTAGTTTGCTAGTACGGATATCGTACAAAGGTTTTACCTGGAATTGCAATATAGGTCAGTTGTTTTCAAAGGATATTATTTTGTATCGCTACGCGAAATACAATATTGAAAATGTTAGTTAGTTAATTAAAACCAATTTCAATTCCTCTTTCAGCATATTTTACAATCCATACGGATTGTAAAATATGCTAAAAGAGAAATTACATTACAGATAATTATAGATGTATATCTATAATTATCTGTGTCTATATTATGTTATTAATATTAATATCAAAGATTATTTTTTTATCCCTTTGTAAGATAGAGAGTAAATAGATCCCGCCTGGAGTAGAGTGAGGTTTGTCGTAGTTAAACCCTATACCTATAAAATAAAATGTTATTGATTCAATTTATTTATTTTTTCCCTTCCTTTCGAGCTAATACCTATAGCAACCAGGAGACACCCTTGTACAAACAAGTAAACACGTTTATTTTTTATAAACCGATGCATGATTTTTCTATTGACTAAGAGAAACGTATCGGTTTACCGCAAGAATGTTGGTGTCTGGATGTTACTATTCTTTTGGAAATAAGAAAGCTTTAACGTTCTATTTTCCTTTTAAATCCAAATATATTGATCTGATCATAGAAAACACATTGTACCTCACAATATGCAACACAAGTCCGGAACAATACAGAACTAGTTGTTGAACACAGAATCCTGTATTGTATGTATATCAAACAGATTAGGTATCACATAGAAAAATATTGAAGACAGATTTTATACAGTTATTCTTATTTTTTTGTTATTCGTATTATTATCTAAAACCAATTACAAAGAGCATTCGATTACGTTCCTGGCTTAATTCTGTCGTATTTGGTCAAATTTACACCGCGCGTAATCCAAGCGATTCTTGATAAGTAATATTTTAAGTTAAATCTGTGTTTGACCCCTAAGCTAGATTTGCGACATTCCGATCACGCTTATTAAAGTTCAATACAAGTCTATTATCTCATCATTTTATTGTTTCGTCTATCGATCGCAACACTATTGGTCTAGCTAGGGGGCAAGGTTCACCAGATATAAATTAGGTCCTATTGAGGTCCGAAGAATGATTACGATTCTCAACTTTATTATAAGCTTTCATAGTAATAACATGTACCTACTATTTCAAGGATTGACGTTTGTTATCTTTATAAGTAGTCAGATGTAGTACAGCCAATTTAATTTAGGTACTTTACCTAAAAAAAAAAAAGTGCACTTCAGTCGCAATATCGACCTCTTTGGTATGCGTGTGACTACTTGTCCTGCATGTTTCGGGCCGTCAGTACGCGCCACTAGTTCAGTTTTTTAAAATCATATACCTGGAATAGTTGCAATAATCGAGCCCGAAGGAATCAATTCAAATAAATAAAAATATTTTTGCCTACTAGCGAACAGACGGCGAGTTTTAGTTCCCAGAAAAGGTGAAATGGAGCAATCGACTTGTACAAATCAGCCCAGGGCACGCCATCATAGCGGTGGTAATGCCCGTCATAAGGAGTGACTAGAGCGGCGTTATGGTGCGCTCACCGGACATGCAGATTCTCACCGGACATGGACGTTTCGGGAGGTATCTTTGTCGTATAAACTCGCACTCGCCCGGCTGTCACCATTGTGTTAACTGCGCCAAAGACTCAAAAACATAGGCTGCAGACGCGCAGTCTCGCAGGGTGCGTAGCGTACCAGCAGCGCGCTGATTTGATCGCAGCGGTCGATGACCTCTCGCTCCCTGCCCCACCTATTCGGAGAATTCGGCCGGATGTGTGAGGGAAGCATCCACCTTTTATTTAATACTAGCGGCCCGCTCCGGCTTCGCATGGGTATAAAATATATATTATAAGTATTTCTCCACTATTTAATGGATGTTATTATATATATATTTAAACCCTACTCTTTAATCACTCTATCTATTAAAAAAACCGCATCAAAATCCGTTGCGTAGTTTTAAAGATTTTAGCATACATAAGGATATAGGGACAGAGAAAGCGACTTTGTTTTATACTATGTAGTGATGATGCCTATTTCTATTTAATAAATAATTTAAAAATAAGGTAAATTATTCTGGACAGAGATGATTATGGTTGAAGACAAAATATTGTTTGACCTGGTCTGAAAAAACTAAAATGTGGTTTTTCTTAATAATGGGATATTCCAATTTGTTTTAAATACCATGTGTGGGATTTCAGTATTTAAATTAATAACAAACTAAATCTATTACAACGATAACCTAATTCACGCCCACGTCCTATAAACTGAAAACGGCCACTGCAAGCTAAGAACAGGTTACGCATCTTAAATATGTTTTTATTATATATTGTATTGGTCTCACATCGGCCTATTGCAGTCCACTGCTGGAAGGAGGCCTCCCCAAGGCCACAAGGCCCGCTCTCCCGTTTTCGCCAACTCAGTGTCTACCAGTTACCTGAAATAGTACGGCCGGGGACTGAGGGCCGCCATTCGTTGGCTACTCTTTTTGGGGGATTTTGCCCATAGTTCAAGTACTACAGGTAATGTTCATCGAAATCCACGGGGACGAAGACCCGGGCATGCGGCAGGGTAAAGGCTTGTTGTTCTCAGATAAAGAAGGAACGGGCGTTGATCGCCACGCTTGCTCAACGCGACTTTACAACTATTATATAAAACTCGATGAGGCAGATCATTAGAATCTACCAAAATATTGAACAGATGAAATACGTATTTATAAAAGGGATAAAATAAATCATCCAAAAATTAACCAGTTGAAGTACTCCTAGGTAAAACAACAGTTGACGTTACAGTTTATTCACAAAAGTGACAACATTCAAAGCAATCATGCAAATGGGGCAAACTTAAATTTACATACAAGTCCTCATGGCCCAGTGGGTTATTGGATTTGCATGAACAAGGTGGGGTGTAGGTTAAACTATAAATCCTGGCACGTACAAATTATGCATTTTATACTTTATTCATTCTCTGACACTAAGTACTGACTAATGTTTACCTACATTTATTTATCATCATCATCATCACGTATGGCTCCGAGACGTGGTCGCTAACGGTTGGCCTTTTGGAGAGGGTAAGAGGCACTGAATGAGCTGTAGAGAGAGTTATGCTCGGAGTTTTTTGCGCGACAGGATCCGGAATACGGAGATTTGCCAAAGAACTAGAGTCACCGACATAGCTCAAATAATGCAAGTTGAAGTGGCAATGGACAGGTCATATCGCTTGAAGAACCGATAAACGCTGGGACTGCACCAACAAACCGGAAGACGCAACGTTGAGAGGCCTCCCACCAGGTGGACCGACGATATCGTCAGCGTTGCAAGCAACCGGTGGATGCAAATGGCAAAATGTCGTTCCTTGTGGCTTTATATGAGGGAGGCCTTTGTTCAATAGTGGACGTCATCCGGCTGCTGATGATGATGATGATTTATTTATCTCCCGTCTGAATCCCAGTTGTGATCTTCTTTATCACACTGTTCTAAAGAAACACAAATCACTTCCATATGATGCAAAGATAATCTTGAGAAGAAGGAAAGACCTTATAACAACAATACCACAAACTTAAACAAAATTTGCTGCTATTTAATATTATAAACGATCGGCACAGCTATATAATAGGGTAAACAGAATAATATACTTATACCCGAAACAACTGCAGGAATGCAAAAAGAAATTAGCCGACTGGATAAAACCACTGAACTACAAAGACAGTGAAACACTTTTACAAGACGTGAATTCACTCACCGATATCTTGCAGCACACATTCTCACGTATACACTTCCAACTATGAACTATCAGACACACACACGCGCACATACATACAAACACAAATACACATAACATATATGTACGCACACAGATTAATATCAACATTTACAAATAAACATGTATACAGAAAAATATATTTTTCAACGGTGTGTCAGAGGCCTACTGGCGGTTTAAACTCAGGCACCAGGTTGTTCATCAACCGTACGATATGAAGAAGAATAAATAATATAATTAGAAAATAAAACGCCAAAATTGTAATTTTTATTAAAAATATGTAAAATACTTGCCTTTAGATATAAAGGAGCGGTATCTCCTAATACAGACATTATTTGCTTAGAAGGAGGCGCTATGTATTCTTGTATACCACCGCATTTTCCGTTCATCCCTTGTAATATTGTGAACTTATTTCGTTTAGGACTACCCACCGTGCTTTAATTGAAAATTAAATATTTACTACTGAAGTTGCCTGTGTTTACATTTAATCAATATAAAGTAGGTACCTTAACTGTTTCGCCTGCCATAGTTGTTATTTGGTCTTTTCAGTCTGATTGATACAACCCGCGCCAAACAAGTCGCAATTTGTCAAGTGTGTACATACAAAACAGGTTCACATCGGGTTCTATGTGTCTTACGACTAGCTTCTTCTTATTTTTTGTTTATTCTACTAACCTATTTTAATATTCCTGATGGAAATAGGCTCACTTTTCTATATAATCTAATGACTACCTCGTGAAATTTACACAACTCAGTCTACCTGTTTACGGAATACAGGCGTGAATACCTGAGGATTTAATTGGTGTACACACAGAACACGCCGCTTCACTAACGATTTCAAACATTTCGCGTTTCGGTATTAAACATATTCCCAGTTTCGTGGAGTGGTGCAATTTCTGTGTATGTAATAATTCTCATAATTAGGTCATATTCCAGTTTAAATTATACTGTATAAAGGTTATCATCGTTCCTTGCCCTGCTCTCAATTTATTTGGGGTGTCTGTCTATTGAGTTCCTACTACTAGGTACCTACCTACATGGTTGGTGTATTCGTCATCCCATCAGTAATCATTTTATTTCTTTAACACAATTTATTCATGTCTTCTTTGGTCTTCTCCTGCTTTACCATTATATTCATCATCTAGTCACACAGATTTCTTCCTACGTTATGAAATTATGTCAATGTAAATAGGTACGTGTTTCTGATCAAACAAGCTAAAATCTAGTATCTGAATAAGTATACTTTCTGATTGGTCCCATAGAAATTTCGTCATGACCTGGTGATGAATTTCGGAGATATGGAACGGAACTCCTCATAAGATCATAGCAGAACTGTTGTACCAAAAAATATGGCTCAAGTAGTAGTCGATGACTGACTACTAACAAGGAAGAGGAAAGGGGGTGCATAGACCCCCCTCCTACAACTTTCCTAGTTGAAATATATCATGTGAGGTATCGTTTGAAAGGGCTTTTCCTAAAGATTGCAAGTCTTTAAAAGGTCTGGGCGGATCCTAGACACCACTAAAAATCTTTAAATAAAAAAATATATACCTCCTTCAAAAAACACAAACTCAAAAGTGAAAAATAATATTATATTCACTTCACTTTACATAAGCGTAGTGGAAATCGGTGCCAAACATTGGTGTTTCCATGTTTGCCATTCATTAACTGAGTCAGACCAAAAAGTACATGCGAGAATACTCTGATAAGTGCTTTGTTAATAGTTTCAATGCTAAAACTATATAATATATATAAAAGTAAGTTGAGAAAATATATAACAAGTAACGACCATTTCCTTCTATAGATTTCGAGTATGATTTATTTGGTTTTATATAAGATAGTTTAAAGAAGGGTAAAATTCGGTCTAATGGTAAAATTTGTATAAAAATGTATGAAGCAAATATTGGGTATAATTTTTCTTTGTATTAAGCAACGCACATTGGATAATAGCTATTAAGTATTTTATCACCTTTGTATCTCATGCAGTGAACTATGTTCTTTTGAGAAATAAAACATCTTTAAACCTAAAGCAAACACATAGGATTTGGCTTCAAC
Source organism: Abrostola tripartita (assembly GCA_905340225.1). Classification (NCBI taxonomy): domain Eukaryota; kingdom Metazoa; phylum Arthropoda; class Insecta; order Lepidoptera; family Noctuidae; genus Abrostola; species Abrostola tripartita. Next base: position 3,686,930 of record HG996486.1, read on the forward strand.
TTCGCATAAGTGAGGTAAAGTGAATAAAATATTATTTTCCACTTTTGAGTTCGTGTTTTCTTACTATACTTATTATAATCTCTGCTTTGCTTTAAATGGTTTCGAAGAATTCATACACAACATTTTAAATCATACTCGGAAAATACTTTTGAATGTTCATGCAATAATACATCTTACATAGCGAAAACGGACGACGTCAACATAATATGAAGAACTCTAATTATACATCATAATAAAAATCTAAGAACTACGCATCGTAGTATTCCTCGTCGCTGCCGGCTAGTTGGGTGCCCTAAAGGCTGGCGGCATTGCCTCGTTGTATGACAATGCTAATTCTTTGCCCGAAAAACAAGCCAGCCTGATGAACAGCTGTTTTCTGTGCCGACACAGTTCGTAAATAACCTTCATATGCAGAACACTAGAAGAAATAATAAATCAAGTTTTTGAAAATTGTTTTTTAATCCGTCAATGCTCAAGATTCTCCCCGAAGATCATATTTCAATCCGGTAGCAATAGTTGTGCAACTTGCTCGCAATATCTGTAGTATACGGGAAACGCGACGTTCTATGACAATATTTTTGGTACAAATATTGTCGAGCTGATAAATAGAAGAATGAATTAGGGCCTCTTTCACAATCTAAAAGTAAAGTGGGGAATGGTTACTCCTTGATTAACGCTAATGGGCAAGTAAAGTGAGTGAGTGTCTTCTATCGTATCTTAGTTAAAGGCCAGTTTATCCCTGATTAATGCTAGACAGATATTGAGAAATTCTTACGAGTAGTTACGGATAACTTGGTGAAACAGGCTCTTAGTGTAAGAAACCAAGCCGCATCGTCATCTTTAAAGGATTTTGATCTTAATGACTGCCTTGTTCGTTAGTCTTGGGATCACTAAGCGCGATTGCTAAGCATAAGGTCCTGGGTTAGAAAACTAGGTCGGGTAAAGTGTTATTTCGTTTTTTCATTAGGTAGTTCCTAGTAGCAGCACGGAGTCTGGATTTGTGCCAGGTTGATGCCAATAGGCTCGCTCCCTTCTTTATTGGGTCTTATAACAGTCATAACTGGCAAAATGCCGGTGTGCTATAAGTCCCCCTCCGCCTGCCCATTCAGGGAATACAGGTGTTATGTTATGTTTTATAAGGATCTTATTTAATAACACAAATATTATTGTTTCAGGTTTGGTGTTCCTTCAGTATCGAAACGAAACGAAAAGAGCATTATTACCCAACGAAATCACATCTATAGATACAGTTAAAGCACTATTTGTACGGAGTTTTCCTAAACAACTAACTATGCAGTATATGGACAGTCCTATGGTTAAGATTTATATACACGATTCTTCAAAAGACATGTTCTACGAGCTAGAAGATGACAGGTTAGTTATATTCATTTGTTTATTAATTTGTAAGGTTTGCGAGTGTGTTTTGTATGCAAATTTAACATACCTCATGTATACAAAATGTATACTAGCTTATGCCCGTGACTTCGTCCCCGTAGATTTCAATTCAAAAGTGGGGATGACCAATCGAATATTTTCAAATATACCCAGGGCTTTAACCTTGGAAGCTGGAGGCCATCTGATGGAGGTGGTTCTTAGCTATAATTTAAGTTGTGTGGGGGTTATTAAAATTTTTAATTTAGTATTATGTGTCGTTTATTCTATCATATGGATTTAATAAAACACCTACTGTTATTTTGATGGTACCAACACACATTTTATTTATGTGTATTGATCCAGTATCAAACATTACCTTACCAATGTGATGTTTATCAATTAATTTCTAATTAGTGATTATAGATTTTGTGAAATTAAATAGTTTTTAAATTCTATTAAAATATACTCACTCGCTTATTGTTCATAATTTAATTAAATATTTTACGTTAGTGGATTCCTGACTAATGGACGTCACGTGATCACGGTACGCTTAATTTTTAAGAGAAATCAGTAAACAAATTACTTGTTTCATTTTATACTAAGCATCGTGTAGCTTTTTTATATTTCTCACTCATTATCTGGCTCTGTACGGACGAAGACTGCTTAAGATTTTGTTCTTAATGTTAGTTACCGCAGTGTGAATATTTGCGCTCGGATCCTGTATTCAAAGGCCTTATCTATGAGCCCAGTCTCAAACCACGAAATCTCCTGTAGTACCTACGTGCCTAGTTGTAATATAATGAATAGTCAGCTCGGTGAAGGATTGCGCTATTTGTATCGTTAAGCTCGTGGCTTCTAAGCTTAGCCTGAAAGAGAAGAAATATTTCCTTTCATTCATTATTGTGTAATTATTCCCTTTTTATTGGCTTTAGATTTTTCTGCAGATGCTTCTACGTTACAACAAAATGTTATCAACATTTTAAATTGCCTACTATATCTATTTGATGTCGGTACCGGCACAATAAAATGCAAAACACTTTATTTTTAACTTTGAACTGCTAGTTTGCTCTCGAAACTCAATCAAAGTTTTGTGTATTTTATTGGATCAAAAGACTGCACTGCATTGGACTGCACCACTTTTTTAATATGGACGGATCAAAGCCGCGATCAAACGTGTTAAAGTAATATCAAACCCGACGCGTTCACGAAGTTTTTTATGTCCGGGTATGTAAACATTCATTTTCGTCAGTTTCTACTTAGCAACAGTTTACATTTGTTTGAATAATAATCCTCTCTTATGATGGCAGACTTCTTGATAATTATTAATATGAAGAAGAATGGTTGGTAAAACAATTAAAATAATATATTTTAATTATTTCACCGACCTGTGAAAATCCTTATTAAAATAAATAATATGTTAACTTTGAACGCGCGTTTTAAGCAAAACTCTTTATCAAACTAGTTATTAAAATATCGTTGATTAATTTTATGGCAGATAAAATTTAATTGAAATTGCCCGACAGCGTATCAAGCCAACTAATATGCGAAAACATGTTGTAGCAAATGCACTGACTTTAAGTTACTTATATTATTTTATACCATTATTTACCATACCTATTTAGTATTAAATACAATTATTATAATAATTTTATCGTACAGTCGGGTATTAAGCCTGATTCCATATTTTTCATTTAAAGGTAATTATTATGGATGAAATTGTTTGAATATGAGCCGATTGCCAATCGTTAGGCCCATACCGGGTCAGTCGCATTCTATCAGCCCAGTTTGAAATACTGCTCAAAATATACTGGGTGAATTTAAATTTTTGAACACAACTAATGTTTACACATAGGTAGTTAGGTCCCTATTCCAAGTTATGATTAGGTAGAACTTAACTCGTCACTACTTATAACATTCTATTCACCATTATAAACAACTTTTTCTATGGAACCTACGTCGAATTTAATAATAAAAAAATATCTTGTTTAGCATAATTGAATATTCACTAACAGGCCCATTAACTTACCTAACAGCGATGTAAAGTTCATTCAATACACGTTTCTGAAAGGATCGTTGGCATGAATAGATATACATTTTCAGCTGTTACCCGATCCTTTCTCTGATATAGAATAATTTCGTGACCTGCGCCAATATTAACGCTCACAGCCCAGATTTAGTTCCCAGCGTAAATCAATCAAAGGTCTCGCTGGACCTTTGACCTGGGTCACGGGTGCACTGAAACATTACTCTTACACTCCTACAGATGAATGATAAATCTCGGAACAAAGGTTTCCGAATTACATGAAATGGGGCGCGTGCGGGGCCAGAAGCCATACTAGCTAGGTACTACCAGCAGCTTACATACAAGATAGAGCGCCAGCCACTATAAAGCTACTATTTTTACACGACTGCCCAAAAAAGGAGTGAAATGTTTTCAGGGTTCATGTACATATGTATGTATGTGGGTTTTTTTATTCCACCATAATATCTGAATGCCTGAATCGATTTTGTTGTATGGAGTGTCGTTAGAATCCTTACACTTACACTATCGGGACTAACATAGGCTATAAAAAACGAAACAAATAAAAAAATATAATTAAAAAACACGACAGCCACGACTTTTTTTTCACTTTTTAGTTCGTTTTTTGTCATTTTTTAATTATATTTTTTTGTGTGCATGATATAACTAATTAACGTACTCTCAGCCTCTTAGTTTTAAATTCTATGAAAATGTTATTCTATTAGTGTGTATAAGACACCGTCAGTAGAGACCAGAATTGAATCAGATATTCAAGAATAATAATATAATAGTAATATAATAATATAATAATAGAATAATAATAAATACCTTAACTGTAAAGACGACGACATTACTTAGTAAACACTCGTTTACCGATTCGAGACATATTTTCCATATTCTCCTAAATTAATTAACTAGTTTTATTCACGTTGATGTTAGTATACTATAGTTTTAATCCATATATACAATACTAGCTTTGTCACGGTACTATTCCTCAAAGGGAAACTACTGCACATATTGTATTAAAGCTTTCATGATATTGCACAGGTAACATGAGGTTTTGTTTGATTTTGGAATTCCAATTTGCAACAAACTGACGCCAGTACGGCTATGGTAAACAAAAGGCAGGCATACGAACCCCTGTTGTTTAGTTACTATTATCCGGTTATCTCATTTCTCATACAATGTCGGTTTAATTTGCCCCAAGCCGTAATAAAACCTTCATACTCAACGCAACATGAATCGCTAATAGAATAAAAATTGGTAATAAAGGTTGTTTTTGAGTTTCTGTGGCGTAGATCGACCACAAGTTTTATGTTTTTATTTTATACCAAACAAAAGGGTAGTTGGAACGTGCAATTATTTATTAATGAAATGTAAGGTTTTGTAGTATGTAGTATTAGTCCAATATGCAGTTGTTATCAGCATTATCATCCTCAGAGTGGACCTCTGCCTGCTTAACCGGTCTACCGGCGAGACCTACTAAAAGGCCTCCAGCCAGGCTTATAAACTGATGTTCTACTTAACAGGCTTAATACCTAAGAGACTACGCAACTAGGTGCGACCCGTAGCGGGGTTCGGACCTCGGCTTAAGACATAAGGAGACTAGCCAACACCGCAGGAGCTATTATAGTGCACAATTATGTGCAACACTGGCGCACTGCTCGCTATTAACAGTATAGTCTTACACTATCGAAGAGAGTTCTGGCAACACAATTTCGATGCGTATGTACTACGTGATACGTTGGTAGGTACACTTACAACTCTGCAATTCAGTGAATTTGAAACTGCGCAAGCTACATGACTCGTACCTATTAAACTATCAAACAAGGCAGTCGAACAAACGCAATTAAAATATCTTATAATGAGCTAAGAAAACCAAGGGTTTAAAGTATCGTATTAGCATTATAATCTTCGCTTTCAACTAAGTTAAAGCTACCAGCTTTCAACTATGTTAAGGCTACCAAGACTAGGATCAATATACAATACAGTCATCGTGTCAAGTGCGAGCTTAACTCGATCCCGCGAGTTCATGGCACTCTACAAACTTTTGTTCCTTAACTCGCGACATTAAAATTCCTACAATATTAATCTTCTCATAAACTATACGAGTAAATAAACAGTTGTTGCGATATAGAATGGTGCGGGTGACACCTATCAGTAGAAGATGAATAGGAAAGTGGCACTTTAAAGCCGTGTTACCGACACTTTATGTCATAACGATAAATTTACATGCTGTTTGATCACATAAATATTCGCTAGAGTAAAGAAACGGTTTGTATAATGTCATACACACCATCCACAACGCAACGACTATGCATACTAAACTCTTGTAAAGATATCAGAATTCGGTACTTTCTGACAAACCGCATACATACAATAGAATTGGTGAACGTAACCGGTGTTAATTTTTTTATATCTTCAGCCTACCTTTTCCCTGCCACCGTAATATTATTAATCCTCAATAATGAATATAATAACTAAGCAATAACATAATTATGTTTACATCATAAGTACCTAATACCTACGACATGTTCTATTTCAAAAACGAAAGTTTAGTAGAAAGATTTTCTTTTGAATTTTTTTCGTTCATTCGTTCAAGACGACCTGATTGGCGCAGTGGCTAAGCGATTAGACTGCTGCGCTAAGGGATGCGGGTTCGATTCCCGCGCGGGGCAAAAATTTGTGAGATCCACATTTGATTGTCCCAAGTCTGGATGTTTGTGTATGTGATATTTCATGTTTGTGAAACGCACCCACGATACAGGAGAAATTCCTAGTGTGGGGCGACGTTTTATAAAAAAAAAAAAAAAGAGTGTATTTCAATAAGATGTAGGTATGCAGTTCAATATCGGTGTCTAAAAATTCGTTTGTTGAGCAGCCCCCTTACCATGAACTCTTAAAGCAGGACAGTTTAGGTTGTGGAAGCGAGACGCCGCAATACACTACACGTAGCGGCGTCTCGCTTCCACATCTTAATCTATCCTGGTTAAAGAGTAAGGGGCAGATCGCATTATGGGCTCGCTCGACTTAGTCTTAATTGGAAACTGTTCCACGTAGATAGTAACTAAAGGGTTCTTCTACAGTGGCCATTCACTGTATGAAAACTTATATAAAGACTATATGGTCGGTACAGATACCCTACCGAGGGTAGTTATATAATGATAACAATTTATTTGCTCAGAATATAAAACAAACCAGAATCTCTGAACGCGAATAATATTGAAGCAACACTAACTATTCCAAAATGGAGTAGTTGCCTTGTTGGACGATTTAACATTTAATTCACATAGATCACGCGCATCGTTGAAACGTTTTACATGTCGCACGTTTAATTCGATTCCTAATGTAATGCCAATGTGCAAAATGTGCCAAATTGGCTCAAAATACAAGTTACATAATAATTATATATTTATAACAAAGATTCATGACTTTCAATATCTAATAATTACATATTTATTATAATATAGTATGAAATAAGTTTGGAGAAGGTAAAAACTAAGTTATGCCTACTATTTTATGTATAACAAAAATACAAAAGCCTAAAAATTCAGTAAAAAAGTACTTCTTTTAAAATTTTGCTTAAAATATTTTGTAGCCTTACTGATCTGATGTAGTTCTAAACTTACTTTAAATTTAAAAGTATACAATATTTTGACCATAAGCTTTTAATAAACAAAAAATCATCAGCTGGAAGACGTCTACTGTTGAACAAAGGCCTTCCCCTTTTTTACGCCTTTCCATTTTATAGGGAGGGGGGTATCCATAATCCCCACGCTTGGCAAGCGGCTTGGGGATAGCAGTATAAAATACCTGGCAATGTAGGTATAAAATACCTGGGACGTCCATGCAATGTATGAAATGTTATTGTCCATTTCATACTTTACCTAGATAATGTATACAATTCCTAGGAATTATAAGTATATAATGCCTGCGGGTCCACTGGCATTGTGTAAAGTAACTAGATTTTGGTCTGTATATCTATAGAACAACGGAACAGTCGATAGTTTCTTCTAAATCTGCTAAGGTAGCTAAACCACGTTCAGCTGGATTGTCATTTACTAGTACAGGAATGTGAAAATAGGTGGTTAGGGTAGGTAACGTCGGAGATTCATTATACTCTCGATCACGCATCGTGAGCGTCAAAAGGAACCGGGCGAGGATTAAAGTCTACAGGCAGACAAATTCTTTATATAGTAGCTTTTTCCCGGGACTTCGAACCTGTACGTAGCAGCAGTAAGCAGATTTACTTAATCGAATCTGATTTTGTCAACCATTTTATGGCTTTTTTGTTTTTTCCCGCGGTACCCTAAATATTTTTAAAAGTTACAAGTAACCTTAGATACTCCTTATAACATCAGTTATTTGCCAGTGAAAGTCCCGTCAAAATCCGTCCAGTCGTCGCGGAGACGGCGGAGAAGCTGTATCCCGCCAATTTCCATCGTTTTGTCGTTTTCCCGCGAAACTCTAAACATTTTAGAAATTCAAAGTAGTCTTTATAACATTAGCTATCAGCCAATGAAAGTCCCGTCAAAATCGGTCCAGCCGTTTCGGAGATTACCCGGAACTAACAGAAAGATTTTTTTTCAATTGCATTTTTGTTATGTTTGTCGTGAAGACCTATTGTATGCGTTGAGTAAAAAAAAATTGACCTAAATTGATAAAGGAAATTTGAAAAATGATGGACACGAGCGGGACTTGAACCCGCGACCTTCGCCGAACCGTGGCGCTGCTCTAAGCAACTGAGCCACCGTGTCGCTACTCGCATCCATCGAATTTCAAGTTGCCTTTTAGTATTTACGTCTTAAGGGTGACGTCAGGTATTATCGTTTCAGTGATTTATAGCTGTAAAGGTATAACACTGAGTTGGTAATCATAGATTCCAACAGTTAATACCCGACGGTTCGGCGAAGGTCGCGGGTTCAAGTCCCGCTCGTGTCCATCGTTTTACAAATTTCCTTTATCAATTTAGATTCAAGCTTAGCATGGGCAACATGCTAAAATGGCACCAAAAGTCATAAAAAAATGATGTTATAAACAGACACTCCAATTTTATTTATGTGTATTGATGATTGTGCAGACACAGCACACAATGAACTCAATCATTGGGCATTGTTACTAGGTCGATTAAACAATCAATACACAGCACAGTACATCTGCTTAAATTAATCATGACATACAGGAACACTAACTGTAGGGGAATCTATGCAAATGTCGCCAATAAGCATACACATTTTACTTTTTTTCTAACCTCTCGCCTAAGCTCGGTACACGAAATTATGAGGTTTGTGTCTTTTTTCAATATATTTTATATGGTTTTGCCACTCATGGGTATTATAACCACTAACTACTAAGTACGTAATATTCAGGACCTGGACGGGCGCGACATAGATAAATTATTTTCTACAATTTGAAGAAATTATTCGTACGCAAAATACAGATCAACAACTTTAAGAAATTTTACCTGCAAAACGGGAAAGTTCAACATTCTTGGTAAAGGTGAAAATTTCGCGGAAATTTTGTTGGCTGAGTGCTATTGTGATACTTCCTCTCCGCCGTCAAAGGCGCCAGCAGGCATGTGTGTGGTTTATACTGGGTACCTATAATACCCTTATGGGCAGGTCTCTTTCCGTTGACGGGGGGAGTACCACATTGTAAAGTTTTTCTCTTTATGTCGGAATGAGTTGAACTGTTGGAAATATAGACACTCGAAGACAAAATATACATTAAGAAAAATAGTGTGCCCGAAGTTAACAGAACCACACAACAATTGTGAAGCCGTAATATTCAAATGCGTTAATTGTAGAGGAGACCACATGGCCCTAGACAGGAATTGACCAGTATACGCGAGAAAAAAATGCATAAGAGAACTTATGGCTAAGCACAACCGTACATATCGCGTTGCCACCAATATGTATGTAAAACCCCAGGTAATAACGGATCGAGGTGTTAAAGAAGACTGTCCAAGGATTGAAACTAGCAACAGCTTTAGTGGTTTATTATCACAAGACTCACATAACATGTACTCTCCGTGTCAATCAGAATATCCACCTTTGCCATTATTTACGCAAAAGCGACCGAAATCACCTCACATAATTTAATAAAAGTAAACAACAGAACAATACAGGTACATCGGCGTGGGGACAGCGTGAGTCATCGGACGAGACACCAAAGCCACGATGTACTGTTAACGATGCCGGAGAACACGTAAACAGTAGGCGACGAATACAATTCAACGAGTTAATAAAGATATTATTTTAATGCAAAATTGTAATATGCAGCAACGTTTACAAAATACTATTAAGTGCTGTATTGAATGGATAGTTCTAGTTGTCGTAGTTGCCTGAGTGGCCAGTTTTGAATAAGACAGTTATTAGAATTGTTTTTTCGGTTTTAGCAATGGATCCTAAAAACAAAGTTATAAGCCTAAAGTTATTACAGTGGAATGCACGCAGTTTAAGACCAAAAATTAAAGCGTTTGAAAATAGAAAAATACACATAACTATTATTTAAAAATACACATAACAGCCAGACTACGACGACAGGTATACTTCGCATATTTTCACAGTCTAATGTCTTATGGCATTCTGCTGTGGGGATCGGCAGCTGACGTTGGCTCGATATTTATTCAACAAAAAAGAACCGTACGTGCGATCTACAACCTAGGCCCTCGTGAATCTCTTAGAGAATTTTTCAAAGAGATAAATATATTAACGCTGCCGTCACTTTACATTTTTTTAAATATTATGTATACTCAGAAAAATCTGCAGAAGTTTAAAATAAGAAGCGATCACCATGATAAAAATACTAGAAACAAACATAAGATAGTTGTACCGAGATTTAAACTAACAAAAAGCAACAAGTCGTTCATGTAATAACGACAAGTCCACTGTGTTCGGTTTTATAATAAAATTCCAAATTCTATAACTGATCTTACAGAAGGCAAGTTTAAATACTATGTGAAACGACTACTAATTGAAAAAGCCTACTATAGTATTAATAATTACATTGACGATAGGGACGTGTGGCACTGATTTATCCTGCATTTGTGGCTTCCCTGGCATACTGCCAATCAACCATAATTTGATATTTAATATTATTTTACTGATTATATTGAACCTTTTCACCGTCATGTATTTTACTCAAATTGTTAATGAGAGAATAACCGTTCTGTATTAATATTTTTTATTTGACTTAGATGCTACTCGTATTCTCATTTTAGGTATATTGTGTAGCTCATTAATCTCTCATACTTGAAATGATTGTTAAACATAACTACAACATACTTTTAAAAGAGTAACTATGGAGTTTCTTGCCGGTTCAGCATCCATCGAATATTTCAAGTTTCCTTTATCAATTTAGATTTAAGCTTAGCATGGGCAACATGCAAAAATGACACAAAAAGTCATATAAATCATCATATATTTGGGTTGGTACTATCGTTTCAGTGATTTATAGCTGTAAAGGTATAACACTGAGTTGGTAATCATAGATTCCAACAGATAATACCCGACGTCACCCTTAAGACGTAAATATTAAAAGGGAACTTGAAATTCGATGGATGCTAGCAGTGACACGATGGCTCAGTTGGTTAGAGCATCGCCACGGTACGGCGAAGGTCGTAGCTCAGAATACAGAACAAACCAGAAGCCGTGAACGCACACAAAAATGACACCACACCAATTACGCTGAAGTAGCGTATTTGAACGATTTGACATTTAGTTCACAAAGATCGCGCGCATCGCTGGAACGTTTTACACGCTGCACATTTAATTCAATTATGCCGAGCTGCGTAATGCAAATGTGCAAAACTGCGGACGGAATTATACAAAAATATGTTAGGATTATATTTAATTTGTACATTTCACATAAATATTTCCTTTTATTTAAATATTGAATAATTTTAATTGTAGTGATTGTTAAATAAAACCAAGCGTCCATTTTGTCAGTGTTGCAAGTATTTGGTTGAGATTTTTCCCCACGATTTTTTATTAACTCATTATTGCACAAATTTCTAAAAGAAGAACATACTATGTTTTTGTGTGCGTTAGGTGTTGAGTTTGATTACCAGTTTGAGCAGTGTCATTGGATAGCAATACGGAGTCTAGAATTGTATCTAGTCCATGCCAATAGGCTCGCCCCCTATTACACGACTGTACTTCGTGTATGCATTAAGCTATTAATATTATTTACCTAATGTATTGACCTCACCTACATTTATTTGTCCTATTGGTCCCAGGACCTATAGCATAAATTACGAAATGAGGGTATACTATATACCTAATGCCTTTTAGAAATACAGTGTATAAGAATACCCATTCGAGAAAAATACAGGCGTAATGTCATATCATGTTTATTGGTAGAATTAAAAACTATTGCATTATAATATATCTTTTTTAAATTAAATATATATATAACCTCTTATAGAAATCATAAAATAACAATACCCAAAACATCGTCATTTACCCCAGAAGTAGTAACTGCCATTCCTAACCTAGCAACATTAAGCGGGTGTAAAGTGGCGGCAGGGGGGAGCATACGTATTGTTCATGGACACAGTGCACGTAAAGGAAAAATGGCTGAACGCGGGGCCTGTGTCATGAGGTATTATTTGGCCCACTAATCTCCTTTGTGTCAAACAGCCAGTAACTCTGAAAGAATTTTGTCGGATATTCGCACGAACTGCATCACAGAGGTATTAGATATCCCACCGTATCATTGATACATTTTCAAAACAGTACGAATATTACTAATAACTAATTAGTTAACTTACCAGAAAGATTAATGTAGTTCATAGTTGGTAACGTTGCGCGATATTGCAAATCACTATTTCATTTATTCTGATTTATTAGAAGACTAAATTGTTATTTAGCAGTTTAACTGTGTGGAAAGTTTAGAAATGGCATCTAATGACTTGTTTTGAGACATATTTTAGTGTTAAACAATTTTCTTGATAAATATTTGATAAATATCTGGTTCAATCATAGCTGGCGAAGTTTAGGTGTACTATATACCCCTGCCTACTCCTTCAAGGATACCGGCACGATACTATGTCATACTACGTGTTGTTAAACATGTTTATTTCTTTACTTAGACACTAAAAGGAACCGTAAGATATTTAAAAATAAATAAAAATATTTAATGATTAAAAAAAAAACTCCGCACCTGTAACCGTTATATGGAGTATGTCAAAAAATCATAAATAATTAGTTCTATAACCATCTGTAAGGATATTACGGCTTTCCTCGCGTTTTCAAAGATAATCGGATTTTTCATACTAGTTCCATACAAATTTTTCGTTAAAAAATTATAATTCATTAATTTTGTGCAGAGTTAACTCGGATTATTTTTTTGTGTATAGTTATAGCTAACAGAAGCAATATCCGGCAAGAAAACCGACACTTAAAAAGATTATTCCCTATGTCTATGAGAGGCGACTTTCAGCCCACCGTGCGCCGATACGATCCTAGTAGAACGTATCTTGAGAACGGCTCGTTGAATCGTATCGCAATGATCTTTACACTGGCACCGATCCGTTCTACGATGCATGTACCATTCATTCTATTATCTGTATCCGGGGACAGTAATCGCATGAGTGGCGAGCGATCACTTGAACGCATTGCGTTCTACGGCAGGCAGTGGGAAAGCATACTCGGGCAGCCATTTGATACAGATGCGTTCAGATGCGACACTGATTGGGCGCTTTGGTTAAAAGCGTTATAGTGATGTACTGGCAAAATGTGGGTGTACCTACCATGTATGCACGGATCATGCACCTCCGCTTACCTCTACTATTCTGTATTCCCCATACAGATTGATATTAAGTTTTTATGTTTCTAAATAGTTAGTAGTTAGTAGCCTAGCCGTCCAAACCATGATTCTATACCTAATTACAAAACAAAAGACTGGCGAAAAGCATTATCTGAATTTCAAGACGTATTCTTCAGAGTAATAATTTCTTTTTATTAGGTACCATGGATTTTCATAGTATATGAGTTACAGAAAATATAAGATTTTGGCCGGTATCGTGATCAGACAGACACAGATGTTGGACGTTACCCGAAGGCATTCTACGTGAACTTATTTATTGGTCAATGCAAGAGTCCTTACGGGTAGGTTCATTTATGGCTAATTCAATCTATTTTGTTTAACACTAGAGTACACGTGCCCCTTTTTTTGAAAAGTTTGCTCGCGCGCTCTACCATGGTAGAAAAAAATAGACATATTTATTTTTTAAACTGGGTGATTAAGAGTAAAGAAATGGAAATGTTTTAAAAGATTAGGTATTTATTATAAAATGCAATTAAAAAAAGAATTAACAATTTTTATACTTATGTATCATTTAACGAACAATCCTGGATGACCTAAGAAAAAAATTAACATTTATGACAAGTTTCAGATCAGCTAACATAAATCAATAATCGCGAAGTAATTAGTCTTTTTTTATTATCTTCTTCGCAATCGACGCATACTAAAGCAGGGCAGATCCATCGGGCACAACGTTGACGCCAAGTTTTTCGTGGACCATTTTCGGGCTCGAGGGCGCATGCAAGATTTACTGACTCTTCTCTTTTATCGCGTGGTTCATCATCGGTATACCCTAAAAGGCATTTACTTTGCTTTTTAGATCTTGGGTAAGGTTACCCAACGTCAATCTTTTATCATAATGGATTTCACCAGTTCTACCTAAAGGAGGAAATCTCATCGCAGCAATTTGTCTGCCCGTTATTTAGTAAATGGATTACTAATGCACTGATTCCAGCTATGTTAAAAAAATTGTCAAATAGGGTTAGCTATCGACGCATATAGTTTGCACACGTTTTACTCCACAAATTTTCATTCTTATATGTCAATCTCAGATAATGAAGAACATTTGAAGTTTATTTCGTGTCACTGGTTCCTTTTATTTTGTTTCATCGCATCGGTATCAGCATTGTTTCGGGTTCTTGACTCACTCTGGATGATTTCTTCATCATAATCTCGTGCTTGTAGCCACCTCAGTACACGACTTTCCGCTTCTTCATTCATAACTATGCTCTTTTCGCTATAACGAAGATATACTCAATAAATAAACAAATAATAAACTGTAAATAAGAATATGCAACTTAACCATAAAAAAAATTCTAGGGGACCAATCGGAAAGTAAACCCAATCATATGACGAGAAAAAAATTCATTCTTCATTCTTTTTTTTTAAGTCGGTTAAAAATTGAAATAAAGCAATCAATTAATTGCACACACTTTAACAAAAAGGCAAAACAAACATTTGTTTTTGTTACGCCGATACTCGCACGTACTACTATGGTAGAAAACTGATTTCGGCGGAAAATTGCCTCTGGTCAGGTCACTTTGCGACACATTAATCTGTTGCGTAATTTTGTTTTCGAGGCTTATCTAGGGGTTCAGGGCGAGTGCTTAAAAATGAGACAGTGGCACGTGGAATAGTAAGTGCGTTCTTCTATAGTAGAGCGCGCGTGTACTCTAATGTTAAAACATAAAAGATTTTTCGTATTAATATGGTTACTATTAAAAGTTGTTAGGTTAGCTAATTACGTAATAAGTTAAGACAGATGGTCCCATAGGTTGATAAAGTAACCGACTTGGTATTATATAGATCTCACAACTTTTTCCGGTAAAAGAACTGAGTCGCGAGACTTGTTTTTTTTTCAAGTTTTGTTTTTGATGGTTAGCCATCAAAAAGGCTACTTTGAATTTATAATATATTTAGGGGAGCGCGGGAAAAAAGAAAAACGCGGGTAATTCGCGGGTTCTTCGCGACGGATGGACTGATTTTGACGTGTCTTTCACCGGCAGATAGCTGATAACATAATATTATAAGGATTAGGTACGGTGAAAATATTTACCGTGGGTAGTGTACCGCGGGAAAAAAATTAAAACCCATATAATTTTAACAAAATCAGATTCAAAAAGGTAAATCTGCTTACATCTGCTACGTACACGTATTTTAATCTAAATCCACATGAACAAGTGAAGTCGTGGGCATAAGATAGTAGTTACAATGGCACTGCAATGACATCTGACGAAAGCTCGTTGTACCAAGTTACGAACGACGTTGCATGCCGCGCCGTAGAGAAGCTTGTGAAATCAGTCATAACAACGCCATCTATCGTTACGTTTGGTAAGCGTCGAGAACTTACTTTGTAGGTGGTCGTTTTACCTGCCACCAGATTGAGCTACCGTATGCTAAGTGAAAGGTACCTATTACCAGCTATTTCCATAACTAATACTTAGCTAAATGTTAGAAGCCATTGAATAAAGGTTTTGGCTTTAAATGCTGCAGCGAGCTAGATAGAATAGATATTAATAATACTTATAGTAACGTTTGTTTTGTTTGACAACTAACTTTGGTTCACATCTGTCATTCATTGATTAATGAATTTCTTAATAGACAGTAAGAAATCCGAAAACTGACAACCAGTCTTTCCAAGTTTATGAGTTGTCAATGTAAGATAGGCAGTCTCTCCATGTCGATAAGATCGGGGATAAAATATTCACATTAGTAGAATTATAATGGGATACATTTATGAATAAAAATGTAAACGTTTAAAGTAACAAAATGGTCCCAAATTATAATGATTTGCGTAGATTCTTATCACTAATCCTCATAAGTAATAGATATGAAGCTAGAATATGACTAATTGAGTATTCATATTTAAAGGTCCATACTTTTTTAAAACGCGACTGCTGAGCTTAACCTCCTATGGTCCTCTCGAAGTGGTCTGATTATTACTTGGTTAGCATGGTGTGGCATTCTGATTTAGGCCCATTTAATGGCAATAGGCTCGCCCCTATTACATGAAAGCGTCTATATTATGCATGGTAGCCCGTATTGAAGAGAAAGACCAAATTTGAGAGAGAAAGAACTATTGTAGACATTTGCTAACACGTGTCAGTTTTATCTTAGTAACAAGACTGATATTATTTTGTGTGTTAATATAATTACGTTTATCATCCAAAACTTTTGACATTCATCGTAGAATCAAAGGCATTAAGATACGATTGTCTGACATGAGTATTTTTCTTTATTCGTGCCTGGAATATTTTTTGTTAATTATCTTTTATTCATCCTTTCTACATGTTCTGGATTTATTATTCAATCTTTGGTATGTAGGCAATAAATATAAACGTAAATAAGTATCTATTGAATAGACTTCTCTGTTCAAATCATTTCTTTGCAATGAAATTGAATTACCTATATTATGTATGTACAATTGTGGCGAAAAGGGAACTTGAAATTCGATGGATGCGAGCAGCGACACGGTGGCTCAGTTAGTTAGAGCAGCGCCACGGATCGGCGAAGGTCGCGGGTTCGAATCCCGCTCGTGTCCATCATTTTTCAAATTTCCTTTATCAATTTATATCATATGCAGTTTAGGCAATAGTGGCCCAAATATCTAGGATTCAGTTTAATGTCTTATTCCGTGCGAGGTGTTTTTTTATTTAGCTTTAGCACGAAAAAAACACAAAAGCTTATGTGTGTATTGATTAATTTTGCTAAAAAATACTTTTAATTAAGTTGATTAATTACTTTGGGACCTATAACATAACTGACGATGAAAAGAATAGGGGCTGTTACTGTACACCTCTGCGAACCGTTTCTGGTAATACAGGATTGATGTAATATTATGTTTTTTTTAATTCGATGAATTCCTATAAATACCGATGCACAATACATAAAATTTTCTATCAAACTTACACAAAGTGACATTAATATTGGCCCTATTAGGTTTCACTCGTGTAGGTATTCGTAATCTATTAAAAATCGTTCAACTATTTACTGGCGTTTTTCTATAGAATATTAGAATCGATTATAATTTATTTATCGAGATACTGCCTTCCAGAAACTGCCAGAAACCAAGATGGTAATCGTTCATTTTTCGTTAATAAATTACTTGCAAGTTTTGCGTTATTAATTTATTATTATCTACGTACAGCTATGTGATTGTATTTGCAAGAACATTATTTTTTTCTTAACATTTCTAATAAAAAACTATCGCGTTTCATGTATTTCAAGAAGAATGAAAGAATTTATTTTACTTCAGTCCTAACTATAGTACACATTTTATGTTACTAATTGTAGTACGATGGGATTGACATAGTCACAAATGTGTACTTAAATCCCTAAATAAAAATAGAAAAAAAAAAACTATAGTACACATACATATGCATGTAAGATGGTAAGGAAATATAATATACGGCTGTCATTTTTAGCCGCTACGGCGTACAAAATAAAAATACATTTAACTATAATCAATACTAATTGCATGCTATTAATAAATTATACAATAACATTGAAGAAGAAAATCTATATAACAATACTTGTATCTTACTTATCATTTAATTATACAATATACATACATTAATCGATTCCGTACATAGGTATTATAACTTTTCTGTATTTTATGAGTTTCATTTTATTATGTTAATTATATAATTAGTGTCTAACGATTTAATTAAATCTGTTACTTAAGTGACACAGCAGTTAGTGTTGAATGTCGTCATTCAGAAAATCTCCAATATTATAATAGGCTTTATTTGCAAGGAAATCATTATTTTTTACTTTTTTTTTAAATATGTTACTATTTTGTTCTTTCCACAGTTTCGGAATATAATTATACATTTTTGGGCCCATGCAAAAAATGCTGTTGTTCATCAAAGTGGTTTTTGACTTATGTAGGCGAAGTTTACCATTATCTCGTCTATTACGACCAACCGCATCAGACAAAAGTGGGAATAATTTAGGATTGCTCGTAACAAACATGGCGTTTTCCAAAATATAAAGAGAAGGTAGTGTCAATATTCTATTCTTTTTAAAACGGTTTACAGCTTTCCGTGACCTTTAGTTTAAACATGGTCCTTATGCATTGCTAATATAAAACCTTTAACCTAGATTAAAATATCTAAGAAATAGTTATTTTTATTAAACCATTTAAAGCAATACAGGAATATTAATTTGTAAAACATTAACCACCTTTCAGAGGTAAAAGTAGACTCATGATTATAAAAAACTTTTACTATGGTACCAAGTTATATATTTCAGTGTTGGTACTACCAACACTGAAATTTATAAAAAAAAAATGTCATAAAGTAAAAATGGTTTATAATCAGTTGTACTTACACCTCTTAATAGGCTGTTAATGTTTTACAAATAACCCTGTAAAACAGACTTACACATAATTTTAGAGCCATTTAAATAGATAATATCTGAATAGCCACTATTCAATGAACAAATGAAAAAGGTATAGAATTGGTAGCGCCGCCGTATTAAGTTAACGCCTAAGTAATTTAATTGGAACATTCTTGGAAGTGGTAAAATAGGCCTTTTATACAGGGTAACAGGCAAAATACGTCTTATTGACGTATCTAATTTTAGTTTCTATGGGCTTTATTGTTAGCTCTTACCTTATTGTCTGTCAAAGAAGTCATATATTTTCACACATATCTACAAACTATATGTAAGTTCTTCCTACTTACTTTTATCATGTTTGTACCTTAAGTGTCATTTAATTCAATAATACATCACTGATAATGACCGTTGTACTGCCAAGTCGAAGGTCGTAAGTTAAAACCCAGGCCATGCACCTATGTCTTATCAAATTGATATGCGTATTATAAATTAGTTATCAGTTGCTTAAAACGGTGAAAGAAAATATCGTGAGGAAATCAGGAAACCGCACACCTGAGAGATTTTTTAACGTTGTGTAAAACCATGTCAGGTGAAAACATACGATAAGTATTAAGTAATTCATAATAAAAATGAAAAAGTCGTTTAATTCTGACTTATTATATCCGTAAATCAAATTACATAAATGTTGTGTTAGTAAAATAGTCTTGTAAGGTATGTTAAAATCAAAATCATGCAAAGAAATCATCTATCCTCGCGTCAACAAACATGTCCAAGGCGCTGAAAAATCGGGGCAGATACCTAAAGGTGAAGGCTGTCCGCCAAAACATCATAATAATTTTAACTTTTTTATAACGGTAAAATTGAATCAACAAGTTAGAATAATTAGGAAATTGTCACTCATAGGAACCTAATGTGAAAACGACGTTTGGTTATGACTCGATTATTTCCCCCGGAAAATAGTCGTTTCTTGAAATTATTGTTTCTTTTGTAAGGGGACGTGATGAATCTATTTCTATCTCGCTCGGCCTTACAACGATGTCCTATGCCAGACAAAGATATAACTCAGTTTAAAAGCATTTTAAGCAATTTCATTCAGTTTGAGAAGTTTATTTGAACCATCATTTGAAATCTAGCTTTTCTTTGACATTTAAATTTATTTTCATTCAACAAATTAGTTTAAATATTAGTTATAGGTACCTTTTTTGCTTTTTTTTATACTTATTTTAATAATAATCTTAATAAGTTCATAAATTATTCTAAAAGTCTAAAACAAAACAAATTAACAATCAAACAAACATATACTAGGCATGTTGATAAATATTTTGGCGGGAGCATGCGGCGCCTGCAGAGGCGCGGGGAGCGCACCCCATCTGAGGGAGGCTGGCAATCAGTGTTCCTCCCGACTCTGGACCATTCGTACAGACGCTTGAGGGAAAAGTTACGGTACCGCGCTTCACGATGAGGCCAAGTCGAAGTTTCACGCATATCCATGACTACCGATGCCCGTAAGTGTTTATTTATTACCTACTTGTTATATTTATTTTAAATATAACTACTATTCTTATTTGTAATTTTTTTTATTTTTAATCCTTTTCCCGTCCTATTTTGTTTTCTTGAGTATTTTGTTTTAATTATGTGACGTTGGACATTTTATTTTATTTTTATAACAATGTTTTTTTTATTGCGTGTTTATTTTACTGGTCTTTTTATGAAAGATTATTATTGATATTTTTTTCGTCATAACTTACAGTCGTAGGGCGAGAAAACTTGTGATTTGGATGGTTTATTGTCATTCCTGCCTAGTTTTCGTATTTATATCACGAATTGTCTACGTATTACCTACTTGGATAAATTGATGTAAAACAGTTCTAATGTAAGACCATTTTTTAATAATTAAAACCAGTGAAGGATTATTTCTCCCAATTAAATCCGCCCGAATTATTTAAGAATGATTTATAGGTATTTTCTAGAATATATTTGAATGTATACCTACTTGGTGCTTAAAATATTGATTTATTGGAGCTGGTACTACGAACTAATAAATTATAAATATATAATATCAACCTATTGAAATCTAAGTTTTAACAGCAGTCCCGAAATTATTTAAAGGGACTTTATGACATTATTGTCTCCGACGGGTCACGAGCCGTCGGGTACATCATGCTCAACAAAGGAAGCTCCATATAACATTATACACCCTTACTTTCAAATTGCGCTGTATTTAATCACTGATTACATTACCTGATAACCTGTCACTGTAGGTGACATGCCAATGAATAAGATCGCAATAAAGTTATGAAGCATTGAAGTAAAGAGGCGTTTGATCAACGTTTTAAGTAGGTAAAGGGTGCTTATTTAGCAATATAAGAGTAATGTATAATTTTTGATACCTATTACATACATACATACCATACAAATGGCGCTGAAAATTTAAGTTATCCTTTAATGTTTAACTGTTTTAGTCTGCGCTTAATATCTCATTAAAAATAAAGTTTTGTGTTTGACAATGAAAGATAAATATATTACTTTATAAATAAAAAAGTAAAAGGCAGTGATACCATACGAGTATAACAAAACATTGAATACAAAACCTTTTATGAGAAACTCAATTCATATTTCGTCGTACTTACCTTCACTAATTAACTTTTTACTATTTGTTATGAAGACCTGTATACCTGTGTATTTGAATTGGATAATTATCTTTTTCCAAATCTGCGATTAGGGATTTTTAAGGTAGGTAGGTACTATGGCTAAAAATTTATCGCTACTGATTTTCATACTCGGCATAAGAAAGGCCTTTACTCTGCTTATAGGCTGGCATTATTGATGCAATTTAAAAGTACGATTAGTATACAATTATAAATAACCTTAAACGTAGTTCAGGAGAACATTTCACAAAAAAATACGATAAGTCTGGATTGATACACTGAGAGGATCCTAAAAAAAATTAATGGTCCCTTGAATGTAGGTTATTCATATTCCGGAAGTGACACGGTATTTTTTTCCGCGTGTATCTAGTCGCAAGCGGAAGCTACTGTATAATGGCGCTCCATGGTAAGAGTATTTTTGTATGGAGCTTTACCTGAATACTGTCCACCTCCACGATTTTGTCTCGAAATAACAACACGCTTAAATCATCGTATATTAAGCAATAACTGGCATTTGTAGTAGCGAGAGTTGTGTAAAACAGAATTTTGTGTATCGTCATGTTTTTAGGGGCCTAGACAGAACCAAGATAAAGATAAAGATTTCCAAGTGTTACACTTGACGAATAAAAATTAAACAGACTGATAAATTTATAGAATTGGCATAATTATGCCATTGATTACTTATTACTCGTAACATTATGCCATTCCCTTTATCATTTTATTTGATTAGATCGTCAAGTGTTTTGGTACTTGTATCAACCCCCTGATTAGCTACATATACGTCATCAAAATAGTATTTTTATGGATATTTTTGGATATATCTTCTTATGTTTTACAACGTCGATTAACTAGCTACTAACAGTATTTTTGTATTCTTCAGGAATACTTGAAAATAAAAATACCTTGAGAATAAATCTGGACTGGAATTATCAAAAAACTATAAATATTTTTGTGGCAATTTTAACGTTTAGTATTAGTTTTAAATCAACAAGGATGACATTGACAGCGTATGCCTAGCGTATACCCACTTGAGAAACATATAGAATAGGAAATTTTGGCTGACGGTTAAAAATAAAAAAGATGGACTGGTATTGTGGTATAAATATTCAAAGGTTAGTAATAAACCTTTTTTATAGGTAATTTGAATATAAGTTATTATTTTTGTTGTTAAAATATATTCAACGACGGGTCAGGTGTACTTTTGGTTATGGACCTCGAGCATTTCGCCAGAAATGGTAGTCTATATTAGCCGCAGTTAAACGAGTGCAATACGTTTTGTATTAGGCGGTGATATACACTTAAAATCTTGCGCTCCGGATCACTAATTTCCGATAAATATAAATATTATATAATCCGAACGACAAGAACCGTCACTTGAGTTATTTTCTATTACGACGATTTCCCGGATTAAATTCCCCGTAGATAGACATCGCGCGAATTTGTTTTCATCAATACTTATGTATTGTAATATATCTTAAGTACTTAAGATTATAATTGGTTTAATTGATATTTAAGGCGTAAATAACAGAATACCTACTCGTGTTACGCGTGGGTTGGGTTCCTACGCATAGCTAACGATAACGAGTGAAATACCTGACTTAAGCTTTTATTTATACCTACTTACATATAATTACTTTAATTTATTTTTTATACACAGCATAAACTGCCTGTATTCCCCGAAGGGGTAGGCAGAGGTGACTGTGAAAAAAAACAAAAACAGCTACATTTCGCCAGTTATGTCATAGGTCCCAATATAATGGTGGGCGACCCTATCGCCATCAACCGGGCACAATTCCAGACTTCGTACTGCTACTGAGAATGATCAATTTTCTTTTTCGTTTAAAAAGACGTCGCCCCACACTAGGAATTTCTCCTTTGTCGTGGGTGCGTTTCACAAACATGAAATATCACACACCCAAACACCCAGACTCGGGACAAACATCTGCGGTTCGCACAAATTTTGCCTCGTGAGGGAATCGAACCCGCAACCTGTAGCACAGCAGTTCAATCGTTTATCCACTGCGCCAATCAGGTCGTCAATTGATAAACCCTATTTTACTTTGCCCGACCCCGGATTCGGATCCGGGACCTCACGCTTATTAGCAATCACTACGACCGACAAAATAGTCAATAACAGTCAGTAATCTTTAGTTATCGATTTAAATTGTTGTTCCAATTCTTGTGAACTATGTTTGTATGGACATAAAACTTCAAACATAATGCTTAGGCGCTCTTGTCATCGGATTAAGTTATCGTACCTACATTTTAGATATTCTAAAATACTATTGACTTCCGATAGTGCCTTCCGTACCTGACTAATTAAGACTTACTTACAGTCTTATGTAGTCTGCACTGATAGCCGAGTGGTATGACCGTTGGACTGCCAAGTCAAAGGTCGCAAATCCCGGCACGCACCAATGTCTTTTCGAATTCATGTGCGTACTATAAATTAGTTATCAGTTACTAAAAACGGTGAAGGAAAACATCTTGAGGAAACCGGCACACCTCTTTTTCAACGATGTGTAAAAATAAACTATGTCAGAGGCCTACAGGCGGTTAAAACTCTGACACCAGGTTGTTCATCAACCATACGATAAGAAGAAGAAGATGTAGTCTTGCAATAGGACGCGTGATTACGTAGGCATCTAATGAGTTTCCAGGTATTTCTTTGATTCCACATAAACATTACATTTTAAATAAGGTACTAATAGGTTCTAGTAGGTCGGTACATAATTATGTAGTACCATAACAACAAAAGATGCCTCTTAAATGAAAGTACCTACATTTTCTGATCATATTTAGCCTTAAAAGCATTTTAATGAAGTAAAAGGTCTTTGAAGATGTGAACCATCGTAAACTGATCTCTCAGCAGAGGTTAAACTCCGAAGTAGAACATCCATTCTAGACATATCAAAGTTCTGATTTATATTAATTTCTTTATTTTTGGTGAACTGCTTATTGAGAAAAGAAGTTAGTGAGAAAGCAGACGAATGCTTCAATTTTAATATTAATAATTATTTATAGTTAAGAGAAGGCTCTCTGAAGCTGATAAAATTGACATTGATTTTTGGTTCTACATGATGCTTAATTAATCCGAACAGGATACACTATATAATCGGGTAAAGATCATCATCAATCAAGCTTTGAATACAAAGATCGTGTCATACCCTTATTAATTCATGCAATAGGTATTAAAATGTTCATTTGATTTGTTCAGAGCTCATCTACGGGACATTCGAGATCGTTCTGTTCTTCGCCTCTTCGAGGCCACGGACATCGGAGGAGGGGCTTTCCCTGGCGCCGTCGGCGTCGGGTCCCTCGCCATGCCTGCTGGAGCTGCCTCTTGTTCTGGACCCTCGAGCTGGGATCAGGTAAATTTCTCCTTACAGCCTGATGTCACAGAACTCCACCCAACCAAAGCTCCCGGTGTTAGGGCAAAACTGTTGAATTTCTTTACTTGAGTCATGAGTTAAAAGTCAATGGCAATATACCTATTTGATGTAGTTTATTTTCCGATGGATTCTATAAATATTCTACCTACTCCTCAATATATATCCAAGATTGAGGGCGTGCAGCACTATTTCACTATAAAAGCTTAAGAAACATCACTAAATAATTATGCTAACAATATATTTCTAAAAATGTTTCAAAGGGTTTCAGTGTATTCATTTTCTACTATTTTGTACTATCATAATTACATATCTAATCAAATTGTCGTTATATGATGGATAGTTTCCTACTCGTAAAATAAATTAACATCATAATCATTTTAATTATTGTCTGTAGGACCAGAGCTACTTCAGCGAGCCCGAGATCGATTCGGAGTACCATCATCAGCACGTGCATAAGACCAAGGTAAGTGAAGGAGAAAAACGAACATCTTGCCATCTAAAGGTAAGTCGTGGGTCCAGACCGACGTCACGAGGTTCCAAGTAAGTCATAAATTTCCCAAACTAAAACAACGGTACCATACTTTTGGGAAAATCTAATTTAGATGTCCATAATAATATGAAAATGAAAATTTACTAAAACTAAATAATATTGGTAAAGATTTATTCAATAATGGTAACAAATTGGTAAGATATACTTAAATCTAAAGAAAAAATCAAGTAACCATTTAATGCATTCATACAACTACAATAAATAATATAAACACTTGATGTGTTCCGACATCCAATGACTAATTTACACATCCCAGTGCGAAAACATCTGGCAGACTTAAATCAATTAATTGTAGTACTTTAATAAAACCTAAATATTTATTATAGTTAACACTTAAAATAAATGGCTTTTATATTAGAGGGAAAATATTTGAATTCAATGCTTTAATCGTAGTTAAAGCTGCGTCTGTACCGCTAGTGTTACATTTAGGCTTTGTACAGTGGAGTGTGAGATAAGCAGATGTATTAGAAGGCTCTGCAGATGGGTAAGCCCTTGTAGTAGTGCGCGCCGCTGAACAGTTTCTTAGGGCTAGACCGCCAGGAGATGACGAGGGCCTTCTTGAATGGCTCAGGAGCGCAGCCACTGCACACCTGCATCACTGCTTTCACTTCAGCTTCAGCCGGTTCTCTTTCATCAACCTGAAATTTAGAACATTTTAATTAATTCTATTTCTATTTGGCCGATTTTTCAGTCGTCGGTCGTGGCCTAGATATTGTCATTTTGACAGTTTATGTAAGGAAAAATAAGGAAAATATGAAACGTCATTCTAGTGGTAAAAATTATCTAGCAATTGAATAATCGGCCCTATTTAGTTTATTTTTGGTCATTGGCCTTATCAGTTACTGTGGTACAGTTACTCGTATTGTGTGATCGTATCATACGAGTTACAATCATGTGCGAGTCAGTCAGTAGCTCGCATACGAGTTACAAGAACATTTCTTTATTTTACTCGCTACTCGCCATATTTCAGCAGGTCATAGGCTACAACTCCCACATTTTTCATTTGCATATTATCTATTTTCCTATTATGTTATTATTTCTGAACCCAGCAAAGCCTTATTTTAGTAACGTTCATCCAATTTAAATAGAATGCAAATATGCAATGTCCGTTTCGAACGTAACATAATTATTATATCAGTTTATCAACACGATGGTGACGAATATATAATTTCGGTTCGTTTAAAAATTCGATCATAATCTGGTTTGCAGGTTCCACGAATATCTCTTTGTTCTATTTAAAATATTTTTTGCCAAATAAATTATAGGTTCCAATATAGTTGCCATTGCCATCACCGGGCACAAATCTAGACTCTGTACTGCTACTGAAAATTACCCAATGGAAAAACACAACAAAACATTGCCCGACCCGGGATTCGAAACCAGGACCTTGTGCTCAGCAGTCTACGACCACTAGACCAACGAGGCAGTCTATTAAGTTATATTTAAATTTGTTATGTACTAGTATTTAATTTCTTAGTAGCAGTTAATACTACTTACAGTTTCCTTCTGTCGGTTTTGGACAGGTAGGTTGCCAACGAAGCCGGCCAGTCCGTTGAGTAGTGACTGCTGGAACAAGGCTTCGTCTTCTTGTTTGTCACTCATCAAGTCTGGACTTAGCAACGCTTCATCTATTATTGAACCATCCGATAACGCGACCAAGCCCCGTTTGTCCTTCTTTCCTAAAATAAAAATACGACTATAATTTTGGATTCGTGCCTAAGACCAAACCATTATCTACATTATACCTGTCACTGTAGTTTGCATGTAATAGAATAGTAATGTCCATAGATTTAAGAGGTGGTACAGTCAGCATCATAAGTAGCTGAATATGTTAGGAAACCTTATGTCAAATAATTGGAAGAAACAAACATGAATTCAAGGTATTTTTTCAAAATATAGAACCGTCTAAATGATGATCTGAGAATATTTAGTACTTTTTATTGTACAAGAAGTTGTTCTTTAATTAACGGTATGTTAAAAAAATCAAATGTTCAGCTACTTATGATGCTGACTGTACACTAACAGGGCAACAAACTGGAAAATAGAGTTTTATCATTTTATTGAATTTAATGGTTGATATACTAAACTTGCAAATCGCGGTATCTATATCATTTCTTATTTATTTAAGACACATTTTAAACAACAATACAGAAAAAGTACGTTCACATTTTATATACAAAGGCGAGCTTAGTGAAGTTCGCTACTACGCCTACTCTGTGTTGAGTTCAACACAGAGTTTTCTACCAGCAATACCTTAAGCACAGAGATAAGGTAAGTAATAAGGACAAATTCGAACTAACAAAATTAAACATACCTATTAATCTTAAATCATAATAGCTAAACAATATAGTACCTACCTGAAATGTGTTGAATACGTAGGTACGAGAAGCCGAAGCATTCAACAGATTTCAGTTAAAAATATGTCTGTGTAACTCATTGCTGAGTTTAATGATCACTAACAGAATTCACGTGTATATTATGAATTTAATATTCCCGTGAGTTACCTACTTCAATTTATCAGTAACATCCAGTGAGATTCGTTGAAAATGGGTATTCATTATATGACCTGGCTTAATGCGTTTTAAATTGAAACTTCATTAATATGAATTTTTGACTCATTTACACACGGCATTGCACGTATAAAACCACACTGTACGGTATTTGTAATATAAATGTTGGTACCGGTGCACTGTGAATGAAAATTTAATTCACTTTCTGTAATTCATAATTATTTTGATTCGTAAAATATTAAAAGTACTATTTTGTACTAATACTTAAAAATAATGAAATATTATTTACCCATATTTTTCAACACAAAACTAAATCAACATTTTATTATAAACTACTTTATAACTACTATGAACATAATTTATTTGAAATAACTAGTAGGTATTATTCAACAGGACGCAACAGGTTTTAGGTACCAAATAAACAATAAATATTTTCAGTATTACCTTCTGACTGTTTTAAGAATTATTGACAGAGGCAAAGAAAAGTTTCTTTTTGGCGATTCAGTCGGGTTGCCAACTTTTCTGCCAGAGTCGAGTTAAGACGGCAACGTTTGTTATTGGGCATTTTTGCGGGTGATTTTTATTCATTCTTATAAAAAAACCGATGGCCGCTACAATTTCATATTATTGTCACTGATAAATTTCGAGAGAGTTTTAATAATAGTGGGACAGAAAGAGATCGAAAGTTAATAGGTAGAGGAATAATAATTGTTGCATGTCAGGATATGTTGAAGTTTAGGTATAAGAGTTATGCTAGTGAAAAATGGTGGGTCAGACGAATTAGACTGTGTTATTTATAGTGATGATGCTAATGATAATAGTGATGGTCTTAAAATCCAAATACTTTACTAACCTGAACTAGTTTCTTCTTTTAATTCCTTTTCAGGGTTGTCTCTTTTGTCTCGTTTAGAATTCCTCTTGTACAAATTATGCGCCACTGAATCATCAATATATTTTACGTTGGCCGGATTTAATAAGGACCCAGATAAAACCACAGTTGTGCCCTTGGAAGGCCCGATAGGCGATCTAGAGTACCCTTGACTTTGTCCGAGATGTGACGAGCCAGGTATCAAAGATAATTGTTGCCCTTGGTCTGAAAGTGGGTGTACGCTGTTCAAAAGTTGTTCAGAGACTAGTCTGTTCCCAAGCTGTCCGTTGATGTATTCTTGTTGTAGTTGCAAACCGTTGGGCAACTGGACGGGGACCATTTGTTGAACACCGGCCAGGTTCAGAGATGGGGCTCTCTGGAGTTGGCCTCCGATTAAGAAGTTTCCGTTGCCAAGTGGAGTGGGTTGCGGCGCGGGAGGTTCTGTCACCGCCTCTGTGGAGGACTCGAACGGCGTGCCGTCGTGCCTGAAGTGGTGCACGTGGTGATGTTTGTGGTCCTTGTGAGCTTTGCCCGCGGTTAACGCCACGTGGTACAATTGGAGCATCGTTATCTCACCCATAAAACCGGTTTGCCCTGCAAGACGGTCACGTTATTACATTTTGAGTGCTGTACTTACTTGCGCAAACATACAATTTCAAAAGTGTGATAAGACTTACTTGAAAGTAATTCCATGTCATCTTTCCTGTACATAAGAGACTGGTCCTGGCCTGATATTGCCGTACCGCCACCTTTTATGATGTGACCTACAAGCTGTAACAATATTATTGGTTAATACTTTCTACCAAGTGTTCAACAATGTACAGTCCGTTAATCTTACTAAACTTACCCTGTTGTTAAAACCCCTTCCGACGCGTTCTGCGTTCACCCATATTTGCCATTCGCCATTTTTTCCGTTCCACGACTGGCACGAGTGATACCACCTGCGGAATTGATTGGGGTTTTAATTAAATGCCGCTACGAAACTTCTGTTCGTGACATTTGCATATAAACATGTGAGAAATTAATTAAAAATATGCCATAGTCAAGTTATACAAATTATCTCGGGTATTCTAGCTATTGATTTTATTTCCAGTTTAAATAAATAATGATTGTTAGGTTCTATTTAGGTACAAAAGTAAAATATCGTGAATGCCCCACTAGTTTATACTCTAATAGAGCCCTTGTTCAAATTATAGATAACACCTACGAAAGTAATAATAGTGAGAACATTATTTACTGCAAACAATATACAAACCGAATATGTTATTATCGATTCCGGCGCGGCGGTTTCTATATTTCGACGAGCGTTAATTTTAAACAGTAATGTTGCAAAGGAATGAATGAATGAATGATGCAAAGGTATTATACTTGTTATTATGCATGCCTAATACGCTTAACGGTTACGCAAGGAGTCGTTCAACCTACTAGTTGTCCAGTTACGTATGATATCATTGTTAAAATGTTGCTGTTACAATAACTTGGCTATGTTGCAATAACCTATTTCACTTCGTACTATTAATTCCGTATTATTAGTAGGTACCTACTTAAGTTTTACGTAGCGATTCTACAATGGATTGCAAGATTAACTCCTTATAATATAAATATAAGAATATCAGACGTCATTCCGACATCTTTGTGAATCTCAGTTACATATTTATCGGCATACGTAATCTCATTGTTTAGTACTTATTTAAGATCATTCTTATTCTTATCGTTCTGTAAAAGCAATTCATAATATATTTAGCCATTACAAACGTTGCTCTAAAGATTTAAACGTTTTATAATAATAATAATAAAAACTTTATTTTCATACCATAAAAATCCATATTAATTGAGACAGAACAAGATATTCTATAAGTATAATAATACACGTATATAATATATTTATAAATATATTATGCTCAAGCTACCAAAGTTGTTACAACATCTGTAGATCATACAAATAAGCAAGCAATATCTTATAAGATACTAGAATGTTTTTAATACACACATTACTGAATCTGAATTAGTCAGGTAACTTACGGAAAAATTGCAACTTACGTTAAATCAAGACGACACAGAAGGTTAGCTAAGCCGGGCGTTAGAATTCTCAAAGAACAGCACTGACAAGTTGCTACATTTTAAAGCTGGCTTTAAGCCTTGGACTTTGAAAAAAAATGTAGGCGTAAATGCCTCTCATCACCCAGTGAGTAATAATTAGTTCACTTTCAATTAGGCTTGGTCAGCTCACCGCAGAAATGATTAAAAATAATTATGTTTCTATACTATCGTCATCCATACTAACATTTAAAAGTAAAAGTAGGTATTATTCTGGAGACGTTTGTAAATCCAGCCAGGTTAAATCGTATTCACAACCTTCCCAATTTACTGTTCTGCATAAAAGTAATCTAAATAATAAAACTGGTGATAACATAGAAGTATCAAGTATTACTCTAAGGATAATAATACTAAAAGTAACTAGTAAGGGACTAAGGGAAAATTCAGAAGATGGGCAGCAGCGTCTTCTGTAACTCCACCACCAATACTGCGATCGCTTGCCAAGCGTGGGGATTATGGCAAATCCCCCCGCTTAAACGGGGAGGCCTATGTTCAACAGTGGACGTCTTTGGCTGATGATGATGATGATGATGAGGTATTTTATCTAGATGTAGATGTTAAATTAGGTAATTGTCAGATCTTTTAGGACTACAGCCAACATCATTACCCATAACATACCAAACAAACATGCTTGCTCACTTAGAGTCGCGTAAGTTTACATTAGGGTACCTCATGAGCGAACATGCTTGCTTTGAACTGTCATTGTCACTACTATTAATGAAACACGCCTTACAATAACCCGTTTAATCACAGTTGACAGTCATCAAGTCTGTTTCGGTAATATCTGGTACTTGCATTACTTTTGATGTAGTTTGTAAATCGGCGAACTGCCAATTTCTCGACGCGACGTCCAGAAACATTAGTTTTTTCTTGCCAATAATGTAAACACTGGTTTCTTGACTTTATTTTGTTAGAGAATTGTGTTGCGTGGGATTTGTTGTGCTCCTTTTAGTAGTTGTAGTCTACAAAACCGAACCGACCGTCGAATTTATTGCTTAACAAATCATAATAAGGAGCTTTGTTTCATTATTCTTTTTCGGTGTTGTCGCTCGGAGAAATAAAGTGTTAAGTAGGCTTCGGATTTAGACTTTTTGCAAACCTAAAAAAAGCCTGGCTTATAAACTGAATTGAAAAAAAGCCAACGTTTTTAATTTAGATTTATAGAGATCTATTTATGACTTGTAATTAATGTGTTTGTCAGGAACGAGCCTGACTGAATTTCGGCCACGGCGGCCTGTCTTAGCTGAGACTAACACTACCATTTTTTTTTTATTGCTTGTTCTGAATTCTGAGCCAACTACCTATTGGAGGTATTATAATGCACAAGCATGCGCACAAACACAGATGCACTCTCTAGGTATTCCCTCTCTATCACAGTCCGATGGGACGGTAGACCGACACGACCGGAGAAAGATTAGGACCAACGGAATAACGTGCCTTCCGAGGTCTTGTAATTATCTAATTTCTTACTATAAGATAAGCTTTATTGGCCAGTATATGGTACAGGTAAGGTATAACAATAATACTAGCCATTTTGAAATAAATCATTCACTGTCCTACCGTCCAAACTATTCGTAATAAAGCAGTAGTTCCGAAGATATTACACGAACCTAATGCATAGTCTAATATGAGTTTAATTAGTTAGGTGGGTACTAGTTGCATCAAGTCTTGAACTAGGTCTGCGCGGCTGCAAACATAAACTACTTCAGATATGTCAAGTATTGAGAGTCGGAATATATATTGAACATTATTGTTACAGAAACTAGGTAAAACATGCCAACAACAACCATAAAAAAATATTTTTTTGTTTCTTCCCTGCAACAAAAATTATTTCATATCGGTGTTCCCACTGCTTGTGTAAATAAATATATGAGCTGACGAGGTCAGCACTCAACTCGTTGCCTTTGAAGCCTTATATTGAATTTAAGAAACAAAATCTTTTTAAATTGGGCATCATTGCTTGGACTTGATATTTATGTATGTTTAAAAGCTGCGATCTAGAACGGTTTGCGACATCGCCGCGTGTTAAGCTTATTAAGTTCAGCATAAGATCGTATCTGAAACTAGTCATAAACATTTCGAAAATAGGTACCTAAGTACACTTAAAATGAATTTATAGTCTTATAGAAATGTAGGTTGCGTCAACATTCCTTAAATGATGGAGACCATAGAAGTATTATTATGTGAGTATAACCTAAGCTACCTACTTATATGAATTCCAAGTAGTTAATGTATTAACATCATTAATTCATAAATAATTCGAGGAGTTCGATTAATTCAAAAGCAGTTTCATCCTATTCATTCGCGCTACCATGTTAGGTACGTTAGGAAAGAAAATGCTGACAGCAAATTTTTGATAAGTAAACATGTAAATTCGAAGACAATTATGCAAAATATGTTTGGTACGTAGCTAGCAACCCGTACACGAAATTTAAGAAATGTTATTTTTAAAGTCTCTGAAACCACTTCATCATTGAATGATCAAGAACCAACCTACTCGGTATATTTATAGATACTTTCTTTATTCGTTGAAACCTTAGTATTCATGTTTTTATCATTCATATAAAAGAATACTGTGCATAGAACTGCATTTTTCTACGTACGCGGGGAAATGAATTTCTATGGTTTCTTTTGTTGGTAGCTGTATAAAAAAATTCTATTGTATGTACATACTTCAAAGGACTGCCACATAGTACCTACGTACCTAAGCCTGTATATGAGAATTGAATGTAGCTGCAAAAGAGAAATATTAAAACCTAGAACATTTTATAGCGGGAGGTATGCAGGATGACTTAAAAAGTAATAGTCTTTTGTTCTCCTAATAAATATTTTGTTTCAGTCTCCACTAAGTACATATTTCCGAACAAACTAAATATGAATGAGAAAAAAACATTTCTGCAAAAGTCTGTTTTGCTATTTTTACGTCTTTGTTGTCAGAAATCAGACATTAGATACACAATGTTTCACAAATATGGATAATTAATGATCAATGATGCATTATGAACGTACATATGTACTTATAGGAAAAATAACAGTCTTATAGGCATTGGACAATTTTACCTTAGCCAAAGGGATTTTACATAAATAATAAGGAATATTCGGTTGTCAAAACCGAGCATGCTTGCGCACCTAACAGGCGCGCAAACATTAAATTTCCGTACAATGCTTTAGGTAATACTTCGGAGCGATGCGATGGACAGGTACATATTTGATGTATAGGCCACAAAATCCGAAAGCATCGCCGTCTGGTCTATTAGCATCTTGAGTGGTCAAACCAAAAATCTGCTAAAATCAAAACAACTAATCTTCAAACTTAACGAAATTACATAATTATAATACTATGTACCTATATTTTATATTTTTTATATCTTTTTCCATTGGCGTCTCAGACCATATTCCAAAAAGTTATTTGTGATGGGAAATGTCGATATCGTGAAAAATATTTAAAAAAATAATCCGGCACTACCTGGGCATTCGGCCTCGCTACGAAACATCATCTAGCGGTAATAATAAAAATCTATCACTTGTGGGTACGCGAAATAGTTATGCAAAGACTTCACATACTCATTGCATTATTGATTTCTTAATATTTGAGCTCACATAACGATGTGGATAGATTTCGTGGTAATATTGGTTATTCCTAACATCCAAGTTAAAAAAACAAGCTTATTATGCGGACTATTATTTTGAAAGGAATATTATTTTAGGGGCAAAAATTCCAACGTTCTAGAAAGAGCGAAATAAATACATCGATTCTTTTTTATTAACATAAGCAAGTAGCAGCTAGTGATGTAATTAGTTGAAAACAATAAAGGTTTTAGTCTTCTTTTTTTGAACGGTTAAACTGTAGGCACTGAGGTCGATGACTGTTAGAAAGTGTTCTTACACATATTACGTGCACACTGTCACTACCGCAACTCTGTACAGAAAAGACAAAATAAGTTTTCGTGCGTGGACACCATTGTTTTGTGTATCATGAATGTTAATTAAATCGGTACGTTCGAAGCATTGCGACCAATCATAATAAAAACTTATTTTTTATTCATTCTTATTGAGACTGATATGCTACTTTATCGCTTTTTATTATGTCAGGTTTTTAATTTAAAATTGTATACCTAGTACGTAAAATGTCTCCTGCCCCTGTACCATGAACTCTTAACGCAGGACAGTTTACGTTGTAGAAGCAAGACGCCGCATTACACTGCAAGTAGCGGTGTCTCGCTTTCACATCGTAAACTGTCCTGCTTTAAGAGTTCATAATTAGGGGGCTGTTCTGAAGGGAAATCCTATATTATATTTTCTAGGATAACATAAAGGCGTGACTTACGTGTAAAGGGTTACTATTCCTCTTTACCTTGAAGCTTCAAAAAACAATCACCTTAAAATCACATCTGTGTTTTTTTAATGTACATCCGTCCTGAAAAACTTGACATTATTTTTATCATTTAATCTATATATTTTTACCTCATCCTCTCAAATTTAAGTCCCTAATATGATGTGTAAGATGCCTGTTTTTTGTAAAACGAGGAATAAGTCATTCATTTACATATAGTCATTAATTTAACTTTAATTGACATGAATCCAGTAAATTACGTTATAATCGGCTTTCTTTAGCCGTTGATCATGTATTTTAAATAACAATAAAATTATTCTGATTTATCATGCATGTTTGAGTTTAATTGGACCATGGAAACAATATCCCATTATCATGTACCGAAATCACTCACACACACATAAATAAACACAAACAAAATGATTTAATTGATAATGTCATATTATCATTACCTTATCTAACTGTCATTTAACATGTTTTGTTTATGGCTACAGTTAAGGTTAAACTTAGAAAAGATTTATACATAATACATATATTAAATAAAGTGAAAGAAGATACAATGTTTATCATATCATATTACGGACAAATTTTGGCCGCAACGCCTCTAGTAATAATAATAATTATCTACTTATGTACCTTCTTCCATTTAAGATCTATAAGTCTATAACCCTCTTCCTCTTATTCATAAACGAGGATCACACCGGCATTACCTTAATCACGTATTAAGACTATTGACATCTCTATGTCTGAATAAGGGGAGGGTAGGGTAGGGCAGTAGAATTGTTACAGTAAAAGCCTGTATACTGGTGAATCCTAGGTTTTTTCGTAAACATTGCGGACTATTACTAATAGAAAGATAGATGGATAGAATATGCTTTATTGTTTACCTATAAACAAATATGTTAACTAATAGGTATGGTTTATAAATAAATCTAAGGATTTACTGGTAGATCTTTGGATTTACTGTAGCGTAATTATTAGTAACATAATTTCAATCAACTTACGAAAGTTTGCAAAATTATACATAATTAAAAAAAAAAAAGATCCCGATCAATTGAGAACCTCCTCCTTTCTTTTGAAGTCGGTTAAAAAATGAATTAATTTTTGGTTATTTTGTCAGGAGGTACCTATCTAATTCCTAAGTTAAACCTAAGTAACTTTTACAATATTGTACGACTGTACGTAGTTCTTCGCTCGTTGTAATCATAATTCTACCCAGAACGCTAATTATATCTATCTACAATCGGCATTTAGCGGTTCTAATGTAAGGTTATATAGTCGTGGACATGTTAACAATGTAACCCGATGGTTGAAATTTCCCCTTGCGATACCCACGCTGCTGCTTCTATATATTATATGGTTCGTAAACACCGAGAGATGGTTACATGATTTGAGGCATTACTGACATTCAAACCGTTGTTGTAGTTCTGCCGACACACAAGGTAAGTAGAGCGTATGAACATGTCGATTGCAATACTTGTGTAAACATTTTGGAGGTGTTGCAAGATTGTTGCGATTTAGAACGATTTGTTTAGACATAACTTTGTCACACTCTGGTCTAAATGTATAATTTTCTTGTAAGAAATAGCCGTTCAGATTAGGAAGAATGCCTCATTCTTGATAGCTTTTTTATTCGCCTTAGCACCTCGCCCGCCACTTGGACACACATGAAAATGGGGTAATGTTCCTGTTCAAATCTTCAGATCAACTAATTTGTGTAATCCATT
Source organism: Abrostola tripartita (assembly GCA_905340225.1). NCBI lineage: Eukaryota > Metazoa > Arthropoda > Insecta > Lepidoptera > Noctuidae > Abrostola > Abrostola tripartita. The sequence goes on from HG996486.1 coordinate 3,723,596, forward strand.
TTCCTAACGCATAAATTCCGATTATATATCTTTGCAACTGCTCGTATTGGCAGTCTGATCGTCCAAATTCAGCTATAAAAAGGTATACCAAATAATATTTTAACTTTTCCAATATAAGAAGACTTGACGAACTTACTCTAAGATCTAATAAGTAAGTTTCTTAATAGGATGCCGTAAATAGACTGCTAAATAAGAATAAGGTATTGGATTTCTAAGTATAAATTAAAATATGGATCAGTTGCTGTAATATCAAGTACCTACTACTTGATATTACAGCAGTCATAAAAACATTTTATAGTAAAGTATTATAAATAATAAAAACTCAAACAGATTGGTAAAAAAGTTTGTTTTGATCTAGTATTACGAGTCTATAGGTAGGCATAATATGTTTCATGCAGACTCCTCTGCTCTATAACCTAAGGATATTATGTATTTTAGCACAGTAGTATAATTACTTATATGCGAATGTAATACAAATTAAAACCACGCCTATCCTGGCTCTAGGAAACCAATTGCCAAAGGTCCGGTTGAATTAGGATAATTAGAACATACCTTTGGATAATTAGTCGAAAACAAAACTTGTATTTGAGTACGATTAAAAGAGTGTTTGCATGACTTTGAATCGTTCACATAATTATTATTGAATAAAATAAGTGTTAAGCACTTGTTAAAAGTCAAATAAACGTAGTTCAACCTACCAAATAACTTAGTCTGAGTAGCAACTTAATTATTGTAATAAGTTAATTTAAATTTAATCAATGTCTAGTAAGTTCCAGTAGAGGTCAAGGCGTTTGGTTCTTAGAAAGCGTTCGCTTGCTTGCGGCTTGTCTCATACTTGATCTAAGTGAAGTTCAAACTTAACCAAATTAATGAATCGAATTCACCGTACGAAATCTCATTACAGTCTAAGTATTGTCCAGTTGTAATCTTAGAAAGGTTACATAAGTTGCGCCGGCTCGCAAGTGTAGTAAAATTGACCCACTTTCAAACGCGTTTTCTTCTATTTGCACACCCATACCGGATTTTTGATTTTATTTTTATGACATCATTACAAGCGTGTGTCGTCACTCGTCAGTAAAACTAGTTTACTAGTTTTACTGACGACACACGCTTGTGTGCACTGCTTGTAGATGCCAACAATATCGATAGAATTGCGCCATAAATTCATTTCACTAACACGAAATTCCAAACATTCACAACTATAAGTAGCGCCAAACAAACATAACTAATTAGACAAATATGTATTGTGAACAATGCCTACATATAATTGTTTGCTGGCTGAAGTAATAATAGTGGTTGAGTCCTCTACCAATTAACTGTATTTATACGATACTAATTAACATTTTTTTTGTGTTTTGGACTCTTCTGATGCATATATCATGCATGTATCTAATCTCGAAAGGGGTAGAGATTTTTCCTTTATCAAGGATCCATATACCCACAGATTTTAGTTGAGATCCTATTGTCATTCGTTATGGTCACGATGCCAAGCACTGATAGCCGAGTGGTATGACCGTTGGACTGCCAAGTCAAAGGTCGCAAGTTCTAATCCCGGCACCCACCAATGTCTTTTCGAATTCATGTGCGTACTATACATTAGTTATCAGTTGCTAAAAACGGTGAAGGAAAACATCGTGAGGAAACCGGCACACCTGAGAGATTTTTCAACGGTGTGTAAAGCCATGTCAGAGGCCTACGGGCGGTTAAAACTCTGACACCAGGTTGTTCATCAACCATACGATAAGAAGAATGGTCAAGATGGATTCGCCGTTTACAACTCGCTTTTTCAGTGACGAAAGGGAATTTTATTCCTATCGCACATTATGGAATCCGAAGCTATAAAATACTTTCATACTGAGGTGTTGGAAGAAATAGCAAATATTTCTTATATTAGAAAAGGAAGGTCGTTATAAATCGTTCAATCTGTAATCACGACGGCATGATCGCGTCGTCTGGCTTTATGACATTAATGCGCTAGCTGTTGACTGTGTTCTTTCGTATTCTACGGGCACTACTTTATTTACCTGCATATTTACCTCTTTTACTCGCCTGCAACATCTTATATGTTAATTACCGCAGGCATTTTATATGCATGTTAAGTATTCAACTGTTTCGAGGTAAAGAGACACTTTTTGAAGAATACCTTTTTGGAATTACCAACATAATTTTACAGGTAGGTACTCTCGTTTAAAGCGCTATCGAAATTCCGATTCACGAGGGTATTTGGTATCCATTGTATACCCACGCGTAACCTTTAATAGGTAGGCATGTGATAGTCTATGTCTGATAAAATTAAACAATAAAACATATAGTTATCTAAGCGCAAAGGACAGCGTGGTACGCCGCGCCGTCAAAAATGCTTAAATAGGAGACTTATAACCTAACCCTACAAAGCGTTGTGAGTACAAGTGAAATAGAAAAAACCTTACGATGCAAAAGAAAATTCGTACCTTTAGTCGGAAAAGAGCTTATGATGAAAATATTAATTTTACAAGAGAGCAAAAAAGCCGTTTTAACATCGATAACTTTTGTTTTAGTTAACATAAAAGCATGTTTTATACCTTGAAAATAGAAAAAAATATACAGAACAGATTATTTTAATTAATTTTTAACGATAAGGCTTCCTTCTTTATTTAGACTTTATTATGTTATGTTACTTTTCGTAATTAACTTTGAATGCCAATTCAGAAATATTAGTTTTTGTGTACTTTTATTTCTAAATATAATAAAGGCTTTCTCAAGAAAGCAATAATTATTATCACTTTATTTAGTTGGTCATAATTTATTTTTCATATTTTTGTAGTACAATATTAACAGCTCAAAAAGCAGTCGTCACTGTATTGCAATAGGTAATTCTCCATTTAAAATTACTTCGAGTTATTTAAGTAGCTACTTCAATTTGTTCAAGTAGAACTGACTTCAAATAACTTACTTTCTTGGTAAAAACCAATAAATGAGTTCGAGAAGACTTGAGGGAAATATTTATGTTCATGAGAATCATATGTCAAGAGTTTTGTTTACCTCGGTTTTCATACTGAAGTAGGGCTTGGAATATTCTTGTTTCGCAAAACAATGGTTCCAGTACATATGAGATTACGACTACGTAGAAAATTATTTCGTATCATTCCCGAGAACAAAGTGGCTTATGTCTACCATGAAAGTTCCATTCTTGGGATTGTTGAAATCGCTTTCATGGTTTCGAAGATTTGGCCTTATATCCAAACATACAAACTTAATATCTTTATGATATTTAGTAGTGGCGTGTATACAAATCTAAAGAATACAATACACACAATAGCCTGTAATCCCTAAAGGGACAAGCAAAGGTGTTATCAGCATTAGGAGTCTAAGTATAAACATACGACCACGTCCAATTTTACACACATCGGATTAGACGCCTCTTACAAATCGCTTTCTCGATGTAGAAAAGGTATTGTATTTCTTAACGGACTAATGAACATAATTATTATAGGTATACGCGCCCTGTCCGCGAAGCGTCCTCATCTTATGTCTTTTCTGTGTAGCCATCGCTTTACAATACAAAGAATTATCAAATTGATCGAACCTACCAGAGTTCATGTCCTTTAAAATAATATTACCTTTATCATTTTTATCTTATGGCCACTGAAAAATATCATGAAATATCAGTTCGTATTATGTATAAATAACACAAGATTTATCATCCTTATATCATCATTTATTCTGATGGAAATCTGAGACTGGATAGCGCATTGAAATTCTCTGCAGTTATTAGTTAAATTAACTAGCGACTCTAAAATTGCATTCTGTTCTACAGCTATGCGGTAAATCTCGTAGAAGCAAGCGTATTTGGCGAGTTAGAGGAAGCCTTACTTCGTAACAGGGTAGCAGGTATTTTACTAGGAACTATGTTTGTTGGTAAGTACCTTCTTATTACCTACAGTTAGGTGTTCGATACGATGATGTTTATAGCGATTTTGTTGCAGCAACTTGGATGGGATTTACGACATATTTACGTACACTTAGTAGAAAAAAAGCATAAGTCGCGTTACGTTGTAATTACATTATTACACGTAATTATATTATTACACCTAATTGGAAACTGCTAGTTGAATTACATAAGCTCAATTTTGTGTATTAGCAGATGGTGACACGCCTCTCATCAAATGGACCCCCTAAACAATGTAGAGCGGTGTGGCCCCGATTTCTTAATTGTGATTTTTCTCCATGATATCGATGAACTTACTGAGGATTCTGAAGTCGAATCTGGTAGTCAGGAACTCGCCAAATACGCATCGTTACATGTCATAGGGCCCTACAGCACGCCTATTAATCAGCAAATGATTACGACGACGCTTAATTGCGTGTTTCAAGTTTCAATTTCAAGTTGACTGCTACTGCTGACTCATGTTAACTTAACATGCTAACAGCCCAAATCCTGTTCTTAGATTAAGGCCTTTGATATCTGCTGCTTACTTTTTTGCAGTAAGTAATATATACACACACACAACAAAAACGGGCTAGTCACACTATCAATGTACAAGTACGTGTGTGTACATGATGACTTCGCGTGTGTTGCAGCCAATCAGAGCGTAGCGATTGACGTGTGCATAAACATGATGGCGACACACGGACGCAGAAATCACGAGTCCCTAATTACGTTATTGTCTCGGTCTTGTAAATCATAATTTTGTCACTTGTACTATGAAGCAACAAACACACGGCTAACGGCTACCTATCTACCTACATTAAGGGGAACATACATAACACGAAGGGAACGAAGACGAAGAATACGATGTTTACCCTCTTATTCATAATCGAGGAAAATATCCGTCTTAACTTAAACCTGTAGTAAGTCTATTGTCATCTCTACTCTTTGAAATGCAGACAACAGTGACAGGTATAATTTAAAATTCAGGCGGTTTAAACTCTGACACCAGGTTGTTTATCAACCATACGATAAGAAGAATAATAATTTAAAATTGTCATTTTTTATGAATAAGATGGACAGATTACACACTAAGCTTTAATTAATCTCTCGCAGTTAGAGCAGAATCAAGAAAAAATAAAATCTTTCTTCAGTAAAAATATTGTTAGACAGATTTTATCCAACTAGCTTTTAAATCTATAAAGCTCGCTGAGTCACTGTATTATGAATTTTGTGCAAGTTGAAGGTAAATGAAGATCTATTTACTAGTTACTTAGGTCGACAAATCAGACGAAATTGAAGACTGGGTTAGCCCTTTCTTTATATAGGTACATAATTATTTACCAATAAAAAAGTCTTGTAAATAGATCGGTATTTTGTGCCTCTAAGTTATTCTTTCACAAGGGATTACTTACGTGTTTAGCTTCAAAGGGTAGTTTAGCCTGAAGAAGGTTTGTCCATGCACAGCCATGCTGAAGTAACTAGCCTGATCCGTGTTTGAGATCCAGGCTAATATCTCCTTTGGACTATCACCGACTGAAACAAAAAGAATTGGTTCACTTCAAAATATTCCTTTAATAGACAATATACTTATAACTCACTTAGTATAGCTTTAGATATTATCTGCAGGTACTTAGTAGCATTTATAAAATAACAATTAAATCGCCTATTCTCGGTTATTATGTAAATATGAAGATTCATACTCAATCAAGAAAAATAATTAATGATTTAAGTGATTTTTAATCGACTTCAAAAAGGAGGAGGTTCTTTGTTCGACTGCAAGTATTATTTTTAAGGATTTTCAAAGATTTCCTCGTCAATTGCGTACCGATTTTGATATTAATTTTTTTGTTTGATAGAATATGCTCCCGAATGGCTCCCATATAAATGAATTTGTCGTGGTCTGTTACTAAACTTCAGAGATATGGAACGGAACTTCTCATAAGATCATAAGGATAAGCATAACTTAGGGGGGTAAACAGCTTGTGACGTCAGGGAGATACGAATTTAGAGTCTGACAAATTCATTAAATTATGACTGTAGAGGTATAAATGGTTCATAAAGTCATAATGAGTTGAAACCAACTAAATGTTGGTGTATCTCAAACTGACGCGTGTGTGTGGTTATTGACAAAGATACTTTCTACTCTACACTACAAACTCACTACATACGTACGGTTAGACAAACATTAATATTCAACATGTCTATTGCATCTGTTTTTTGTAAACATCGCTACGAGGGGCAATATTAGTGACGGATCAAAGCACGAAGCTTTCAAGCCGCTTACTAGGTTTATCTGTTGGTAGCTGCGTGCTTTGATTAAATGGACTGGGGTGTTGGTCGACTAGTAGAAAGCACGCAGCTAAACCTAGTAATTCTACCCACTCCAGTCCACTTACTTGATTTTACCTCTTCCGGATAACCTATTTCGGACTGGCCTTTGCTTAGCTACATAACAGATTTATGTCCCTAATTCGCAATTCACATTGTTAAGCCGGTCCGTCATACTTTGTTACTGTGTCTTGTATAAACATTCTTAATGCTTTTCACACAAAACAAACAGTTTTTAATAATCGCAACGCTGGTAGCTGTTATTATAATGGATACTTATGAAACCGCTCTTAATTTGTAGTTATCAAAACTGCTTATATAATAGTAGTTTGTTGATCTAGAATATCTAATTTAGATAATATAACTGGTACGCTAAAATAAAAAGTGTCTGCGCAGTGACCGAAATCCAACCAGGAAAAAATTTCTTCTCTAAAAGTAACACAGTGCCGAGAGCCCAATATCGTTAAAATTGGATCCAAAGTTTCAACTTCACGTATTATTCTATGTATGAAGTTATAGATGAGTTCTTATTAGAAGTTTTACTTTCTTTGCCATTTACAATAACCGGCAACTCGTCGTCAAAGGATACGCACACATTTTCTCGTTACTGTAGATAATAAGGTGCCAGAAACATGAATCTTCTGCAAAATGCATGACCATAACTTTTATAAGCGCAGATTTATATATTTAAATATTGTTGAACATAGACCTCCCCGTTTAAGCGGGGGAGGGGGGGTGTTTTCCATAATCCCCACGCTTGGCAAGCGGCTTGGAGGTCGCAGTATTGGTGGTAAAGTTACAAAAGACGCTGTTGCGGGCTGCCCATCTTCTGAATTTTCCCTTAGTCACCTCTTACGACACCCACGGGAGGAAAGGGGGTGGTCAATTCTAGGCTGGATACCACACGGCTATTTCGGCGTTCATTATTATATCTACACTGAAATATTAATTGTCCTATGTTACTATGTTACATAAAATAATTATAATTCAATAGAGGAATATGATTCTGAAGGGTTGCCTATTAAAATTTGGCCTCAGGTATTGTTCATTTAACTATAACAAATTGAAGGTAGGTTTCTAAGGGCCTGTTTCATCATCCACTAGTAAAGTGTCAAGTAGACTAATCGCCACTTAATGTCACCCGTAACTACTCATATGAATTTCACGATATCTGAGTAACATTAATCAGGGATAATCTGGCTTGTAACTGAAACTAACAGGCGATAGAAGATACTCGTAACTTTTACTGTCCGATTAGTGATAATCAAGAAGTAACTATTCAACACTTTACTTGTAGATACACTAACAATACTACTTATTGTCAATATCAAAGAATTTTATTAAAATATTAACGCAAAGGTAGGTTAGTACCTACTCATTTTAGTGTTGATATAATTAGGAACCACAACCTCACTATTTGGTAGTCCAAATAGTGTGGTTGCTAGCTTGAACACACACCATGTGTGTGCGAATGCATTGTGGCTCAGTAGGTATTTACCTTTCTGGCGACTCACACATATTAACCATTACATAAGTCTAAAGCAAACAACGAACTCAGGAGCAGTAATTCAGACAATTTGTGATATTTTATGGAAACTTCATTTTAACTAGACATCCGTTCGCATGGACTGTTGAGTTTAAAAATATATTTAATGGTGCAAAGTAGCAAATTTTTTATATAGCCTCTTCAGTGTCCTACCCCTGGGCAAAGGCCACCCCATTATCCTTCAACAAAACCCTGTCCAAATGCCAGAATTTAATTATTATAAATAATATATTTATAATAATATTCAAATAATATATATAATTAATATACACATATATATATATAATAATAATATGATTATTATATTATACATTTTTAAGAATGAAAAGATAATTTTAAAGATATATTTTTAAAATGTCAGTTCCAGCAAGTTGGACCTAGCCGATAATAGCTAACCGCACTCAGAGACGTCAATGATAACTTAAACTGACGCTAAGTAAAGATTTCAAAAAGAAAGCCTCTGAGAATCCAAAGAATGTCTCTGAGTTCGGCAGCAAGACTCTTATAAGTTATGTTACCCTACTGCATGGATAAAAAACATCAAAAGCGGTCATGCGAAGGCGAAAAAATTACTAATACACACACACCTGAATTTTATAATATGTACAATTGTACATATATAATTATAGTAGCAAATAAAAATCATATTAATTGTTTTCGTACATACCTACTATTTTATTTTTTATTTTTTTCTGTGTTCCACTAAGGCCCAAGTTAAGAATATGTACACCTAACATCTTATTAATGGTCAAAGAGCTCATTCTTCACACCCCATTATACTTCTTTTACTGTTTATTAATGTCGGTGTTATAACGACCCTTTTTATGTCAAATATTAGATGTTACGTCACACTATTTATTGGGAAATGTTACAACTACATTTTAGTAGGCCCTAATGTATGTGTCAATTTATTAATATTTGAGAAGTGTTTGTGTAAGTTATAACATTCTTATGATAAAGCAAATGATATAATTTAAGTGCATAACACAAATCTTCTATCCCAAAATACGTTACAGATTATTTTGGAACGATGACGTCATAATTACAATATTGTATGAGGTACCTATAGTATGCCAACAATACTACATTACGCCAATAGTGCATCTCCCATGTGAGCACGAGCATGTACTTTAGGTTGTAGCAGAATATATAAATTATTTTCTACCTAATTAAAATAAGTTACCAGTAACTCTCAAAGCCAAAGAAGAAGTCTTGATCTCCACGCTTGTTCCCAGCATCGTACTGATGTCGAAACATTGAGTCTAGTTTCATTAAATAGTACTTACCCATGGAGTCACACTACTAAAAAGTTAATGTTCAAGAGTAACATTTGTACTTCTCAGTTGATGATGGAAATCAACGGTCTAGCCACCACGATAGACGGTACGCAATATTAATTAATTGCCGTATGCATCGCTACAATTGTTGTAAATAGAACGCAGTGCAATTTAATTGTTGCCCAATTGAATTGCATTGCATGTTGGCAGAATTAAATCAAGTCATTGGATTTGAAGTTATATTCATACTATAGGTACTATTGTGCGTTGATTTGTTACATAATCTTATGGAGTGCTAGGTAAAACACTACAATCTTCGTCTTTAAAGGTTTGTTACTTATCAAGTAGAACAAACAAATAAACATGAAGTGTTTTTAATGAAATAGAGAACACACGGTATGTACGGGACCACAGTCCGAAAGTATTGCGATTACAGTATTTTCGGGGTTTACGTGATTCATATCTTCGTAAGCTTATTGCTTATGGCTCACAGCATAGATATGTGGAACGAAATCGTTCCATAATAGCAGTTTAGTTTCAATCTATTCTATTCATAACTGCGGGCCAGTGGGCTAAAGTCACTATTTCAGTACCCATACCTACTCTCTCGCAGCGCAACTCTATTCACATACAAAGTTTATTTAGGCCACATATTTGCGTGGAATTTGACGATTTTTGCTAGACACCAGCTTAGCATAGGGTTCGGTCTTGCGTCAATATCTTTGATATGTGCAAATAATTTTGTAATACTTCCCATCCTACACACATTTACCTATGTCTTATTTTTAAAGAACTTCGTCGCTGTTTCTGTCGCTTAAAACCATAATCAGCTCGAATTATTAAGAAAATAAAAATTTACCTTGTCATTAAGTGACATTTCGATAGAATAGTCTACCACTCGTGTCTGTCATAGTTAACTCTTGTAGGCCAAGATATAATGATAACCATTAAAGAACCATTGAGGCAATGAAGCTCGAGGTGTCGAAGAGAAAATTTGGCTGCCTTGAAACCCGCAACAAAATGTATACTAAATCCATCAAAAGATAGAAGAGTAGAAATATTACATTTAGTAATGACAAGTTAAATATTAGTACGAGGCTAATACCCAGCAGTGGGATATTAAAGGCTGTGGATGATGATGATGATGATTAGTACGAAGGCACACTTACCAGCATACGAGAACAGCGGATGGTCGTTGGAGTGGTTGTGGAACTTGGACCACATGCACAGCGTGAACTCCTTCAAGTCTGGTACTTCTTTGTCGTACTCCGTGTACTGGTGGAACAGCTCTTGGTTCATGGAGATCTTGTAAATGCTGCAGGAGTCGGAGGAGTGTCCCGGCGGCGGCTTCACTGAACCGATTTTATTGTTTGAACCGTATTGGAACTGAATTGGCCTTCGGTTCACAATCTTGTACTGCGAACTGGAAAGACAAGACAATTTAAGTAATTAATATACTTATCAACTTATTACCCACGATAATATTATTATTACTTATTAAAGATATTTCACATAAGTCAGTCTTAGACCTGGCCTAAAATCAAGACATTCATGTCCTGCATACTCCAAAGCCAACAAGCAAATTGGTCAAAGGTAAAAAGACTTATTGACTAGATTAATGTAAAGTGTACCTATGGAACAGATAACGAAAATAACAATTCCGCCAAAGTACCAAATAAAAATAACATAAGTGATGTCTAATCATATACAATGCGAGTAATGAATGTTAAAATCAATACAGAATAAACATGTTTTTCCTTAATAGGCACAGGAAGTTTCGTTTCCTTAACGGTTTATCTCGAAATTTATTAACGAGCTGCTATTTTCTTTTAGACTAAAACTATGTACTTAGATCAAAACAGAAAATAATATCATTATAATCAAGTAAGATTTTGTGTAACTGACAATTATTGTAATAATTAGGTAGGTATTTAATCAATTATTTTTTCCTTTATAAAGCCTTAGACTATAAAAATTATTTTATAGTCTAAGTATAAAGCCACAAAAGTAAGTTTTGTTTTATATAGTAGGTATAGCTTCGAGGGGCTTAGCGACGTGGCTACCGCGCAGATCAGTCGAACTGCGAGGTAAAGCCGAGCTTGCCGCGGTCAGTCTTGTGATTTGTGATGTTTTCACATGTCGAGACCCCTCCGTGGTTCGGAAGGCAAGTTAAGCCGTTGGTCCTGCGCCGGATCTCTCTCTCTGGTCGTGTCGGTCTACCATCCCATCGGACAATGAGAGTAGGGTAGGTAATAGAAAGTACCTACACCAGTGTTTGCACGCATAGATGTGCTATAGGTACCTATCTCCTGCGTGGCTAATCTCAGCTGAGACAAGCCGCTTTGGTCGAAATTCTGTCTAGATAACATTATTATACCTACCAATGTTTACATAACAACATTTACTCTTTTCATATCAAAGTTACCTGGATTCCGAAGGCTGGTCAGAGTCATGGTAGGTAGAATACATGACGTTGGAGTCTGGTAGGATGGGATGCCAATCGCTTTCCCTCGCTGCTGCAGCGCCGACGAGGGCAATCACAATGAATAGTCGCATTTTCTGTAACAATACATCCGTGTATATCAAAACTGTAGTGTGCAATGAATTGTAATTTCGGTTTTTATATAAATACCTACACATAACTTAATTTCAGTAAGTACCTATGTTTGCTAATTACAATTTAAAATGTTGCTTATTAAATAAATAATGTTGTTTAAAAGTTTATTAAAGCAATGCATTAACTAAGTGACATTTGCAAGTAAGTAGGAAAAGTGAAAAATATTTCTTTGGATCTCAAGTTCGTAATAAAGAACTGGAAGCTTATTTAAGGCGATGTCCGCAAATTATGACATCCGTCTCGATTGTATGTATGTCGTGGAAGGAAAGTTGTAAGATGCCATGTTTCCGTGTCTGCTCGTTGTAAGCCAGTTTAACTACCTGTGCGCCAAGCCTCAGTATCCGAGGAAACATAAAATCAGCAATACTAATACCGTATATTATCTACCAAACACTTCGATCAAAGACTATGTATTTAATGCGCGCAAAAACGAAGCGATTACCATTTTATTGAATTTAAATGGAGTGCTAATAACTATCGCAATGCATTTACGTTTTGCGAACAGTAATAATTTGGATAAGTGTGGATAACTATGCCATTTCTAATAACCCTTTGAATACCATTTTCCGTTTGTTCTTCAAGGCGTATGATTACAATTTTATATAATCCAATTGGTCGGTAGCGGTATTTAGTAACACGCGTTGCTTAAATTAAAAGAAAAATCGGAGTAAGTAAAAACTAATCGCACAAAGTCAGTCAAAATGTTATTGTAATCATAAACATTTTAGCTTTCTGCACCATATAACTTTAACTAAGCCAAATAGTGTAGGAACTGTTAACATTACGTTTCTTGAACATCTTTCTTAAACTTCAATTTCGCTTATGTAAAGTGAAGTCAATAAGGTATTATTTTTCACTTCTGAGTTCATGTTTTTGAAGGCGGTTTTTATTTTAGGTAAAAAAAATCTTTGCTATTTTAATTGGTGCCTAAGATTAATCCTCCCAGACTTTTGTAAGGTTAATATTTGAAATCCTCTCAAAATGCTTTTTCAAACAATACCTCACACGATATATTTATTAATCTTGGAAATTAGTGGGTTGGGCAGGTCGAAGCTTCCATCCGCGTATCCCTTGTTAGTGGTCAGTCATCGACTACACGACACTAAAGCAATATTAATTATTACGACAGTTCTGCTATGATCTTATAAGGAGTTTCTTCCCATATCTCCGAAGTTCATTTTCAGATCACGACAATCTTTTAACGGGACCAATTCGGGAGGATATTCTCTCAAACAAAAAAAAAATCTTTCCACGACGTGACGGAGAAATCGTTGAACATACATAAGAAAATAGCAAAAGCAAAATAAACAAAAAACACATAGAGACGAACATATAACCTCCTCCTTTTTGAAGTCTGTTATAAACAAGTAATACCTAGGTATTACTTGTTTTTAACAGACTTTGACCTTGCTAAATAACCGTCTGGAACTAGTTCCAGACGGTTATTTAGCAAGGAAGTAAACAAGCGCGCCGAGAGCACGATCTACAAAGACCACTCTGAAAAGATCTTCTTGACAATGCAAATAAGTAATGTTCATAGTTAGAAACGCTATTGGTAAATGCAGTTGTCCTACACAGATACCTAAGCTAGAAACCCGTTAGGTACTTATGTAACCTTTTACGTTTTACCCGGGTTATGAGAACATTGTCTTCCGTCGAAGAGTCATTATGTACCCTTAATAATACTTATTTAGTGTTGCGAAACAAATAATCATAATTGGAGTAACTGAGCTATTAAGGGTGGAATGGCGGATACAACCAAACAGGAAACATTTTTGCTCTTGACGTAAATTACTCCTTACTCGAGAATAAATCAATTTCACACTTAACCAACTGAAATCAAGCCAAGCATTTATACCACCGTAATGCATGTGAAAATGTCCTATTGTTTTGTATCGTTATATGATTTGATTAACATTTAAATAAACTTGCTCGTAAATAAACACCACATAAACAAGACCGAAACGACGACAAGCAAAATTTTAACGTTTATAACCTACATTGACACTGACTACGAGACTGAGCTACTTTTCCACGCTATAATACGACCAATCAGAGTTTATATGAGTTTAAGTTATGCTTCAGCATTCTCATAATTATAGAAATATGTTATTTGCTGGGTACATTCGTTCGCATATCTCACTCCGCTATTCAGGCATAGATAATTATCGAAAAACGAATGTTAATATAATATATCATTATATTTATATAATATAACAATAATGAAAAAAAGACGACGAACGATAAAAACGATGATAAATATCTAGTAAGACTGAGTGTTGATTTTTTTTGACAATAAAACATGAAATGAATTATTTCTGGTTTAATTACTCGTGTTTAAATTCGGATATGGTCGAATTCACACTAAAACTCGTTTAAAAAGCCAGAAAAGTTTGTAATTGACTCTTGTTAAAAATATGTTGACTAACAAGTAATGTTAGTTATATCATTTGCGATGATATAACTAACATTACTTGTTAGTATATGTTAATTGTTACGATTGTGTCGGGCTCATGTCGTCGGGTTTGTTACTCCTAGAGTCGGAGCCGCGAGGTAATTCTTTTTTTTTTAAGCCACTGCGCCAATTTGGTCCTCGAAAAGGTATACAATTAATTCACCTATTAAATTTCGCTACTCACAAAAAAAAATGTGTACGAGCCTTGTATATACATTTTAAATAAGAACAGCGACTATATTTTAACCTTTTCTTTAATACGATCGCGTTGATGATGATGATCTATTCGCAATGGAGACGCACTAACAAGATCACCAATCACGGAGCGTTTCATCTCACTGGCCATTAATATTCCATAAATAAACTTTTTTTATAAAACAGTAAGGACTATCATAACTTTGATAGTGTCAAGCAACATATTTCTCTTAGATAGCGGAATGTTTGGAATAATATAGTCTGAAGCTCAGAAGCTACTTGGTATATAAAATCTAAGGCCTAAAGAGGGTAAGAAGGATTTCTTTCCTAAAATAAATATAATGTCAGATGTAATAAAGTATGCATGAAATAGGAACGACGAACCATGTAAAATTATGAAGTCTGTCCGTAAATTTTTATACTTGTTACTTGTTGACAGAAATTCTAAAATCGTAGCAACAATACAATTCAGAACACATACTAATGGAAGATTGTGTACAACAGCACTCAAAACTGATATGTCCTTTCAAAGTGAAATGACGTGTGAAATGTCACGAGCTCACAGTGGATTTGGGAACAAAGGCTGTCTGTTTCTGTACTTTAGATTCAGAATTAGTGACGACCTTTTTGTTCGACTGGGAGAATAGAAAGAATTTCGGGTGTTTATTTGACTGCAATAGATTTAGCATTATTCTTTTCGATGTCATCAATTAAATTAGATTCAATCAAAATGCGAAAATGTTAGCGCAAAATGATTCACAAAATTAATTTCACACAAAATAATCGCAATACGCATAGTTACCGCTCAAATTGATAACGTGATTAAAAACCACTTAAAGTTTCCAATTTCAAGTACCTGAAATTGTTCGAAATAATACAGAAACTATGTAGGTATTATCACAGTAAATAACAGATCAGTTGCTACTGAAAACAGTTACTACTGCCTGACCTGTTAATTCAGCTACATGTGTATACAATGTGGCCGGTTAGAGTTGCCCGATACCTAATGTTGAATATAAGCATCGACTAAATTAGGAAAGTGCTTACACTAGAAAACTTATTTATTTACCATTTTTTGAATCTTACAAAAAAATCTATAGAGTTGTTTAACGGAATTTGGATTTTATTCTGTAGGCATAAGGATAGCATTAAAAGCAAGAACGTATTTATTTGTCATGTCACGAATGTAATAGAAACTAAGATTGATTAAATCTCAGATTGAATACTGAAGGTTATTAAATATGTTAACGGACTGTCAATGAAGGTTTCCTAAATGTCAATTGTTAATTCAAAAGTCACACGATACTTTTCTATAGTAGAGAAACACAAAGACAAAAGAACTCTGCTTCTTTCGAATGTCATATTAGTGATGACAAAGAGAGAATATGTAGTTCCTTAGACGTTGTGTAATTCACTTGCAATGCACATTTATTGAATGAATGAAATTTATTTATTTTCTCTCAAAAAGTACATTATAGTAAGATATAAATTACATGATAGCTTATTTTTATCCTTAACTTTTTGAGAGCTGGAGTCCGAACTAGGTTCGAGACCTGTATGACGGATCTCCAGGCTCTCGTACTCCATACAGTTATTTAAGAAAAATACAGCTATGCTAATGCACTAAATCTTAATAATGTACACCGAGGTGTGTGCGTGCGTGCGTGAGAGGGTGTGTGTGTGTGTGTGAGGGTGTGTGTGTGTGTGTGTGAGGGTGTGTGAGTGTGTGTGTGTAAGGGTGTGTATGTGTGTGTGTGCGTGTGCCTGTCTTTGTACGTACAATATTTGTGTGTATAAACAGCTGAAATTATTATATTGGAACAGTAATTATTTTTTCTGTCTCCGCATAATCTAATTTAAGAAGCCAGTTTGTGACGGTATTAGTAATCCTGTAGTAGTTAATGCGACATAAAATAAAGCGTAAATAAAAGCAATGTGAATTCAAATACCTCTGAAAAGTCCTGTGCTATGTAGAAAACGGTGTCATCGCATTCGTTCTTTGCAAAAAAAAAATATCGTTGGAAAAAATTCTTGCACTTTTCTCTTTGCGATCTGAGTTCCTTTATCTAGCGAATGGTTTTTAAATTTTTTGCTACTAACGCAAACCTTTTAACATTCAGATACTGGTGATAAATGCTTCAGGGTACGTCACGTACTAAGTTGTTATAAATATTTTGATACATTAGATCGGCTCCAAAGTTTGTCCCAAAAGAATATAAGTTCACTCAATAATTTGTTGGAAGTCCAAACTTGGGTGTTTAGGGTAAAACTTTTGAATGGTGTTAGACTTTTTCGATGTCGTCAAACCTACCTATTGACATGGACGATATTGATCCGTATACCTACATCAGAATAACACTTAAACTATACTAGTTATGCTTCGCGGTTTCACCTGCATTAATGCATATAGGCGCGAGTGAAACTGCGGGGCACACCTATTATTTATTTGATTTGTAATATTTATTTATATACAAGCAAATGAGGTTTCTTTTAGTAAAAGGTATATATTCAAGTTATTTGATCTATTAAGGTAATTCGAAATCAGTAGACTATTTAGATACTAGAGTATATTACTAAGTATAGTCTGTGAGCTAAATATGGAGTGTGTGCTATGCACGGATGGATAAAAGTTGACTCGTATTTATTTAAATAGAAACCAATTTTTTTTTCGTTTTTTTAAGGTGTATACTGTATATATTGGTGTCGTTCTAATGGCACGAATACTAAATATGGTACGTACCAGACTTATCACTTAGGTAATTATCCGTTTATAATTAAATTATTTATCGACGCTTCAAAGGCAATAATTATCCTGGTGTAAAATGACTATAAAATCATGCCTGTTTCCCGGTGGGCAAGAGATCGCTGATTTCCATTTGGTACGAACATGGCCCCGATAGAAACGTTATGTAAATAAAGTCGTCATTATATCAAATTATTAAGTTATGCTGAATCCGTTTCAGATTCGGCAGACTGACGCGCAAGCATCAGGTGTCTTTTACGTTAAGGATTAATTATATTGTCACTTAAATAAATTTAACTAGGTATAATATTCCAGGGATTTAATACAAATATAATTATGTAAAATGCCTTAGGTAATATTTACTGTAAAAGTGTAATTTATAAGATTATTTTTCTGAAGAATTTAATATTCTTATTTTCAATGGCATATCGCTAAAACCTTATTAGAAAATTACTTTCGCGTTTGTTTAATAAATAGCTTACATTCTACTTTTGAAAGAACATCTTGTTTATTATATAAAATGATTACAGGCACATTAGTGTAAATTCCTCTCCAATATTACTTGTCTTCTCTTGTCAATGTAAGCAATCTCTTTAACATTATTTGAAAGACGTTGTGTACTATAGATTAGTTCTTTAGTTCTTAGATATATTCCCCTTTTTTCGTTTATAACGTGGGGCACCTACGTTGCATCCCTTATTTCGGAAAATATTATTTCCTTCATATTCACTTTTCGCTTAATGATATTTCATTGCAGTAGCCGTGGGGCAATAAAGTGGGCTTCGTATTAAAAAGCTTTTCCCGCGAATTTACATTTAATATATCATAAAAGCTTCATAACGTCGCTAGTAAAGCAATATTAACAAAGTGATATGTTGGCAACTTTACACTAGAGCGGTTTAAAGTTTTATTTTGTCGGAAAAAGTCAGGAATCCCCTATTAGTCTTAACTATTTAATTCCAACGAATTTTAAATGCTGTTTCTTAGTTTTTATAAACTGACTTTTATAGATTATAATTGTATTCAATATTTTAGGATAAAGATACTAAATGGCAATTGGTAGATACTAGATATTTAAGGTGTGTTAAAAAGACATAAAGTACGGAAAAATAAATTAAAAACACCAAAAATTTCATAAGCAATGCTAATATAACATATTAAAATATGCTCCGATGGTTCGAGCTATTACGATTATTAACAGCGTTTCACGTAAGATAGATATATTTACATGTACATTGGCGGAATTCGAGAGAGTAACACTGGATGTTTTGTCAGTATCATAATTCTACTGTCTTTATTTTTTTACTGTGGCTACATTGTTATATTGGGTGTAAACCTGTAAAAATGATGTATGTATGATAAATAAATAAGTAAATAAATATAGGCTAAGATAAAAAATACATTATGTTCCAAAGAATTACAAGTTGTTATATTTGTATTTTATAATCAACTATTATAAATTAACGGATAAATAAATGTTTAGTCTGTTACGTAGGTACTATTTTTAGTATTTGTGCCATTTCATCGACACCGATATTTAAACCTTAAAGTTATGAGACCCGAGAAAAAAGTGGTTTCGATTTAAATAAATACGTGTCAACTTGTACCCATGCTGCATAACACGGCCCCTAATTGCATGTTATTTGCTCCACACTTAGCTTACAGACTATACGTAGTAATATTCTCGAGTATTTAAATAGTATTGATTTCGAAATACCCTAATAGATCGATGAATCTGAATATATACCTATTACTAGAAGAAAACCTCGTTTAAGCTAGTATAGAAATAAATATTACAAATCATGTGAATAAAATAACCATGTGAATATTATGAACACCTAACAGATAATTATTAAAGAGATGGAATAACGCATGACGTTATTTTCTTTTATCGCATCCTTATTTTATGTATCAATAATTTCTGTAGATACTCATTAGCGCTAACTTGTTATTTACAAAGATATCTATTAGAAACCTATCAATTATTTATTATTAATTAAGATTATCATAATTACTCGAATTTTATTAATACAGCAGTCGATAATAATTAAATAAAGCATTTCTATATCAAAGATTATTTCAACAGCGTTTGTAATACATTGTGTCTACATAAATAATTGTCCATTGTTTGCTTTATAAATCCAAAATATAATCAATTTATCGTTCGACAGATATTCCAGTCTGTCAAACTTCAGCAAATACATTTGTATATAATTCATTTTATGTGTTATCCTTTTGAGAGCCAGTCTTGTATGGAAGACAAGCGTTTTCGTGCCCTCAACGCCACGACTTTATTAGAAGAGAATATCTAATCGTATCATTTATTACAATTGTTGTTTGTTATTCCATTACACAAGTTTTACGATTTGATTTTGTCTCCTGGTAAATTTACGGCGCGGTAGCGTTGTCTTCTTTACAAGTCCGTGGCGCTCAAAGGGTTATTGATAAAAATCTTAAAGTTTAAATTTAAAGCTGAGCTGATAAGTTAAATACTTTATCAGAGTTTTGCTAGATAGCCAGAGCTATCTACATCCTACATGATTGTGTATTATGCTCTTTTAGCGGCGTTAGTCCCTAAAAAAAGATATTGTATTGTCGTGAGTTTGTGACTCGTACGTGAGGTCAACCTCAGGGTTTGCTAGACATATGTACATATTTTTGTTGAGGTTTGTCTAACCACACGGCGACCGCGATCACGGCGGCTATACTCTGGATGAAATCAACGGATATCTAATAAACTCAGGTTAAAAAAAATGAGATACAACCAAATTTAAACATCAACAACAAACATGACGACTTCAATTAAAAATACCAATCAAATCATACTTAGGTACAGTTGTTGTGTAATAAAAACACTAACTGATGCACATAGCGCAATAACCAATAGACTCAATGATAAGTGATCGAAGGCATACGAACGAATAAACTTTTAAAGGTTCACTCGACGCAGCCTGTAGGTTTTTGTTCACGTTCCCAGCGGTTGCCAGTTCAGTTGCCTTTTTTCAATACCTATTCCATCGAGATACCAGCGCAGATTTTATTTAACGACTACACCATTTTATAGCTACTTGTCAATTAGTATCGAGCTGAGAACTCTGGAACTCTCAAGTAACCAGAGACTTCAATGCTGAAATGTATTACTAATAACTGCTTAATACTTGGATAAAAGGCTCGAGTTTCTATTTAATACTTGAAACATATTGAAGTGTGGATTACTTAATTAAAAAATGAATGTTTACATCTATTTATAAATAATAATAACAGAAAATGAAAAGTTATTATATGTACAATAAATGGAATAATCGAAAATTTGGCAGCTGCACTCAAGCGTGAAGAATACGTGAACATTGATACCAATAGTTATGTAGGTCCTATAGTATACATGATAAATGATTTTATTTCAGCAAATAGGTTTTAAAAAAATCCTTTTACACGTCATTCAGTCGTATACATTTTACGTACACGAATCAATGCTGTAATGTATGGAGTTTGTCCATCAATATTACCAAGCATCACTACATATTATAAAACAAAGTCGCTCTCTCTGTCCCTATATCCCTATGTATTCTTAAATCTTTAAAACTACACCACGGATTTTGATGCGGTTTTTTTTAATAGATAGAGTGATTGAAGAGGACGGTTTATATGTATAATAACATCCATTAAATAGTGAAGAAATACTTATAATATATATTTTATACCCGTGCAAAGCCGGAGCGGGCCGCTAGTGTCTAATAATTCTATGGTATGCATTTTTTTTGTACTTTAATATTAATGTAGTACTTTGTAATATATTGATTACCTGCTCACGTACCTGCTTTAAAAATAGGGCAAAACTGCACCCTGTAGTACCATATAGTACACGGTGCTCTATCTAGATCTGTTTTACCATCGTTACCGTAGTAGTACCAGGTCTGGCGCACATAACAAAGGAGGTCATGTGAAAAAAAATTAAATAAAAATTAGCTGTCCACTCAATCTTTCCTCACTATAATGTATTAATAATACCTATTATTAATACGAAAGTAAGTATTTTTATTTGTTTGTTAACCACTGAACCAAACATCATGAAGTTTTGTATATACGATACCAGGAGTACAGAAAAGGGTGTAGGGTACCTTTCATTCAGAATAAAGTATTGTTCCCGAGGGAAAGAACGATATCATTTGGCGGTCACAACTTTTTTGGCCGGTAGATGGCGCTACGTATCTTTCGAAGTTCAAATTGAACGCGGGTTAACAATTTCAGTTTTACTAATAGTGTAGGAAATAGAGAACAATCAAATTAAATATATAACTTTTATTACGAATATCGTAGGTTCGTTAACCGAACGAAAGTAGGTAATATTAATGCTCAGTAGATCATTAGATATACCTTCTTCGCGTCTAAGACGACCTGATTGGCGCAGTTGCTAACCGATTGGACTGCTGCGCTCAGGTTTGCGGCCTGCGGGTTCGATTCCCACACGGAACAAAAATTTGTGCGATCCGCAGATGTTTGTCCCAAATCTGGGTGTTTGTGTATGTAATATTTCATGTATGTGAAACGCACCCACTATACTGGAAATCTAGCTATCGCCCCGACTGGGGCGACATTTAAATAAAAAAATATACCCAGGGCACAAGGCCTATAAACGAAACTTAAAGACACATAATGTTGATAAATTGCAGACCATGAATCTTAATCATTTATGATTTGTTACAAACAGGTACTGTAAACATTAAGATAGTATCAATCAACACGCGATTTGATTGATTGTAATCCACTAGAGAAATACGGAAACGTCTTTAATTCTATATAATTTTCACGGAAGGGAAGTACCGCTTGTATTCACCGTTACGAAGCTTATACTTTGTGTAACCATTGAATCAGTCTGCAGATTGGTAGTTGAATGTAGCATTCATTCATTTATACAATATTCGTCGAAACAGGACATGCAAGTGAATGGAGAACCATAAGTCCCATCTGTATAGGTAGCGAGCATACAGATTATAATTATGGTGTTTCATCAAGATCATAGTACCGGGTTCGTCGCCAATTCAAAACGGGTTTCCCCTGGCAACATAAGGCGATGGCCACACAAACAAGATGTAAGACGAGGGCGCGTCGCGGCACCCGCGCCTCGCCCCGTCCGCACCTCCGTTCTCGCTCGTGCCTCGTCCGGACGTGCCCCGTCCTTTCCGTATGTTTTGCGTCGCGACGGTTCTATACTTTTTGTATGAAAGTACCTAAATCAAAAGGGCAAACGTCTGCGCTCCGTCCGCGACGCGCCCTCGTCTTATGTGTTCTCTGTGTGGCCACCGCCTAAGAGAATTGTAATCTTAATACACCATTTCACAGACACATGCTGCCATGCCATACCATTTTTACAATTCTGAGTACAGGATTTAACTGGAAGTTTCGAATTACCGGTAATAAAAAAACTTGATACGAAAAATCATTCATTTAGCCCGGTCGCAAACGCCCGATATCCGGTTTCCGTATAGTTTTCTAAATCGAATCATCTGATCGTATGGGTTCTGTACAAAATACTGTTAGCCGCACATGTTCATATTTTTTCGTTCGGTATGTAAGTATTCTGGAGTAGTGAAATTCGAATTCGACCGGGATTTTTTAGGGAATACTGCCGCTCTTAGATAAAATAAAATTGAGTGCCACTTCCTCGTACTATTAGCAAACAGAGTATAAAGGTTTTAGCGCATATTATGTCGATGCAAAAATGTAAATCGACTTCCAAATTCAGTATCGGTACATTTAATACATTTCCCTGCTTATTTTACAGATTTTATTGCCTTTTCAAGTGATTCTTTTGACCATACTTCTCGATCACTTTTGCGTTTGTATTTAAACACCATCTAAAACAATATAATCATGAATTTAAGTAATAGGTACAAAGTTACAAACACAAATTAAACTTTAAAAAATACGTACACACCTTGCCAAAAATGTAACGAATCAGCAAAAAACTTTTATTTTTATATTCACATCAAGTGCACGCATCGATCAGTCTATTGTTTTGTTTAAACTGTCATGGCGCGGCTATGTTGCTGTTTATCCGACCCGAACTCGTCCAGTAGCGCCATTTTTTATTGTCTCTGCTATATAATTAAATTTAGACATTTCTACTTTGGCATTCTTGTAATTCAGGCCTTTGTCCAGCAGTGGACGTCTTCCGGCTGATGATGATGATGATGATTCTTGTAATATGTCAAGTAGAATAATAAATAAAATATTTGTAGGCGTAAACAATATTATGAAGGTAGTCAAACCATTATGAACGAATCTTAATAAATATTTTAAGGGTAGTAGAATTTTATTATGGCAGTTAAAATGACGAAGTATCATAAAATGCTATTTGAAGAATATTCCGACGACTCATTCAGCTCAGGGGCCATACGCCATGGTCGCCTGGTATAAATGAGTTGCGGGTTCGATTGCCGCAAGGGGCAATGCCTGTGATCCGCAATTCGGCAGGCATTCGTCCCGGGTCTGGGTGTTTGTCAATGTTTTGTATTTTTAACCGACTTCATTGGTTATAGTTTTGAATTATATACCTAATACATTTTATTTTCACTAATTATTATTTTGGATTGTCCGGAACCTAAATATACATGATTCTGGCTATTTTCATCATTTCAGCGCGGTATCACCCACTGCTGGGTATAGATCTCCCTTTTTCTCTAGCATTCTTCTTTGCTTTGGGCGTCTCTCATCCAGGTGTTCTTTACAGTTTTATATTAAAAACAAATCGCAAACATATTTGTTCGGCTGAGTGAAGCCGTGAATCTCGATTGTTACCTTTGACGACAGCAGTTTTCCGATGCAATTACGTTCTACTTGAATGTATGTACCTACCTACTACAACATCAATAGTTCTACCTATTACAGATTTAATAGCAACCGAAAAAGCTTAAATAAAATGTGAATTGTATTTTACCCTGTGGATATCGAATTAGCAATACGGATGTTACTGATTTAAAGGTAGGTCCCATAACGTCCAGGCGCCCTACACGAGTGGGAAAACGTTAGGAGTTTGCGTCTACAAACGACCCAAATAGCTACGGTAGCTAAATACTTCAGGTGACGGTAGCTGCACTCAGAATCACATATTCGAGGCACGAATTGAATATTTGGATGACCTGTACATATTTGTTTCGAATCTCTGAGATTTGATCTTACCGCAACTGAGATGTACGATTGAAATCCCACGATAGAAGCTACATAGGAATTATTACGGCAAAGAAACGTTTAAGAAAATTGCATCATGAGCTAACATGGACGTGTCTTGTAACATATAGGTTTTCTTGATTCTAGACTAGTAGATAACACAGTATTTACTGCAATAACTAGGTGCCCACTTCCGTGTTCTATTTGACGTAAAATCTATAATTTACATACGTACACTGTCCATATTAGGCCGTCATGCTTTCTGGGTTGTTGCGCAATCAACAAAGATTATTGTAACTTGTAGACTTGTCATTATTCAATCCGTTCAGGTAACTCAATGTTGGATTTAATGTACGACAGTAATGAATTTATTTTAAATAGATTGACTAGCTTGTGGTGCTGCAACATCTTTGATGTTAATGCACGACTTGATGAGATTTAGAGAAAGCTTAGGAGTATAAAGAAATTGAGTATCTTGCCTGGCTCTTGAGAGTATTATTAAAACTCAGAAATAATTGTAAAGTATATCATTATGGTCAAATGGGAAGTAGTAAAAACTTGATTAAATGTTAGTAAGACAATCTTGGCAGATAATCTCTAAAACCCTAACTGTTGATATTAGGTTGTACTCATCATTATCAGCCGATAGATGTCCACTGTTGAACAAAGGCCTCCCTATTTTAGAGGGCGGGGGGTTGCCATAATCCCCCCGCTTAGCAAGCGGCTTGGGGATCGCAGTGTTGGTGGTTAAGTTACAGAAGACGCTGCTGCCCATCTTCTGGATTTTCCCTTAGTCGCCTCTTACGACACCCACGGGAGGAAGCGGGGTGGTCAAATCTAGGCCGGATACCACACGGCACTAGGTTGTACTACGTCCTTCCAAAATCTTTAAAGTTCCTACTCAGTGTTTAAATTTTTTTAACCTTGAGCGCCATTCTTGTGTAGCAGACAAACGTTTCCGCGCTCTTCACGCACTAACTTTATTATAATTCAATATCAAATCGTAGCCTGGAGGGCACGAAAACTTAGTTTTCAATTCATGGCAGTGGCGCTCAAAAGGTTAAGGTATATCAAGTTTTTTTTTTTTAAATTGACCATAAACTCCATAAATTTAGATTTAATAATTAACTCATATATGTGGCTGGTTAGTCTTTGCGATTCCAGGTTACACTCTTATTTATTTTAATCACGTTCAGTGCAATCAGTTTCTTACTTATAGAATCTCTTGTGATGATAACATTTATCTATACAATTATAAATAAGAACAGATACGGCCAGTCACGATTTCTTGCGACGTCCATTACACTCAAAAGAATATTTCCCAACCGCTCAGATCTAGATCAAATATTTGAAGGACTTACAAATATTGGCGTTACGAAGCTTTATTCTGCTCCCTGAATATCGATGAATACTATGACGCCGCTCAGATTCTGAACTGTTTTCACTTATATGGAAGTTTTTTATAGATATTATATTATTGTATAGATTATAAGTAGGTACTCCTTTTCTTATGAAAATTCACAATGTTTAGCAATTGATTAATTTATTCCTGTCACTGTCGTTTGACCCCCTTACTTATAAAAATTGTCATTGTTGAACAATCGGTTAAATTATACCTGTCACTGTCGTTTGCGTGTTAAAAAATAGAGATGTCAAAGACTTAAGAAGTGGTTATCTTACAACACATGTTAGCATCGTTTATAAGTAAGAGGGGAATGTCTAGGAATAGGAATGTCAATAAAATTAACAAGTGGTTAACTCAATAGAAGTTTTATTATCGTTCATAAATTAGAGAGTACAAGTCCGCGGAACAAAAAGCAATCTACTCTTTCGCTCTTTACTTCGTCAGCATATTTTATTAGCAATTAAGCCACATTAAACCCTTCATACTAGTATTCATTGAAGCAAATAGACGTAATTAAGTATATATACCCCACACAATTCCTGCTTGTTACTCTAAATTATAATTCATTGGCAGTTCGTCGGGCTCGCAATCAACTACAAGTAGCCTTTAAAATCCTTCAAGGCGTAATAGACGCGCCAGAACTTCATAATATACTATGTAGGAATTAGGATCTACACTCGTATGTGCCCAACAAGTACTTACGCCTTACGACAACCCAACGGCACCGACTGTTTGCGCCGACGTTTTCGCGCACAGTATCCC